>CM038722.1:15643828-16333828 GCA_021613375.1 Megaleporinus macrocephalus
CGTCCGAGTGTTATATACGTGTATGCGGTTGTGGCTTTCATTTCAGCATAATTGTTATTGACAGATAAGTCCTTTCGAAATGACACTTGAGTTTACGCTGTTTCGAAACTCGGGAAGCATTTGGCCTGGATAAGTCGGCGCTGGACACAAAAATATGAACGAGGACAGATGTGACACTGGAGGTCATCTCATAGTGTAAGGAATAAAGGGCCAGAAGCACAGCACTGATGGAGAGAGGCGGAATTTCTTTGACGTTTGGAGAGTGGGAAGGCGAAAGAGCTTCACAAGAGGCGGCCGGCAGAGGTCAATACTTCTAAGAAAAGCTTCAGTTGAAAAAAAAAGGAAAAAAGGAAGTAACAAACAAACAAGACTGTAGAAGCAAGAGAGATGGCTCTTTCTACAGACCAATCAGTAGGAACATTGTGTCATATCGACAGGCGCGAGTGAAGACGGCGGAATACGCTCGCTTGTGATGACGAGTGAAAAAGGCTGTCTACACCTTTGATTGTATCTGCATATACTTTTGGACTGATTTTATTTACATTTTCCACTAAAACGAGTCTCCAGTGTAAACAGAAATGATCTGATTTTACATTTACATCAGCCCATATGTCCATTTCCGTTTTCCTTCTGGTTACTTTTCCCTCTTCTGATATGAATGGCTTTCATCAAGGAGAAAGAATCTGTGCTGGAAGGCTGTTGGTTGGAGGATAACTAAAGCCTGTGAGCAGAGATTTCCATAATTTGTCATGTAATAAAACCTGGTTGTGTTATTAAACTGGTGCTGTAATTAAGCGAAATTCAAATTTCATGTAATGTTGGACTGTTCATTTTTAATTTAATTTGAATTGTGAGTTCGGATCGTGCCTTCAGCGTTTGGTGGTACAGTGAGGGAAGACTGATTGATGGAGGCGGGAAGAATTTAGGCTAGAGTTCTGGGCAGGTGCTGCCTTTAGCTAGAGCTCCAGACTCTGCTTGCAGCAGTGGGCTGAGGAATAGGGAGGAGATGTGGTGGTGATGGAGATTGTGAGAACTTTGTCACAAGAAAACAGAAAGTAAGGATGTAAACATATAGGGTGCAAGATGGAAAGGAGTAGGGGTTTTAGGAACGTACCTCCCCATAACTTCAAATTCTCCTACACTACCTCCATTTACACTTGGGTTAAATAGGCCCGAGAGTCTCTTACCTGGTTTGACTGATCCAATTCGTTGAATTCGTTCACGGTGCATCCTGGGTGTGTTAAAACTTGGATTTTATTGTGGTCAGGTAAATTTCAAACACGATCCGATCACTGAGAATGCATGCTGATGCTGGTGCCGCTGTAAACAGCCTCAAAAAGTTACAAGCGAAGAAAATAACTGAGCGAAACTAACTTTAGTCAGTAGTGTCAGAGCTTTGAGGCCACTCTAAGCTTCCTCCATTAATAAGCTTACTGTTTGCTCAGGACCGCACGCTCTGTCGCTTAACTGGAGCTATTTCTCAGGAAAGCTTACACAGTGTGGATAAAAAGGCATAATTGGTTTGTGAAAGGTCATAATGAGTGCAATGGAGAGTGCTGCTTCCTGGCAGAAGCATCCAGCTATGAATACTCCATTACTAAGGTCGCCGGGCCCTGGAGATTGGTCAGATCATCTCTTCGACAGTGCAACAGCATGAGGAAACAGATGCTTCACTTCAATACTAAAACTACTGCTTCATCATGAGGTCGGCAGGCCATATGTCACATCATTCTTTAGCAGTGTATTGTGAATCAGATGGAAAATCACTGAAGGAAGATGAGAGCAGTTTTTAAGAAATACTTCCCAAATTGCTAACATGACTAACAAGAAATGAAAGACATTGTGGATTAGCTAAATGGTCTTCTAAGCATAATGCTGAACAACAGTAGCAACCTATGATTAATAGAGCTAGTTCTTCAGTTCTGGCCATAAATATCAGACCACTAAACACTAAGCAGAAGTCAATTAATAACATAATTTCTTTCTTTATGACATGGTATGGTATGTTATCTAATCATCATTCACACTAATTTTATTGGCTGTAAAAGATTAAACTATTTTTTACTGAAAGATTTTTAGTTTAAAACATTACAAAATGAACTAAGATCAGCTGCAGAATGTGGAAAATAAAGGTTTTGGCAGTATATCAACATCTATGTATCTTTTTGTGAAGATATCTAGTAAAGTTAGCATGCCACGCAACTACCTCTGGTCCTTCCTCTCTTGTAAGACCATGTTGTATATAGTAAATCCTTGTAGTGTTAAGTCGAATTAGTCCAACATGAGAGGATGAAGAAGTAGCACTGCCCCGACAGTGTTTTCTAAACTTCTTATGAATCACTCGGCACTGGGCAGCAAACAAAAGAAGTGATATAAATAGAAACAAACCAAGTTATCATAGTGTGGCCTTCTGGCACTGAAGGCTCATGGCAAGTAAATGGATAAAGTTTGACCAAACATTCTAGACTGGTTGTCTAATAAACAGCTATGCTAGGATTAAGGAGGAGGGACCTTACTTTTCCTCATTTGTTTTGTTAGGGATGGACACCATAACTTTCTGGTAGTATTTTGCCCTCAGTTGTTTGTAGTATGAATTCAACAGTGACGTTTTCAAGAAAAACCCTTGGAATCACCTCTTTTTCACACTTAACTGACATAACTAACTGAACCTTGTTTAGACAATCGTTCATACTCGCTGACAGTGACATATTTAGGAATATTTCTTGTGTAATTCAAAATGTTATGGCTTGATTTTACTATCTTTTTTTAACTAAACTGGTGGATAATGTGTTGCGATAGGCTTTCAGTCCAGCTCCAAAAGTCATAACCAATGGTAAAGCTGGTCTCTAGATACCACGAAGGATCCTGACTGGATAGTTTTCATTAGGGTGGTTCAAATGTTTAACCTTTTATTTCAGTGAAATTAAATCTAGGTACTTTAGAGTTTAAATGCAACAGGCCTGACAAATCTATTACAAATAAAAAATCAGTTCAAAATTACAGACTGCTGAACAAACAATAGTAGCTTCCATTCATTGTTAGCAACTTTTGCAAGGTAAGTTTGTCTAGAGTTTGAAGCCTGTCTAAAACCGGTACTGGGCTTATATCAGTCAACTGACTGAACCTGTTACATACTAAGTGTCCAATACTGTCAAGACATGCCTTCTAAATTGTATTTAATTTATGGCCAATGATAAACTCTTTAGCAAGCTTTCCATTAAACATTTTAAAAAAATGTACAAAAAAACACAAACTGGAAAAATTCCATTAAAAAACACACACATGTATGACATAATGGCCATATAAAGTGATGGCAGTCCTCTTATCAGTTGGTATGGGTGGCTGGTGACTGGAAGCCTACAAATGGTCCAATCATGGCACATGTGAAGGTTGTTTTAGGCCTTCTGAATGCAGTGGACTTGCACAAGGTGGTTCTTGTTCCCAGATGCAAGGTAGACGATGCTGCCAGCAACACGGCCATAAAAATTAGCAAATGGCTTTTAAGAATATTCTACTTAAAGCAAAAACCGTGTCTACATCTTGCTCATTTTAGTGCAGCCCCTAATCATGGTAGCCTACGTTAAAGTTTCCTTGGACAACTGGAGTGGATAAAAACACGATTTCATTGACATTTTTTGTGCTGCAGTTTTGTAAATGTGTCTAAAATTAATAGGCCCTAGAAGCTGAACAAAGAATAGTAGCTTCCATTCGTTGTTAGAAACTTTTACAAGGTAAGTTTGTAAGTTTGTCTAGAGTTTGAAGCCTGTCTAAAACCGGTACTGAGCTTATATCAGTCAACTGACTGAACCTGTTACATACTAAATGTCCAATACTGTCAAGACATGCCTTCTAAACAGCTGCATTGCTGACACAGGAGTTTAACTGCACACAAGCGGCGCTTATAATCTCTATACTATACTATAATATAATTATAGTATACCATGCATGTTCAAAACAGTTCGCTGTCATTGGTTTAGACAATTTATGAAGCTAATATCACAGCTGTAACTAACCACCCATGGAAAGAGAAGCTAAATTCCACTCGCCTTCCTATGCTTACTGCTGGCATACCAAACAGATTAAGAATGTGGTGCGATGTATTCTCCCCAAAATAACTCAGGCGGCCCTTTTGTAAGGGTGCGAAAAAAGAAATGAAAAGCAATAAGATCTAAAGCCTGCCCTTCCTCCTAGAGACAGAGGCTGGAGACTTAAGCACACCAAGGGTGTCCTCAAGATTATCCCCAACTGTGCATATTCCAGAAAGAATCCCAAAGCCCTTTTCAATCTATCGACCTTCCCTGTGATGAAGCGCACGGCTCCAAATATTAGGAACTATTGGTGGAGGAATGAAAAGCTAGTACACACATACACATCAAGGTGTTATTCTGAAGAGATGTAATTTAAGAACGGCTTTTGGTTCCATAAAGAACCGCAATGGCTTCAGCTGTGGTTTTTAAATACCAAAAACCTGCAAGTTTAACCTTCATGTGTACTCTGAAAGGTAAAGTTTTATAAATGGTTTTTAACTTAGACATACAGTTCTACAAGACTTAACACTTGCAGTTGAACGTTATAACGACAGTGTGATGTCTTCATTAGGCCTTACTGAGAGTGTAACTGGCTTATTACTACTTTATTATGCTAGACTCAATCTGCTGTGACCATCTGATGAGACATAATTAGCACAGTTTATGCAGACCTCATGTTTAATTAGAATAGAAATAGAAATCTTCACTTCTATGACTGTCTATATGTAGAGCTCATTGCTGATTATTGTTGAGGTGTCGATATGAATCGATAGCAAATATACACATATACCCAATTCTTAGGTTAGGGATGCATTATATGCAAATAAATGTGCTATGTGAAATTCCTAATAATGGGAACATAAAATGTTGTACAGAACACTATGATATGTAATACACAAATAAATCAGTACTACATACATGGAAAAAGTTTAATTCTCTCTAGCTGTCATTACATAGTAGTAGTAGTAGTAGTAGTAGTAGTAGTAGTAGTAAAGATTAAGGTTGTGAACCTGGGCTGTGAACCTGGTGATACAACACGTGTCATGATAATATTAAATATATTGTGGTACTTTAAGCAAGGCAGTATGTTTTTTACATTGTAATTTTAAGAAAACTGGCATAGTATATAAAAACAAATCATCATATCTATACGCTTTTGTAGCCATGCACCTTTACGCTACGTTTTAATGGTGGAGTGGAATCTAATCTAATAGCTAAAGATTACAACATGTGTTTGAAAGGCCTGATAAGGCTTAATATGAGCGTCTTAAAGACATCACAATGCCCCCTTGTACCGAACTCCTATGAAACTTTGGACCTGTATCACCTGGAGGTTCTGTAATCTAAAAAATGCAGCTACGATCCATTGCAATGTTGTTTGAGGAAGCCAAAAATGGCTTTATAGCAACACTTTTTTCACCCTGATTTTGAAGCGTGTGGATGGTGTTGATAGACGTGATAATTGGATGCTGATCTTCGCAGCTTGTCTTTCGTGTCTTTTAGGTTGGAATTTAGGTGGGAGAATAGGTGGGACTGGGAGGTTTGCAATAAATAGCTCTTCAGGATGTTTCAAGACATTTTGTAAATACATAATCGTGATATTTATCAAACTTAGAGTGCAAACTCATTTGTATTAATGTTTCGCACACTGCACTGCACTAAATTGAACACTAATGATAAACTCTTTAGCAGACTTTCCATGAAACATAAAAAATGCGACACAAAATAAAACACAAACTGGAAAAATTCCATTAAAAAAACACACATGTATGACATAATGGCCATATAAAGCGATGGCAGTTCTCTTATACGTTGGAATAGGTGGCTGATGAATGGAAGCCTTCAGATGGTCCAATCATGGCACATATGAAGGTTGTTTTAGGCATTCTGAAATGTGGAATGCAGTGGATTTGCACAAGGTGAGTTCAGCCCTCAGTAAGACTGCCATTGCAACACAGCCATAAAAAATGGCAAACGGCTGTTAAGAAAATTCTACCTAAAACAAAATCCAAGTGTCCATCTTGTTTATTTCAGTGCACCCCTTAATCATGGTAGCCTACGTTAAAGTTCCTTTGTCCAACTGTAGTGGATGAAAACACAATTTCATTCACATTTTTTGGGCTCTAGTTTTGTAAATGTGTCTAAAATGTCTAAACCATTTAGAAACCTGGTTATTGTAGTGAACCAAGCTGTTCGGTATTGTTTAAGTACGGGCGATATTCACAATATGCTCGGGAAAGCACCTCGTGATGCAACGTGATGTAATTTATCATACTAACAACAAGTATTGTATTGCCCACCTCTAAGAATAGGTTTATGCAATGGTTGTTTCTAACCAGTGCACCAGTTCAGGGGCACAAGGCAAATGTATACTTCCACACCGTAATTAATGACACCTAGAACACAAAGATCCAAACACAGCATTTTCTTTTCCCTCTTTGTGTATTCCTACAATGACCAGAGCGAGGTCTGCTCTACCGCCGCAAAAAAGAAGCAGATTCTTTGTGAGAGCGTCTCCTAAACGGACCATGTGGGCAGCACAAAGCTGCAAGACCCAACTCGCCACATTTCGTCAATTAATGTCTACGACGATTTACTACACTGTACAAACCTATTCATGAATAGCAATTGAGCAAGGAGGAACAGTTGTGGGGTCCAGACTGTTTGCCTCATTTGGGAGCGGAGGGACAGTGGTGGGAGTGGAAGCGGGGGACTTTAAGGCGACATATGGCCAGGGTGAGGGTCAGACAGATAAAATGTTGCCAGGCTGGGACAATAGTTAACCACAGCGCAATGAAATTCTAACACATCCAAACAGAGTTGCAGATAGATGTCAGGAAGGCGGGCCCGGTTTCTCTTGTGTGTGCAGGGATGCGGGATGGGCGGTGGAGTCTGTGTGTGTGCGCGTGAGAGAGAGGGGCTTTTTGAAATGGACGGACACTCCCCTTTCCCTTCCAGCTCATTGCTGTCTTTGTGCTGGAGCAGAATGCGGGGTTTGTCTTGGTCTACCCCGCAATCTGTGCCTCCCAATTCTGCCAGCTTTCTAATGATTTTCCAATGATTATTTAGGGGCCGTTAGGGTGCCCCTGCATTTATTTCACATCCATTCTAGGGCGCCTTCCTGAGAAATGTGGTCCCTTTCACCAACCCAGACCCTTTCCTTCTTTGTGTCCTTCCCTATTGCAATAGGACGGCGATCCCCTCCCCTCAGCCCTGCTGGCTTAACCCTCCTTTATGCATTTTAAAGAGCAGTAGTTTGTGTATATGTGCGCATGTGTGTGCCTGTGTGTCTTCATGTGTGATTGTGTTACAGATAGGCGTTTACTTTATATTCATAGTATGTATGCACGAGGGTAGGAGAGTGTGAGATTGCTTATCCCTCAAATACCCACACTGACGTAGGCATGGAAAGAGTATTTATTTCTCACCAACCCAAACGTATTGCTCAAGCTTTTCTTGTCAGGCCAGCGTTTCATATATTACAGAGCTTAAGTGAATCCAAACAGCTCTGCAACCGGAAATGGATTATGGAATCTTGGTGAGGAACAGTGTGACATACAGAACTATACAGAAGTCAGAGACCGTTTATTATTCTTTATTATTTGACTTCCAGTCAAAATGGCATTAAGTACAAGATATTTCGAGACATTTCTGAAGAAATTAGATACAAAATAATGCCCTTCATCAGAAAAAGCCACAGATTTTTTTGGTCCATCCTTCCTCTCAAGTCTATAGGTCAAAACTATGGCTCTGAAAGTTTGTGTAGCTCCAGAAGCCCTCACTGAGAAAAGACAATAAACAATTAAGAACATTAGCAAAGCAAACAACATTAGCAACACCAAGGCTGCCGATGTTCTCAGAACAATGGGCTGACCACCCCAGAGCCCAGACCTTAACATCACTGAATGTGTTTGGGATTGCAACTAACTTCTAGGAGTGACCTTTTGAGGTCAGGAAAAATATCCCTTCAGATTTTTATTAAAAAATTTAAAGCAAGTATCCTTGAAAAAATGGAAATTGCTAAACAGGCAACAAGTGGACACAGTAAGTATTGAAAAATATGTATATCAGTTTTTTTCCTAACACTGAAACATAAATCCCTTTTACTTAATGGCCCTTTTGACTGGAGATGAAATCAGTTATAGGTGACCTCTGACTTCACTATATATGTATACTATATGTGTACATATGTATACTGTATGAGTACTATATATCACTACTGTATGTGTGTTTCTGTTTATTTTCACTCCAAAAGTATTAAGATGCCAAAAAGATTTTCTGTGGCGTTGAACTGCTGTTATCCAGAGATTCTCTTTACAATGGCTCTTCACACTGCGTGCAGTCTCATTTACCAAAACATCGTTCTTTGAAGAACCAGCCACTAAACGCTGCAGTGTTAAACAGTATTGCCCTTATTATGTGTCCGTGCCCAACACTTCCACTGGCTTTGTTTCTCATAAAGCTATCGCACTTTTCTTTGCTCATTCCCGGCTCGTTTTCACACTGTCATCGTCGGTATCAGAGATTTCAAATAAATCTCAGCAACACTGTTATGAAACATGTACTTATTACAGACACCCATTTTAGCGTGTCAGAGCCATTTCACACCAGTCAGCCACAATATCCAACTAGCCTGTCATGAAACTGAGTGATTTGAGAGGCTGCAGCATCGCCTTAATCACAAGCTCTCAGTTTAAGATGATGATGATGATGATGCAGGTCAAAGACCAAAGGCCTCTCTGTCATGATTGTGCCTCCTTCTATTACACTCCCGTGACCTTACATTTAGGCAAATTTGTAGAGTTGTAAAGGTTGCACTGATACCCTTTATTTACTTATTTTTTTATTGGCCATTTTCTTGCTTTTGTGGTTTATGAGACTGTTATACCTGTAACAGAAAATACAATATAGTGTCTATATATGTATATAAAATGTGTCTGTATATATAAAAATATTGTTGTTGAAGTCAATTCCATGATTGCAAGTTAACCAGGCCTGAGATAACAAAGCCACCCCAAACTATAGCACTTCCACCACCATGCTTTACAGCTGATATGAGGCTTTTCCAATTAAATCAAACATCAAACAATCAAACATGGCTCCTTATACTCTTTCTTTGTTGTTCACAGCTCATTGTTCCAGAAGTCTTGCCCTGTTGTGTTTTCAAGCCAGCAAAGACTTCCTCCTGGTGCACTTCCCATGTAGGTCAGAGTTGTGCAGCCTATTCTTAACAGTAGATGCATGTACTTTGCCATCAACAGTGGCAAGACCTACCTGCATATGCTGTGATAAAAGTTTGTGGATCAGTTTGCTGGTTTAGCAGTGGTTTAAAATATTTCACTCATGTAGATGTGGACAGTGGAACGATTGATTTTCAATATCGAAGAAACCACTTTCCAGACCCCCAGGTATCCACAACCTTCTTTCTGAAAGACTGAGCCAGCTCCTTTGATCTAGGCATGATGATACCATACATTCAAATGCCAAAGAGCAAGCCAGACCAGATATTTGAGGCTTAGACAAGTTCCTCCAGGATATTCTGTAACTGTGTTCTGATCATTAGCACCTGGTTGGGTGCACTCTTTTCAGTTTAACACATTGAGGTAGCGCTGTAGGCAGAGGTGTATTAACTTTTTCCACAGATGAAAATGGCATTTCTGTTTATTTCAGATATAAAAGGACGACTAATATGCTGCATTTGAAGTATTGTATTATTAGAAGACTGGAAAACTTGTCAACATACTTCACACTTCAATCTACTGCTAGTTAAAATTAGCCACATGACAGGCCTCTCAGTAATGCTTGGGCGCATCTGCTTGCATGATCTTCTGTTTAGGTGAATTGTCAGGTGCATTTGCTGTCAGGCTGTGAGGTTTATAGAAGTCGCTCTGTTTTGTTTTTTTTATTTGGCCTAGCATATTCACGCGGGGTTGACGTCGCGAGCTGGGGGTGTAAGCGAGCGGCTCGATGAAAGATTTACGAAGCCTCACGTATGCTACCACATTACAAAAGCCTTCCGTTTAGTTGCCCCTTGCATGCCTAATTGGGCCTGTTCCTCCCAGCGCTGGGAAGGAGCAGACGGCAGGAGGAGGTCTGAGGTATGTTAGCGAGTGTCTCCATCATATGCTTGAGTTGTTTTTGTTTCTCTCCCTCTGTTCTCTCTACCTCATTATCTACATAAAGACACACTATCTGCTAAGATCCGCTTCCATTTGTCTGTTGCTTTGCTCACCAAGAAGACAGAAATCAAAAGAATACAAATGCCTCCTTTCCTTTCCAAGCATATGGTAATGGAAGAAGGATCTACATTTTCCCTCTCTGCATACTGAAAGCTACTTTGTCCTATTACAAGTAAATTCAGCATTTATGGTTCAGGACTTCTTTCTTCGGTCCGAAAGACGAGGGGAGAAACATGACTTTGAACAAAGCAGCGTGTTCTGCTAAAATATTCCGTGTTATAGATGTTGAAGGGAATTCTAAGAGAACAGAGCTTCTTGGTTTGGTGAGGATTGCCTCCAGAAGTTCAAAGGCCTGCAGGGACCAAGAGAAAGGGAAAAGAAGAAGAAGAGGAAGAAGAAGGGAGAGGGAAGGTGCTGGTTGTGTGTAGCAAACCAAAAGCTCTAATTAGAACCTGTGACCACCCCAACAGGCACCCCCCTCTTCTTTCTCCAAGAAGAAGGATTTTCCCTCCTCTGCATCCAGGGCCTCCTTTATCCTCCGCAGTCGAGCAGATATCCATTGTGAATCCATCGGGGGCCCTTTATTCGCTTAAAAAACACCCTTTCAGAGCAGAGCAGTGTGAGGGAAAACTCTGCAGCTAGAGGTTTTCTTTCTGCCTTTTCTGAAATGTCAGTGTTGTCACCCCCCCCAACCTTTTCCTTCTCTCTGGCTGGCCTCCATACATCGCCCTTCTCCTTTAAATCTACCCTTACGCCCTACATCAAGTGTCCTGACAAGCACTGAAAGCAAAAGGAGGCCAAATAGATATTTATGTTTTAGTAGCTCAAACAGAAAGATGACCAAAGCTCATGTGTAGCTACATTGAGAGGTCAAAGTCTGTAGGAATTTGAGAGGCGGAGAGCCTTTTCATTTATTCTGTTTGCTTTATCAAATGTAGGAGTTTCAAGTAATGTGTAAATAAGAAAGTTTCCATGCAATCCATGTATGGAAGCTAAGCTGCAAAAAACAGCCCATTTTGAATTCATGGTTTCTGTTGCGAGAGCCAACTAATTTCCATACACTCACCGAGCACATTATTCTGGACACCTGTACGCCTACTCATTCATGCAATTATTTAATCAGCTAATTGTGTTGCAGCAGTGCAGTGCACAAAACCATGCAGATATGGGCCATCAGCTTCAGGTAATGTTTACATCAACCATCAGAGTGAGGAAGAAATCTCAGCTGACCGTGGCATGAATGTTGGAGCCAGATGGGCTGGTTTGAGTCTTTCTGGGATTTTCATGCAAAACAGTCTCCAGAGTTTAGTCAGAATGGTGCAATAAAGAAGAAAAAAAACATCCAGTGAGCGCAGTTCTGCAGACGCCTTGTTGGGAAGAAAAGTCCATTTGAGTATCAGTGCTGACCAGGTGCATCCTTTCATGGCCACAGTTTACCATCTCCTAATGGCTACTTCCAGCATGATAATGCATCGCAAACTTGTTTCACAGACATGACAACGACTCCCACCGAATCTATTAGAACACCGCTGGGATGTGGTATAACAAGAGATTTGACGCACGAATGTGCACCAGACAAATCTGCAGGAATTGCATGATAGGCCACAATCTCCAAGCAATGTTCCCAACATCCTTTGGAATCTTTACCAAAAGAAAGTGATGTTTTTAAAAAAAAGTGGTCCTACCCACCGTTAGTATAGTGTTTCTAATGAAGTGCTCAGTAATGTCTAATCTGCCTGTTTAGCCTACAGAAGTTTAGCCCCGCCTATTCAAACTGAAGTAATAAGGAGTGTTATTTAAATCCAGAACAATACAAGAAGAACTGAGGTTTTTGAAAAAGGTGGTCCTACCCAGCGTTAGTATAGTGTTTCTAATGAAGTGCTCAGTAATGTCTAATCTGCCTGTTCAGCCTACAGAAGTTTAGCCCCACCTATTCAAACTGAAGTTATAAGGAGTGCTATTTAAATTTAGAAAATACAAGAAGAATTGAGGTTTTCGAAAAGGTGGTCCTACCCAGTGTTAGTATAGTGTTCCTAAGTTTTCCTAATGATGTGCTCAGTGGTGTATGATATGCCTGTTCAGCCTACAGAAGTTTAGCCCTGCCTATTCAAACTGAAGTTATAAGGAGTGCTATTTAAATCCAGAACAATACCGGGAGAATTTCCCTGCTACCGTCACCTCTGGGGGACACAGGGGGATACATGTTGTGACTTCATGTTTTCATATTTTCAAACTTCTGTAAAGCTGCTTTGTGATAACATCATTGTAAAAAGTGCTATACAAATAAACTTGACTTTATTTATTGTATATTTATTGTGTGTCATTCTTATAAACACAGTGACCAATACGACCTGTATAGCCCTGGAGCTACATTCTTTCATTGTCCACTCAAAATCCTTTTTCTTTCGACTCTCTTGGTGCTCAAAGGAATCATCACAAAGTAAAAGCTCGTAGAACCTGGAGAAAACTTTTAGCTGTGTAACCTACGGGGTAATTTATTCATATATTGGAGAAACAGATAAGGAACATAAGCAACATGCATGAAGCCACTCAGAGTTGGTGGTCCCTCTTGCCACTCAGACTTCCAGCTAGACCTAGCAACACATCACCGTCCTAGTCCTCAACTTCCATCCTCTCTCCTTGTTGCTGACGTAGCTCATTGGGGGAACCATATTAAACATAAGCACTCCGGCTGGCATTAAGTATTCATGTCTGACTTGAGGTCCCTGAATGTAGGTGGGCTCAGTGTCCCCGCAAAGACTGACAGTGGCCTCCTCTCCGTTCTCAAATATTGATGCTAATGGGAGGCGGTGGAGGGATTTGTGTCAGCGGGACACGGCTGGAATACGCGCCGCCTGTCAAGTGTGCCGAGCCGAATGGGACGGGGGACTGACAGGTGGGGATCTTAGAGAGCTTTTCTGTGTTGGCCAGGTTGACACTACAACCACACGACCTCGTTTTTTGGTGGGAGAGCCACACGTGGCCCACCTCAGAGAGTGGGAGCAAACATTGAGGTGTTTATCCAGGCAGGCGTGTGATTTGGAGCTGGTTGCGATAATTCATCATTCACCTTAAACTAAACATAGTGAGTCCTCCAGGGCTTTCGGTGGCCACAATTAGCTTGCTTTAGTTTGCACTGGAACTACCAGGCTAACATAGCAATAGAATCATATACCCTAATCTATAAGCACTGTGCTAACAGCATGGTTAATACTTATATGGCTTCTGCCATCGTGTGACAAACTGTTAGTTATAAAAAGAGACAAATGTACAGATAAAATTCAGGCTTCAAAGATAAATGGCATAACTATATATGTGGTATATAGTCAGGGACGGATTAAGGATAGTCTGGGGCCCCCCCAAACCCACACCGCTCGTGATCAAGAGCCCTCTAATGGTATATCCTGCTCTTCTCTAAGGCCCCCTAATAACCAGGATCCTCTAAAATTAGGCCTCCCTCTTTCCTAGGACCCCTACTAGCCAGATGTCGTAGTCAGAGCAGTGCCTCAACGCCTCATACATTTTCATAACGGGCCCAAAAGTATGGCTAGGGCCCCCAAAAGCATGGCTAGGGCCCAAAAGCATGGCGAGGGCCCCCAAGAGGCGATGGAGTCAAAGTCCCCAATAGTCAGAGGATCCTTAAAATGGAGGGCCCTCGGTAATAAAAATATATTGTATCATAAATGTTGATAGGCATTGCAAAATGTTTTGTGTCAGACCCCCTGACCTCAAGGGCCCCTGGGCGCTGGCCCCACTGGCCCGGTCAGTAATCCAGCCATGTATATAGTGCTTGTCCATTTTTTGTGGATAGCTATGTATCATGTCAGTGTCACTGCAGTGCTGAGAATGATGTGCCTGCTCTATGGTGGTCCTGTGGGGGTCCTGGCCACTGAAGAATAGGGTGAAAGGGGATAAAAAATATATGCAGTGAATCAGAAGGACTACAGACAATGTTTGTAGATATAAGGGTTTTAGAGTGAAAATCAATACAAAATGAAAAGTTAAAAAGTAGCTAACATGATATAACGTAAAACAGACAATGGGTTTACAAAGTATATAGAATGAATTAAAGACAAAGAATGTAAGTGTTATTAAATAAGAATATTTAAGGTAACGTGCATTAAAGGTACAACTTATAGAGATCAATTGCAAGCACATGAAAAAGAGTAAGAGAAAAGCTTTTTACCTGGATTTAAAAATGTCTTCTAGCAGTTTGTTCAACTTGTATGCAGCATAATAGATAAATACTGCTAGCTGACATGTAAGAGACATGTTCTGGACCTAAACTGTTTAGTGATTTACAGACTATTAGCAACACTTTAAAGTCTAGCAGCAGCATTCTGAACGAGCTGCAACTGTTTAATGGTCTTTTTGGGAAGTCCAGTTAAGAAACCATTACAGTAGTCCACCCTGCCGGAGATGAAAGCGTGGATGAGCTTCACTAGGTCTTTCAGGGACTTTGATTATGGTAATATTTTTAAGATAAAAGAAGGCTGTTTTGGTGGCTTTGATGAGGCTGGTGAAAGTGATCTGAGATTGGGTTTGCAGAACTGCATGACGGTGCTAATCAGTGATGTTGTTCTGTAGCGTTTGGCTCGAAGGTAGCATAAAAAAATAAGACGTGATCCAAGAACGGATCCCTGTGGGATTCCACTTGCCAGTCTATTAGAGGCGTAGCTGCCAATAGCGATGAAGTAACTCCCGCCTTCTTAATATAGCCTGAACCAGTTAAGGACCAGTCCAGACAGTCCATCTCAATTCCCCAACCTGTCCAGAAGTGTTCTGGACTACAGCAATGGTGCTCAGTCCTGGTCCGGGAGTCCAACAGAGTTTAGTTCCAACCCTAAAGTAACACACCTGATGCAGGTAGGCTTTAGAGGTATCTGATTATTAGAGTCTGATGTGTGATCTGAGTTCTTTTAGATGGTAGAAGACAAGGAACAAGATTCAGCACCCCTGGTTACAGCGTCAAATAATTTAATAATAATTAATATTAAGAAATCAGCCGTATATCATTTAACACTGTTATAAGAGCAGTTCCAGTAAAGCAGTGAGGTCGAAAGCCAGATAGAAATTTGTCAAAATAACCATTAGGATACCAATCAAGCATTATCTTCCACTGTATCCCACTAGTTAGGGTCACGGGGGGACTGGAGCTAATCCCAGCATCATCTGCAAAGGCGGGGTACACCATGGACAGGTCGCCAGTCCATCGCATGGTCAACACGCACTCATGCACACACTTACACCTACAGGCAATTTAGAGTGACCGATCAACGTAACATGCATGTGTTTGGACTGTGGGAGGAAACCCACTCAAGCACAGGGAGAACATGCAACCTCCATTATGATACCATTTACCAAAATTACCATAACCAAATTTTAAAAATTACTGTTTTGATTGACATAGTCTATATGCAGAATGTATAGTAGAGCTTGAAAGTTTGTGAACCCTTTAGAATTTTTTTCTGCATAAATTTGATCTAAAAAAAGATTTAAACCCAGATCCTAAAAGTAGATAAAGAGAACCAAATTAAACAAAAATAATATACTTATACTTCATTTATATAATGAGAAACATGATCCAGTGTTATATATCAGTGAGTGGTGAAGGTATGTAAGTCTTTGTTGTGAGCCCTCTTGTGCAGCAATAACAGCAACTAAGCGTTTTCAGTAACAGTTGATTAGTCCAACACATTAGCTTGGAGAGATTTTAGCCCATTCCTCTGTACAAAACGTTTTAAACTCGGTATGTTGACATGTTTTCTTGCATGAACTGCTCGTTTCAGGACCTTCCACAACATCTCTATAGGGTAAAAGGTCAGGACTTTGACTTGGCCATTCCAAAACATTAACTTTATTCTACTTTAAACATTCTCAGGTAAAAACGACTTATGTGCTTGGGGTTGTTGTCTTTGCTGCATGACACACATTCTCTTAAAATGAACAGACATCTTGAAATTTTTCCTTTAGTATTCACTGGCATGATACAGAATTCATTGTTCCATCAATTATGGCAAGCTGTCCTGATCCAGATGCAGCAAAACATCATGTATCAAATCATGATACTACCACCACCATGTTTCACAATCTGATTATGTATAGGAAGTTTAGGAAAATATTCAAAAAAAGGGTTCACAAGCTTTCAGGCACTGCCCTACCTGTTTATTACCAGGAAAAGAAACTGATACTGGGCTGTAAAATAAAGCAATGATTCTTTCTGTATATTTTTTTTTATGCTTACCATTTATCACCTTATATAATTATCCATTTGACAGATCGTTTGCTTTCTTTTAGTACCTATAATGTTTGTATTCCTGTTTGGAATTATATTATAATTGAGTTTGACTGTCGATGTACTTACTCAAAATAATTGGCCAGTATATTAGAGTTTGTAGGTCACCCTCACCTGGTTGATAAACAGAACCTAAGGGACTCTAAAAAAGAAAAGGTGTTGCTAAATAAGGAATCCCTTATATAAACACAGCTCATAACCAGGAGTAACATAAAGTACATGTGTGTGTCGTAAAAAAAAGTCAGATGATGATGTAGGCCATTGGAATTGTATTCAGTACATGCATGTGCATGGTAATGTACTAGAGAATATGGTCCAGCCATGTTCCAGCTTCTAGTTGAAAAGGGCACAGGCAAGACACGGCACCCAGTGGGAAGTTCCTTTAAGAAATCAAATGAAATAAGGTGCCACACAGATATGTGGAGATTAGCCGTGCAGCGAAAAGTGCAAATCCCTGGGCGGTCAATTTTGATGAAAATACCAGAAAATCACAGTTATTGCCGGGAGCAGAAAAGTGCTTGTTAGTGTTGCTTGCCTGAAGTCATCTCTCTCTCCCTTTCTCTCTCTCTCTCTCTCTCTCTCTCTCTCTCTCTCTCTCTCTCTCTCTCCCTTTCTCTCTCTCTCTCTCTCTCTCCCTTTCTCTCTCTCTCTCTCTCTCTCTCTCTCTCTCTCTCTCTCTCTCTCCCTCTCCAACCCCCACTGTCTGTTAGTGTATGAGGGTGCAGCAGCTACAATTAGTATTCTTGTTTGCTCTGAACCACATAAACCATTTCATAAACCGCTCCCTCACTCGCCCGCTCTCAGGACGGCACATACCGGGATACAAAAACGTAATTAAATATCGAATGAAACGTGTCACCCAGAAAAAGAAGAAGCCTAACC
This sequence comes from Megaleporinus macrocephalus, assembly GCA_021613375.1. NCBI lineage: Eukaryota > Metazoa > Chordata > Actinopteri > Characiformes > Anostomidae > Megaleporinus > Megaleporinus macrocephalus. Next base: position 15,661,213 of record CM038722.1, read on the forward strand.
CATGCGCTGGTAATTGCCTGCGAACATACGGCAGCAGGGAAGAAACTTTGTATCCAGTGTGCGTTCCTGTGTTCGAGAGCTTCCCGAAAAGCTTGTGGGCATTTGTTTAAATTATGTATTTCATGTATTTTTTAACTTAAAGAGTAATCTCTCTCAACTTAAAACAAGGGGTAATACCAGTCACCTCTTTTAAGATACAGACACTGAACTCGCTCCCTCGCTCTCTCGCTCCTTCTCTCTCCCTCCACTTTATCGCACAGCAGCTTTTCCTAATTAAAATCTTGACAGGCGTTCGGAAAATCATTTTAGGCTAATTTATATTCTTCTTCTGAACATAAAGTAGGGCATGCTTTGTGTTCGAGTAAAATTAATGCCATTGCTCATGCTGTAATGACTGTAATCCAAGGAAATGGGTGATTTCTCCTAATTAAATTGATGAAAAGGGTAATATTTGTTCATTGAGAGGTGAAATGATTCCTAAAGCTTCAGTGGAGCGTGAACAAATGCTTTCCTATAGGTTTGGTAGGACATTCGCAAATAATTGACCTGTCCATGCTCCGCCCACAAGTGAGTCCGTTCCTAGCTACTGTTGCCAGCTTGGACAAGCTTGACACAACACTGGCGAAAATCCCATTCAGCTTAATGAGAAACAGTAGTGCACAGTGTTTCATTAAACTATGGCCATTTAAAACCTATCACAAGTCCTCCACCAAGTAATGCTGCTCTTATACCAGTAGGCTGTGGTTGCCAAGCAATGTAGAAATGCTCAATTCTGTTGAGGTACTGTACCTATATTAATGTTACATCACAGTCTCGGCCTGTGAACTTGGCCTGTTTTACTGTCTCTGTTTTGTAATTGCGGTCTCTGTTTTGTAATTTAATGCAGGAACAACAGTGTTTGGGGTTCATGGTATGTCAGTACCATATACTGAACTCTCTGAACCATATACTGAATATAAGTACTGTGGCACCTTTTATTGCATGGTTAACCTCACCCAAGCTTAGAACCATAAGAAACACTTTTTGACTTGTTTTAATGCTTCCCTTTCAATAACAAACAGAAATGCATATTGAAATGTAAAATTTCATTGCAGTAACAAGTAAAGACTTGTTATTAAAGCTAATATTAATATCAATCACATGATAACTGTAATTACATGATAACTGTAATAATCTGATCATCTGTAATTCTTTTGTAATTCTGAATGAATTTGCCATCACAGTTATAATGGTCAACATGTTGTGGCTCTAAAACTGTTGGTCTTTCATGGTAAACCATCACATAGTAATACTAGTGAACGTATTGTAACAGCCCTGTACTAGCTTGCGCCACGTCCAACAAGCTCAGGAGGCGTGGCCATGCGAGCGGTAGGCATGGTGGGCATGCGCCTGCTAAAAAGGACTGTTTATTGTAGTTAATGGTGTTGTTCTTTAGTTAAAGGTATATGTGTTTTGGGTTTTCTGTGTTGGGGTGGGGTTTCTAGTGTCGGTTCTGTGGGAGGTGGAAGCCTGTGGCTAGTGGTGACCTTCCCTGTGAGTTCAGCTGTGTGCTGTGTGCCTTTCTGCCTGCTGTTTAATAAAAGACGACTACTTGCAGAAGAACGAGGGGCCTCCTCTATGTCTTATTCCACGCTACCACAGTATATAGTGTGCTGTATTTTGGGACTGTGCTTCTGTGTTTTGTCCTTACATACAGTCCAGAACCCAGATACCATCTTTCATTTCATCAGCATTCAAATCTCAAGTCAAATCAGCTTTTAACATATATAAGTAAACAATTAAATTTTTAAAGAACTGTTTTTTTCACAGCTCTAAAGTTTTTAAATGTTTTTTTTCTCTTACATCAAACATGAAAACATCAGCAGCCTCTTCATTTGCTTTGCAAATGGTCTTATTTTAGCTATTTTCTTTTGTCAGTAACTACAGTTTTAGGCCTGTGGTGTTGCTTTAACTTCTAACAGTAGACGGATGGACAGAAACATCTGTGAGGTTTTTTTCAGATCTGAATCAAGACTGACAGTCTGGTTAATTTGCATGCTTTAAAGAAATTACTCCTGCACTGCGCAACCTCTGCATACCTGCTGTCTTTGTATTGTATAGCCTGTTATCACAGGCCATAATTGTAACGCGATTCTAAGAAAAGAAAGCGAACCTGCTCGTTTAAAACACACTTATAATGGAAGCCAGTGTGCGGAGAGAGCAGGAATATTCCTTTAAAGGTGAAACCTCAGAAACACAGTCCCTGCTGTTAGACTATATCCTGAAAGGCCAAAAACAGAATGCACAATCAAAAGCCCAACTTCCTGCTACCTGCTAAAAGATAAAGTGACTCTCCAATGACATTTCCTTCTGCACCCATGCTGAGAGAAAAAACTGCACTTTCCCATAAGTGTGTGCCTAAAGGGAGTCACACATTTAGTGGACAGCTTGCTCGTTGTCGTCGTGCATACACAAGAGTCAAATGCTGGTATGAGGTATTGTCTGCGAGCCCTCAGCAGGGTTCATTTACATAAGCTCATGTCCCTTTCAGCTCCCCGTTAGTGACAAAGCTGGAGAATGTGTGCAATTATCACACGTTAACCCCTGCGGTGAAGTAGACGGAGGACAAGAGTCCACTTGTAACATCTGTTGTAGTGGCACACTATATATAAAGCTGTCCGTAAGTATGTGGACAATGACAGAATGTTTGTGCCTTTGGCTCTTTAGAGGGAAAGTGCATGTGGTAATTTCATGTGAAGTTGGCTGCATGTCAGCTTTCATTATGGTTTCGTTATGAGTGAACTGTGAATGAATTACTAAAGCCTGGCATCGCAGAGGACCAGTAATGGGACAATTAGCATGCTAAAATGTTGCTGGACTCTATATTGGCTCTACATTGTTGTATTGTTGCACTTGAGAGCTAACAAACGATCTACACTGGAATTCTCATTTGCAGTCTGTGAGTGAATGCAAAGTACTGGTGAGGAGGGTCAGATTGAAGAATGCTAAGAGTTTATAGAGGGTTCTATCTTGATTTGTCCTGCACGCTTGAAAATGAATATCAATACATGGTCCAAGTGTAATAATTTGTTTTGCTGTATGTAGCGAATTGTAACACTTAGGGTCTTCTAGGGCCAATAAAGTGAAGGCCTTCTGATTTCTAAAGTTTCTCATTTTAGTTATTATTATTTAATAGAATCATGTTTATGTTTAAACGTTGCTAGTATTACAGGACTGCTTTTGTTTTATTGTAATGTTAAACAAAAAAAGTGCTGCATGGAAAATATGCCTGATTGAAGAACCTTTCACATTCCTGTAAATAAACACAAATTAGCCAGCTAGCACCTCATTTGTTCAAAGCCAGTTTAGACAAATATAAGATACATTCTGAAATGTGTGTTATTTCAATAAAAAACTCTTTGGAGTTGTGTCTGGTCCATACTTGGCTTTATTTCCAAACTCAGGTGCACACTCACTGCTGGCTAACTGTTAGCTGGCTAGGCTTAAAACACAGTTTACTCTCAGAAAACCCATCCATATTCAACTCTTCCCCATAGTCCTTATACAGAGTTCCTTTAAAGTCCTTGTAAAAGTGAACCTAATACAACCGGACATAAATATATATTTTTAGACTGAACTTTTAACGCCACAATACCATCAAATAACACTCGCTTAAAACCACAATGCAGATGTGATCAAGTAGACACACATACAGATTACATACTAAATAAGCACAGCTCTGTAAATTAGCCCTACAGCTTAAGGTTCATTTACAGTGATCGATAAATACAGATATTGATACCGGATGGAATTATCTGCGCTCTGTGTTCATTTCAGCTGTATTTGTGCTGATTATCTGAAAGCTTATTGATACAGATTAAATGGAGCAGGACCACTGGAGGTCATGGGGGCAGTGTAGCCAACAGCTCAAGTAAAACATGACGTCAGTTTTTTTCATGCTTCATCCAGATGTGGTGAAGTAGTTAATGGCCTCACCGACCAAAACCATTCACTGTGCTGCCTCTTTCTTCACTTTCATAGTAAGCTGATTAATACAATGTTCTCCACCATCAGTGTTTGTTGTCAGAAAGCTTGATTTCTGGACCACCCCCCAGCCCCCTATCCCAGCCAACATACAAAAAAGCACTAATGGAAGTATGTGGGTCGTGATAGTTGCAGCATTTAAAACTGATGTGTTAGTTAATTAATTGATTTACATACGTTAAGAGACTTTTAATGAGCTGTATGTATACATTCACTACCCGGTCCACACAGTCTGCAAATCAGCCCATTTGAAATGCACTGTTTTTGTGATGCCACAAAAATCAATGTGTTATCATATATCTGTCCTTTCAGCTTGCAGCAGAGTAGCCCCGCCTATTTCCACTGAAGTTATTACTGGGGCTGTTTCAGCCTTGACTGCTTTCTGAATGGCGTACAATACAGATCAGCCAATGAGAATAAAGGATATTTACATATAACTTTAAGTCTTGAAGACAGTGTTGGACTTTAAGAGATAAAGTGATCAATTGTGACATTTAGTGAAATAAAACATGCAAGTAAGCTATTGGCTCTTTGAACAGCATCAAAGTGAAGGACAGATTAGTCACATGGAACTCATTTTGGGACTGTGCCAAACCAGTGAGCATCCCAGTAGGGACGAATGAAGGCAGATTTGAGTCATTTTCAAACAATGACAAGATAATGGCATCTGCCTGAGCCCAGTCATTCGCTTAATGGAGATATCCTGACTGGCTTGGTGACAGTATCTACTGCGCAATGCTCTGTCTAAACAGAGTGTAATTGAATTTCTTCTTAAAGCCTATTTATTTTAACCTATGGCTCTGACGTACATGCTCAAACAGCCTTCCCATTAGAGTTATCGATGGTCCAGAAAAAAAACCCCGCAGAGGAATACGAATGGGACATTACCACTTAATGGCCTGATTGATGCCCACAGGTCTTTAGCTCCCAGTTGGACCTTGAGAGGTTTTTGCTGAAGGCCTCGTTACGGGGGGTCTCCTAAAACACACAATCAGCTTCGAGAAAGCGCTTTGATGATTTTAACTCCGGCGTTAATAGATGGGCATTGTTGGAGTAGGAGATGGCCTGCGGCTCCGCGGTTAAATGGCTGAAAGCTTTTGTCCTTGGGCGCTCCGTTTAAGAATGGAGCGCACGCTGCGCTCGCTCATTGACTGGCAAACACCCGCGCCGTCCTGCGATGCTCTTTTGTGCGCGATCAAGTAAAGACGCATGATAAACAGGGCTCCTTAAACGCCTCAAGACAGACCTCATTAGCGCGGCCAACTTTCACCTGCCCGGCGCGCAGAACACGCGCCCGCGATCCACCTGTTCCAAAAGACGGTACGACTCCGGGCAGGAGAGCACTGAGACATGCTCATAGCCTCGGAGTGGATCCCGTGTGGAAGGTCCAGCACTGATTACTGATCTGAGATAAAACTGTTCCTGATGCACAACCTGGAGCTTTACTGGTTTTAGCACCAAACCGTAGAACATAAAGATGGTTGTTTTAGGGTTCTATCTAGAACCATGATTTTTATATAGAACCACATGCATGCCAAGAGGTTCTTTGCATGGTGAAATGCTTCTGCAGATGGATGGTTAATGTGTTATATATGGAACTGTTCTCTTTAGAACCAAGTAAGGTTGACATTGCATCAAAAGTAGAACTCTTTTGGCGCTAGAACCACATCAATGTGACGAACCATTTTACCATGCAAAAAAAACAAAAAAAAAAAAACACTGAGTCACGCAAATGGTTTCTGGTTTTAGCACCAAACCTAAATAAACATGGTTCTTTAAGGGTTCTATCTAGAACCATGATTTCTATATAAAACCATGTGCATGCCCAGGAGGTTCTTTGCATGGTGAAATGCTTCTGCAGATGGATGGTTAATGTGTTATGTATGGAACTGTTCTCTTTAGAACCAAATAAGGTTGACATTGCAACAAAAGCAGAACTCTTTTGGCGCTAGAATCACATCAATGTGACGAACCATTTTACCATGCAAAAAAAAAACACTGAGTCACGCAAATGGTTTCTGGTTTTAGCACCAAACCTAAATAAACATGGTTCTTTAAGGGTTCTATCTAGAACCATGATTTTTATATAGAACCATATGCATGGCAAGAGGTTCTTTGCATGGTGAAATGCTTTTGCAGATGGATGGTTTATGTGTTATGTATGGTTCTATATACAACTTTTTTAAAAACTGTTCTCTTTAGAACCAAGTAAGGTTGACATTGCAACAAAAGCAGAACTCTTTTGGCGCTAGAACCACAACAAATATATATAACTATATAGAACCAAATGCAAGAATGCAAAATAGCAACCCAGAATGGGTTCTACAGCTGTTACAATGTCAAGGTTGTTTTTTGTTCTATATGGAACCATTGGGATGCTTAAATGTTTTTTTACTTGGTGAAATGGTTCTATATAGCACCAAAAAGGGTTCTGCTATGGCTGCGATGTCAAGGTTGGTTTTTATTGTATACAAAACCACTTCAAACCATTTCAAGAACCATGTGAGCATGCACATTGTTCAGATAAAGTATAAACCCAAAAACCAAGCTTGACTTGTAACAGTCTTCTGTATAGGTTCTATATACACCATATCAAACCATTTACACAGGCCAGTAAGCAGATAAACACTAAACTGGTTCTGCGAGTTACGACAAGTGCCTGTTATAAAGAACCCCCTAAAGAACCACCACAAACCTACCAATCCAGACTCAAGAAACTGAGGGTTGTGGGTCTATTTCAGCTTCTTTAATGACGTATCCAGTCTTTCTTTGGACTATTTGATGCGTTTTCGGTCTTTAAGGAAACTCGCTCGCCTCTGCAAGTCTCGCTCATATTCACGCGGGGCCACTAAGTCTTTTCTTATCCCTCTCCTAACTATCCCATCATAGTGTCAGTGAATGTCCGCGTGAGGCCTTTCATCTCTCCTATAATCGATGACATAATTCATGCAGTAATGACCAACTGGACGCAGCGAGCGGTGGCGCGCGTTCAAACGCGCACCATTGTTCCCGTTTATTGACCAATTCCTTTACGGCGTATTAAAGATTTCACGCTCCATCTTGAGAGGGGTCTCCGCCGGAACATTTGGCCGGGGTCGAGGGAGAGAGAGTTGCCCCAAGATCTGAGTCCATCTGCCGAAAAATGCCTTCCAACCGTGGGCGTGATTTGCATAATTCCACGGCTATTATTGTGGCATTTGGGCCGCAGACGCCACGAAGCCAATGAAATCAAATCGTAGTATTATTACCTCATATTAGGGAGCTAATACAGCTACCACCTACTTGAAAGCCTCCAGCGCGCCTCAAACCAGACAGCAGGTTTGGGCTCTTTGCATAGTTCCAGACTGGCCTTCCTGCAGAGCTTTGAATCCAGCAGAGCCCTAATCCATCTAATCGGTGTCTTCAGAAAAGACTACAGTGGCTAGCTGACTGCAGTGGTGCTTTGGCGGTTCTTTAATAAAAGTAATAGGTTTATATGGACCTGAATGGTTCTTTGTATGGTACAAATGTTAATCTCTATGACAATTATCCTCCTAAAAATGGTCCTTTAAAGAACATAAGAATGTTGTTATGAGCCAGAGAACCCTTTTTAGTAAAGTGTAGATTTGGCTAAGAGTGTAGCTTTATAAAGTTTTGAGATGGGGTGAGTTCCACACTCCATAAAAAAAGTTGTTTTAAAATGATAACATAAAAGAACCACGTTTGCTCCCCAAAAGAGTGTTTAAATGGGTTGCTCTAAAAAAAAAGAAATCTTATAATGTAAGGGCTCTGGAATATTTAATGTACAATCACAGTGCTGTTTTTCAACACAACAATCTTCAAGTCCTGGTTTAACCAACCAGTGGTTTGAACTTGCTACTATTTCACTACTCTTCCCAACAGTCTTAGCGAAAAGTGTTGTATATAAAAATAAAACAAAGGTTGTAACATCCAAAATGTTCTTTAAAGGACCATGTAAACCATTTTTTCATCAAAAAGAAGAACCATTGAAACACCCAGATGGTTTTTTGAGCTGTTATAGTTCTAATATTATTATTAACAGTGGTATAAGTAGTGGTATAGTAACAGTGTACTTCAGTATCTTTAGTATCTGTACTGAAGTATTTCTATGAGTTTTACCACATTTCATAATAAATGCCCTACTTTTTACTCCACTGCAACTGTAACTCACTCCTGGTAACTAGGGGTAGGCGATATGGCCATACAATAATATCAAGATATTTTATGGTATTTTTGCGATAACGATACTCTTGGCGATATAACAAAACATTGAATAAAATAAAATTCAAGAATACACTACTGCAACAAAATGAAAATTTCATTTTATTATTGCATACAATTTGATATGGCACACCCCTAACTGAGATATTAAAAAATACAAGAATTTTCATCAGATTGTAACAGAATGTCACGATACTAAATAATGCACTCCAAATATCTCCATATATCCAGGACTGAAGTAAAGTGAATACTACTGGACAGATAAAATCTGTCTCTAGTAGTTATATAATGGGAAATGAGAAAAGTGTGAATTTTTCTTTTTCTAAAAACAGTAAAAAAAAAAAAATAGTACCCTGGTGTGATAACTAGTGATGTCATAACCATTGTTTTCATTAAATTCCTTTTTTATTGTTGAACAGTTCCTCTATATCACACTATACAATGTATGTACGTATGTGTAAGTCTTAATTCGATCTGCTACTGATGAAAAGTCCTTGAATGTGAGATCCTACTGGGCTGATAAAACACGTTCTGATTCCTATGCATCTTAAGTCTAATCATTATCCAACAATTCCAACCTGAAGTAACAAAATAACTAAGTCAAAGCAACACTGTCATCATTAGTACAACAGCTTTATATGCTCCACAGCTTTCTACTACCTGTAGTTGAAAATGTGACAGCGTGAGACGAGAGGGGGAGAGTCAAGGTGTGGGCGTTGGGGCCTTCAACTCTCTAAATGAAACTCTATAAATATGAGCACAGCGCTATGACACCGTGTGAAAGTGCTGTTCTGACTATGTGTTACTGAGCATGTGCAGAAACACCCAAGAGACGTGGATGTGCCAAAAAAGCACATATGTGAGAAGTTTCTGATCAGCGGGAACCAAAGAGCTGCATGTGAACTAAGACTTTATTTCATTCCTTCCATGATTTCTAGTTGTCTTCCAAGATTTCTTTAGAACAATGTCATGAAACAGGAATTGATTAATGACTGGGCCGTGGAGGTCAGTGTCCAGAGCCCTCTGACCACAAGGCTGATGGTTTCAATATTTCCACAGCAGATACTAATATTAGATAAACAAATTACTTATGCACAAATGTTGGATGACTAAATGAAGAGATGGAATCTGTTCTTAAGGCTGGTTTTTGGTGTCTGTGACTGGATATTGTTGTTGCTGTAGAAATAAGATGTTTCTGGTTTTGCAGTACAGTTGGTTTAGCATGAAAGTAAAAGAGTAGAAATCTTGCTTCACCCAATAGTCGTCAGGTTTTACACAAAAATTATGGTGTAGACAGATTAGAAAATTGCATAAACACATTTACAGTTGTTTGGAGTGGACAGTTGTGTGCAAAGGTTTGGGCACCCCAGTCAAATGATTGTTTTTTGTTGACTTTCTAGGTGAAAGTAAGTCATAAAATCCTCTACAGAGACCTTCTGCTCATTTTAATGCTGTGTTTTTTTCTGAATGTAAGAACTTGGGGTGAAAACATAAGTCATAAAATCTGGCCTGTGCATCTTATGATACATTATATATTTAATTTGTGGTCCAATCTGTATGGGGTGGGAATCCATACACTATCATTACAATACTCATGATAAAAAGTCACAATATGATATTACTATTTTATAAATATTGAGTACTGATGAATACTTTGCAATATATAACATAAATTGTAATATACATTGCAATTATTTACCTTTTTTCCACTTCTTATTTCTAATGTCCCCAAAGGACAACATTCTCAGCCTCAGTCTGTTCATCTCGTTTCACTCATTGGTCTGACAAGCAGGCAGACGGACTAATACTGTCATAAAGAACTTACATTAATATAATATAGTATTGATACTTGGCATGCATGTATAAATACAACTTTGCCACACAAATATGTTTAAACTCATTTAAACTTAATTTCTCTTAGAAAATCAACATGTATTTTGACAGGTAATTTGTAATTTTTTATATGACCCCAAACATGAAGTTGAAATATTGTTTTAATTTAATTTTTTTTAACAATGCATTAGTATTGGAGTGCAACAGGCCTCCACAAGCTCTTGAGCCCTTCTGAGACTTTCATACCCTTAATCTATGTTCCTACATAGAAGAACTGATGTAGTATAATCTAAATAGATGCTTCTTCAAATAACTATGTTTGTAAATATAATGAAGATTTTTAAAGAACCTCCACATCATATAACTGTTCCACACGACTTTCTACACTACTAGGTCTTTCTTAGAGCGTTGCAGCCCAGAGCAATGTCTTCTAGACCTAATTTAAGGCTGGTGTATTGAGAAAAACCACAGGCTGCCTTGCTCATCCATTCTAGTGCTACATGCATTGATGTAAAGAGAGGACTCGCAACTTTGTGAACGGCAGTTTTGTCTCCCATGACCCTCTGCAGCTCCGAGTGAGAGGGCGACGAAGCGAGGAGTGGGTGGAGGGGGGTCGCCTTGTTTCAAAGGGTTTGAGTGAAGTGTAGAAAAGAAGACTGGACCCGAGAAGTCCTCCCTAAATCATCATTGGAAAGCCATTAGAAATGTGGCAGGGAGGAGCGGGCAGATTGGCGCGCGGGGCGCCCTAAAAAGAGCCGCTCTTTTGGGACAATGGTGCAAATGAAGTGGAAGGAAAGTGGGCGTGGTTTCAGGACATCTCTCGGGTTAAAACAGGCCCATAAAGTTTCCTACTCATTCGCATGTGTAAAGTTATATTCATGAGTTGTTAACTATTTTGTTCCTTAATGGGGAATTTATTCAAAGTGTGTTTCTCTTCCAGTGGAATGCCAGATGGTTCTACACGTCACCTAAAGTTAACCTAACCAAAGACAGCACCCACTGCCACACTCTTTGCAGAAAGTGTTTAATGGATATAGACATAATGCATCAAGAGTAGAACCCAATATAGTGCAAAATATAAACATTTTACAAGCTTTCTTTTAAAGAACCACACTAGAGGAGAACCCTGCAACTCTGTATGTATACATTTAATGGGTTCTTTAAGAGTTCACAGCCCTGTGTGTATATATATATATATATATATATATATATATATATATATATATATATATATATATATATATATATATATATATATATATATCACTGCTGTCAAAACCTCCAAAATAAAAACTTTCATAAGAAAATATTAACACCACTTGACTTTTAATGTAAGTCAAAAGAACCAGACTTTTTTACACAAGTACTTTTGGGTCATTAGTTTTGCTCCATTCATCATGACGTTTACATACAATGCAAAGGGCAGCAGGTACTTACAAGTGATGTCAACTGAAAATGACAAATAAAGACATTCAAGGTTTTATACATCCAGTGCCTTACAACCCTTGTGGAGCCACTTTTAAAGAGAAATTGTGTACATGTCACACAATTTTCGTTTTATCTTTCATTCTAATTGTCAGCAGCTTTAAAATAAAGAGTTATTTAGAGTGATGCAATAGAACAAGCGCTGTTGGTTCTCTAAAGACCCTTTAAGTGGATGGGCCTTGAGTAAATGTGTAAGTTGAAAAAGGGGGCTGTCCATAATATAAAAGCTCTAAGAAGGATTGTTGATTGGCATAGAACCCTTATAGTATGTGACGGTTCTTTAAGCCTCACAAGCATGTTTTTTTAGGAGACTGAAAGTGGTTCTTCCAAGAAATCACTCAAAGAACCCACCGTGGCACCTTTTGAAGAATCAGAGAACACATCCCAGAAAATTCTTCTGCTTGTCTTTTTAACCCAACCAATATCTTTAAAACAGCGCATATAAAAATATCTTCCTCTGCTCGCTGTTCGGTTGATGTACTTGTTCCTGTCTGTTTTAACGTGAACAGCAATTTCAGAAATATCACAGCACGAAACCTGTAAGAACAAGCAAGTTATAAATGAGTACAAGCCAAAGACGCGCTCTGAGTGATGACAAGCGACCAAACTCTCTAATTACTTGGAGAAGTTTAGGTCTGATCAGGGATTGATAACTTGACCCAATTGCAAAAGTAGTCAGAAAGACAAGACCTCAGCTTTTCATCTTACTTCTTAAACTGTGCCTAATGGTGCAAAAACGAATAGGCTTCTTTGGTGTGCTGGAGCACGCAGTGTTAACTAACGGAGGCGTTATTAGAGCTTCTTTCAAGGGCAGCAGATCCGTATCAGAGAAAGTCGGACTAATGACTTGTAAATTGTGTTAAGAAGCAATTAGCCGTTGGAGTGATGGCACGCGAGCCGAGCCGAGGTTACTGCATGCCTCCAGAATCAGGAGGGGGTGTGCATTTGTGCGGTGGGGTGGGGCAGGGAGGGTTATGTCTTTGTATGCATGCCTATACGTCTATATGTCTACTGACCAAGAAACACTCTGTATGGTGCATTGTAAACATAACAATAACACTGTAAAACAACCATAAACCACATTCCTTATTACAGAGAAGAACCAGACTAAGAACTACTCTTTCAGTCATCTTATTCTAAAGAACTATAGACCCATCTTTTTATGGGAGTATGTATTGATATGATCTCTATAGCCCACCATTCATATTGATATGGTTTTGCTCATTAATACCTAATAATAACGTATACATTGCAAGATTGAGTACTGAAGACTAAAGAACACAAGGTACCTTTTACTATTCAGTGGCAACAAGGAGAAGTAAATGAAGGATAAATAATGCACTGTAATAGCTTTTTTTTATCACTTTACCTCAAATCATAATTATCACTTTTAAAGCACACACTAAGAAATGAATGGTAACTCATTAGACAGTCATTAGATTCATCATCATTTCTATACTATTGTTTGTGTTGCAGCTACAATGGTTCATCTGAAATGAAAGCATTAATAAAGAGGTTCTTCTTCTTCTGAGAAGGCTAGATGTTGGAACATTGCTGTGAGGATTTGATTGCATTCAGCCATGAGAGCCTTAGTGAGGATGTTGGATGGAGTTCCATCACTCCGCATGCTGCTCAGACGCTTGGCAGTGGACAGGGTGAGGGTGTTATTGTAGATATTTCAATGGTCAGTGCTTTTCTATGGAGATTATATAAGTTGTGTACGCAGCTGATCACCTGGATCTGTCCGGATACTTTTGGACATGAGCTATGCTTGTGTATTAGTGTGCGCGCGCGCGATGCCATGGATTCAGACTCTCTCTCTCTCTCTGTCTCTGTCTTTAGGGTGACGGAGGCCAAAGCTCCTCGTTATCATACGAAAAGAGTTAAGCCTCTTCACAAAACGCGACTCATGCGAGCAACTTTAGACAACAAGGGCCAGGCGTTCACGAGAACAAACGCGGCCACAATGGCGCGGACACTGCGCTTTATTCTGATTTTTCTTTTTCCTTAAGAGAATGCAAATAGAGCTCGCTGGAGATGGGATTTCCAGAGGTCCCGTCTAATCCCACCATTGTTCAACTCGCGTGCAGACGGCGAGAATGACACACGGATCACGTGAAAGAACGCCAGTCGTTTCTTTTCTTTCCCTCTCATTCTGAAGGGGCTTCGGATAGACTTGCAATTGTCACAAGGGTCTGGGCACAGAATGTGGAGAAGTTGCTTGTTTGTTTGTTTGTTTGTTTGTTTGCTGCTGGTGGTGTTGTTGAAGAAGAAGAAGAAGAAGAAGAAGAAGAAGAAACGTCTCTCTGAAAGCCACACTGCTGCCGTTCCAAAGAACACTCGCGTTTCGGGGGGCTGCATAAAACTGATTACACTACAGTGGCTCCAGATGGGCGCATCTCTCTTTAGGAGCTGCTTAATTAAGCGATGCAGTCGCAAAGACTCTACAGCCCACTCTTGCGCTCAGTCCTGCTCATGCAAACGCGCGGTGATCCTATTTGTTGTTGTTTTGTTTTTTTGTTTTAGTTTTTTTTTCTGCACAACTCTCAACATCCACTGGGCTGCAGATGGGTCTCTTTTTGCGCGCTCCGTCCTTCTGTTGAACGTGGCCCCTGCGGAGGGGGGGAGAGAAAATCTCCTAAATAGCCGTGACGGACCCGGTGGCTCCCTAAACGCGTTTTAATACGAGCCCTGGCCAATTCATCGGCCATCTTCGTTTAGGTCAAAGGAGTTATAGGCGTGATTGGGGCTGTTTGGGAAGGGTATGTGTGTGGGGCTAGGGGGCTGGGGGGGTGGGGGGTGTGCAGACACACAAAGGACGCATGTGGCGCTGCCTCATTATGTCCAACTTAGGCTCAAGCCCTGTGTGAAAACCTGCTGGAAGTTCTCCTCCCTCCGGGGCTGCCAAGGCGAGAATAATGCGGACGCCGATGCCTCCAATGGGATACCCCACCACGCTATTATATCCGCAGCACTAACGAGGGGTTCATACGCCTTTGATAGAATCTGACCATAGAAATCCGCCTAAATCTCCCCGGCGCTTCAGCTAAATCCTATTCGAAACGGCTTCTCTTCACCTGCTCCGGCAGCCGAGCCGAGAGGAGCCGAGAGGAGAGGAGAGGAGAGGAGAGGAGAGGCTCCAGCGGGAGGGTAGCGCCGCAGAGGCGGTGACATGCATGTTAAACGAGCGCACATTTCTTGTGGCCGGAGCGGCTCACGCGACGTCTCGTGCGCGGAGGAGTTTTAGAAAAGGAAATGATGATCTTCCTCTTCTCCTGCACGGGGCGGATCAAGTGGCCGATCGATGCCTGACCACAACAACAACTTGAATCCGTGCACAGTATAAAACTAGTGAAGGGATTGGTGGCGGTGTTGGGAGGAGGGGGGGGGGTGCTGGTGCTGAGGCTGTGAGCGAGCCAGACGTGCACCAAAAACACATTTACTGCACTGCAAAAAAAAAGAAAGAAGAAAGAAAGAAAGAAAGAACGAGAGGATCATGAATTTCCCAGCTCGTCTGTTGGGAATATGGATGGAAATCCAATTCCCGCCAAGAATGAATTTCCTTATTTCCATGTTTCAGGAACCACGTATGTCGACTAAGCATCCCAAAATGATGAGCTGACGTAGTACGTCGAGAAACTTATTCCCCCTTAAAATACCGATATAGTATCTCAAAATAGTGATTGATTATGGTGCCAATACATAATTACTTTTTTTGTATATTGTAAAAAACTATTGAATATGTGGAAATGATTACTTCTGTTTTCCATGACTGGGCAGTTTTAAACAAGGACTTATTTTCACACAGTGCTGACTTAATATGTTGAAGTATTCGTATGACTTGGAAGGCACCTCGGCATAAAGACTTGTTTTCTCGATATACAGAATGAATAGAAATGAAAAAGGTCATAATTTTAATAAACAGAGTCACACTTTGGACTGACTACCAGGAATAGAGACAATAGAGAAATAAAAAACATGTTCCTGTACGTGGCTGGAATGAGCTTTCATGTGTCTGTTCAAAAAAGGAAAGGGCTTTTCATCAAGGAAAGAGATATAACCCATAAGAGAGAGAGAGAGAGAGAGAGAGAGAGAGAGGGAGGGAGGGAAAAAAGTATAGTAAATCAGACTCTGCACTTTGGAGCCAAGTTATTTGCTTTAAGGAATCTCCAAATAGGCTTAGATGTCTTTTTAAAAGCGCCCTTTTTCCCATTCAAAGCGGGGATTGGTCACACTTGATCTCATTTGCATGAGGCTGTCTATAAACCGCCCCGCCACTGCAGTTTTCTCCAGTTGCGCGTTTGAAAGCTCCGGGGGCGCGGGCACAGCAGCGCGCGCGCACAGACGAGAGAGCGAGAGAGAGAGAGAGAGAAAGAGTGAGAGAGTAAGAGAGACTTTGGCTTTTATTCTCCGCGGGTCCGCTGGACCTGATGTGACGGACTTGACAGGCGTTTTCTGCTTTAGCGCATTCGCGACTCACTTCGCTTCATCATGGGAGCAAATCCAGCCGCGTGCACGCTGCTCGCCTTCACCTTTCTGTCCCTGCCCGTCCTGCCGGCTCGCGCCGCGGGAAGGACCATGAAATACCAGACGTACGAGGAGGACCCTCCGTCCACCGTCATTGGAAACCTGGCCAAGGACATGGCGCTAAGTCCCTCCGCGGGCTCCAAGACCAATTTCAGGATGATGAAACAGTTCAACGCGTCTTTCGTCCGGCTGCGCGAGAGCGACGGGCAGCTCACTATCGGAGAGAGGATCGATCGGGAGAAAATTTGCAAGCACACGGCTCAGTGCCTGATCGCGTTCGACGTGGTGAGTTTCTCAAAAGAACAGTTCAAACTCGTCCACGTTGAAGTGGAGGTAAAGGACATCAATGACAATTCTCCCGAGTTTCCCAGGAAGGATTCCACGCTGGAGATTTCTGAGAACACGGCAGTGGGCACCCGCATCCCCCTGGATGTGGCTGTGGACGAAGACGTGGGTACGAACTATATTCAAAGCTACCAGATCTCTGTCAACAGCCACTTCACCATTGACATGCTGAGCAGAGCTGATGGGGTTAAATATGCGGAGCTGGTGCTAATGAAAGAACTGGACAGGGAGACGCAGGCGTCCTTCATCCTGGAGCTGGCCGCCACCGACGGAGGGAACCCGCCGAGGTCGGGTACCACCAAGATCAACGTCAAGGTGAAAGACTACAATGACAACAGCCCCGTTTTCGACCGCAACCATTTCTCAGTCGAAATTCCTGAGGACGCACCGGTGGGATTCCTGCTACTGGACCTGAACGCCGTGGATCCGGATGAGGGTTTGAACGGGGAAGTCGTGTACGGGTTCGGCCATCAGGTGCCTTCCGAGATCCGGCAACTTTTCAAAGTGGACAGGAAAACAGGGCGACTGACCCTGGAGAGTCAGATCGATTTCGAAAGCAAGACGACGTACGAGTTCGACGTCCAGGCGTCCGACTTGGGTCCCAACCCAAGCCCGCCGACCGTCTGCAAAATCATCGTCCAGGTGCAGGACGTGAACGACAACGCGCCAGAAATCACCATCACCCCAATGACCTCCATCACAGCGGGGATCGCGCACATCACAGAGGCGGCCACCAAGGACAGCTTTGTAGCTCTGATCAGCACCACGGACAGAGACTCAGGCGCCAATGGTCAGGTGCACTGTACGCTGTATGGGCATGACCACTTCAAACTCCAGCAGGCTTATGAAGATAGCTATATGATTGTGACCACAGCTCTCCTCGACAGAGAGAAAATTGCAGAGTATAACTTGACCGTGGTGGCTGAAGATCTCGGCTCCCCGCCTTTCAGGACGATCACACAGTACACCATTAGGCTGAGCGATGAAAATGACAATGCCCCCATGTTTAGCAAACCCGTCTATGATGTTTCAATAGTGGAGAACAATGCGCCGGGCGCATACATCAGCACAGTAGTGGCCAGGGACTTGGACTTAGGGCAGAACAGCAAAGTCAGCTATAAACTTGTAGACACCTATGTTATGGGCTCACCCATATCAGCATTCGTCTCTCTGGACCCCGTCACTGGCTCCATCTATGCTCTCCGGAGTTTCAACTATGAAGTTCTGAAGCAGCTTGAGCTGCGAATTCAAGCAAGCGACGGTGGGTCACCACAACTCCACGGAGCCGCAACAGTCAACCTAAGAATAGTCGATCAAAATGACAACGCTCCCACCATCACGCAGCCATTGCTCAATAACGGCTCCACAGAAATCCTCCTGCCCAAAGACGCCCCTTCAGGTTATGTGGTAACCCAGATAAATGCACGGGACGCCGACGAGGGTGTCAACGCGGAGCTGTCCTACAAAATAGCTGGAGGCGAAGCGTCGGTCTTCTCCATCAACAGAGCCACTGGGGAGATCTACCTGAACCGCGAGCTGAACTTTGAAGTTGACGAGAGCCTGAAAGTCACAGTGACCGTCAGCGACAACGGGAGACCGTCCCTGACTTCCACGGCCACCATCCGCTTCACCATCGTTGCGGGGGCGCCCCCTAATGAGCGCAACGTATTCAGACATGGCGGTGAAGACGATGAAGCTCACGAGTGGGACCTCTCCATTGTGATCATCGTCGTTCTGGCGGGGAGCTGCACCCTGCTGCTCTTGGCCATCATCATCATAGCAACAAGCTGCAACAAGCGTAAGCTGGACAAGCGGCGTGACGGTTTCCGTCCAGAAAAGGAGGATGGCATGAACCTGGAGGGGGGAAAGAACAACAGCGACCCCCTTATACCCATCCACAGCGACGGTGTGTTCGACGTCCACCCGTACTCCAACAAACCCAGCTTCACAGGTTCCATTCAGGCCAGCAGTGACATGTGCTGCAGCTCTGAAGATGGCACCGAGACCACATGCGTCTACGAATCCGAAAACAAAAGCCGTGGAGCAAAACTGGAGGTAAGTCACACTCTTTCAACGTCCTGTTTTGTTTATACATTCACTACAGTACCTTAACTGTGGGCTGACTGTGGTGTAACTAATATTCTTTGTGTTTCTTCTTGTGTAGGGGTACTCCACTCTGCCCGGCTATGGAAAAGAGGCAGTGCGACCCATTACAATATGGAAAGGCAATTCCTACACCACCGTTTCGGCAAGAGACCCCCAGTTCAGCGGCAAAGACAGCGGGAAGGGCGACAGCGACTTCAACGACAGCGACTCAGACATCAGCGGCGACGGCCTGAAGAAAGACGGACACCAAAACAATGCTCAGAATGGTAAGTTCAGTAGATTCGATTCAAATATGGCATTAGCTAATGTAGCGTGACTAGCTACCACTGTGCTCCAAGCATTAAGCCAGTTGGCAGCAACTGTTAGCTTCCTAAACTCTAACAGCAACACCCGTGTAACATATTTTTCTTATAGTTGTAGAATACTGAATACAGCTATTCTCGCTTCAGTTAGCCTGAGCAAAGCCTGTGGGCATTAAATTAGCCATAAACACGCTAACAAACTTCTTTTAGCTGCGTTTCCAGATCAGTGGAGGTGTAGGGACGACTTTGGATTCGTTTTTTTCAGTTCCTATAAATGACATGAGCACTTCAGCGAAGGCAGTAGGCGTTTATCGTGATCGCAGTCGTGCTAACCGAAACATGCTAACAAGCTGTTCCTCCTTGTTTTCCCTCCAGCTCTGTGGGCGTGCACCAGCGAGTGTAAGATCCTCGGACACTCCGACCGTTGCTGGAGCCCAACCGCCGCTAGGGCGAGCAACGGCTCCTCAAAGACCGGCTCGCTGCCCAGAGACTCTCTCAGGAGGGAGAACTACTACCAGGCCCACATACCAAAAACCGTGGGCCTCCAGAGCGTCTACGAGAAGGTCCTGCACAGGGAATACGACTACGTCTTAGTGCCCCCACCCCAGCCGGTCAGGGTACGAGAGATCAACGACGTCACCATCCCGGTGTACTCCCCCACACCAACCCGCTGTCCCACCAATGAGGTCTGAGGTGGCTCAGAAACATAAGACTGTTAACAGCTGACTCTGCACTCTCTACGACAAGTGTTAAAATTGTATAGGTATTAATAATGTTTGTGTATTTAAAAGAAAACCGCATCTTTTCTGTCAGTATTGGTCTGTACGACGATTTTAAGCAATCATATGACCTTGTTGAGAATTCTGTGTATATTATGCAAGTTTTTTTGTAAATACAGAGTCTATTTTTATGATATTATTCCTAAGTAAAGCAAAACGATATTGCAGATGATATACTTTATTTTAAAAGCATGTTCCTTATTTAAAAAAAACAAACAAACCAGCCTAAGGTTTTAAGCTTCTCGACCCTGTGTGTGCATTTAGGCCATCTGAATGCAAGATGTACCTTTTTGATCGATTTCTTTCACAATGTTATAAAAATAAACATTGAAAATCGATCCCTGTGCGCCTGTGTGAGACTCACTGCACTCGTTTTCTCTGATGAAGCGGAGTTGGGGACGGAGGGTGGCGCTGTTTGCAAGTTTTGAGGGGGTGCACGTGCTGGTGCACCGTATGGTGCGGCAGTAATCAGAGCGCTTTCATTTTTACTGCGACCACGTGTCTTAAACATAGCCGAAAAAGTGGGCGCGCAGAGACCCCATCTGTCATGTGGAATCTCAGAAGCATCACGTGCATTGCTTATTTATTTATTTATTTATTTATTTATTTATTTATTTATTTATTTATTTATGTCCGAACGTGCAGCCTGAGAAACCCGTTCGTGTGTACTGTGTAATTATGCGCACCTGCATTGCGCGCTGTGTCCATGTGGAGCGCATCACCTCGCCCACGCTGTCTGCCCGGGCCAGAGCGACCGAGCGCTCACGCGCACGCAGCTACACAGACGGGGGCTGCTGGCGGGTGGGGGGCGGGGGTGTAGAGGGTGTGTGGGGTGCAGAACTTCCTAACTATAAATAACATGAATAAAGTTTTCATTTGTTTATTATTCTGTCACACAGCATACCAGTAATACCCCCCACCCCCCACTCTCTCTCTCTTACTGATCCTTTGTATCTCTCTCACTCTCATCCTCTCTCACTCTTCTCAACTGTTCATTTTTTTAAATTCTGTCTCTCATCCACTGTCACTTCTCTCTTTCTCTCTCTCTCTCTCTCCTTAACTCATCCCATCTCTCTCTACTTTATTCATCCCCTCGCTCTCTCTCCTTAACCCACCCTCTCTCTCTCTCCTTCATTCATCCTGTCTCTCTCTCCTTTATTCATCATCATCTCTCTCTCTCTCTCTCTCTCTCTCTCCTTTACTCATCCCATCTCTCTCTGTCACTCATCCAATCTCTTTCTCTGTCACTCACCCTCTCTCTCCTTTACTAATCCTATCTCTCTCTCTCTCCTTTATTCATCTTCTCTCTCTCCTTTACTTATCCTGTCTCTCTCTCCTTTATTTATCCTCTCTCTCATTCTCTCTCTCTCTCCTTTATTCATCCCATCTCTCTCAGTCACTCATCCAATCTCTCTCTCTTTCCTTTACTCATCCCATCTCTCTCTCCTTTATTCATCCCCTCTCTCTCTCTCCTTAGCCCACCCTCTCTCTCTCTCTCTCTCTCTCTCTCTCTCTCTCTCTCTCTCTCTCTCTCTCTCCTTTACTTATCCTGTCTCTCTCTCCTTTATTTATCCTCTCTCTCTCATTCTCTCTCTCTCCTTTATTCTTCCTCTCTCCCTCTCCTTCACTCATCCCGTCTCTCTCTCCTTTATTCATCCTCTCCTTCTCTCTCTCTCTCTTCTTAACTCATCCCATCTCTATCTCAGTCACTCATCCCATCTCTCTCTCAGTCACTCATCCAATCTCTCTCTCTCCTTTACTCATCCCATCTCTCTCTCCTTTATCCATCCCCTCTCTCTCCTTAACCCACCCTCTCTCTCTCTCTCTCTCTCTCTCTCTCCTTCATTCATCCTGTCTCTCTCTCCTTTATTCATCATCTCTCTCTCTCTCTCTCCTTTACTCATCCCATCTCTCTCTCCTTTATTCATCCTCTCTCTCTCCTTTACTCATCCCATCTCTCTCTCCTTCACTCATCCTGTCTCTCTCTCTCCTTTATTCATCCTCTCTCCTTTATTCATCCTCTCTCTCTCCTTCACTCATCCCGTCTCTCTCTCCTTTATTCATCCTCTCTCCTTTATTCATCCTCCCTCTCTCCTTCACTCATCCGGTCTCTCTCTCCTTTATTCATCCTCTCCCTCTCTCTCTCTCTCACCTTTATTTATCCTCTCTTTCTTTATTGTCTCCTACACTCATCCCCTCTGTCTCTCCTGCACTGTCCCTTTTCGTTCTGTTTGATTTTTACCTTCACTCATCCTCTTTCTTTCACTCACCCTTTCTCTCGTTTTTATGTTCAGTTATACCCTTTTACTTGCCCTTTCTCCATTCCACATCCTCTTTTCTCTCAACCCTCTAACTCACCCAGTCTGCCACTCTCTCACACTCATTCTCTTTTCCACACACACATACCCACTCACTCATACACATACCCCCCCCAGGTGAGGGACCCAGGCCCGTGCGTTTCCCAGCTGAATAAACTTTACAGTCAATCAATGAATGAGCTCCGCTGGTCAGTCTATGCCCTTCCGTCCTCCACCTTTCCTGCTAGTTTCTGGCTCTGCAGCTAAGACCAGGTTCTGAATATGCGAAGGAGGTAACACTACACCCTCCCAGGCCCTCCCACAAGTCCAGCAGCGTTTTTCTTCCCCGTCCTGAAAAAAGAGCAAGTGGCCAGCGAGACAGAAGTCCATATCCAGCCATGGAGGCGACTTCTGAGAAGATCCCTATTGCCCTGGCAGGACCAGAGGACTTGCAGCAGCTCATGCCCCCCGTAAGTAGTAAAGCAGCAGCTTTTACAGAGTCTGGTGGTCTTGTTTGATTAATTGAGCAGATATGCAGCTTATATATGATGTCAATTCTAAACGGCATAAGCCTTCCCAGACTGTGGACCCAACAAGTTCCTCTGCGCTCGTGCACAACTACGCGCTCGTGCGCTCTGTGCGCGACGCCTGATCTCTTTATAGCTGAGTCCTGTGAATGTGCGCAGGCTTACACCGCCGTGACCGTCAAGCCCTCCAGCTCCGCGCGCTTGCTGAAGATTGGAGTGGCCGCGCTGACCGTGGGAGCCGCGCTGCTGCTGTTCGGAGCCATCGGAGCTTTTTACTTCTGGAACGTCAACGACAAGCACGTAAGATACCCCACTCCTCCTTTCCTGCGCGTTTTAGCCCACCGTGTTCACGTTGAGCTCTCAGAGTTCCTAAAGTAACGCTGCTCTCTCGGTGGGATTCATAGACGTGGACAAGTGCCTACAGTCCACTGCTGTAGGGGTCTGCTTGAAGCCCAAGGGCCGAGAGGTGTGCGGTTGAGGGACAAAAATATCCAGGCACCTCTAAAGTACCTGTGAGTCTATATTTGTCTAGAACTCTGCTATACTGTCTATTAGTCAAAATCCAAAAATACAAACATTCACAGAATAAACTGTTGACCAAACTAATATCTGGAGGAGCTCTGTATTTTCAAAGGCTTCCATAATTGCTCCATGTTATCAAAATGTTGTGAACAAGCAAGGAATGATTTTCAGTTTCATTGGAACTGAATTATGTATTAGATTAGAATTATATATAAAATTAGATTTTTTTGCTATATATTTCATGGTTTCTGGTTCCTATGAAAGGACCCCTTCATATAACTGCCTCCTCCCATTGCAATAACAAACAGGCCCCCTCTCCATGGAAAATGAAACGTGGGCTAGGCTTCACTAAGCAGAGCCAGTGAAAGTTTTAGCAGAGCATCATCTTTCAGACATATTCTCTACTTAGTTTGGAAAAGTTGGCCTATCCACTCATATATATATATATTTTAAGTGACATGTCTACTCTTAAACTTGTCCAAATGTACCTTTTCCTTACTGTCATTCTAGTGACGTGTTTAAAACCCCAAGCAGAAACTGCTTACACAGCACCAGAGCCTCTCTGGGATTAGCTGGAAAAGTGGGCCTACACAGACAGAACTGAGCAAAAGTCTTAGGCCATCTGAGGAAATGAGATGTAAAGCCATTTATCTGGGCAGTAAGTGCTTATTTGTTAAAAAAAGACATCAAAATAAGTACAATATGTAAATAAACAATACATTGTGCTGGCTTAACCATTTCCAAAACTTTCCTCAAGCGAGCCCAAAATGTATAGATCCCGGTAACTGATCAGTCCTTTATTGAATTAAATCAGGAATTAGGAATGACTGGAGTTCAGTGAGAGGTCAGGAATCAAACTTGCATTTTTCTGAACAACATATGAACTTTTAATTGATTTATACATTTATTTATTAATAAAAATAAGAGATTACTAAAAGCCTGTTAAGAAAACCTTCCTCCAGTTAAAATAAAACAAAATCATAATTTAAAAATGTCTAAAAAAATAATGAGAATGCTTCTCAAAGTAATGACTTTGCATTTTAAAGCAACGATGTGGCATCTCAAAATAGTTCCTTAGCATCTCAAAATAATGATGTAGTATCTCAGCATAATGACCTAGCACCTGAAACTAATGATCATTATCTCAAATGTATTACATAACACCTCAAACTACCGACTCAGTGTCTCAAAATAGTTACTTAACCTCTCAACATAACAATATAGCATCTCAAAGACATAACATAGAATCTCAGAATGACTTAATGACTCAGCATCTCACTATACATTTATGTGTAGAATTTATACATTTATGTGTAGAACGTAGGACTACGATTAGAACGTAGAACGTAGAACTACGATTAGCCACATGTGTTTACACACAGCGGAATTTGACCTCCGCATTTAACCCATCCGTGCAGTGAAACACCCACATATACACACACTAGTGAACATACACACTAGGGGGCGGTGAGCACACGTGCCCGGAGCGGTGGGCAGCCCTTATCCACGGCACCCGGGGAGCAGTTGGGGTTAGGTGCCTTGCTCAAGGGCACTACAGTCATGACTTGCCGGTCCCGGGGATCGAACCGGTGACCTTCCGGTCACAAGGCCGGATCCCTAACCTTCAGGCCACGACTGTTCCCAATAATAATGACATAACCATTCACATTATAATAAAACATTTTTTTAGCTAGTTGCTGGGTGGGGTTTTCATACTTGTTGTTGTTTGGCACTCTTAAGAAAGTGGTTATGTAGAATGTAGTTATAGAGCAATGACTCAAAGAACCAGATGCATACATAAATGCTTTCTGTAGGGTTAAATGGTTCTATATACTGCTGTATATGGTGCTTACTTTGACCAATCCGAATCCTGAAACTTATGTGTTTTTCCATTTGTCATGTTTGCCATTTTTTAAGATTAACAAAAAACTTACATTTGGTTTTTATGTCATATTATAACAGGGCTGAACATAAACATTGTTTAGAAGCATACACAGTCAGGGTTTCCTATATAAAGTTCTATATAGCACTGAAAATGTCTCCACTATCATTGTCTGTTGATACTATATAGAACACTAGAATTATAGAAGTATTAAACCTGGTCATTAAGTTCTTATCAGTGGTTCTTCCCAGTTTATAATATTATCAGGTTGTGTGACGCAGATGATGCTACATTGCTGACCTCATTCTGCCTCTTACAGGTGTACAATGTCCACTACAGCATGAGCATCAATGGCAAAGTGGAGGAGGGCTCCATGGAGATTGACACATTGAACAACTTGGAAAGATTCACAACAGGAAGTGGGAATGATGAGGCTGTTGAGGTCCACGATTTCCAGATTGTAAGCCTTCTTTCCACCAAATACACTGTACCAGTCAAAAGTCTGGACACACATATTCATAGAACAGCTGTCCATTTTTCTGTAGTCCCCATATTTTAGAAAGAAAATAAAGCTGTTAAACGTATGAAAAAGTTTAAATGAAATTTGCCCAGTCACTCAGTACTCCAGTCCAGTCATGATATATTGGTCTTACTGAACATGGGGCTAATTAGAACCGACCTTCTTTCAATACCTGAGGGGCTTAAATGCATTAACAAGGACATATATTGTACTAATAAAATTAATCAGGGACAAATAGAAAGTAGGTTGGTAATATCAAAGTGTCTTCAATTCTATGTTCCTCTAAAGCCTAATGAAATCTACTAATATAAAATTCTTAAGTAGACATACATTTCAATATTTATTAAGAAATAAAGGCTTTAAATGATGTTAAATATGTATTTAAGAAAACTGCAGACCATAAAACAGAGTTTTGACTTGTAGTAATGCTAACTCTTGTCCTTGGCAAAACATTGGCAAACAAGCAAAAAGTTACTTTTTGCATTGGCATGACCACGAGGATCTATTTTTGTTGTTTAAAGGGTTTTGCTTTAGGTAGAACCATGTTACGTTGCCTACAGAACCTCACATTCTTTTGTAAATGAGATGAGAGTGTGAGGGAAAACTGTACACATGTTTACCAGTTAAGGTTTTTCCAAGAGCCATAGTTCTAATCAGGAGTGCCCAACCTTGGTCCTAGTTAAGATTCAGAACCCCTGATTCTATTATCCAGACACCCCTAAAACCCCTCGTTGCCTGGATCTAGTGTGTTACATTAGGGTTGGAACTACATTCTGCAGGACCCGGATTGGGCACAGTTGGTTTAAGCCAAGAACAATTTGGGAACTTTAATGTCAAATCAGATAATTTATTTAAACCATGTCCTGAAAATACATCTCAGTGTTGGAACGAAAAGAGGACATTTGTCCAGGTGCCAAGTCTTGAGCAGTCCCTGTCCCTGTCTAACGTAGGGAATTACTGGCATCCGCTTTGCTGGAGGAGAGAAGTGCTACATCAAGACCCAGGCCAAAGGTCACCTTCCTGACGTGGAGACTCTAAACAAGGAGTCGTTGATGTTTGACTTGGTAAGTAGAGCTGCTACATTTCTCACCAACCTGCCGATTTTTCCCCAGCCGTGCTCATTCCTAGACACGCATACCTTGATTGCAGTGTGGAATGCATTCGGGAAAAATCTCTTCTGTTTCTAGAGCTGCCTCTCGCCACCGGCAGCAACTTAAACGGCAGGAGTTGTGGTCAAATCTGCGCCTGACAGCAGGAGCCTAAACATGTGCTGCAATTCCAGCCTTCACCCTTCCTATGTAGATAATGGCCATGTGTGCCAGTTCTCAGAAATGAGAACGACTTGAGCATTTATACATGGAAGATCAAAAAAAGTCCTACAGCCCCAAGACACGACTGGACCAGTAATGGGTTTGGATTTCCATGCCTCCATTTTCCATGTGAGATTTTTTTTTTTCCTGGGTGAAAGAGACATGAGAACGAATTGAAGTGATTGAATGTGCACACGGCTATAGCTTTTGGCACAGTACGCCAGAGGATCCACAGCTAGTGATTCTGCCCGAGGCACTTCCATCCGGATTCAAACACGAACAAGTCCACAGCTCAGGAGACCCCTACAGCACCAGCCCGCATCTCTCTGTCTCTCTCTCTCTCTCTCTCTCTCTCTTTCTTTTTTCCACCCCTTTTTCTGTGGGAGTGCTGCCAAGACCAATCTCCAAATTAGAGTGCTGATGCCCCCCTCACCTAACAGCTGCAGCATTCATTTTGCATTGCGCATTTAAAGACGACGTTTTCATAACGGCCGTGACTGTGAAGTTGTTCGCTGCCGAGCAAATTTCTTTCAAGCGCGGATCCATTTTTAAACGATTTAATGCAAATGGCCACTTGAATATTCATGCCATGTGTGTGTGTTTTGACGACGTGCTGGGCCGCGCAGATAAGGGTGGTCCTGTCAACAGCAATGCCTCACAGCGTTTTAGAGCTTTATGTGTGTGGTGGTGAGGAAAGTATGAAATGGATGAGAAACGCTCATTGTGAGCCACTAACACTGCCTTTACATTGCAGCTTGGAACATCCATTTTGGACCTTCAGGATTGCTGGAAAAGAACATTATGCACAGCGCTGAAGCGATGGTCAAATCTAAACCCCTTCGTACGAATCGGTGCTTCCTTAGAGGAACAGCTCACTCCAAACATGCTAACGTGGCTAATAAGGAAAGCAGGCTAGGAGCCACCAATTAGCACAATGTCACTGAATAGCTGTTATCATTCATTGTTAGCCATCTTAGCATTCTGGATGAAACCATCGCTTTAAAGCGGGCAGGGCCAATATAGAGCTTAGCCTTCCTTAAATGTTGGCTGTGAAGAAGCAATTTGTAACATGACGCAACCTGTCGAATTTATACTCCAAACAAATAGGGGGCAACATACCACCACATAAGCTGTCCACCCTTATTATAAGAAACAGTTGCTCCTCGTTACCAGAAACACTGAGTTCAGAATCAAAAAGCAACACAGTTTTAACTGTTGGGGTTTTTTTTGGTTTGGTTTCTGTTTAAGTGGACAGCGGTGGTCATAATGGTCGCTTGGCAAAAGCTTCAGCCATTGTTGTATTTAGTTTTTAATTTAGAGCAGGACTTTCAACATAAGTGGCAAGAGTTTAGAGAACACTATTAGAGCATAGCTATTTCTTCATCCTCTCATGTTGAACTGATTCAACCCACTATCGCCTCTTGAAGTACTTAGTGGTATTATGAGACCGGACAGACCAGGACTAGCTGTTTTGCATGGTAGCTTCAGTAGATAACTCTACAACATGATATATAGATATCATTGACTTATTTCTTCTCATCCTGTTGATCATTTCAGTTTAGTTCGTAAAGTCTTACTTAAAATCTATCTTATTATGTTTGAAAGCATTCCTGATCTCTTTTTCATAGTTTTGTTCATCAGTGTCCTCTGAATGTGGAAATATATTGGAAAAATCTTTGGTGCCAAACAATAGTGACTGCTACTTCTGATCTATAAGCTAATTATACAGGTGCGGTAGCATTAATGTCTTACCTCTTACCCCAGTCATCAAACAAATGTATAAAGAAAGCAGCAATTCTGTCTTTATTTAGCACAAAATGATTAACGTTTGTACCCTAGACGTACAATCTACGTTTGTAGATTTAACATATCTAGATGCTTACCTTACATTACAATAACCTTGAAAACCTGAGCTTTTGGCTTGTTGCCTTTCTGTATTTCTTTTGTATTTTGAAAATGATTAGAAAATACTATGGTTATATGATTGCAATGACATGTTGAGATTTCTATCAGTGCTGCTAGCTTTTTGCTAACCTCCCAACATCCACCCAAAGCTACTGCTGTATTTCTAAAGTTTGAGCACCTTTAAGATATATCATCAGAAGCTGCTCTGCTGCAGGATGTGAGTAGGCATTTACAACTGATGTAGCAATGGTTATATTTTTATAGCCATGTTGGCTGGTTCCTCTAATGCAGTAGTCTCAATGAATCAAGCCTCTTACATCAGACATGTTTTCTTCATCGGAGGGTAGATGGCGAGACACCTTGGCTAAAACAGACAAACGTGTAATTAATCAAATGTATATTTGGATTCCCTCAGGAGGATGAGATCATGCCTGCCAAGTTCGAGGAGGAGTCGCTTATCTGGGTCGCGGCTGATCAGCCTCTCAAGGACAGCAGTTTCCTTAGCACTAAAATCCTGGACCTCTGCGAAGACCTGCCCATCTACTGGCTGCGTCCCACATACCCCAACGGTAGAATGGCTGTGCCATTGACATCTCTGCCCCTTTCATTTGTCTACATACTTAATTTCTTTTTTAGGAGATGAAATACCTTGGCTTGCAGCCACGCGCTGTCTATCTGTAATCCCGAACAGAAAAGCGAGGACACCTTATCACAGGACATTCTAATTGTACCCTTCAGTGCCCCCGGTCACCTGAGCACATTACGACAGGCCTATAAATATTTAACGGGCAGTCTAGTCACAAGCTCATAACACAAATTACAAGACAACGGTGTTAAATTTCATCAGTCTGCATCGTGCGCCATAATTGAGCTGAGGCTATTAGGCATGCAAGGTTAATTGCTTGAAAACAGCCCAGCTGAAACAACTGTGCATGTGTTAGACTCTCTCAAAACGTCGCACTTGCTCAGAAAAGGCCGCACCGCACTGCGTGCCTAGAGAGAATGAATGGCTCATATTAGAATACCTGTCTCTGAACAGAAGGAAAGGGCAATGTCACTGAAGAATCCCAGCCTATAAGAAAGGGCATCAATATGTATTCATGATGAGCCTATTTAACCATCCCAAGGTTATAACAGGGGGCACAGAGACCACACAGGACCAATTTGGGTTTATATTAGGAAGGTTTGCTAAGGGCGTTCATTCCTCAGATGAGATAAATGAGATAATGGAGCAGGCATTAACAGACATTGACAACATTAGTATGAAGAAAAACCTTCATAATCCAGGTGCTAAGATCAGCTTACCTTTGATAAAATAATAAAATAATGTTTTTTAGACCAAGAAATGCAATACTGACCATCTGTAAGCCTCTTTCACCTATACCAGGAAAAATCTATGTCAGATTCATGAGGTAAAACTGCACCTTTGTGCTTTTGAGTGTGCAGAGACTCTGTTCTTACCTAAAAGCAAATCCCAAAAGGAAGTAATTTATGAAAACTGTGTGAGTGGGTTTAAAGGTTTAAGACATTTAGTCTTAAATATGGTTGGTGAATTAGGCCCAATGTTTTAATGTGAAATGGTTTCTCTTGAGTTAGAATGGTTCTAAATGGATTTGATAGGAAACAGACATCCAAAGAGTTTAATGCCTCTAAAAGCTGCCTCACAGAAACTTATATATTATCCCTGTCCAATGAAAAACATCTCCATTTTTGATAATTTTGAGTTTTCTACATAATTTGAACACGCCAATGGGCTTTTACATTGTGTGAATATTTCATGAACAGACCAATAGAAGTGCTCCAAAACAGCTTGGAAAAAAATCTGGTTCCATTGACTTACATTGAAAGTAAAGTATGTTTTTGGTCTCTCCTGTACAGTTGCAAGTTTGGAGACTAGTTTTTCATTGGACAGTGATTATATATAGATTAACCACTCATTCTGGATGGTAATTAAAATACGCTTCAGTTGTAGGCATTGTGAACTCTGGTATGTGTAAGAACACAGGAGTGTAGATGCCATTTTCTTTCAACAACTGGAACAACAAAAAAAGTCAGTGATCTTTCAAAATTGCTGCATAATTAAGGTTCTCCGATCAACCATTCCACATCAAATCACCCTCAATAACTTTATTTTAATTGAAACTGTTGAAGTGTGCAGAAATGGTGAACATTAAAAGTGCTTTGACAGTGCACACAACCCAAATGTTGCGAGTGTTTTGCATTTGTGAGATGAGTCATGAGTCATAGTCATGATTTTTTTTGGATAACATGGATGGCACTGAAAATTGTGATTAGCCTTCTGTGATATGAGTGCTGCCAACGCTATGATGCAGCACCAGTATTACTATAACGATTAACAGATGTATTGTGCAGTCCTAGTGCGAAGATTATAGAATGCTCTTAGCAGAGAGGCCTTGACATGAACATTAGCATAAAGAAGCTCCATGTGTAGGATTAGCTCGCCTTTGTCAATAACGATATGCTGTAGGATGAGGAATCCGAGAAGTAGCCCTTGATCAGCGCACTTAGCCTGACATGTTTGACACGTGCGACTGCTATTCTGCATGAGTCCTGTCAACTGTTCTCCCCAGGTGGGCAGAAGAAGAGATCCGTGCCGAGGGCCAGACGACAGGCTGAAGAAGTTGAGGAAGAGGAGCCGTCGTTCAACCCGGAGAACCCTTACCATGTGAGTGCCATTCAAATACCTGCTTTTGAGCTGTTGCCCAAGGCTATGCCTGGCTTATCCGCACCATGGTAGAACCGCTTTGTACAGACAGAGAGAGAGAGAGACGGGAAGGGAGGGAGGGAGGAGGAGGAGGAGGGAGAGGAGGAGGGAGATGGGCAACCGAGAGCGAGAGAGATGTAAAAATGAATTAACTTACATAAGTCACATGGGATTTAAATAAGCACCACTGCGTGATTGACAGTTGTAACGTGGCAGTGGCTGTACTGCCTGTAGCCATACTTAACATGGCAGTAATACAGCGCAATTTCAATAAAACTTGCATATCCATTTGGAATAACTGTCCATTCCAATCATAATCACCCTGACCCTGGAGGCTTGATTGCGGAGCGGCAACATATCAAGACTGTCAATTCAAAGCTCAACATCTGTGGCGAGCTCTCCAGTCGATATTAGTCCACGTCAAGTGTGCGCCAGCGAACACACTATTTTTAACACGATTTTTAGTAAGTAGTCCATGTTCTTTTACTCTGTGTTCTTTAAATGGATCGTTTAGTATAGAAATATCTATCTGCAAGGTATACATATCTGTGCAATTTTTCCCCTTTAAGTCCACTAAGAGAAGTAAGACTACACAACGACTATTAGCGTCACACCTAAATCATAAAGAAGCATTGGGATGGGCTCCAGCACCCTTGGTGACCCAGGAGGATACGCATCTTAGATAATGAATAAACGTATGCATAAAATGATCCATAACTATCTCAAATCAGAAATGTTGAGATAACCATCTGCACTGTTATTTCTAAGTGATCGGATCAGATTTGTGGGTCCAGACGTCACCTACCTATCTGCATGGGTTGCTATGGTGCCAGTGACTCTGTACCAAATCCCAGCTCTTTTGTCACTCTGGATTTGGCATTGTCGTTGTTTGTCATGTTGCGAGTGATGCAAAAGACACGTTAAAAATCCCATTTAAGAATTTCCAGATCTGAAAAAAATAGATTAGAATCACATTTCAAACCTCTTTTTGTTGTCTGGATACAACCTGTATAGGCTAGAAACCAGTTTTATGCTGGAAACAGTGTATAGTTACAGTGAGACAAGTATTCCTAATAATGGAACACCTTCAGTGAAGTATGGAGGTGGGAGTTTCATTATATGGGGCTGGTTCTCTGCAAATGGCACTTGAGTATTACACTCATCGAAGGAAACATGATCTCCAAAAAACTGAATCTTGGGAGAAGACAACATTAGAACACATATAACAAGACAACAGTGTTCTACAACCCTGAACATACTACCATCGAGAGTTTAATCCCACTGAAAATGTATAGAGGAGATTGATACTGTCAGTCACAGCGACCCTCATAAACTTATATTTGATACTTAGTATCTGAATACTTGTGCTGACCACTACAGATTACATGCTAATCAAGAAGCATTAATGTTAGTAAGAATGAATCTAGATTTTGGAACAGGCATGTTTATTGGCTGACTGATGTTAAGACTACTTAAGTATTGGAATTTGTTATCAAATAAAATGTAAGATTTCTTTCAGTCAGTACTATAAAAGTATTTAGTTTTAATACCTATTCCTAACACAGACTAGCATAACGACGTAAACATTACAACTATGGGTTTTGTGGCCTTTGCTTCTTGCTGCTGGATTTGAGGCTCGAGTGTGAACGATGTTTAAAACATTGAACAAATATCTTCCACTGAAGTGATTCTGTGCTAGCAACAGCCCACTATTGAACATGCGTGTAACTTTATGTAAGTGGACACCCCCTATTGTCAAATAATACCAGAAAACGTGCAGCTGTGTGAGCAGCGACAGATGTTGGGGTCACCGCGAGAGGCCATGCTTGTCGCCCTTCGTCTATTCTCACAGGCTTCCTTTCAACCGAGACAGCATCCTTCTATTGACCCTGTCCCCCTTTTGTGTTAGCAGAGGGACTGCTCTGACTCCCCCTCCTGACAAAAATCCCTCTCTTCGTTCCATCTCACCCCTGCCCCCCCACCCACCTCCTCCCAATCCAGTCTTCCACTCTAATCCCTGCTCCCCTCTGTTCCCTCAAACTGAAAAACCAAAAGAGAGAGGAAACTGGGGCACATACATATTTACTTAAATACAGCACAAACGTATCTCACACCATCTGAAAAGTCTCAGAAGTGTAGAGATTTATTACCGGTCTAAGTTACAGGACGGAAATAAAATTGCTGTAGAGCCCACACATGAAGACAACATGGAATACTTAAGCAAAAAAAAAAGCCACTACACACAACTTGCTTTTTACTGCCTTACTATGCAGCTGAACAGTCAAGACCAATGTCCAGTGTCCAAAGCTCTGCAGCTGAGCTACTAATACGTCTAGCAGGCATTTAGATTAGCATACAGACTACAAATTACCCTTCTAAACAAAACTCAGTCATACTGATACTATTATCCATGTAGCAGTCTATTTAAAATGACTTAACAACTCCTCACGGTTAGGCGTAATGATTTAAGCACGCAGGTTTAACTAATTAGAGAACAGACTTCCATTGCTTGTTTCTGCTCCAGTGCAAACATAAAGGAGCAGACTTGAGACAGTGCACTTGCGGGTGCGAGCTGATGTTGTTATTGTGTTAAATCACATCAGATTAAGCTTTCTGAGCATGGATTCTCAGCAAAAGGTATTAAACTGTCATGGAGTGGATTATGCCACTGTGGTGGTACCCTCCAGGGTTCGTCTGCAGTGTCTTTATTTAGGAAACATAATTGTACCATATTCCATTCCAGCTATCTTTTTTAGGTTGCAGTGACTCCACACACACCCAGTCTTGACACTTGACTTTTAACTGAATTGTTCTGATTTGAAGCAGCATGTTGTGAAAAGGTGTGTATATGTAACAGTTTTTGTTCTGACAGTGTTTTGCTGGTGCCAGTAGTGCTTCCACAACCCAGATCAACTTTATATAAGAAAGAGAAAGAAAGAGTCTAAGAAAGCACAAGTGAATCTGATTAACTGGATATAGTGCTGCACAGTCACTGTTAGGGAGGTCTGTTCAGCATAGTGTGTTTACATGCCTTTAATAATCCAATCCTAATCAGATTTCTGCAGTTACCTGATCATTCAGTGTGTGGTCATGTAAACTGGATTAAGGCCTAGAAATCCGATTGAGAATCTAATAAAGATTTTAATCAGATTTCTCAGTGCATGTATACCCTTACTCTGATTTCTTTCAGCACAAAAAGAGACTCCTGTCCCAGAAATAGCAAGCAGTGTTTAATGCATCAACCTCAAAACCTCAAAAAGCACAATACTGAAACAAACTGCATGCTGGGTAAAGACAAATGCTTTAAATATTCTTCATCTTGTACATAATTTGTGTTCATATTTTCAGGTATATTTTCAGGCATAAATCCAACTGTTGTCTGAACATTAACTGATTACTCAAGTGCATGTAAACACAGTGAATGGATTGCTGACACAATCTGATTTTAGTTATCAGATTATTAAGGGCATGTAAACACAGTCAGAATGTGCCCTTAAATACGCAACAATGGGCCTCATTCACCACCATCTCTTAAGAATAAATTTTCATTTAAAAACCAACTTACAGTTTTTACAAAGACTCTAATGCTCACTAATGTTTTCTTATGTAGGATTTGTTCTTAAGTAAGAACGGAATCTACGAGCAATCAACAGCACAAAGGTGCAAACTGCTGTCTGGTTTTAGAGCACGGCATCAATCTGATGTAATCTATTTCTTAAGACCTTTCTCCAGAATATATTGTCACTGTCCAATTAAATGTATCTCCATTCTTGTCGATTTTGAGTTTTCTACATCATTAAAACACGCCAATGGTCGTTTACATTATGAGAAAATTTCATGATGAATGGACCAATAGAAGTGCTTCAAAATAGCTCTGAAAAAATTCTGGTTCCATTGACTTACATTGAAAGTATGAAAGTATGTTTTTGGTCTCTCCCGTAAAGTTGCAATTTTGGAAATATTTGTTTTTCATTGGACAGCGACGATATTAAAAGAAGGAAAGTAGGAAAGTGGTGGTGAATGAGGACCAGTGGCTTTAAGTTTTAAGTTGTGTAACTGAAATTAATGAAATAAGGCACTCTACATTTACTAAGTGTTTTTAAATAAAGCCATTAAAATCTTTTGTCCAGACTGGCTATATGGAATCATTGCAACTTAACACATATACCTGTAACAGAATATGGAGCAACCAGTAAAGGTTGACGTATCCTTGAGGGCATCACCACCCCAGAGTGTATGCGAAATGTTACATAGCATTAAAACAAAGTAGACATAGTTTGACTTATTTATTTATTTAAATAAAAAACTAAATGCAATGTCATGTTCTCTAAATAAAAGTTTATTTTTATTGTTAGCTTCCATTGTTAACCAAAATGAAATACCGTACATATCACATATTGTCTAAAAGTCTTCAAGTACTGAGGTAATATATTTCCACCATATTGCCCCTCCATACACATTGCCCACCCATAGATTCAACGTGTTTTGGCTGGCTGTCTATATTTTGGAAGTTAGATAGTGTGCCTAACAGCTGTTTTTGTATGTGGCTGTTAATATGCTCCATGTTTTTCTCCCCTGCATCTGTTTGCTGTCAGCGTACTGAGGGCGAAGAGGGCACCATGAACTTTGATCCTATGCTGGACCACACCGGAGTGTGCTGTACGGAATGCCGTCGGAGCTACACTCAGTGCCAGCGCGTTTGCGAGCCTCTGGGCGGCTACCACCCATGGCCGTACCACTACCGCGGCTGCAGGGTGGTTTGTCGAGTGATCATGCCATGCCGCTGGTGGATGGCTCGCATCCTGGGCATCGTCTAAGACCTTCGCAGTGAAGATACCTGCAAAGAACAGCAGCTCTCTATAGCATTGTTCAGCTGTACTGAGTATGTCTTGTACTGAATTAACTCAACATCATTGGGGGACAGTGCAAGAACTCGTGTGTGTGGTACTCTGTAAGAAAGCATGTGCCCGTTTATATTCTCAAAGTCTGCTCAGCGTCAAAGATATGAATAATGTATATTAAAGAAGAGCCGGTATTCAAAAGACAGCTATGTTTTTCGATGACTGAATAGAAAAGAAATTGTATAAAAAATGTGGAGAAAAGAAAATGATTCTTTTCCTCTTTATTCTTGATGTAAATACGTGTAATAATTTGCCTTCAGAGCCTAGAGCACAAAGCATGAACGCCTGCATGAGATAGTGAAGATCAGCTTTGTAACCAGCCCATTTTCCCTGAATATTGCTTTTCACGTGATATAAGAAAAGAAAGATGTTTGACTTTGGTTTTTAGATTGTATTGGTGCTTTAATGGTGCATCGCATAAAGCCAAAGTGTAATAAAGGTCTTTTTCTATAGCAGAGGCATCACCCGTTTGATATATTCATGTTGTTTTTATTGTCGCTTTTAAAAACTATTGAAGAAAGAAGGAATATCACTGGGGGTTAATAAACTAGACAGAATCTCTTTTTTTCTTTTTCTTTTTTATACTGCTTTCATGGTCTGAGATCTTAGTTATAATGCAAATGCCTGAGCTCCTTTTGATGTCTGGCAGAGGAGCTTTAAGCGAGGAAGAAAATGACTGTTAGAGTTTAAACTGGAGCCATAAAACTTCCCTGTTTGATCAGCTTCAGAGATGAAACGTGTGCCGCGAATTTATCGTTTAACCCATTATCAAAGAAGGAGTTTCTCTTCCTACCCCTCTCCGTCTGCTTTTCCTCGTAGAGTCATTTGAGCTGTTTACAGTACATAACTATGCTGTACTTCACCTCCCAGTCTTAAGGGTTTGATGTCAGGGTTAAACGTTTTAGTTCTCCTAAGAGTCCTGAGTGCCTAAAACGTCTTGGGCGAACGTGTGACCTGCTTCTAATGTTTGTGTGAGTTTATGCAGCAGTCACAATTTTAGAAATAAACAGGAGGCTTCCTTTACTGTGCCTTTAAGACTGGTATATGTAAATGGGATCGTTTCTGACTGTTTGTTTTATATTGAGGCGACTCCTTAGAACTTAGAACTGTACATACTGCACATCTGTATTCACCCTCTGACTGAAACACTCTGTTAGAGCTCCTGTGTCTTCAAGCCCCACCTACCGACGAGCCAAGTGTGCTCTAATTGGTCAGTTCAGTCACTCGTGTTGGTCAACCGTGAGACCGAATGAAGGTTATGGCGTCATACTGCTGATAGTTCTGTGCCCCCGTTAACCTAATAAGGTCCGTGTTACAAGATGACATCACCTTGTAACAGAGAAAAGGGCTGGAATTCTGACGAGGTGCTTGAGGCAGCTAAGAAAAAAGTGGTTTCTGTGAAAGAGTTTCTTACTTTGCAGACCGTTTACATGTTCATGGTGCATCTTGAGGCATGTTTTGGCCTTGTTGTAGAAAGCAGCATCTTTTCAGCTTCAGGTTCTTAACTTACTGTGTCTGAATTTTCTATTTAATACAAACCGTGTTTTATCTACTTGTGCCATGTGGCCAGTGCTACTAGCTGCCACACAATCACAAAATATAACAGATCTGCCCACAGAGGGTAAGATATTCATTTCACCAGATGCGTCTTCTTTTTTGTCTCCAAACATGGATTTGGTGGTCGAAAGTAAAATTTTTACTACATCAGTCGACATTACTTGCTTCCAAAATATCTCTGGCTCATCTGAGGTTACAACTAAGGTTTCCTTCTGTTGACTTGCGGATCGTGTTTGTGCACACAACTTCACACAGTAGAGCAGTGCAGCACCACTCCTGTGTCGTGAGAGCCATTGAGTGTGTCTGAAAACCTAGTGAGTGTCTAAGTAGGTACTGTCTATATAGGCAAGTGTTCAAGTAGCAGCGTTCTCTCCTCATCTCTCCTCATAAAACAGATTACTGAGACGCTCTAGTTAGAGAGAGACTGTGTCACGGTTTGTTTCCACACACTGCACGAGACTGGTGTTTTAGCTAGTTGCTAAGCTACCAGCTGGCTATCCAAAACAATAGCCAGAGGCTTAAAAATCTGCTAGCATAAATGCTAACGGCTCGAGTATAAAACAGCAAAATGGTCAATGACTCGTTACAGAGTTACAAATAAAAAACTGTTTTGTGTGATTATATGACTAGAAACACATTAAAACACCAGAGAGAATCAAAATAACTGTCTTCTCTGCTAGCTTCACTTTTGTCTGCCATGTTGGAAAAAAAGTCATGGGATTGCCTTAGCGGCTGAGGAAGCGTTCGATGCTTCCTTAAAATCAGGCCAAAATAAGGCGCCTCAGCATGTTTAAGATATCTAGGAATTGGGACAGCCTACATGTCAGGAGAGTCACATACTATGATGTAAAATGCTGCCTATGTAGGAAGCTCACTAGGTTTTG
The DNA here is from genome assembly GCA_021613375.1 of Megaleporinus macrocephalus. Taxonomy (NCBI): domain Eukaryota; kingdom Metazoa; phylum Chordata; class Actinopteri; order Characiformes; family Anostomidae; genus Megaleporinus; species Megaleporinus macrocephalus. The sequence goes on from CM038722.1 coordinate 15,699,864, forward strand.
AGACACACCCAATATGTGTCTATCTATAGTCATTATGTGTAGATCTATTTCTAAGCCATAGCACTTATTCCACCCATGTGTTTGAATGTCTTTGTTTACATGGTAACCTGTTAATTACAAATAACTTCAGAGTGGTTTGTTCTGAAATTCACCACTGCAGAGAAACTCAGAACCGTGTGTGTGAGTGGTGGTGATAGGAACCAGATGTCAGATGTGCATTACAAGTGCAGTTTTTTGAGGGTCACACAGACTCTTCTCTTTTCACTGAGTAAGATTAGCTGGCTAAGCTCATGAATGAGCAGCTCCTTCTGCTCCAAACTGGCTCTTTGTTCAGCAGCACTGCCGGTTTATTTTGTTTTCAGCCAGGATGAGATAGAAGTTAACGACATGGTCCATTGTTACATTTCTCAATAAAACCTTAGTCTGCTTCACGAGACCCATGTTAGCTTCCTATTCGTCGGCTTCTCATTCAGTTTCTCAGTTCCACCTTAAATGGTGTAGCAGCTATATACATTGTGTGCAGGTGCTAGACTGTAACTGCTACACCATTTAAGGTGGAATTCCAATAAGAAGTTGTAACATCAGCTTCGTTAATAGGTAGTTTCACTGGATGGATAGTAAAAGTCAATGTGAGCAAAATACAGGCACATTGAGTGATCAGCAAGCAAAGCCAGGTAAAAAGTAACCTGCTGAAAAAAAACAAACATGAGCTGCTCCATGGAGGTCCAGTGCTGGTTTAGCTAGTCACTTAGTTTGGTCATGCTGGTTGACCAGAACAGAACAGAGGAGGCACACTTTTGATTGGATGAAAAAAGCAGCTTAAATGTAAAAAGGAATACTAACATATTAAAATGCTTTTCTGGACTAAAACCTAATAACGATAATCTAATAATTATCCAGCAGCACAACTTTGGATGGATGAATGGATGAATGGATGAATGGATGGATGGAAACATATAATATAATAAGAACATAACAAAGCAACTTAAGTGTAACATTCAGTAATGAGGTATGTAAGTAAGCAAGCATATAAATATTATGCAGATGACGTGGCATATTGTCATATGACAGTAGAGTAAGTAAGTAATATATATATATATATATATATATATATAGATATATATATATATATATATATATATATATATATATATATATATATATATATATATAATAACTGAATAGTTACTGGATGTGCAGTATGAAGCGCATGTATAAAGTGGCAGTGCATATAAATCTGACTAAAGAGATGTAGTAATAGTGATTTCAAGCTGGTACTCAGAGAGCTGTTCTGATACAGCTAAGGATTAAATAATGTCCCAGCACAGTATGGGACATACAGTATGGGTGCTGTACAGTGTGATTGCGGTTGGTATAAATGATCTTCTGTACAGTTCCTTGCTGCAGCAGAGCTGAACGAGTCTGTTGCTGAAAGTGCTTCACTGTCTGATCAGTAGGTCATGGAGGGGGTGTGATATGTTGTCCAGTATATCTTTCAAAATTTGCTGCCAACCGAAAGTCCAACTAAATATTAACATACCTGATTGAGCTCTTGTGACTGGAGTTGAGGGCAGAATAAAGTCACTGCAGTGTCAGTTTTCATCATGTTATGCTTAACCCCTTTTTGGTTTCGTTTTTTTTTCTCCCCACCATTTCACAGAGTATTCCAGGGATTACAGAGCAAACACTACCTCTATTTTGGGGTCCTGGCATGAAAAAGAGGAGCAGTGCTCTCCTCACAGTTAAAGCTGAAAATTGGATGTTGGTGTCACATTTACCAAACACATTTCTATTTGTTTCAGTTTTTTTTATTAATGAGACTCTGATACTGAAAGAATGTTTTGGGTGGACAAGTGATAAAAGTCACTGGGCCTGGAGCCAATCACACAGTCACCACTAATGAAAACCATACTTAAAAAATTAAATCTTGCATGTAAGGTTGGGCTAAAAGCTTATTCAGGGGCTTCAGTGCAACCAGAAATAAGGGAAGCAGATAAATATCACAAATACTTACACATATTTGTGTTTGTCTCTACATTTAAAGGCATTTTCAAGTACTCTGCATTGTATTATGTATTTTTGGTCATTTTAAAATGTGAAGTAAACAAATTATCTTTTCATTCAAAGCTTTCAGTTCATTATCCAACTACAACACTTTGAGAGAAAGATGTGCTGTAGAGTCCACAGGACCACCTGTCCTACGAAGTTTTAGGTATTCTCTGAACCCTACAGACCTGATCCAGCTTATGAAGTGCTTGAAAATGACCTGATAAGCAAATCTGTGCAGAATTTAACAGTTTTTAATTGAAACTCCAGTAAAATATCAGGTAAAGATATATACCTCTTACATAACATGATTATACCTATTAGTCTAATAGACAAAACAACAGCTGCATTACCTAAAATTATTATTCTAATAATAAAAATATTATTCTAATAATAGATGCCTGTTGGAAAAGCATCTACAGTGCCTCCTTAAATTTCTGAAACAATCTAAAATTAATATTGTCTTATTCCATCTGTTATTTTATATCTCTGATGACTTGTTTTATTCTGAAATGTCAAAAATGGTAAAAAATAAAGAATGAGAGTCTATGTTTCCAGACTTTTGGCTTGTTGTGTACGTACTCAGCAGCAGTCCTGCATTACGTATTCCAAGTGTCTTCAAGATGATGCTTGAAATCTTGTGCCGGAATAGGTTTGAGGTTTAATAAGACATCATGAATATGGAAAGAAATGGAGAACTGCCATTTTTAGCCCAGAGAAAAATTTATTTACAATGTGTCTGTAATCATATTCAGGAAAGCATGACCCCTCAAATACATGAGAAAAATGGCTAAAATGTATCTTGAGGCACAGGTGCATGGGAAATGAAAATCATAGTGAATCTCTCCACCACTGAACAGAAGAGTGACACACACACACACACACATATATATATATATATATATATATATATATATATATATATATATATATATATATATATATATATATATATATAAATATATATATATAAATATATATATATATATATGGTGTTCTCATAAAGCCAATATTCAAAGTGTACGCCTGGAGTTTTGTTCCAACCTTCCTCCGACAGGGCCTCTTAACTGCCACTAATGCATCTGATGCAGCCAATCAAGGACTTCTGAAGAAGTTAATTACCTAGAATAGGCCATGGTTGGAACTAGACTCTGCAGGAAGGTAGATCTCCAAGACCAGGGTTGTGACCACAACCATAGGCCGTTGAAACATGGCAAGAAAAAGTGTGAGGAGGTGTGTGTCGCTTCTGAAACATTTCGGGGCAGCCTGATTAGAAACAACAAACAACTGTCCATGGAAACAGCTTCATTAATCCAAGCATATGCTTGTGTCAGAGAGACTGGCCAAACGTGAACAGGAAAGGAGAGAATGAGAGAAGGACGGGGCCATGTGATAGCATTCGGTGTCTTCGTTAAACTCTCCATTAATATTGCTTCCATTCCATATCGTCGGGGGGATTCACGTCTACTTTCCGTTTGCCAACATCCACCCAGTTAGTACTGAGAACTGTGCCTCCGGATTCCATCTGTGTAGAGATTGAAAAGCAACACGATTAAAGGTTCAATGAATCACAGATTTTTTTTAAGGGAGGGTTCAAAGAGAAAACTTAAACTGAATGTGCCACGTTTGTCACAAGAAATAAGACGACAATTCTAGTTTCTAAGTCCTCTTTGGAATGGAAGCACATGGATTTTTCATAAATAAAGCAAGAGAGAGTGATAGAATTGGACCAGCACATAAATTAATTTTCATATTCCCAGAGGGTGTTGAGCAAGACTTCCGCTGTGATCGCAAATATGCTCGTCATATTCTACTTAATGTTCATTAAATCGTAATAATTTGGTCTGGAGGGTAATGTCCCAGCCTGTCGTTCCAGATCTCACACACAAGTCCCATTAAAAATGTGAGCAGAAGATACGACGAAAGCTGGCAGAAAACGAAGGCATACACAAGGAGCCGAACCTTCACTCGTTTTTTTTAAAGGGAATTCCACCGATTACCTTTTTCAAAAATGTAGGCATAAAGAAATTAAGAAGCTGTCAACCAAGTCAACCACAGCACAATGTGAAATCTTCAGTTCTAGAGAAAGAGTTTGTTCAGAGTGGTGGTGATAGGAAGAATGTTTAATGCCTCAGAAAAAACTTAAAAAACAATTACACAAACATCTACAAACATGTTTACTGATGCCAGAGATACTTCTGAGAAGGTTTTGGGACGTAACATACTTCTGAATACATTCATGACACAGTAGTTCAGGCACAGTGTTTTTATGTCCTGAAAAAAAATTATTTTCAGATTCACCTTTTTTCTCAATTCCTATAAAAATCAAGACACACTCAGCTTCACTTATTCTGTCTACACTGCCAGTTTACCTACAGCCCAAATTAAACCCCCCTGGGACTTTTTTAAACCACACTTAAATTTAATTCCAAAGACATAAGTAAATACATAAATACATATTTGCCTTTGAATGATTAATAAAAATACAACTGCCTTTATTTACTAAAGCTGTGTAAGGTGAACAGATCTACCTTCATACAACGTGGAAACAAGTGGAGATCTGAGGGCAAATGACAAATTCACCTCAGTGCGTGAAATCAAGCGCCAACTTACCAGCACCTCATTTACATATCATTTACATGCGGTTGCGTTAGGGAGCCAATGGCTGTGCTGATAGGCTGAGTTTTAGATCAAGCAGTGAACGCATTGCTCCCCCTACTGACCCCCTAAATTTAAACATATTTAGTGCATGCTTCTGCATGGTAAAATGGGTACATTCATATATATATTTTTTAATTATTATAATTTTTATTCTCATTATAGGGATTACAGATAATCCTGATGATGGTTATTTAGCTGCAAATCAAGCATTTTTTCTCAGCTTGTAAACTAAAACACTCAAATTTACATGCACTTCTACCAGACATTGAAATTTAACATGTAATTTGTATAATGTGCTTTAATGCATGTAGCACACTAGCACAGCAACTACAAGGCTAAGCTGGAAAGTTTCATAGATGAGCGCGAAAGTTCATTCCAATTAAACCTGTGAAAACTAATGTTTTAATAAGGACGTTCCTGGTTCCTATCACCAACCCTGTGAAGAAGTCGGTGAAATTCACATTAAACCACACTGAACAGCTTTGTTTTTATCTCCACTATTAAAAAATAAAAAAGTCAGTGGAATTACCTCTGAACATACAGCAACTCTTATTATTATCTATCATTATTGGAACATATTTAGCAAACTGTCTACTGAGTGCTTAAAGAGTGCTTTCGTTACTGCAGCACAAGTGGCGCTCGTGTAATTAAGGGGTACTTTTATCCCAGCTAAGCACTTACGAAAGACTTGTTCATGGCCCGCTTGACCTCATCAGAGCCATCTGAGTAGATCTGCTGGAACAGCTTGTTCAGTGCTGCGTCTCCCTCTAGCTTCTCATTCTTCTCTTCCTCCTTAATATCGCCCACCAACTTGTCCCAGTTGCGGGTGTAGTGGGAGGATGACGGGTACTGGTCTAAAAGGAGAAAGGCAGAAACAGAAGAAGAGGGGAAACAAGGGAGGAGCGTCAGACAAGACAGGTTGGCGTAATGACACGTGGGAAATTGCCAGCCCGACTTTATTTGCGGAGAGCAAATATGTGCTTTTGTTACTGACTTGCAGCGGGAGCGAAGTGCTTCAAGTTGGAAGGGGTGCCTTCTCCTTCCAGCTTCTCCCACCGGATGGCTTCCGTCTTCTTCATCTTAATCTCGACCTAAAGAACGTGGGCGTGTAGCGAGGGTGAGAAAGCGGAGGGGGGCAGAGAAAAAGAGAGAGAGAGAGAGAGAGAGAGAGAGAGACAATGAGATATTCTGACGGGCACATGCCACAGAAGCAGCAGGGCATACAGGAGCTGTGGAACACCACCCCTGCCCCCCCCACCCCCAACCAATATCTCAACTGAGCTTGCTAAGGAGGGAGGCGCCACACGGAGTGGAAAACGGCAGGGAGAGGGTTCAGATGTCGACACAATTTGAAGATGTTTCTGCACAGCTTCCTGATAGGGAATGTTTCTTTCATGAAGGTTAGCGCGAGCTACGATACTGACATTTGCGGAGCCGTCCTGGGGATCGGGGTCGCGTACGGGTCGATGCAGGAAAAAAGGCCAGTCGCGCGGTCGCACGAAATGGTTATGGAGGGAGAGGAAAAGAAATAATAAGAGATATCTGTCTTAAATCTCTCGGCACAGGCCCGGACACGCGCTCATTTCATTCAGAGCAATTTAGCGGTCAATACCGCTTGATCAAGACAGGCACTTACAGCAGCATGACAGAGTGGCATTATCATCAAGCGCTTGTCCTTTAAGACGGAGAATGGGAATACAAATGGGACCAAATTGAAGTCTGTGTTACTGATGCAGCTGAAGCATCAAAGGGCCTTAAATATTGATTTAAGAGGAGGCAATCGTGCTGTAAATTAAAACCCTCGGCACAGGGAGACAGTCCGTGAGAACGTGCGAAAGGATGGAGCAAGAAATTGAGGCAGGCACGCAAGTGTGATGGAGGGAAAGGAAGGAGCGAGTGAAAGAGGAGAACAGCTAGTGAACATTTTTACGCCTCTCCTGCTCTTCACAGTTTCGAGCCGAGCAGTTACGAGGCAGATGATAACTTGTGGGGCCTGGCTGCCCAACCGCCCCCCTACCCCACCGCCCCATCCCCCCTCCCCCCACCAACACCACCACCACCTCTTTTTATCTCTTTCTCTTGGCTATACAACATTAAACTCCCCCTACATCTGCTGAGACTGGGAGTAAGGGGAGGTGACAGGCACGGCACGACTGCTGAGATTTCTGACGGGCATCCGCGAAGCTTCCTGACAGTGCCATTAGGACCCTGAGGGGTGGCAGAAAAACCCCACCATGCCACCTAAAAAACTCTCTGCCTGTCACAGCCACAGCCATTAAGCGAGCGGGTGGCCATCGCTGGCGTGTCACGTATCCTCGTCTGAGCTTCTTAAACTCACAACAACCCCCAAAATACCAAAAAGCAACTGAGGGGGTGGGGGTGGGGGGGGCAGAGACAGAGATAGAGGGGAAGAGAGAGAGAGAGAGAGAGAGAGAGAGAGAGAGAGAGAGAGAGAGAGAGAGAGAGAGAGAGAGAGAGAGGAATGGAATGGTGCACTGGCTGTGGATTATGAGGCATCTCGTTAAAAGAAATAAATAAATCAGCAGACGGTGACAAGCGTGGAAATTAAAAAGGGATGCTGTTGCTTATTTGTTTGCGAAGGGAAAATGACTCGCTGGGGTTGTAGCGCGCAGAACAGCGTTTCAGATCATGCCCCCTTTCCATCCCATCCCCATCCATCCTATCCAATAAGGCAGCTGGTAATTGGTTCCCTGTCATCCTGCCATCCCGACGGGCATGGCAAGCAAGGTCAGCCACCTCTCTCTACAGAAGTGGAAAGCACAGAATCTGTGGGCTTATTTTCCTGAGAGGTTAAGTAGGTCGCAGAGGGCAAGTCTGTAGAGTTTTCTGTAAAAAGATCAGCGCCGAGTTAAAGGCTTCACGCAGAGAGGACGAGGCTTGATTTGAGAGAGCTCGATTTGTTTATCCCAATCTCGACGAATGCCTGCGAGAAAGCTCCCAAACACACGTGTATATAAACATAATCGTATGAGAAATTGCAAGAACCCAAAACCCAGGGATAAAAAAAAAAGTATGCTGGCATTAACAAGATTAAGTGCAAAATTCCAAGTTTTGACATTCTAATTCACCTCCTACCGGAGAGCGGCCTTAGGCTCTCTGCTTTTCATAGAGTAAAAATCCTATTATTTGCCAACTCAGACTTCCGTGTTGACATTTCATTTGAGGCCATGTTGGAGCGAGAGTGAAAACCCAACCTGAGGTGCTGTATTAAAAAAAAAAAGCAGCTTTTGCTTTAAGAGGCCGGCGCTTCCATCCATCTCTAAATTCCTGAGTGCCAGCAAGCCATTGAGTTAGATCAAGGACTAATTACACAGTGTGTACACACAACAACACATCATTCACTGTTCACTACCCCCAAAACCTGGATCAGCACCAAACTGTGGCACTCTGAAGCCCTTCGATGAAGTCAGATTACTCTCTATTTTCAAAGTCTTTGGGATGTTCAAGTACCTGGGCGCCCATCCTAAAAGATAAAACTAGTTTTAATGAGAATATTTTGGCGGCAGATAAGAAATTAACACCTCTCAGAGTTCTGTACTCCTCCTGACCTTTGGAGTGTTATTTTCCTGCCAAACGACAGAGGATTCAGAAGATTTGCTCGAAAATAGGATTTGCTGAATCCTTGCTAATTTATGTACACATGACTAGGGGTGGGTAATGATGATATGTTTTTATTATTGTGGTATCATTTCGATATATCATGGTTATTATAAGTGCTCCACAAACATGGAACTGCACACATCAAAAAGGTAGACCAATTATAAAGAATTTACAAATTACACATGCATATATGTAACTACATATATAGCAAAACAAGTAGCAAATTATTTATTGGCCACTATATTATTTTGACCATTTCTCCTTCTGCTCTTTCTTAAACAGACTTGAAATCAAACATGTAGTATACTGACATTTTAATAGTAATACAAATAACTGGTGAATAATAATTAATAACACAAATTATTTTATTTATAATGTTCCCAATTTCTTTGCAAACCTCATGCTGCAAACATGTTGCTCATACTTAAACTGTTCACACAACCAACTAAAGAACACTGGTGTTGGTCAGATAACTGGGGGCTAAAGGCTGCCTTGGGCCACAAATCTGCTCAGATCCTAATATCTCTTGTTCTGATACATTAGGCGTTGCCTAAAGTCCCTATAATAAACCAGTTACTCAGTAGTAGAAAGAAATAAAACAGATGTACATTTTCATTAAGCATCATTGGGTTACTTGTGAATCACTAATGATGTTTGCTTTTATTGCCGTATTGTGCAGTCTTACAAACTACACAGACTACACAAAATCACTAAGTGGTGTTCAGAAAAACCCATGGTCACAAGCGCCAGTGTTCTTCGAAAAAGACACAGAGAAGATTTATTTTCTAAAAAGTGAGAATTTATGCAACTAGGCAATCCCATGTCCTTCTTCTTCTATTACATCAGCTTGGTACTTTATTCCATTGTGTTTGAGCTAGAACAACACCACCTATTCAAGTTGTAAATATTCCTGAGGCATGACCATGTGATGTAGGTTTTAGTGGCAATGTATTATTTTTAAAAGTGAGTTAATAACAGCTATGCTATAAATAGGGTTATGACTCCAAACATGGTGGCAATGGCCAACTGCCTTCTGGCTTGCAACATCCAAAAAAAATATTTATAAACAGCTCTGAATAATTGTCTTACTCACTTTTACTGATGGTTTTATAGGCCAGATATAGCTCCTTGATTCTACAGCAATTTGGGTTTAAATGCACAAATTGTATTTATTTATTTTCTAAACTTTCAAATCATTACAGGACCAAAATGGCCATTCTTGGGACAGAAGATTAATTTGATATAGTGATAGCGGTATATATATCAGATGTCATTTCATTTCTGATTATTACTGTAAGTTTGAAAACAACATAGTAAATGTAACAGCTAACATGGGGCTTAGAATTGCTTTAAAACATTTCCCTTCATTGCACCTCAGCCTGTGTGTTTTAATGATGCATCCCCAAAGCAACCAGCAGTTGTTGAGGGAAGCAATTCAGCTCACAATACATGTTTTGAAAATAGAATAAAAAAATAAACTCAACTCTATAAAAATAAGGCTATTTAAATCTGTGATTTTTGTGTGCTACTGTGTTTTCTATCTTTATATAAAATATGCACCATACATCTGCTCCTACTGGAACATGACTAATAGACCATAAGCATTACTGTTCCCGTGTTTTTTTGTTTAAATACCTCAGCAGTTTTGGCTTTGCACATCACATTACTTCTACGGCAAATAAACACAACAACAGCATTCAGATATTGTCTTATTAATGAAGAAGTGTAACAAAAGCAGAAACTTCCACTTTTTATGCCAACCTTGGAGAATTACTGACGGACTAATTAGATAAACTAGTGACTGGATGGGAAATAAATAGTGGACGTTCTTGAGAATAGGTGTGGAAATGGTTAACACAAATTAGCACTGTATTGTTTCTTTGTATCTATTTTTATGTCAGTGCTTTGTTAAACAGACAAATGCATCTTAATATCATTTCATTTTCAGAGATACCTTAGAACTGTGCACACTACTGTATGCTCATAAAAAAATAAAAAATAAATAAATGAACATACCAGCAGATAAAGGAATCTGATTAGTTGAACATCTTCAGAAAGTCTCATTTTAAAATTGGGGCACTTTAGCAAGAACAGCGCGAGATGCTAAAATCAATGCTGGTTTCAAAAAGCAATTGCACTGCAAAAATCCAGAACAGACAGAGGGTGCAGTCGACAATGGCTGCAATAATAATGCATTCAGGTGAATGCATAACGGAGATTAGGATGCAAAGCATGTGCCTGCGGGCCATGTCTGACGCTGGCGGGTTAGTGCTGAGCAACGTGCCATGCCAGTGTATTTTCTAAATCCAGGTGCTCCTGAGGAGCCCAGAGGACCTGGGAACAAATGGGGCTTTGTGAGGGCTTCAGTCCAGCGATCATGGGAGAAGAGTGAGAGAGAGTAAGAGAGGGAGAGAGAGGGAGAGAGAGCATTGGTGGGGGATGGTGGTGGGGGGGGGTCAACTGTGTGCCAGGAGTCTCCTGAAGAAGCCCGAGTTGCACCGCCCTCCCCTCTCGTCCTCATGTTTAAACAGAGCCCTTGTTACTCTACCCTATGCAGACACCCAAGGAATGCACTTCTTTCCACCGTTGCCATGGCACAAGGTCCAGGGTCCAGAGAGCCCTCCCTCGAATATGGCAGTCTGGTAGCGAAACATTTAGAGAGCGTGCGCGTGTTCTCTTACTGAGAGCGGTTACTTGCCATATACAGTGAACTCTATTTGTTTCACGCAAGCTAGAAATTCAACAGTTACTCAACAACAATGGTCACACCTTAGATACAGTCCATTAAAGCTACCACCATTAAACAACACTGCACTCCAGTCAATGCAGGCTTTAAAGGTATTCAGTGTCAAACCATCTTTTTAATCAGGTCCTATTACACTGTTACCTCGTTTTACATGACAAACGAGTTTCATTTTGATAACACTGTCAACGGCAGTGAGGGTGCAATGACTCTGAACAGGTACCACTAGGCAAAAGTGAAGCAAGAAAAAAAGTTCCATTAATGCTCACTGACTGCTGGACAAATCCCTCTGCTAGTAGGTTGCCGTTTTTTTACAAGCTTCCCTTTAAGATATTCTGAGTATCCAAAAGCAGAAAAAGGCCAAAACTCCTGAAAAATGAACATGAATCAGGAATCTGTCCATGTTTAATTCTTACAAAAGCTGTGAAAGTCAGCATAGTATTAGCACATACACATATTCAGCTAGATGGGTCAATTTTAACTTAGTATTAACCCACTGATCTGATTATTTCAGCAATGCCATAGCCCTTTTGTTCAAATACAGCTCATTTATAATGTTATTTCCAGTAACTGTTATGCCATTTATTAATTACAAGCCCAAAGCATCATCTACAAGCAAAAACATCATTACTGTGGCACTATCAGTAACTCTGCAGACTACATGTTAGGGTTCCTGTGAGCCTTGCTTTCACATGATGAACTGAATTATGATTGTTCTGATAAAACTAAGCATGTCCACTCATATAATTACAAGACACACTGCTTTTAAAATGAGAAATAAGAAAAAAAAACGAGCAAATGAGAATATGACTAATCCCAATGAACTACAGCAAAGAATGCAATTAATCATAATTATTTTAACAGGCCTAATATCTACTTGTGCTGCATTCTAATTTGTTTCATCGCTTAAGCCAAAATTTGCTTGATAAACTGATAGAAACAAGGCTAATTTACTAACACACCCAAGTCACAAGCCTGCACACTTAGTGAGCTAATACAGAGGATTGCTTGCTTCTTCTTCTAAGGAAAATAATGCTAAACTGCATTAAACCACAAGCCAGTCCCTTGTAATAACCCGAGTCTCCCTCGCCACTGGTTAATGTTTTCTTTCAAGAGTGAACCAATGCTACCTTCCAAGCCCGATTAAAAACAAAAAAATAAAAAATAAAATAAAATCATTGAAATAAGTCATGTACTTTTAGAATGTCCAAGTATTATGATTTTGTATTTCTGCCATACTGCCCAAGCACTTGGTAACATAGCCTTACAAACAGGCATATATGGTATGTTTAACATTTATATACCTTTATAGTTACATTAACACTGTTCGTCTACAGCAGCAACTGGAGTAATTGCTTGCTTCGTTAATGCAATAAGAGAACATGCTTGTGAGAACTGGGATGCCCTCTAATTAACTAGCATGTGAACCCTACTCGGGATGACCCACCCAACTGTAAAGCAATTACATCTTCAAAACTAACTCGTTAACATGAGAGCGGCCAGTCTCTAATGGTGTATAAGCGCACATTAGCGCACGCTCAGCTTATCACCACTCTTTGCTGCTATGCTACTTTAGCCATTTCTCATGGGGGCATTTAAAGGAGATACAGGATGGATGACATAAATACATTTAGACTTAAGTTGACATAGGGGCTGGACCATTGGCCTGCTTTAACAATGCTTCTCGTTATATCTTCTAAAGCAGTCTGAAGGCTATGACAATTCTAATTATTTCTTTTTTAAAAAAGTTGCGTGATTTAAAGAGCATATAAACCCTTGAGCACTGCTTTTCTGTGCTCAGGAAGCCAGGCACATTAGCAGGAAGATCTCAAGTGTGTGTGAGGAAGGGAGCTCTAGTGGGTGATAAGAAATAGGCATATTTAGCAAATGCCTATAAATTAACTTTACACACTAAGCAAAGGGTTGTTCAAGCCTTTATATTTAAAGAGAGGGAAAGGCACCTGCTATCAGAACTAGACACATCAACGTACAGAAGGTCACTGCCCACATAAACATTACAGCAGACAAACAAAAACAAACAAAGTATCTACCACATCATGGCGTGAACTGACCAGCAAAAGAACATTTTCAGGCATAATATGGGAACCGGAGAATCATGTGTACAAAAAAATACACATTTATAGAGTTACAAATGAAGAAAAACAGCTGATTAAGCCAAGAAACATAAGTGTATGTTCTTCTAGATGATTCAGTTAAGCAATTGATATCTCTTCATTGTTGTGTGCAAGTATAATAATGCCGAGCAGGTCCAGCTGACCTTGATTTTAGATCTAAAGAGTTCATTATCAGGGAACGGATGGCAGGAGCTGCAGTAACAAAGGCTTCTTCACTGGCTACAATTTTACTGGAACAGTGACTAAAGAGACATCTGCAATTAGATATATGGGAAGACATCAGTAAACTGGAAAGTGCTGGTAGGTGTGGTGTAAAGAGCACTAGGACGCTTGAGCATCAGTGTGATATTTAAGGAAAAAAGAGAAGGGCAACTGTTCTTCAGTTGTTTGAGAATGTCAATAGCAATTGGACCATGACAGAAAAAACAGTCAATATCCACAATTAGACAGAGAAGAACGTTACAAAAGATCTACAGTTCAAAAATGTGCAAAGACAACCGGCCAGTGAGGTCAGTGAGTGAGCTACAGTGAGCGGGTCAGGCAGCTCTGTTTTGGGTGTGAGGTTGACTTTACAGGGAACTTACAGGAAAGAGTCACTTCAAATCAACATGTTACTCAGATACCAAATTTAGGATGAAGCATTTCTTTCTGAGAGGAAGGGTCAAAATAAAAATCCCCTCAGCGATCTGAACTATGAAAAATGTTTCAACCACGTGTTAGACAGCACTCCCCACCACCGCCATCAAAGCAAAGACTTAGAAAACATGCTTTCAAAGAATGGTGTTTCATCCCCCCAGTACAGCAGGACCTTCACACCTCACTAAGACATTCAATGTTGCTTTCTGTCATCCGTGTTTATTGTTGACTGACCTTAGTGGAGAGGATCCTGTAAGTGCTTTGCTCTGGAACTATAGGGTGTAGAAGGAGGATATGTAGGCAGTAATCTTCTCCAGATGGAAGCTTCATTACCACTCTCAACTGTGAAGGAGGGGAAAAAGAGAAAAAAACAAAACAAAACAAAAACAAATGACACCTTGCCTCCATTTTGTCAGACTAGACAACAAAGTGTACAACAAAACATGACCTATAACACAAATATCAAATACGCTGGGCTGATGACTTGGAGATTCTTGATAGTATTCTAACAGTAGCTAGAGATGTTGAGAAAAACAACCTAATATAAATGTTCAATTAACACCCACTCGGCTTCCCGTGCCCAACATCTACAAACCCTTTTGGCCATTTTACACAACTGCCAGCGGTTCTTGCCTTAAAGACTCATAGCTGCTGCTGTCGATAAGATTAAAGATTTGTAAATATATGTGGCAAGAAGTGAAAACTTTGTTCTACTGCGGCTTCGCTGCAGACCTGGTGAGCGAGAAGCCAGCGGGCATGTTTGATGCCCGCGAGCACATGACGCACTGGAAGGAGAGGAGATGGAGGAAGCCCCTGGCTCCAGGGCCCCTGAAACCTCTCCTGCGGCTCCGCTTTGAGGCTCCCTTCAACTCTAAGCCTCCTGCTCACGCCCCCTCTCCTCTCCTCGTGCTCCCTTCCCTCCCCCACACCTCCTCGTTTCTCCCCTGCTTTACAGAGCTAACGTGTCATAGAGGAAGACGATGCACCGTCAGGGCGCCGCTAGGGAAGCAGCGAGGCCCCCTCATTACCGCCGCACGGGCTGCTGGGATATCCCAGTGGGAGCCGTGAAAACAGCCTGCGGGCAGATTCCCCTGATAGCGGCACATCCATATTTTATCTCATCTCCATCTCATTTGCAACCAAATTATTACACAAAACTCACATTTTCCGTAATTAATTTATAGAAGCCACATCAAACAACGGGCAATACTTTGATTTTTTTTTTTGACAGAAAGGAATAAGATGGATAGAGGGAAGGCAAAGGAGGGGGCTGAGTAGTTATTTTCATAACTCTTGAGCTTTTTTCCTGCTCCTCCTTCTTTTAATCTGAAGGCTTTGTGAGCAGACACGTGTAATTGTGTATCACAGCGGCATGCGGCGCGTTAGCGACTGTGACCGCGCGTGAAATGCCTGTCCAAGCCTCTGCAGTAAAAGTTTCAGAACTAAATCCCTCAACTCAGCCAGTGACTGATTAAAAATGCTTAGAGATAGAGAGAAATCTCTCATCTTCATCTAGACATTATGATTAAGGGAGATCGATGAAAAGATAAGGGTGGTGCGGAGGTAAGCAATTTCGATGTGCCTGCCATCTTGCTTTAATGTCTGAAATCCCACATTCAAAACAAAGCAAATACTACATAACGATGAAGCAACAAATCTTTTATTTAAAAGTATAGTTCAGTCAAGCCTTTCATTTTCACCAAAAGCATTATGCAAATGATACCACAGTAGAGCTATAGTACTTGAGTCCCATCTCTAGATCTCTTGACGTCTCTAGATATTCTCAAGAGTAACTGTACTCGCAATCGTCTTGGTCTCGATAGATACAGCATCCATTCAAAAATCTGAATTGCTGATTATAACTATCACCTTACCCTACTATCACCGAGGTTCCCAATCCCAGTCCATGCAACCTCAACCCCTCGCATATTTAAATTACACTCCTGTTGTGCTGGGTCAAGAGCACAGTGCAGGGAAAACACAGAAGAGTGCAGAGTATGGTCGCTAGCACTCCATTGGGAACCCCTGCCTTAATGTACAACAGGTTCATGACATCTACCTTTCTGAAGAGTTCAGATCCAACACACCAGACTGTAATATTTACATCCAATTATCTTTAAAATGACAGCTTTACAGAAGAGGGTATCAGTGTTACATGGAGCATTTCTATTGGTCCACTGATCATAAATTATTACACACTGTATAGGGCAGCAGTAGAGTGCAAAATACTCAAAAAAACTACACTTGGCATATTTTTTGGATGGCAACATGTGCGTGAAGGCCTTTATTGCCTGGATCAGGTGTGTTGGGGTACTATTCAAGAAAATATTGAAAAATCGGGATAGTATGTATGATGATATCTTATCGATTCTCAAAAACACAAGTGTCAATACACAGATTCCTGGCAGACAGTGAATCATTGTGTATTGTTTTTAAATCTCTGACCACTAGATGGCAGTGTTGTAATGCATTATCAGCTCCACTCCAACATTAACAAGCAGTACAAGGGCGCAGCACCATTGTAAACATTAGCAAACCTGTTCATATAGTGGTGTGTTTTAATAGTAGTAAAAAACAAATCGCAACATATCACTTTGCTTACGATATTGCAGTATATCATGATAAACTGAATCGTGACCGTGGTATCCTGATATGTACTGTATCGCCAGGTTCTTCCCAACACACAGCAGCACTTTTTAAAATGTGCTCAGACATCAGTCAAATATAAGTCATATCCACATCTACTGCACCCAAAAATGAATGAAACCCTTTTCCTGTCATTTAGTTTAATTAAGCAAGATTGTTACCTCTTTATCTTCAAAGGTGACCATGACATCCTCCTTCTTAGCATTCTTTACCATTATGGTAATCGTAACTTGAGATTCTGTCTGGTACCAGTCATGTCTGAAGGGACAAAGAAATACATCATGAGCTCCTTAATAGTCCCCCTGCCTTCTTCTCTTTTAGCAGTATCATGTTAACAGGCTCTTCAGAACATCATCACATAGAATTCCTTTTACATTGGTAGTGAACATGTTTGTGACCTTATAAAGCGTCATGCATTATCACCATGCATACGCCAGCAATTTAAAATCACACTTACTTGACATGTAGGGTTGCAGTTTGCTGCTGAAGTTAAGCCACATTTGGGTATTTGCGCATTCCAGGTGGAGGGTGGGATGAGGTGTGTGTGTGTGTGGTGGGGGGGGAGAAAAAAGACAAACACAGATCATGAAAATCCACCAAAAATAGCTCTGAAAGACATTTTCAGCTTTTTTACCTAATTTGCTGGGGAGTGCATTTTGCCATATTCAATGAGCAACAGTGCCCCCACATGGACAAAAGCATATTACACAGCTAATTCCCTCAACGCAAATGCTCCGAGCATCCTTTGAGTGCTGCTGCACCCCACCGGGGCTGATGCTAGTCTGTTTGCTATTCACTGCAGAAAATCAAACTCAGGACGCAAGGGAGGGAGCACAGATTAGGGTAGTAAAAAGATCATAAATATAAACTGAGGTAATGATTTGACGGGAATTTGATCTCAGCTAGTGTGTCATAGACCCAGGCATAACTCACCAACCCTAGCAATCAGAGGCTGATGTCAACATGCATATATCCCCGTGTCAAAAAGGAGGATTTTTGTGCTGCTGTGGTTCAGTCATCCCACTTTGATTCAGTACAAATAGCAGTACTTGTTCACTGTGACAGACAAAGAAAGCTTACGTACCATATTTGAGGTTCCGTTTTGGCTTTGTGCTGTTGAGCGAGAACAAAGTGGCAATTAGACAAACCATCAATGAACTGCGGCCATCTCATGATTTCAGTGCTTAAATTGTCCTAAAGGAAATAAATGCACTTCCACAACTTTTGTTTAGCCGGTCCCTTCTACTTCCTGAACTCAATGCAAATGGGAACGTATAATTAAAAAACATCCGTCATCTCATGCGCATCATAAAACGGAAACACAGCTGGAGGGAACAGCGCAAAAGTATATCCTGATGTAAACTGACACCCATCCCTTTCACTAAGAGTAAAGAGAAAAAATAATGTATTCAAATTGGAGCTCGACTTAAGATGCTCCAAAGGCAATACTGTTCGTACAGTAGTTTTAATGCATTCAAGTCTGTTTATGACAAGTCTTAAGCCTCCAAACTATTCCTGCGACGGCTACACGCCTACGCTTAAAGAGTTTGAGAGCTGTTTACCATTCCGAGTGCATTTCTTGCAGGCGTAAATATAAGCCTAAGAGGTCTTTTTCCCCCAGTATTAAGCTGTTATGTCTCATAAATTATTGAATATTTTCATAAACAGTATGAGACAGAGCTCGCATCCGGCAGCGCATTAATGGCGCCTAAAATGAGGTCGCATTTCAAAAGAAGGGGGGGAAAGAGAGGGGGGAGAGCGAGAAGGGGGTGAAAAAAATATCCCTATGCATATCTAGTTTTGATCTATATGGAAAAGTCAGAGGCTGCTAGGGGGGAGGAGAGAGGATTAAAAAAAGAAAAGAAAAAAAAAACAGCCCGAGAGTAGACAGACGGTAAATGTGACTTACGGCATAAAAGGGGATGTGTAAACCTGCGACATAAAAGAGATGTGTAAACCTCTACAATAACCCATAATCTCAATAGAGAAAAGAGGGGGCGAGAAAGAGGAGGGCCTTGATCAATTGTAGACACTTCACACCACGAATGCTTACTGCAAATGATGTAGTGCTTAATAACACGACAATCATTAGCCGAGCGCTCTTAATGGGAGCCCCTAATGAGAAATCTACGCTAATTCGGCCTCAGAAAAAGCGACTGATGGGAACTTTGCATGGGGACCGACAGTGGCAAGTCGACTATAGCTACAGAAAAGCTCTTTTTAACACACTGCTTGATTCTTAAACCTTAAAAAAAGCCTGTGCCGCTCCCAGCATGGGCAGTGGAACACTGTGCTAACAACTGATAATGGCTTTGGAATAAAAACATCCAGCTTCTGCTGGTGGCAAATTCAACAGTGTTGTTGTACATCACCGCATTACCAGTTGTTTGTTGCCTCCAGGCAATCATTTGAGTGTTCCATGTCTAAGAATAGCCGGGCCATGTTTGAGATATTGTGTGCAAGCTGCTGATGGGAAATGTTAGGTCAATGGGTACACTCTGACAGTCAAATATGGACATCATTATGATGTAGAGGTCAGCGACTACATACTGCTGTTTAATCTGTAAGCTGTTTTTGATAATTAGATTTAAACATTATTTGACCTTAATTCAGACCGTACTCTGATAATCAAGGGCTTTAGAGGTATAGGAATATTAGAGCTGGGTGTGTTAGATCAGGGATTGGAACTAACCTAATCAGATGAGACCTGTTCGATTGCTTTATGAGAGAGGTGAGTCTCCGGTCACTGAGGTTCAAGTTCAAGTCGTGTCTCTGGGGTTCATATTCAAGTCTATCTAGGTCTTGAGTCTCTGGGGTTTGAGTCAGAATCAAGCCTCAAGTCTCTGGAGCTTGAGTTCAATTAAGGTCTTTAATCACTGATTTTCGAGTCAAGAGTAGAGTCTGATGTCTCTGTGGTTCGAGCCTGATTCGAGTCTTGAAACTTTGCACAGGAGGTCCAAGTCCAGTCTAAAGTCGTTTAAGGGGTTTAAGTCTGGTTCTAATCTTGAGCACAGCAAGATACAGGCAAAACAAGTTGAAACTCCTGGCCAGCCAATATTTTGTATATGAAGTATGCCAGCTAGCAGGTGTAACAGTGTTCGTTTTAAATGTGATCTGTAATGTAAATTATAGCACTAGCTTGCATAATTGCTAGCCAAACTACACGCCAGCCAACCGTTTCAAATTGTTTTGCCTCTTTTCTTCTTCCCAACAGTACATTAACTGAATTCATTCTGTCCAACAGGACAAAAGGGTATTCTAGAAAGATTTGTTGTTGGTATATGCTATAAAAATAGATTGTGACATAACGCATGGTATTACCAAGAGGTCCTCTGATTCCCTCTCATAAACTTGCCATGACCAGCCAACAGTGTAGATGGCACAAAACCACTTTTCCCCAATACCAATACTGATACCTTGAGTATTTGCTGATATGCATGACAACTCAAGTTAAAAACGTGACTAGTTAAGAAAATATACATCGCATTAGGTGAGTTCAACAGCATCTTCCTAATCCAGAATTTCTACAAAACTGTCTGCATTAGAAACACGCTGAAATGTAGACATAGATATTAAACCTTGTTCTTGGATGGCTTTAGGGCAACTGGAACCTAAGACTGCACCTTGGATGGGTACAACACATAGTGTGCACCATGTTTCTGGGACATGAGAGCGATCATTGCTTTAGTTAATTTCTTTAAAGGACACTGCGCTGGGAAAATTGCGCTGGCCTCGCTTTATCTCAATTTTCGTCTCCAGCTATAGCCAAGCCCACCTATATGACATACAACCATGACATAAGTCACAATTACAACTACTGTACTTCGAACAAGCACACAAATTGGCTCGCTTTTTTAATTGCCAAATATTCGTCTAATTTCAATATTCAGAAAAAAGGCACATCTGGAGGTTTAAAGATCTTTTATGCTCCTTTCAAGCTCCGTTTGTCATTAGCAAACTACAGCTAACAAACCCACTGACAAGCCACTGTTACTGACCAAAAACTAAAAAAAACCCAATATTTTTACCTTTAATGTAAGATGTATATGTAAAGGAATTACATGTACATGAATATCTTGAAATATTCAAAGTCTTATTAACTAATTCTGCACAAAACAGGATGATTTCCTAGTTCTCGGCTCACCTTATTTGAATGTTCGGTGCCATTTTAAACCTCAATGTTTCTGTTCCACAACTGAAGGAGAATATAACCCAACTCAGCCTAATGAATGACGCAATGTACTTGAAGTGGTACAGAAATATGAACTATCTATGTGATTCACTCAGTGCACTCTATGCTCTGTTGAGTGAACTATTAGGCTAAACGGTGTTTTAAGACAAAGAAATGTAGCAAAAAAATTATAATGACCTTGAACCGTGTTCACTGCTGTATCATATAAAGAGGTACAGTAAATAACATCTGCAACTATCTTATGGAAAAAGGTGATGACAGTGATGTTATCTTACTTCTAACTGGTCAGTAGAATTTGAATAATCACTACAGATTGGCTGAACATACCATAAATGGCTGTTCTTTTCAGGACCAGACATGAATCCTCCACTTGTAAAAGAGAACAGTAAACTGGGCTAATACCAAAATCCTAGACTGTTCCATAAGGAGTCTTGAATCCTTTATATTCCCACTCCCAAAATGTACATGCGACTATGGAGAAACAACAACAATAATGAAAACAGAGGACTATGTGAAGAAATCTATCATTCCAGGCACTAAAGGCATTGGTCACACTCTTTCCAAAGAACAACACTGTCAGCGGGCATGGTGGACGTTCATCTTAAATGTGACTAAAATTTGTAAATTGCCAGCTTCTAAATCAAAGGTTTTGCTTCAACGCTAGCTTGTACAGGTCGCAAGAGCCTAACTGCAACATAATTTAAAATGTAATGGAAAATAATACATAAGTAATGTTAGTTACTAACAAGCTATTAACATTAGCACAGCTAATTAAGAAGTCTGCCGACCTACATTATTACACGGAAGTTCATTTTATATTCTATTTCGACTGTGTCCATTTTGGCATGTTGCTTTTGCTGTAAACCAGCCACTCAAAGCAGAGCTCATTAAAATATTCATGAGCTCAAGTTAATACTTGGGCCAAATATTAGGACGTCAATGGTTGTGTAAAACCACATGTGGGCATGAGGACATCAGATAACATTTCAAAATGCTGAATGCTGCATCTAAAAATTTAACTTGCCGCCTGTTTACAGGGTAAGTCCCACCCTTCAGTTAAAATAAACCCGTCTTGCAAGCTTGCTGGTTAACCCACAAGAGGAAAAATCACCCTCTCATTCTCGAGATGTATGCAAGTGCAGTGGCCAGAACAATCAGGGGGGGCGGGGACACTTTCCTATAAGAACTTTGAATAAACTTACACTCCATTCTCTCTTCACATCGCTTGATCCAAGTTTGAAAGGCTTCATTGGAATCTGTGGAGGACAAACATAAATGCTTTGAAAAAAAGGTTTTATGAGCACAACATTACAAAAGACATTCATTTTGACTCATCAGGTTAATACAACTGCTTCCAATAAGAATAAATCAGAGGTTTGCTACATTGAGTACATGCTTTACAGAAAAGAGAATTACAGTTATTATGGCTGGGAAAAGATACCTGGTTTAGCAAGACTGTGTATTGAATAGTGAATAGTGTATCACTATTCACTGTCAGACAGTTCTCTGTCCAAGTTTTTACATAAAATGAAACTTGAAAACAACATTTTTTCCAATTGGCATCTGGTGTGAGGTCTTTAGTTATGCCACACTGGATTAATATACTCTAATATAACAGTCTGTGATGATTAAGTCTTATACATTTAAATTGGCTGTAGCACACTAAATACATGCTATTTTAGGTATATACCTATGTAATAAGTCTCAATCACTGACTGTTAAGACATATACGCTTAAATTAGGTGTACATGCCCAACAGCATTCATATCTGTTTTATAAACCATTTTATTTATTATTTATTTAAATATTTGGCTAGTAGTCTGCCATCTTTGTTTCTTCACCAAATGGTTTCTCTCTCTCTTGTCCTCCAAACTGAGGAACAGCCAGCTAAACATCTCATTGACCTCTAAAATATCATGCAGTCTTTCCAGCTTTAGCTAGAGCACATCATCACTCACAAGAAGAACTTTTTAGCATGTCTAATTTTCTGGAAGATTTAGTCCCGTGCAATGATCACAATGGTGTGTGTGTGTGTGTGTGTATATATATATATATATATATATATATATATATATATATATATATCTATCTCAGATTTTTTTTATAGCATTAGATATGTACATGATTTTAAAGCATACAAGTCTTAACAACCGTGGTTCACTTTAACATCTGCCCTCTGAAACTTCATGCATGTATTTTAAAATCATCATCCCATGCCTGTTCATTTCTTCAGTGTATTTATGTACTCAGTGTACAAACTTTTGCCAATGTAACACGGGTAACTGTCTTTGTAACAGTTATCAAACCTGAATCAAACCAAATGCCACTTGGGTTTACCATATTCATCAGTCAGAAATGTTCAGTATAAGGGGTCAACAGAATTTCTTAGAATATTTGGCTACAACTTTATTTTATTACATTCCCTCCATTTTGTGCTGTTAATGTGTTTACTGCATACACAAACTTACCATCTAGTCCCTTTCCTGATGTAAAGGCCTGATGTGCAGCGCTGATGTTATTAAGATGGTATTCTGCAATTCTGGAGGAAGCATATATAGACATGTGTCATACTGCGAATAAGTGAATAAGCCCAGAGAGAGAAAAGAGTAATGCAGTAAAATTACATTTCATTTTAGGAAGATTGTCGTTTACTGAGAAGAACTAAAAATTTAGAACAGAATTCAAGAACACGTTGGAAAAATTTGTAGTAGTTCTCTACATTTCTTGTGAGACACTTTCACAATAATGCTTACCCTGTTCTCAGGAATGCAATGGCCATACCAGGCTGAAGCTGCTGTGCTTTCTGTGCATCATCAACTGCCCCTGAGGACACATACAGGCCATATACTCAGTAAACGAAATGATTAGTGTGGCTTTAAATATACAAATATACATCTTTAAATGCAAGACAGACAACTGAACGACAGACTAACCAGATATATACATGTGGCCAAGTGCATTCCCAGAGACAAATACGGCTCAAAACTCTTTAGTAACAAAAAAAAAAATTTTCAATTAAAAAAAAAAAACCAAACACACACACACACACACACATTGTAATATCTTGTTGGACCGCCTTTAGCTATGATTACAGCATGCCATCGCTTTGCCATTGTTTCTACAACCTTGTACAACTTTGTACAGAGTTTTATTCATTTTTGGCTGAGCTCTTACACTAAAGACAGGAGGTCATGCTCCTTTCACAACTACCCTTTCACAATATGAGCTTGATAAATCTTGGAATATGCCATCAGGGATGAGAAAAAAAATGATGAGATAACCTGGACACCTGGTACATTCAGGTAGTCAGCTGACCACATTTTACTGCCACATACCATTGCTAAGCCTCGACCTAACCAACTGAAGCAACATCAGCCTCCAGAGGCTTGTACAGTGGGAACAAGGCATGATGGGAGCATCGCTTCGTGAGCTTCACTTCTCATCCTGACAAGTATATCACTCTGGAATAGGTAAATCTGGCCACTTCAGTTTTTCATTTTATCCAATCTTTATGTTCCCTTACAAACTGAAGAATTTTTCCCTGATGAGCCTTTAGCGGCGAGTTCTAGTGTTCCTTTTTAACCATTTGTATTCGCCAAAAGTTTAACTAACTGATCTCTCACCACATTCAAGTTTTTTTTTCAATAAGACATCTTCATTGACGCTACCAGTCCACTGTTCTTCGAGGTCTTTTTAATCTATTTAACAACTTTTAACCTAATTCTAGAAATTTCAGCATCTCCTTTGTTATTTTCTTCACCTTATGCATCTTTTCCAGAACCACCGGATATAAGTTCTCATATGGTTGTTTGAGGAATGATAGATTACTCGCTGCATCAGTTAAAAAAGTTAAAACCAGTTAAAACATGTTAATAATTTTTTTTGATCAGGCAGTGTAACAACTGTGAATATAACTGTTTGCATAGTTAACTTATCTGTAATTACAAGCTATATGTGTTTCTTTAATATTTCTTTTAATAAAAAATGTATAGCACCAAAAAGCATTCTGCTATATGTCTAAGAAGACTTTTTAGATGCACAAATGTGTGATATATCTTGATGGTTGGTACAACAATTTTTAGAAAAGCCATACAACTTTAAATACACCAAGACAATACACCGAACAGTGGGTGAGGTAACTTACTGTTGTAGTCCTGGAGTAGTATGTGTGCGTAAGCTCGCTGACAGAGCCATTCTGCGTTGTCAGCTGTCTCTCCTAAAGCCACATTCAGCTCCTAGAAATACAACAGACCTCGTCAGCTTGGAAAAGGATAATCAAAGTAAGGCTACAACAAGGAGGGACAAGTCTGAGTCTAACAAACCACCTGGCCAGCACAGCTGGACGTGGAACATTCTGGAACTAAGCAAAGGCTAACAAAGCAACTTAGCCACCCACATCATGTGAATGCAGTGAGTGAACATACCTGCCAAAAACTAGAACGTTATGTGACAGTTAAAACGTTTTCTTCTGTTCTAAAAGAAATGTAAATCCGTTATGGTCGTGTTAGTGAAGTTAAAGACATTTCCTTAGCTAACACAGACAAAGCTAACTAGCCGGCTAATAACGCTGGCTAAAGCTAGATATGAAAACACCAAGACTTTTATACACACCAGGTCACTATATGCTTAATATTAAACAACTACGCGGACACCATGTATGTAACTGTTGCACCATTTAAGGTAGAAAGAGAAAACTCGAACAAGAAGCCATAGAATAAGAAGCTAATCTCAGCTTCGTCCAGTTCGAGAGCCAGAAAGCTGTGCTAACTAGACAGCTACCTGGTAAAACTTAAGAGATTTGTTTTTCTTTCTTCTACACTATATTGACATACGCATCTGGACGGTTAACATCCTTAGTGAGTTAACAGACTTCCTAAAACCAACAGCAACATAAGGAAGCTAACATTAGCTAGCCAGCTGCACTAGCTAATAACGTTACCTCGAGAGCTCGTTTCGGATCTTCGTCTACGAAACTGTCAGTAAAACTCCTGCAACAAGAAAACAACGGCCGACATGTCATTAACAAGCATGTTCTGAGAAGATATTAGGGAGGTTTGGGAAGGATGTAGAGTACCTGTCGCTCGCCATGAGTCCGCTGTTTCCGTGGCTGAACGTCTAGAAAGTTCTGAGTGAAAACTGAAACTGAAGGGCCTCCAGCGCCAACCGCCATGTAAACACAAGCACTGTCAAACTCGCGCTGCGCGAGAACAGCCAACAAAATAAGAGCACGGAAACTTTAAATATTCAAAACAATCAATTTCAACCCTTTTATTATTATTATTATTATTATTATTATTATTATTATTATTATTATTATTATTATTATTATTATTATGTTCACCACTACTTTTAGATTAGATAGGATTGGATAAGAGTCTGTACTGCCTAACAAAGTTGGAATGCTGAGCGAGCTGTATATAAATACAGAAGGTAATCATGTGCCAATCATGTTAACCCTTTATTTAATTAATAGTACAAAGGCAACATATACAACATATAAAATATATGCTCATTTTGAATTTAATGGCAGCAACATGTTTCAAAAAAGTTGGGAACGCAACAACTAAAATGCTGGTGAACTTGTGTGATGCTAAAAAACACACCTGGAGGAACATCTCACAACTTTTTATGTTAATTGGTAACTGGCTGGTTATAAAAGTAATAATAGTTTAACAGTTCAAGATGAAAAAGCAGCCATAGTACAAAAAAATCAATAATGATGGTTCTCAGCGTTTAGAACTTTAGGATTTCTTTACATACAGTACAGAATATCATTAAATGGTTCAAAGCGTCCAGGGAATTCACTGTGTGCAAGGGACAAGGGCAAAAAATAGTACTGCATGGTCGTGATCTTCAGGCCACCTGGCAGCAATTCTGCAGTGGAAAGCACTGCGTGAGCTCAGGAGCTCTACCAAAACCATTGTCTGTAAACACAGTACATCCAAATCAAACGCAAGGTACAGCTCTGCCATACAAAGAAGAAATCAGACATAAACAGGAACGCTGAAACCTTTTCTGAGCCAGAGCTCATTTAAGATGGACTGAGGTAAAATGGAAAAGTTTCCTGTAGGCCAGCTGATCTAAATTGAAACTCTTTTTGGAAATCATGGACGCTGCGTTCTTCAGGCTAAAAAGGGGAGGACTATCCGGCTTATTGGCAGACAGTTTGAAAGCCAGAATCCGTGATGGTACGTGAGTGCATTAATGCACATGGCCTTGATTTGGAGCAGCATATGCTCCATCCAGATGACGTCTTTTTCATAGAAGGTTTTGTTTATTTCAGCAAGACAAACCACATTCTAAATGTGGTACTACAGCAGGGCTCTGTAGTAAAACTAGAGTCTCGGTGCTAAACTGGCCTGCATGCACTCTAGACCGGTCACCCACTAAAACATATGACACATCATGAAAACGAAAAATACTACAAAGGAGATCCTGAATCGTTGAGAAGCTGAAATTTAATATTAAGAAGAAGGAAAAACATTTTGTGGGCCATGCGATAGACTGGTGAACTGTCCATGGTGTACCCCGTTAACGTTTTTGAAATGTGTTGCTGCCATCAAATTCAAAATAGGCATGCATTTTTTTAAAAAAGCAGTAAAATACCTTAATTTCAACATTTGATAAGTTGTCTTTGTAATTTTTTATTAAAATATGGTTGAAATGATTTAAAAGTCATGGCATTCTGTTCTTGCACAATATCCCAACATGATTGTATTAGCAGTTGATCAGCCTACAACCAGCCAGTGAACATTAGATGTTCTTATATGTTGTGCATTTAAAGATGTTTCAATTAAAGGAAATTTGAGACTTGTTACAGGATCAACAATTCTGTTGCCATATGTTTCACACTATGAAAAAAACAACATAAACAAGGCTCATACTGTTTAAGTCTAATGTGGTGGTGATGTGTTATTGTGTTGCGCTGGAGTAAGTGGATCAGATACTGCCGTCCTGCTGGAGATCTCGGTATAATATCCAGTCTAGAGTTGTAGTAAGTGTTTTGTGACCACCGATGATGAACTACAAGATGACCAATGCAACTTGTGCAGTTATCATCTCTGACTTTACATGTACAAAGTGAATCAAATAAAGTAGGTGTGTCTGATAGAATAGACAGTGAGTGTATATGGTGGTGAGTGTAGATACAAGATAGGTGTGTATAAATATATATGTTTTTGAAAGCAGAGAACCAAAGTTTCTACTTGTTGAAGCTCAAATGACAGTGTACTACAGCAGAATGTCACCTTCTTGATTATGTTTTGTAATACAGCTATTCATTTTCACTATTACACAAAAACCAAAGCCTCAGTACTTGTTGAAAACACAGAATATTTTATTCCTTAAATACAAGCTGTATAACTTGACAACCGTTTGCGATATAAAATGGATCAAAATCAAATAAAGTGATATAAAAAGCTCAAATTTTCATGCTGAATGATGTCAGCAAAAAGTAAAACCAAAAGACATTTCCCTCGACTGCATAGGTACTGCATCAAATATAAGCAAAATATTAGTCATTTTGAAAGATATAATAAGTACAGATATTATTATTATGGCTTTGTTATCCACAAGCATTATACATGCTTTTTCCATTAACATATAATATGAGATGTAAAACAACAAACAAGGAAAACATGAGTCACATTCAACCGTTACAACCGTCAGTAATATAGCACATTAATAGACAGAACACAAAAGCCAAAGACAGATGAGGTTTACAGACTTAACTGCTGGCATATACAAAAGAAATATCAGATCAGGGATCCATCCCTCTTTTCTTGGTCTTTGGTTAATTTACTGGCTTCTGAAGCCTAAAACTCCTGCGGATCAGGTAATAGATTTTTAATCAGCATGGAAAATATGCAAAGTAATCAGACTGGTAAGTACCTTGGGCCCAAAACTAAGATTTTTGTGGAGTACACTTATGCTGGTCCATTTTAACAACAGCCACTGTAAACAACGCTAAATTTATTTTTAAATATGCCTTGGGAAAAAGGTTTGTTAAAGGGAAAAACAGAACAGTCATTCTGTTCCTCACAAATCCAATACATTCCTGACCTTGTCCTGAAAGTTTACATAGCAAACCACACATATTTCAAATTCCAATCTCTAAACTTCCGTCAAGAACTTCTGATATGAGCACATCACCCAGACTAAACGTGATGTGTTCAAGTAAGCCAGTCACTGTACAAATCCTACAATTCACATTTAATATAACATCATCTTCTTCTGGTAAGGATGATTTGCGGGTCTGTGTATGGACACACCCGTGGTCAAAGCACATCTGAAGCTATGTGCGAAAAGGCTGCAGTGCTGTAGCTACGTCTGAGACCACATCATGCATTAGGAGTGGTCAATATGACTACATTTAACATCATGATATATTACATCAAATGAGGTCACAATATGTCTCTCTGAGCATATAGGGAACTTTGAAAGTCTTCTTTAACTGCATCATTAAATAAAAATCGAGTCATAGTTTTTGTATTTTAAAAGTTATTTTGAAAATGTGGCACAGCTGGTTCTTTTCTGTCTATTTCAACCTAACAAGTCACAGAATAACTAAATATCCTGATGTACACAATGTATTAAAATTGTCTTAAAATACTGCCATATTGCCCACTCCTATTATGCATACACGTTAATGTATGAGCCATGTGAAATGAAGGCATATTCATGAACATATTAAAAAGGTCAATGGACAACAGCAGTAGAAGCTTAACACTAGCTTTACAACAACTTCTTAAAAATATCTAAAATAAAATAAAGCTAATCAAAAATAAACAATATTGCTTGTGGCTATACATAGCCAAGTCAGGTATTTGGTCCCAGTAAGAAGGGGGGGGTCTTTGTAATGGGATAAAGGTCTTTGTTACAATATGCCAATACGATTGTAATTGTAAGACATACATGATTGCATTCTCTAAAACAGTTAAGCATAACATGGTCCACAGTATTACTAAATAAGAAGAAGGAAACTGAAAAATAGTAAATTTGTTTTAGTAAAGAGTTTGCCAGTTGAGGTTACGCAATCTCCTTCCTATCTTTTCTCATATACAGTAGTTGCAGTTAGCTTTATGGGCTACATGGTAAAATTATTCATTTGTTATAGATCTCTCAAAAAAAAAAAAGATTGGCCTTGTATTTCAACTGACAGATCATCAGTACAACCCTGAGGCATAACATTGCAGTACATTTTTAGGGCACTTGTGAAGAACGATGATTCAAGATTAAAATTATTTGCATAAGAATCACAACTTAAAAGATTTCATAGCATAGCAAGGCAAACCTGGTGCAAGAAACAAGGCAGAAAAAAGAGGAGTGACTAAATTCCAGTGCATGTACAAGTCCAAAAGGAATGTGATGAGTTAAAGGCTTCACAGAGTTGGACACATGATGGGTCACTCCAACAAACAGCCTGAGCTTAGCCAGAGGACTACACAGTATCACCGTTGGAAGTGTATCCCACCCAAGAGTCATTAATGATGACAACACTTAGAGGCTCCATCTTCATTTCAGAGGGACTCCTTATGTCCATATCTACAACCTGGTGTTCCTCTTGGGAGTAGTTAGCTTCTCGTAGCTCTTTAATCTCCGGCAGTTCTTTGGGTTCTGGGTCTAGGCCTACTTGACCTGAGATGTGCTTTGGTTCTGTCGCTGTGACAACGGAATGGATAACAGTACCAGGAGGCTGAGTCACCAGCTGCTGCCCTCCTCCAACAAACGTCACAACAGAGGCACTGGTACTACTTGACCCTGATGTAGATGTTGTTACCACCTCACAGTGGGTGGGATCTTCTTGGCCATGTTTTACTGAAGACTCGTCCAAGGAAACATTCTGCACAACAAGTGTTACCTCCTCGGAGTCTGGCATGGCTTGCATAATGAACTGAGGAGAGGTTATCATAGACCCATCCATTTCTTGTTCAGTTGGTGTTACTGGAACCAGCTGCAGTGTAACAATCTGAGTGGACTGGCCGTCTGCGTGCCCCTCACTAGCCTGTACCTCCAGCTGTTCTTCTTGTACTTCCATGGTCAACTGCCTCTCGCGGAGGCTTTCCAACAGCTGAGCAGTGCGAAAGACTGAACCATGCTGGCCTGGCTGGATGGACTGAACATTCTGGAGAGTCCTTAGCATCTCGGCAGAAACAATGGGCAGATGTTGTTGCTGGATAAGTCCTAATGGACGAGTGGACCTGGTGGTGCCTGTTGCATCAGTATCGTGTTCAGCTGCTCCATCTTGGCTGCCATTGACCACCCTACGGCATTTTGTGGTCTGAGTGGACGCTTTGTTTGAGGTAAACAGTTTTGGCTGCAACGTAGGTGTGCAGTTTAAGCTCTGGTCAGTGGAGGGATATTCATCATCCTCTTTTTGAACACTATTATCATTACCACCACTGTCATCATCGTCATCTCCTATGTAGACAATGTTTTTCGGCATCTCTGCAAACTGATACACCAGTCTCTGTCCCTCAACTTTATTCAGGATACCACGTTGATAGTAGTATCTAGTAAAAGAGAGAAAAAAGGCAAACAGCCACTTAAAGAAAACCCACATTTAACAGGAAAGCAACAAGAAATTATTAATTTTCACAGTAACAATTAAGGATTACACATAAAAGAAACCTACCTGAGTGCCCTTCCCATTGTTTCATAGTTCATGTCAGGTTTGTTTTTGTGTTTGCCCCATAATTGTGACACAGCCTTGGAGTCCACAAGCTTGAAAATTCCCTGTTCTCGATTAGTCCATTTGATGTACCTGGGACAGGCATTCTTGTCCTGTAGCAAAGCAATCAAGAACTCCCAAAGGTACAGTGTATTTCCTGGAGGCAAATAGAGATTACTGTTACTGTCACATGCTGATCATTTCTCAAATAGTTTTATCAATATAAACCATTTGAAATGGCAATTTAAAAAGTTCTAACCTTTGCTATCCTTGCTTTTCTTAACAGTTATGTCAGGCATTGGAGAATGTGGCCTTGGTCTTTTCGGTTTTCTACCTGAGAGCCATAAAAAGGTACCACAATATATTAATAACATCAAAACAACTAGGGCCCAAACGGAAAACTCATTCATTTTAATTCATTAGTGGGTTAATCGTTTCAAATCACCTTTCTTAGGCTTTTGCTTGGTTTCCTCCGTGACGCCTTTCTGAAACTGGAACCACTGTTGTCCACCAAAATCTGTCAGAACCTGGGCACCCTCTACCAGAGGTGAGGCCAAAAATATCTGAGCTATGTGGTAAGAAGAAAAAAACATACCTTAAGAGGGAATGCGACTGACTTACAAATAAATTCTATGTACAGTGTACAAACGTGATGACAGGGTCATTAGCTTAAACATACCTGTCTGCCATAAACGCATTTTAACATCTCATTACAAAATCTTACCTTAAAAACAATGTCTTAGGCATCAGGCGTCATATTTGTTATTAATTCATGATATAACATTCTGTGAGATTTTTTTATTTAACTGTTTAAATTCTTACTTGTGTCTCTAGAATACCATTTCACATCAAACTATTCCAAATTGACTTGTTTACATCTTGAAAGGTGCCACAGAATGAAAAACAATTACACTGGCATAGCTGAATAAAAGGAGTTTGGTACATTGAACTTACATCCCATAGATCTCAAACACTGTTGTTCCCCATTCCAATACATACCCTGGTTTTAGAAACAAGGGCAGTAAAACATGCCGATTCCAAAATTTAGACTGTTACAAAACAATCTTAGCTCATTATATTTACTCCCCCAAAACGTACATACAACGACAACAGACAATTGCAGACTACTTTTTATATCTACTGTTCCAGTGAGCAAAAATAAATTTCAGCTATTTTCATATTCTTTCCAATGTACTAAACTGTCAGCAGTTGATGTACATCGTTAAACAAGGCTGAAATTGGCTTCCTATTTGCCAGATTCATAATCAAAGGTTAAGTTCCACCTTAAATTCTACAGCATGTACAGACATCAAATTACAGTTGTGCCACCATTTAAGGTAGGAGGGAAAATGTGCAGAACATGCTGGCAAACAGGAACTCAGCTCCGGTGATCACATCTTTACCATGATTCCTGACATGTGTAATTCAAAGTTGTTCGTTTGTTCTGCACGTTTCACTCCTCACTGTTTCTTGAGCATTTGACACTGAACAGAGGAGCCGTTCCACCTTTATTAGCATCACAGCCCCACCAGCAGCTATGCTGGATGATTTTATCCCTTTCTTGACATTTGAAGTCAGATTTGTCCTCTTGTTTGACAGCTGAAGCCTGACCATTTTCAGATTTTCAAGAGTGGAGCTCATCAAATTATCCAATTCCTAGAGTCGTAAATGGACATGTAAAACCAACACCAGAGGACAAACACTGAGTTAACACATTTAACGGCGCCTTTAAACAATTGTATTATCCTATTGTGATTTGATGGCATATCCCTTTGTAATGCAGCGTTACACGCATTAAGACAATGTCTAATATAGATCCAGCTGAAACAAGATTTCCACAAGGTCGAGAAACTGGGGAACGAAGAAGAACTTTTATGAGGGAAGAAACTACTCACAGAAATGTTTCTCATCCAGGGACAGTGGACCTGATGAGTCTATATTCAGCAGGGCTTCAGCAGCTTCTGCCGTCTCCACAGTATCCTCATTACCGCTCTGATATGCTTCCACTGGAGGTTAAACAGAAAGCAACACATCAGCTGCCAGTTTCAGGGGACAAAAATACAAATAAATAAATAAATAAACCACTGCCCAGGCACCTGACAACACGCTCGAGCAGCCAGCGCTAATGCCATTCAAATACTGCGAAACCCAAAACTCCCGGCTGTCTCTTGTGACATCGTGGTTATGAGAAAAACAATCACTCTCGTATATTATTAAATGTGCTTTTTGTCATTTCATTTGGAGTTTAACGATCAACATTTCCACCTTCTCTTCTGTCAAGTCCCTCAAAACTTCCACATCGTTATGGAGGCTGAGTGTCCAGCACGCGCTAACCTGAGGGAGGAACACGTCAGGCTGAGATCAGCGAAAACTATGGCAGCAGCAGCAGCTATGAGGCTAACAGTCTTTAGCACACTGTACCAAACAAACAAACACCGCCACAAAAGTTGCTTATCAGCTTCTCCGGTCATGTTAGGAGTTTTTTTAGCGTTAGCTACCATGTGTAGCAGTGCCTGTGTTTACTAAAGTCGTGTTAAATTCCTTGTTTACTGCGCGGTTTTGGTCTATAAACAGAGACCCAGCAAACCAGCCAAGCCCTCACAACATACATTAGCTGGACCTAACTTTTGAGCGTAAACCTGAAGAAAGACAGGTTTAACGCTTACTCAAACTGCCCGTTCCACCTTAAATGGTGCAGCAGTTACATTCTGGCGTACACCTGAGTACAGACGTGGCTGAAGTTCCACCTTAAATGGTGTAGCTTCTTATTCGGATTCCCCGGTCCACCTTAAATCATGTAGCAGATACATAGAACTGCTGAACCATTTAAGGTGGAATTCGAATAAGAAGCTAACTTCAGAAAGAAAGCAGGCACCAGAATTTAAGTGTTGCATCATTTAAGGTGAAACAGGGAATTGGTATAAGAAGATAACTTCAGAAAGCAAGCAGTTGAGCTTTTCCAGCGAGTCTGAGTTTTACGGTAACCCTACATTAGCTAGCTAACTGACAGGAACGCGCTCTCCCGCTGAGCATACGAGTAAAACTTACTTTTCATCAGCTCGGTGTTTGGGAAACGTGCGGAGGAGCTGAAGTTGAGACGTAAACTGGGAGTTTAAAAGCGACTTAAACGTTTTCATATTCGGCTCGACTGCGGTCGGGCTACCAGCTCCGGGCTACCTCCGTCCCTCCGTCCCTCCACCCCGATGGACAACGGCGCTGAGCTGTAGGGACGCTTCCTACATGGCGGCCCACGTGAGAGGTGGGCCTGTGTGTTTGAGGTCTGGGAACTGCTAGTTCACGGTGAGTGAATTTATACAGCCTCATGGAATTAACAAGTAAAACAAGTTTTTCTTGATTTAAATAAGCTAAAATGAGAAAGCACACAAGGGGACGTATTCATATGGGGTCCTGGGGGGGCATAACAGCTAAGTTAGATTTTAACAGCCTAGCGTACAGTCCAAGTTAGCCTAAAACGTCAAACATTTGATTTTTGTTTTAACTATATACATTTATTTTCCTTTTTTAAACAATTAAAGTGGAAAACAACTTCACAGTAAATGTTGACGTTGTTCTGAGGGAAACTAATCTCACTGGAAACATGTAAACGTTGTCTCTTTTTATTATATATTATATATATTATATATACTATATTATATATATTTAATTTATGTTTCCATAAAAATAAAAAAGTCATTGGAAATAATATTGTGGGAAATGTACATTTAGGGTTGTAAGGGGACTTCTCTCATAACTGCTAACTGGTAGTTAGCGGATTAGCTGCATCCTACCTTACATATCAAGCTAAAGTGAAAATAAGAATTTATTCATTTATTTAAATTAAACAACTGCAGAGGGAAATGTAGTTTCTGCGGTCTGAGGGAAAGGTAATGGTAGCTATCCTGGCATATGGAGTTTAATATGAAATAGGCTATTACTCAAATTATACCCCAGTCAAATTGTAGGCTGTACTCGAAACATTTATATTCTGTACCTTAAATAACAAGAAGTTAACCAGAATACTTAGTCGGACCAAAGGGGCGAAACATTCTGCAACAAGGCTGCGTTTATTAGGCGCAACAGTGAATGAAACGAGTGGCTGTCTGTTTAAACTAAAGACAGTTGAACTCAACAGTAAAATCTAAATATTGTTTCTCTGTTTCAGGTTATCTAGCTAACTGTCTAAACCTGCTTCACGGAGGATTCTAGAGGCGAGTTAACACTGTCTAACCATCAGAACACAAGGCTCATCATCATCATCAGAGTGCACTTACACAGCACATAGATCAAAATGAAAGATGCTACATACTTAACTGATGAATAGTCAGTATAACTCAGTCAGTATAAAAATCCAGCACATCTGACACAAAATACCAGTTGCAAATCTATGTTTTAAGGACCTGGATTCCATTTGTTTCTGCAAACTGCTGCAATCCTTATACAGTCGGCTTTATGTATGACAACTTGTTGTCAATATTTTCCCACTCCACCTTAAATGATGCGGCAGTTACAATCAGACCTGATGCACCAGAATGTAACTGCTGCACCATTTTAGGTGGAACAAGAAGCTGGCAAATAAAAAGCTGACTATCTGTAAAAAGATAGCTCTGCATTCTTGCTGAATCTATTTGTTCAGTCAATCACAACAGCTCTTTCCAATTTTAGATGCTTTTGTTCACGCTGAACACTACCGCTGCCACTCAGTCCCTTTAGTGAGAATGTAGTGTCTAAGAAAGAAAAAATATCACTGCCAGCTTAGTCAGCTGGATATAACCTAGCCTACACATCAAACAGGAGAACTCATTAAAATCTAAAGTTCTAGAGAGAAATTGAAGAGGTTGTAAGAGAAAAGCAACTTCACGATAATTCATTTGTATCTGGGTTCATGTCCTAAGGCTTAGGCCTCAAAGCAACACCAAAAAAAGTGTTTTAAAAAATAAACAAAAATTTAGGACAAATGTAGAATGACTCTAGAGGAGACGGTAGACTCTGCAGAGAAGTGCTCAGTTGATCCTGAGTTGATTATCCTGTATAATCAACTAAACCTCAAACAACCTCAAACTAAACCTCAAACAAAGCTTAAAGGCAGCATTTATTTTTTTAGTGATTTTTTATTCTTATTAAGGGGAAGGGTCCCCACTGTGGCTTGCAGTAGCCTACATCTTTGCCTAGATGGCTTTAAATATGCAAATTATGCATGTCAGAGCATGACCTGGATTTTAGCATTTTGTGCACATGTACCCATTTGTGCGGCCTGTGAGATTGGGCCGTCATCGTCAGAGGCTGATATGACGAAATGACGCACAATTACAAGGACTTCAATTGAAACCTGAGCGTGGATTGTACTTCACCTGTCAGTGGCGGTAGGCCCTCCACAGTCTCTTGCTCCAGCTCTGTTTCTAGGTGACCACCTGTCAATGGCTGCTCACAAGTCAGCCCCGAGTAGTGGAGAAGGTGGGTGTGTGGCATTTGCTCCACAATTACCGCTGGGAAAGCTGATGGATCTGCCAGCTGCAGATAGCACAAGAGGGGAAAAAAACTGTAATATTATGGCTGAAGTGTCAGACGGTTCTCGATATAGCGCGGCATGAAAATCTTTTTTTGTCGGCAGCATTAGCTTGTTCCATAATAGAAGTGGGTTGAGTGAATCAAGGTCACTCACAGCTTTCATAAATGTATCCCACACAGTAAACCAGCACATGAATAATTAACAATTGAAATGAGTTCTCAACATTTTTAACCTTTTCTGCCTTTTTTCTTCCGTGGGGGACATGTGGTTGCATCAAACCTATTTCAAAAAGCCTACCAGAAGCACCCAAATACATGGACGAATCTAAAGGAAAGCGATATTAATGCCGCTTACCTGCAAACTATCATCATCTTGTGTGCTTGCACCCTCCCAGGCGCTCTCAGTCTGCTGAACTGCAGCGGCCATAGTGAACAGGCGTAGGAGTTCTATGGTATCATCACAGCAGGCCTTTTCCAGGGTACAAAGACTAGTTACAGTTTCCCAAAAGGCCTAGTTCAGCATGCAGTTCCTTTTAAGGCCTAATAAAGGATGGTCTGACTGAAGATCCATGTTGCAATACCACTGAAAAAGCACTTGTGGACTCACTTCAGTGCTGACTGACTGTTTTTTTCCAGTGGTCATACAACAGTGGAACTCTCAACCTATGAAAGAGGAACACAGCAGGTTAGTTCCGCTACCTCAGATCACCTCAGCGTGCTATAAGCCATCAAACAATGAATATTCACCATCGACCATTTAAAGGATCAACAAAGTAAACATGTTTTCTGTTTTCATCATCGGTTCTTATCTACTCTTTCTGATCGTCAGACAAAACATTAACAGCAGATGTATCCCAATCCGAGAAAGAGCATCCACTAACGTTGTCTTTCCATTTCCTTCACCGTGTTATATCGCCCATGCTGCTGTCAGACTTTATAAACAACATTTTCTGTCTTCCTCCATGTCTGCTCTAGCTGCACTGCCTTATCTCTGTGTCGACGCACCATGCACGAAACAGGAAGGAAGTGTCTTGTTGACGTCAGGCTAGACGAGAGTGGGTAGAAACAGCAGCTGCAGACAGGATGGCAGAAAGGCTCAGAGAATGGATGGCAGTGCCGACAATGGAAACTAATCCAAACCCTCAGAATAGGCTCAGTCAAGCTTTCCCGAATGTCACTTTGATGTAAGAACATCAGACTCACTTTATGTAATTATCTTTTTTTAAACAATAGTTTAAACGTCACCAACATTTAACAATCTAAAGAAACTTGCTGTATTTTGGGGCTGTGCGTTTCAGTTTTGTGGCTCTAACAAGACCAGCTTTGAAGGGACTGCTTAAAGTTCACAACCAAGACTGTGTTGCTCATTCAGTAGTTACAATGAATGCTATAAATAAACAAACACAAGTACCTGTACAGGTGTCCAAACTTAAAATCCCAACTCTTAGAACTATGTAATGTGCATGTGGTTAACATATAATTTATGGTAGTTACTGAATATTTAGTCTTCTCTAAACTGAAGCTTAAAGAGGTTCCAGCCCACAAGTAGACAATATATATTTATATAAAAGTACATAATGATACATCAAGACTCTTTCATGATACCTGATTTGCGTAATGATACCTGATATTTAATTTTTCTGAGGTTAGATTAGCTGGAACACACAAAAGAACCAGCAGAGCCACATTTAAAAATGCTGCCAAGCACTAATAATACACTGATCATTATTCAACATATTGAAAACATTTATTCCATGTAATTAATTAATGTAAGCACAACATTTACCAAAGTATATGATTCTTATGACCTGAAACAGCTCAGGAAGGTGGATACCCAGCAGACACATGATCAAAACAAGTGAGGCAATCTGTCAACATACCAGTTTTTCTTAGAACAGGCCAAAAGTTTTTCACACTTCAGCATGATACTGTGTGAGTCAACTGAACCAGTGGAGCTAGCCTTTTTTTATCCGAAGACCAAAACCATAATATCCAGCATCCATCAAAGGATCATCAAAGTAAATACAATTCCCATTTTCAGCTTGTACAGCAAAAGTTCAGAAACCAACAACACATACATTGAGTGGAAGCCCTCCTGGAGAAATGTCAGGCAGTGAGATCAGTAGATGTCAGCATTACCTGAAGTAGTTGAACCAACTGCTTCATCAGTGCTTTAGATGAGCATTGCCGTACCGCCGGCTATGAGATCGCTATGTAGTGGCTTTGATCTCACTTGTTTGCTGTATATATGGTTGCAACTGTCTAGAAACCCCAAGGGTACCAGTAAATGTTTTGGGTTATACCTGAAAAGCCTGTTTGTAGCTACACCAATACCGCTGTTGTCCTATGAAAATCAGTCTCTCTCTCTCTCTCTCTCTCTCTCTCACCCTCACCCATCCCCCCCACCTCACCACTCCCTCCTTTGGTGTCATATTACAGCATGTAAGCATGGTGACGGCACCTTGACAACAGGCCTAGTGCAGGGCACACCTGGACTGCTGCAGGTTCCTCCAGCTTCAAGGCATTTAAACTCCCTAAGGTTACATTTCTGTTCTCCTGTAGATAGAACACCTGTGTCTGCTTATGAAAGTGAGTAATAGTAGTACAATTCAAATCATATAGCACTGCTGTCATACCCAAGTGACCATACAAAATCAATGTACACAACAACAACCTTGTTCTCTCCCCAGTCGCTATAAGCTAAACATAAACTATTACAGTATCAACAGAAATAAGACGAAGGAGGCTTGAAATCATTACGGTAAAGACTTCCTTAGTTTAGTGGCTGTATTGCTAAAATTGCTGCCTTCAGCAGTGACCAGTCTGAATTTGGGGTAGCTAAAAGTCCAGTGCCAGAAACTTTGAGAGTGTAGACAGAGGAGTAGGAGTAAAAAAACACCTACTAAGTAGTGATGTGCTCTATAGTTACTCAGCTCGATTACTTATTGCTTCCTGGCAAAAATAATAGCACTACTCATTTCTCTACTTGCTCTCTAAAACCCATACGAATCTGTACCAAGTGGAAAAATGCAACCAAATCTTTAATTACAAAAAAAACCAACAAATTTATCAAATATTTAATTTGTAAATTATTAGTAATTGTAATTAGTAATGGGTTTTCATAGCAGGTGGAGTTGCGTTGAGGCAAATATATGTAAACAGAAGAAAAGCAGGAACTGCATGTGTGAAACAAAAACAGTTTTCACGCTATGGTATAACACCTGTAAGTAGCAGTGGTAAGTAACACTTGCTAATAAGATCTTTAGAGGCGGCGGTGAGTGATTAGTTAGTTTATTTTACGGTGTTCATCTGAAGTTAGGCATGTTGTCACTTCAGCAGGGCACTATTTTTTTCTGTTCCACCTTTATATAGGCCTTGCTTTCCTGTTCTGTCATATCCTCTCTCTCATCCTCATTTGTTGCACCAAATTACAATCAAATATTTTGTCCTCTCTTCTACACATATAGGAGTGTAGCTCTTGATTACTTCTCTTCCAGTTCTTATTCTATTGTTTAATGAATGACGATAGTTTGCCTCAACGTCCTTCAAATGGTCTGAACGTCCGAGCCATCCAAAAAAAACCCCAAGTGTTTTCACATTAAAATTGAACCAGACCACTGACTGAGACCACCTTGTTTGATTAGACCAGATTTTGGTTCTTGATCTGGACTACGGTGTGAGGCACCTATTACACCTATTACCACCGACAGTGGGGTTCAACCATTTAGAGGTTTATACTAGGGGTTTGCATTCTGCTAAAAATTCAGAGCCACAAAAGAAAGATTAGCATCTATGAACATTTGTATTATTCAAAAATATCCAAGGAAAATCTTAACAACTAACAATCACATCTAACTAGGGCTGTGTATGGGCAGGAACCTGGTGATACAATACGTATCGTGATAAAGCAGTCACAATTCAAAATATCGCAGTATACTGCGATATTGCCAGCAAAGTGATTTAATGCGATTTTTAAAATTCTACAATAAAAACACCACTATATGCCTAGGTTTGCCAATGCTTAGAGTAGCATTGCAGCCTTTTGCTGCTTGTTAATGTTGGAGTGAAGCTGATAATGGATTACAACACTGTCATCTAGTGGTTTAGAGGTTTAAACACAACATGCAATGATTGCTGTCTGCTTGAAATATTTGCATGTAAACTGTTCATTAATAATCAATACTATGTTTTTAAAATTTGATACAGTATCACCAAACACAATATCACAATATTCGATATTTTCTTGCACCCCAGCTTACAGCTAACTAGGACAACAGTGAACAATAACTCATGGGCTTCTACACAATGTTTTTCTTTACTCTTTTCGATGGATGATGAATTCTGTTAAGGTGACAGTGAACAGATAAAAATATTCTCATTGTTTTTGCTTTCTGTTACAGCCATACTAACTCTCAATAACATCTGTCATATTCTAACAGTAAGGCCCTGGCAGTGCACTCCCGATAAGGCACTTGTTTTGTAGTGGTGTTTAGCAAAGTAATACATCACATAATTACTCAAGAAGGCAAATATTCCTACAAGCACTGTTAACCTCTCACTTAATTGATTGTCTCTGTATCTTCTCAATAACTTTCCATGATACAGAATACCCCAGTAGTACATTGTTTTCCCTAATATACTTCAATATTTCAGTTATCAAATCCTGCACCTGGAACAGTTAACAGCATTAGTACCAGTTCGGTGCACATCCTTACTTTAATAAGTTAAATGTTGAAGCTGAATGTGCAACAAATAAAGAATGGGACAGATGTAAGCTGATTTCTTAGACTGTGCAAGAATTATAGCAATTTTGAAAAAAAAAAAAAAATTTTCATTAGGAATGGCAATAAAGAGAGAGCAGCAGCATTCAGCATAGGACTATAATGTCTTTCACACTTAGCACGGGGCAAAGCCGCTCAGCATTGCAGTACTTTTGAGTGGCTTTGTAAAGGCAACACATGTTCTTTCAGCGAATTTAAAAGATGTATGTTCACTTCTCTGAAATACCCCAGACGGAAAATGATTGGTTATTACTCGGTCTAGGCCAGGAAATGAAACAAACAGCAGCTCTGCCTTGATGACCTGTTTCTTATGGGTAACCACTGGTTAGAACCTTATTGTCGTTGTTGCAGTTGTCTCCGAAACAGCATCTTCTAACGAGACTTGAAAGTCTTGTAGATTCTCCACAGCCTTTTTTAGATCCTCTACAGGCCTAATTATCTAGACTGTGAATATGTTTAGAGCCGTGTTTGGTTCTCAAAGCTGAAAAATCAGGGCATTAACCAGCTTTCAATTTATGTACAAAAAGAAAATGAAATAAGGAGTCAGAACTGGGAGAAGACATTTTTGGTGGGGATGTTAACATAAACTAAACTTTTAGATTTGTTGCATGTATCTGTTTTATAGACTATATGCCATTCAGTGTTCTCATTTAAGGGGATTGATCTGAATTTGTGGTCCATCCCTAATGCATAGCTAATGTTTTCAGTGCCAGTAATAAATAATCAAATGACAATATTATGCCACATTCAGTAAGCCAAGGAAGGTATAGAGGATAGATCTACTTCAAATTCCTTCTGAGCTTTAAAACTGTAGTTCATATTTAAAATGCATGTTTATATTTAGTTGGTATTTTACATATTACTGACTTAGCAAAAGAAAAACAAGCAATCTTTAGAATCCATTTGACTACTTTGACTACTAATAAAAAAAAGGGGCTTTCCCAGCTGGGGGACTGCTTTGAGCTCTCACATTCAGTCACTGTGTGAAGTCCCTACTCATATAGTGTGAGTAAAAGTTTAACAAACAATTTATTTTACTTTTAAACCTTTGGATCCTTTAAATGCTATCTGAAATGACTACACTGCAAACAGTGTGTAAATCTGAACCCATCAGCAAGTTCTGGCAATTTAAGAGCTTAATATTATGGTCTGCTTCTCTTTAAAGACATCCCTTAAGGCTTTTATATATATATATATATATAGAGAAAGTGACATTACAAAGCTGAATATCCCTAGATTTTTATTTTGTTTGTGTTTGCAAACAAATACCATAAATGAAATTGTGATTAGTATTAGATTTTAGCTTTATGCTTTTAGACTTGGCAGTAAAAGTTAGTCAGACTGAAATCTGTGTGGTATGGAGTATGCAAATCTGCTCATTACACAGAAGCCAGTTACTAATCGTAGTGTCTGTCTATATTGCTATTAATAATTTTGTTTTGAATCGTTAATTTGTCTGTTGTAAGAAATTTTGGGCCACGTTAACACTTACATATTTAACCAAAATCCTGCACAAATAAATTAGTTCCTAAAGAAAATGATATTTTTTAGAACAGTGTGAGGTTTAAGATCACATTATAGTACTTAAACATCATTGCTGAAGATAGTTAATGATTTCAGGGTCAACGCTGGTGAAAATAGGGTTTCCATCCTTTTTGGTTTGGTTGTGTATTTTTTGTGCAGCATTTGATACAGTAGACCAGGGGTCACTAATAGGCGGACCATGGTCCGGGTCCGGACCCAGACGTTGTCCAATGCGGACCCAAACCATTAAACTATTAAGAGCGATTTAATACATTTATTTTTATTTTTTTATTTTAATCGTTGAAATTATTTTATGCGGCGGAGCTTTTCTTGTCTTCACTGTATACAGGGTTTGTGGCGCAGTAACCTCACAGACCAATCACGTGCGTTGTAAGATCACCAAAGGCACTCCTTAGCCAATCAGATCTGTGTATATTCGGGCATGCAGCGCACACACAGGTTATAAGAGTTATGAAGCGAGAAGCAGCAGTCAGAAAGTAAAGCAGGTCGGAGAAAGAATAACGTGCTCTAAAAAGGACGGTTGACAACGAAACCCAACTGTTTAACCAGAAATAGACCAAGACTTATGTTTATTCTTCCCACAGGCGGCTTTAAACCAACAGGTCAAGCTGTGAAACTGAGTTAACGAGAAGACGCATATTTTATTTGCTGTTTCTATAAATAAACACTTTAGGATGCACTTTTTTTCAAAGTGTTAATTTCAGTTTTTTTAATGTCATCCTTGTTTTTACTCCAAGTGAATAATAAACATTTATTAGAAGTTTTATAAATAGTTAATTTAGTTCAGTATTTACACAGTAAATATACTGAAATATACTGAACGGTATGTGTGATGTGTTGGTATTTCAGTGACTGATGGTATAAGATGTTGATACTAAGCTATTTCAGAAAACAGGATACGCCACTGAATCATAACACAGTTAGAAATTATGATGGTCCAGACCTCAGCCTGAGGAAATTTCCTCTGACTGAATCTTACTGAATTCTATTTAAATTCCACTGCAGTAGACCATGATATTTATATGAACCTCTCTGACAATTACGTAGGCAATTTGGGAACTGTCTGAAAGTGGTTTCATACATATCTTAAAGAAAGAAGGAACTTTGTTAGTCTAGCTGAGCATCAC
The DNA here is from genome assembly GCA_021613375.1 of Megaleporinus macrocephalus. Taxonomy (NCBI): domain Eukaryota; kingdom Metazoa; phylum Chordata; class Actinopteri; order Characiformes; family Anostomidae; genus Megaleporinus; species Megaleporinus macrocephalus. The sequence continues at coordinate 15,744,171 of CM038722.1, forward strand.
TTCAATGAACATGACATATCTTATGGTGTTGTGTATTAGGCCCACTTCTTTTTCTTCTTTGTATGTGGAGTTAGTTCTCACATGATACACAGTTATGTTTCTGTAGAGTCAAATGATACAGGTGCTTTCATTAAACTAACAACTGTATTATTAACTGGATGAATTAGATTTTTTTTTTAATTAAAGGAACAAACTTCATGAAACGTTTATGAAAAAAATCTTAATTGGTTAGCACCTGCATACATCTCTAAATGCCTGACAAAATAGATCATCAGCTCAAGGTCATCAGTTGCTGTTTTATTATCCCAGGATGAAGCACGAGTAGCGTTCTGTAGTGAAGTAGCATTCTGTTTTTACACACCAAAAATCAAATTAATATTCATCCGGCATCATCTGTTACTAGCCTTAAGAGTAATACCCAATGATGTATTGATGTATGAAATTTTGGTGGTACTGAAAGGGGCGTTGGTTGTGGAATGTGTCTTGGAGAGACTAATGCATTTATCTGCTATATGATGTGGCTCAGATGCGTTTCAGACTACTAGCTGAACTGAATTAGGTGATTAGATTTGTATCTGTTTTAAATGCGTCTTGGGTGCACGTACACTTGAATTTCATGGACAAACTACATGCGCCAGCTACTCTAGAGGCAGATTTTGATCAGATTAACAGGATAAAGTCAAAGCCTCTGAATGTAATTTCGATGACACATTAGGAAAGACATGGTTGATGCCAGAAAGAACATCTCAGAGTATTTGTATCCACCAAAATATCCCCAAAGTGAACTATGTGATGGAGGGTTGCTGCAATATGGGAATTGTGGGTCAACCCTGACCCTCTATTTTCCATATCTGTTGATGCCAAAGCGTAATTCTTTAAAAATAAAATGTAAATCTGTGTGGATTGGCATCACAGAAATACATAACACTAATGCAGTTTGAGTTAAATGAATACAATGCAGGCATTTTAGGACTGTGGTCCACTGTTACGTTATTTGTTTCTCTAGAGATAATAAATACATTGTAAAATATTAGTCAGATCTAGACATCTGTCCAAAATACTTTATACTTTACTTTAAAAAATAAAATACTTTAAAATTTTATCTTTGTGCATCCCTACTGATAAGACGTGTCTCTAGGAAATGTTTAAAGCCTGGTGTTGGTGCCCAGTCAACAATAGGCAGGAGAGGAAAATAACCAGAATACCAGTAACTATTATAGTGAAAACTAGTGAAGTTGGTGCAAATGTATAAAATTATATACAAAACAAAATTATTTTTATTGTCTTGCCCATTAGTCATTTTCAGGTGGCTTATGAAGCTGTGTGAGAGAAGCTGTGAGAGAGTATGAAGCTGTACTTTGATGACTCAAAATACAGGTGTTAGAGTTTGTTTAACACTTTTATGGTAGCACCATCTATGAGTAGGTGTGTGTTTTCACTGGTATTGTATGTGTCTATCTGCTCTATCTCACACTGTTTTGCTCAAGACTACAGACAACATGAATGTAATGTACGTGCCATTTCTTTGACTCATATAAACTGCCTCCACAGCCCCCCGCGTTGGGGGCCGCATGAGCTTAGGTGTTGGGGGAGGGGGACGGAACAAACAAGCGTGGCGGTTATCAGAGGCAGAGCACAGAGGAAGCTTGGTGGGCTCAACTTCCGTGCCAAGACAGGAGGCCAGACAGCCGCTGGACTCCAGTGGCGTATGATGAGTTTCTTTTTTTGTTTTTTACGCTCCTGCGGTCACCTTTCAGCTTCTATTTTAATGCTAACAGAGTAGTTTGGCAAAAAATACAAATGCCCACAATTGGCCGTTTACCCAAATGCAGTCAGTCAGTCAGCCAAGGCATGTCTGGTGTCTGAAGTTTGCTTCTGTAGTTTTTGGCATCAGAGATATGAGGCCAATGTAACTAGCTCACTTGCTTGTTTTTGACAGTGATAAATATAAAAATGGAAAAATAGTATGCTGCATTGCTGAAAACAGTCGTAGCAGCTAGTCTGTACTTTTGTTCTTTTAAGCTGCTCATTAGCGACAGTAGACTTAAAGCTCCAAATGCAGTTTTTGGCTACATGTGGCGTAAGGGAATCAGCGTACATTGGTTTCACACCAAACTGTTCCTTTAACAGTTAACCCTCCTTATTGTCCTGTGCTGCAGGAGAGCTCAGTGAACATATTTTAATGGTCGTGGCTGACATGCGTTGTGTAATATATCTGCAGGTAGCTGTTCAGGTCCTACCAGCCAAATGGTAGTAGCGATTAGATAAAATCCTAGAAAGCTTCAGAGGATGTGGCCTGCAAGACATGATGAAGCGTTGTATTTTTATTCAGTGCCTCATAAACAGACTTTGCCCCTTTCATGCATGCCTCCCTCGTGTAAATTCCCAGCGTGAGAGAATGCACAAAAAAGCTCTGTTTTTGGATCTGCTGCCTCCATCGTCGTGTTTATAAGTCCTAAGTCGGTCAAACTCTCTGCAAAGAAGCTGAACAACTTCTTCTGCCTATCACCACGTGTGTTGTTATGCAGAGTGGCCACCCCCCCATTCCTATCTTCGCTGCTGTATTCCTCATGTAGAAGTGTAACAGACAAGCCAACGGCGCTGCAAACTGCTTATCAGCACTAGTTTATGCTGTCTCTGCCACCCTTGTTATCAACCTTGGCCTGTTTTTTTTTTTTTTATTCTTTGGGTAGGGGGTGGTGGAGGTGGTGGTGGGTGTTCTGATTATGCTGCAGTGCTCTGGCAATAAGTCCGTTTCAGTGCCCTCCAGGTGCACGCCTGATCGAGCTGCATGTCCTTAGATATACATATCAAACGCATTCTCCGAGCCACAGAGGTAAAAAAGCACACTCGCAGAACATTAACGTTGAAAGCACGGTCAGGTGTGGGTGCGTGTTGGCTTTTTGTGAGGTGCTCTCCTTCCCTCGCTCATGCTCTCGCGCTCACTTTCCGACACCTCCACATGACTATAGAGAGAGATTTGATCATGTAACCGTGCGTTAAAACAGCAGTTTGGCAGAAGGTCAACAGCTTTTACTCTTCAAATTTGTTTGCTGCTGCTTCACTTTCGCACTAGAGCTAAGTTGCTAACAAATAATGAAAACGTATGTACACCAGTTAGCATTGTGCACATGCGTAAACCATTAAATCACTTTACGTAATCTCAAATTGATAAAATTTTTTTACAAATTACCATCTGTTATCTTTAAAATAATAGAGGAAGTTACAGGCAAAATTCAGGCTTCGAGGCGGCCGCTAATGCTGTTTTAGCGATGTAGCATATGGCTACTTGCGCATTTATGTAGATATCAGTTACTCATACAGTAGAAGAAACCACTTTAGCCAAATCACGCAAATTGACTTGCTGAGTTTCTACATTTAAGGAAAGTTGTGAAAAGTTTGGCTAGCCAAACTACCTCTCCGCCCCTGTTTCCACGATATTGTTCTCGGTTGATTTTAAAGGGGGATCATTAGACCATATTTCTTGCTGTAGTAAAGGTTTATGGACTGATGGTCTAATCTAATGTAAATGTCTCCTCTAGATTATTTAAGAATTCAAAAAATCTTTAAGGAAATAAAGGTTTTGCAAATCACAAGACACAACTCACATTAGATGACCTCTAACAACTTTTCCAATCCTTTATTGTTAGAAATACAATTTACAACTATACTTAATTGAATACTGATGTCATCTGAATGTCCCCTTTTTATATGAACAATATATGTACAGCTTTTTGGCCTGATGAAGCCTACCATTACAGGCCTCAACCCTATAATGGTAAACCTCATACGTTTGCATACCAAATGGCTCTCCACTGTCAGTCCAACAGCTTGTTGCGTTGTCTCAATGCAGCAAGTGGTTTCACCTTGCTTTGGTAGGCTCTGTAATCTGAGAAAAAGTGACTTACGGTCGTTCATTAACCTCCAAGTTAAAGTTTCAACAGTGGGGAAAATAGAGAGCCCTTCTGAAAAACTGACAAGCCAACATGTCTCTCGTAAACCGCCAACGTCTTACTGCTTTCACTTTCTCCTCTGACTTGCCTGGTCTTGTCATGAAGCAAAGTTCCCAAGCTGGGTTTCCACTTCCAACTATGTTACCCTTTTTCTTTTAATCAATTACTTGAAACGTACCTTACAACTTGTGTCCACAGGACTTGCCTCGCAAACCCCCTTGTTTGTGGTGTGCTGCTGAGTTTAGTAATGGTTGTTTGCACTGGAAGGTGAGTTCCTCCTTTTGTCACCCACCCCCCCCTTCGTGTAGTCAGCCGGGCGTACACTGCTGCCGCGAAAGCTACGCCCACTTCTGCTTTCAGCCTGACATTGAACAGTCAGGCAAAAACCACATCACCCATGGCAACCATGAGCACAGCCTTCACCGCAGGGGAACACAGATAACCCGTTGCTTGTTAACAGGCAGATGAGTGCAAAGAGCATATTCAAATAGCTTGGCAACTCAGCCAAAGGGGGGACAAAGGGTGCTGCTCGCTGAACGTCTCTCTACTGACACCCAATGGATACTCTAGAGCTTTATTTGGACTGTATTATTTAATACCAAGTTTGTATATGGTACTGTACAAAAGTCATAGACCAGCCTTTTTATAAAATTTGCTTGTTGGCTATTAAGTACAGTTTTGAGGATGAAGTGTTCTTTTAGGATATATGTATAAGAAGATTAGCTATAAGATAACCTACTTTCATAAGGAAGTTAAAAGTCAGACTACAATGAGGAGATACAGAATATGACTGTCTCTCCTTACCACTCCCCCATTGGCGTGCGCTCACATCGGGCTTAACTTCTTGGGATAACTTATGTTATCATTTTGAGGGTCTTAATCTTAATCTTAACCTTAATCTTAATGAAGTAATCTTGCACAGGACTTAAGTCAATTTCTTGCCCGTCAGCTTCTTGTTCGTATTTTCCTGTTCTACTTTAAAAGAGTACAGCAGTGACTTTAGCACCGCAGACTGAAGCGATCCCCTTACTGCCACATTTGTTTATTGGGACAGTGGGAACATTGACACATGTATGAGTTCTGTGTTCCAGTATGGTTTGCAATCACATTAGATGCGTCCTACGCCTGAGTCCCAGCTCATCTTTTCAAACAGGCCTGGCCGTGCTCCAATATATCTTGCAACCAACTTCTAAACCTGAACTCTGGAGGTGTCAATATGTATCTGTGCAGATTTCCTCCAAAACCTGTAGGGCAAGTTGTAATAAATGCATGTAGTGAAAACTCCAAGTACTGAAACTATTCATTGTTCTGTTATCTGTCAAAGTATGTTTAATGCCTTTTTCAAAACTGAGACTGAAATATTAACAACGTGAAAGTAATGGCACTGCATAGAGTGTACATGTACATCTGTACATTTGCCCAGAACATGTATGACATGTATGAATATCTAATTTCTTATCTCAAATACTTCCAACACGTAGTCGATCAGTCAAGACATGTTTAAGAGCTCAAAGGTCACTACTTTAGTCCTGCGCTGGACCCATGACACTAATGTAACTAACAAGTATGGAAGCTTATATTTGTCGCTTAGTACCCTGAAAGCTGCATGTTAAAATTATCACTCTTAACTTCATACAGCACTGGATTGTTAACTAATCGAATATGGTGCACAGCTAAAAACAGTAGTAAAAACCCTTTATCTTGTTTTATCTGTTGTTTTGCCAGCTTGATTGCTTCATAGCTTCATAACCTTCATAGCTCAAGCAAGATTGTTTTAGTTTATCAAATACACCAGAGTCGAGATTTGAATTTAAAAAGGAACCATCCCATTGTTCTGTGCTGCAGGGGAGCTTAAATAGACCTGCTTGTTTGTTTGCTAATACTGTATGGCATATTATCTATATGACAGAACACTTTTAGCTAACAATAGTAGTATTAGCACTCTTTAACCTTAAATATTGCTTGTACTTTTACATTTAACAATATTTTGCTCAGTGTCAGACACAGTCTTGACTAATCGACCACGTTTAGGGTTGAAATTTGGGTACATTTAATTATTTTGTTAAACTTCTACTTTAATGCTGGTCATTACAACAAGGTACATGAAGATGAAGATGAAAGCATTTGTTGGACCACTAGTAGGAGAAACCTGTTGATCGCCCTGTAGGGGTCACTGTTAGATTTGCGCAGAGCTCAGTACCCTTGAGGCTCCTAATGAGATGCCTGTGGGCATCAGCACATGTGAGGTGGAGAACAGAAGGCGATGAAAGAGCATCTTGGTTTACCCACCTTCTCTCAACACAGGCTTTGTTCTGAAACAACCTCTCCCACTTGTTGCTGCCTCCCTCCTTCTCTGCGTTTCTCTCAGTGAAGTTTGCTGTGGTGGGTTGTGTGACCTGATTTCTGCCTGTGCACTTATAATGAAGGCGTGGGCGATGGGAACATCAAGAATGCTTTCTCTCTTGGCCTTAAATTAAAGCGATAGTTTGGTGAAAAAGCAAACATACTCACTTTTCCCCTTAACCCAAATGTAGTCGATCAGCCAAGACATGTTTGGCATCTGAAGATTACTTCTTTTGCACTAAAGCTACAAGGCAAATGTAGTAATATATGCTAAAGTAGTAATATATGCATGTTCACCAGCAATAAGCATCAGGCTAACTGATATGGGTGGGCGGCATAAAAGTCAGTACTGGTATAAAGTTCTCTTGTGATATGGGTTTTGCGTTAATGTGGCTACTGTGATAAGCCCAAACACAGTCTGGCCCTCAAGACAAAATAAACTAGAACATGAACAGTTTACTATTATAAGCTATTATAAACCCACCAAACAGCAGTGTCTGGTATGGACTGCTTTTTAAAAACACTACTGTTTTAATTAATATGGTATGTATGTAAGTGTCATGGTGCGGTCCCTATCTCTGACTCCCAAATGGAGGTGTTGATAGAAATGTGATAACCTTTTTTGTTAAACATGAACACATGAATAAGCTGAGTTTTAACTGAAATACATTTGTATTTCACTTCTACAGCTCACACTGACTGCTCATGTAAACATACAAAAGCTTTCTAGGTACATACATATACTCTTAATAAATAAAACACACAAATAAAAAAGAGAAGTCAGATCTGTGTCTTTACTAAATGAAATCTTAAAAAAAATCTTAAAATATGTTTAACCTGGACAACATTCTGACTGTGATTTAGTAATTGTTTAAAGCCTGGCGGACCAGTAAGTTATTCAGCATTAGAAGAAACCGATAATTGGGTGTAGATTTAACTTTATGGCAAATTTGTTACAATGTGAGATACTTTTGTTTGATATAAACAGCAGCGGGATTTTATATAAGTCACCTATAAGCCGCAGAATGGAATTGGGGATGAAAGAAGAGGTAAAAACAGACACAAGGAGAGGCTGCGAGAGAGAAGGCTTAAAAAAGGCTCTGTACTGCTACTAGTGTTTGGTAGTAAATACACAGAAGACTTTTTAGTTGTTGCTGTAATAATAATCAAAATATTACTGTTATATTGTACTGTTGTATATAATATTATATGGTTGTTATTGCTGGCACTATTATAATGTTTAAATTAATCACATTGTTATCAGAAAATACTGAGATATAAATTTGAGTTCATGTTGTCTGAACCCCTGCTTACCACATGTCTAAATGATCACAGTCCTGCCTCAAACCACAATGAGCTAAGAAGTTATCTCAAAAATCCCTGCTTATGTGGCTTGGGGCACTGTATGACATACTGTTTGTACTCAAAGACATATTGTTTATCTGTTAGAGATCTTCCCTACACTTGGTTGTATTCTTTCAGAAACATGTATTGAAATTGTTGGTGTCCCTGGTGAATATTTAAAATATTTTTTAAAAATGCATACTTGGGGAAAAAAAACAAATTGTTGTTTAAGATCATATTTAACCTGAAACCCTTTGTCGTGCACTAATGCAGATAAAACCCGAAGAGCTGTCAACTGAAAAGAGACAAAAAGCCCAGGACCCGCACAGGTTAGGAAATAGTTGCAAAAAAAGTTGAGTCATTGGAAATGGCCATGTAGCACAATCAAGACAAAAAACAAACAAACAAACAAAAAAAGTTGAACGATTTCAAATGTGCCTGAAGAGGACACATTAGCATACTGATCCCACATACAGTGAGGAAGATGATAAGAGAGAAAATTTGAAACTTAAAGATCACAGTTTCAGATTCACACAGTTTAGTTAAATCAATATGTTAAGCTCTGCTGTCAGGTGCCACCTCAATAGTCGAAAGAATTTTGGAAAAGTTCAGTGAAAGAAGCCTTGAAGCTACAAATGGAGTTTGTGTGAGGCGGTTGGTTTTTGATAAACAATTTTTGGTCTCGCTTGTCAAAAAAGAGACCGCATAGAATGAAAAGCATTTGATGCATGCTCTCAAATACAGTGGTGGATCACTTTGGTTGATGCTTTGGAGCTGCTTTGCTGCTAGTTGTCCAGGAGCTGTATAGAAAATAATTGGCATAATAAATACCATGAGATTTTTAGCCTGGAGTCTGTCCACCAGAAGCCTGAAAGGTGTCCATGGGTGGCCCTTTAGTGAGACCGTGTCCCCAAACACACATGAAAATCCCCACAGAAATAGTTGTGGGAACACAAAGTTTTGCAAAGGCTCTTTCACTTTCCAGATTTGAACCCAACTGAACACCTGTGGAGTGTTCTGAAGAGGTAGTTCACAAGCGTTGTCCCAGGAAAGTCAAGGAATTGGAAACGCTCTGCATTCAGGAGTGTTCCAAAATTCCTTAAAACGTGTTTTCCAACTTTAATCATTACAGAATGCTGTTATCAGGGAAAGATTCACCCGGTGTTAAGACTGCAAGGTTTGTTTTTTCTTCAAAATGGGTGCCAAGAATTCTGTAGCCGACTAAAACTAAAACTACAAGAAAACTTGAAACCCAAATTGTGTCTGTACATTTGTCCATTTTTATATCTAACAGTATATGAGCTTCCATTACGTTAGACGTGTAGCTCTTTAGCACAAAACTAAAGAAACATCAGTCACCACATGTGCCACGTTTCTAAATGGACATGGGGAAATTATATGAAAATTAAATTCTTGCCGGAGCTGTTGCTTTAAGACTATAACTCAGATGTGGTTTTAGATTTTCTAATGGCTCTCTTGTTTTGAAATAAACAAGGGAGGGGACCTCACTCACCGCTGAACATTATGTACTGTTTGGACTGGGAGGTTGGTTTACACTTCAGATACAGCAGAAGCGTCAAGAGACTATAAAAACATCATTTTCATGGGCCTAAAATACAGTCGAAGCACTTTAAATCTGATTCCGAAATGCTTTCTTCTCCACAGTGGTCCTGGGTGGTAGCTGAAAATAGACAAATGAGTGAGAGTCTGCCATGTTTGAAACATATGGTGCCATATGCTGCTGCCATATGCTTAAATAAAGCCAATAAATAAACAAACCAAAAAACTATTCAAGGCCTGTTGTTTTTTTCTTACATCCATCTGTAAACAGTGCTTCAATTCGGGCTGGCAAGATCTGTCATCTAACACTTTTTTTCAGCCCCGACAGGAAAATGGATTGCGCGTTGTACATCAAAGGAGCCCTATCAGTAATGTATTAGGTGGCAAAATATATATTTATTTGTTGAATCTTATGCATGAGAGTTCTCAAGTAAGAACCGAGGCCTTTTTATCACTTGTACTTTGTTTTCACTGGATTGATTCCAATTCTTTCACCCAGCAAACAGTAGTTTATAGTTTTTCTAAAAAGTAGTGCTCTTATGATATTTTCTCCTTCATCAACTTCATGAATGATGAACGCATTTTCGGGAGCTGCAGTGTATCTCAAAGTGTTTTTGTTTTCTAAACTTTTTTTTCTACATTAAATATGTCTGTCAGGCTTACGATTTCATCACATGTCTCACTTCATATAATATGACTGGATTCCACAATCTATTAAAAAGAAAAAAAAGAAAACGGCAGGACCAAATGGACCATGGCTCTTCGGGTCCTGGAGGCATTTTTTTTGCAATACATCTGATTTGAGCGTTTTTTATTCTGTCGACATTCAGATTGCTTAGTTCCTCGGGGAGTTTTTCCCCCTTTTCAAACATTTTTGGAGTTAAAGATACATTAATGAAATGAAATCAAAACACTTCCTTTGCCCCGAGCCCTGAGCAGTCAGTCTAAATGATTTCTAAAACAGGGATGTAAATGAAACCGTGTTGCAATGCACTGCTCCGCATTAAGACAACAATAATAGATGGATCTTCTTCTCTGGACTAGGCCTGAAATGTTTTTTCTTGCACTTTCATAAATAAAGGCTCCTAAATGGCTTTTCTAGGAAAACAGAACTTTTACTGTGGAGCTTTATTAATCTTAGAATAGGCTGTTCATGCTCACACATCTCATTTATAAATCAGTTCTACCATCCATCGAAAAGTTGTGTAGGAAACCAGAAGAGGTTGTTTTATAGCAGTACTCCAGAGAACCCTGTTTTTGGTGAGTGTGCAAATCCTAATAGCCCTTTAGAATTTTTATATAGATATATTTTTAAGTAAAGAACTATTTAAGAACGTGTACTGTATTATATTAAAAGTGGATGTGTTAAAAAGGAGATGAAGTTCTAGCAGAACACAGATAGAAGGAGTGTAAAGATTGAGAAATTTATCCTGAAACCATGGTATAAACACCCATGATCTTGTGTTACATTCCTGGAAGATGGAACCGTGATTATCCCCCTCATCCGCAACCTCAACCTGCTGCCACAGCTGCTGGTGCTGACCGTTGAGCTCTTAAGTTATGTTCTTCTCTTTAATGAAATTGCAAATAGTTGGTGATTTAATAAAAGCCAGAACCCCCCACCCTCTTTCTTATTTACCCACATTAAAACAAACAAATAATTAAAAAATATATATAAACTGTGGTTATGTGGATTTGGAGAACTGCTGTATTCATGTTTAGTGGTTCGATGGCAAGAGAACATGTATAAAACAAGTATGTTTATGTTTTGGAATACACTGACAGCAAATGTATTTCAGCTACACCTCAGCTTAGTGTGTGTACACATTTAACCAAAAAAAGTCACATTTCTATCTACACCTTCATTTGGAAGCGATAGGGGCCACACCTAGACCCTTCATACCTTCCTTTCACTCTCTCCCTGCTTCCCAGCACTGAGCTTTTGATTATTTCAACATTTATTTTTCTCCAGAAGTGTTTGAACTGCTAAGCCAAAAGTATGCACAGGCCCATTTTCACTCTCCGCTCCAAATGTTAGTGTAACTTGAGCCAGATGTAACTTTGTGAACTTTCTCTTGCGGGCTGTCAGTCTAAATTGCTTTGGCGAACTGTGCGAGGAAAGCATCGCTCAAATGAAATAACGCGATCAACGCTAATACTCTTTATTTTTATTGATTTCGGACGTTGTGCGACAGTGGCCCATGTGTTGATTGGGGAAGTTTCTGCAGAGCCATGGACGGGCTGTCAGACAGCATTATCACAGCATAACTTGAATTCATGTTGGCAGGAGTTTGGCCTTTGAGCCATGTCTGATAATGACATCCTCCAGATTTGGTCATTTGGCATCATGTTATGCCAACGGGCTGGCAGCAATAAGTAACACAAGCAGAGTCAAGAGCGATCGGATCTCATGGGCTCCAGTGAGAAAAAATAGTTCTTTCTATACGAATCAATCTTTAATAAGTAAATAAAATAACAGTGGAAGTTGCTTGCTGCCCACTATCTATGGACCAGGGGCCTGTCTAGCAAAGCAGGATTTCTTCCTTAACCTGGATTTTCTGTTTTATTACAGTGGATCGTTTTTACAGGGCTACATCATCAGGTTAAGTTTGTGACTCCATATATTAGAAGGCACTTCAATAAGGGACAGCCTTAAGAGTTGAGCTGGACAAATCAGATGACATTTTTTGGGTATTAACCAGGTTAACAATATCTATATTAATATATCATTCTTATATGAGAATTTTACTACAGTACAACAGTGCTGAGTGTTGCCTATACAATTGTAAGATAGTATTCCTCTTAGAATTTGTTTTGAGCAATTAGCGATTGGCTAGTCTTCATAAATGTCATCCTTGCATGGTCATACACACAACAATTAAATAACTAAACCTGGTTTAACAGAGGTTGTTGATCCCCAACCTCACGAAACAAGCTCCATTTGTTGGGTTTTGTGAAGTTAAAGTTTAAAAACCCTGTTAAGTTAAAGCCTGCTTGCGTAAATAAAGGGGATCCTTCAAGGGTTTGGTAGTAAAGGTACAGTAAATATGTATGATACCATTAACCCTCATGTAACTGTTTGAATGTTTTAATGGTTCAATGCATTATTCATGGTTCTTCTCCATGATAGGTTCTTCATAGACCTCTATGCATCTCTCTATTAGAAAGTGGTTTTATATACAACACTACAAAGGGTTAAGCAAATTCTACAGTAATCATTGTTGGTACCATATAGAACCACTTTTACTAAGAGTGCATGCTAATACCTACGATGTATACACACGTCTATATTTGCTCAGTCACCCCAAGGCCCCCCCATGCTACAGGTCCTAGTGCGGTTGCTCCACTCTGTCGGTAGTTACAGATTTCAGCATAATATTGATGGCCTGAGGTACAGTTGCTGGAACTTGTGTGTTACACATGGGGTGGATTTGACATTTGAGGAGAACTGTGGGAAGTTCAGAGGAGATAATTCGCCAAACCCAAGAGATCTGGATGCTTTTCCAAATATTCATGCCAACTATTTTTGTGGGGTGTTCTTCACCAAGAGGGTAAAGCAAAGAACGCAGCGGAGGATTCTCATCCAAGAAGCTCCTTTGAAGCTGAAATGCTCCATGCTGTTTGAATTTTTAACATTTTTGAGTGGCAGAAGGGGGAAAAATGTGTACTGTGCAGAGCGTCAGTACAAAACGCAATTTCAGAGTGGAACCCAGATCACGCACCCTGTTTCCAATAATATCGGTTACTGTCCACTAATAAAGAGGAAAATAGCAAGCATCAGTACCTCACAATATGTCCCTTGGAAATGAACCTCATGGGTCATTTAAATGTACTGTAAGTGAACAATGGCAATAGTCAATAAACCAAGACACGTTTGGGGTAGTTAACAAGTAATGGAAGCTCATAACCACCAATTAGCATTGACACGCTGCATGCCTGAATCATCCCACTTGCCTTAAATCATGTAAGGTTTGGTTTCTGATGCTGCATGACATATATAGATTGTTATATAGACCAAATAGACCAAACAGAACATCACACAGCTAATACAGCTCAGAAACCTGAAGTTTGCATGATGCCAATTGATGGTTGAAATGCTTTTATTACTTGTTAGTACAACTTGCCTCGCTGCTCTGCTGCAAAACTGAAGAAGGAAGCAAGCTTCAACAGACATGTCTTGTCTAATTGACTTCATTTGGGCTAAGGGGAAATATGTAGCAAATTAGATTTTGTGCAGAACCAGGGACTTGGGTTGATGGGTTACAGCAAGTCAAAGGGGAAGTCGCTGTGATGGTGGGGGCTTCATTTTCTGACAGTCAGTGGTGCTGTTGTTGTTGATTTAACAGCCCCAGAGGGAGGACACGCGCGAGGGATGGGGGTTGGACTCCAGTCCCGAAAATTACAGAGGGGACCTTTCACGGCATTAATGCGCCGTGCGTGACGATCACTTAGGGGAAAGGAGGGACGTTAGTGAGTCATAAGTGAAGGCAGTGTACTCACAGTCTCTCACATGATGGCCTTCAGTAACGCTCCTGTAAATCATGTGACCTCTTCATAAGGCAGGGCACAGATAAAGCAGAGTGTGATAAAGATTGATTAGCCCACTTTTTTTTTGCAGCAACACTGTATAACCCCGGATAAGCAACAATGCATCTTACATGAGACATCTTGAGGTCATAACCCAATTCTGTACAACACCATTCGGCTCAAATGCTCTTTATTAGTAAGAAACAAGCAAGTTTGAGACTACGTCCATATATCAACAGAAAGAGATGCGCCTTCAGTAGCATCTTCTTAAGATCTGAAAGCTGACTCTCAAAAGTTTATTAGCTTGATTTCAGGCCATAGGAAGGAAAGTGGGCTACATAGGTTCAGTGCAGTGTATTGATTTGGTCACTGCCAGCTTGAGCCCATAATGGTTCCAACCCAGTTTTGTCATTCCATTGTCAGAACACAAGGTCAAGGTTTGTAAACTCATATCATGGTATAAGAAGGACATTCAGATATGATCGGTGCTAATAATCCCCTCGTTAGCAAAACAAAACAGCTGTATGGAGCTAAAACGTCTTTTCAAAACAAAGATACAACACATGGTAAATACAAAAAAGCTTGTTTTAAAATGATGTAGATTATGTACATTAACTGCAAAACCTTCAGTAGACATACTGTAGAGATACTGTAGGTTCAAAAGGCAACAGTGAAAGAGTTTAAAATACTAAAAACTAGATATGTTATATGACAAAGTATATGACCACAATGATATTAAAGTTATTATCAGCAAGTTATGGCACGTCTTAGCAAATACATACAGTATCTAAATACAGACAAGGCACATATGGTACCACCTTTTAAATCATAGTGTTAAAGAAGGAAGCAGAGTCCGCCTCGAATACTGAACGTAAGACAGAGCTAATAAAAGGCAGAACTGTCATAAGCTCTTGTTCCTACCAGCCTGTAAAAATATGCCTACTGCACTGAGTATTCCACAAATGAGAAGAACTTCTGCATTTTTATACGTTTTAAGTACTTTCATTCAAACGACTACAATGACTGTATGACACATAATTCCAGATAATTTGATTAGGTACTTAAACAAGAGCTTTTATACGCACTGGAAAATTAAACACCATTCCGTACCGCAGTCTGTGTCCTTCATTACTGGAAGGACAGAAAACATTAAATAGTCTCTTCTGACCCATTTGAAGGGGTCGCATCCGTTTCAGAACAGCAGTTTAACTCCACAGTCTTCAAAGTCCTCGTGGTCTACATTTTAAAAGCATTGGTAACTTACAGTTCAACAATCAGCCCGCTTTCATTGACATTCTCATATTCCAGGAAGTCCTCTAACTCAGTAAATACAGTTATGTGGTGATTAAGGAGCTGAAGAATTAAGGCCATTGTCTCTAAACCCTTGGAATATCCTACAGGAAAGTCATCTCTGAATATACAATTTCAGAACAAAGCAGGCATTGTCGTTCCAGGCCTTCCAAGCGCGGATGAACGTTTAACGTAATTGCATCAGTACATTTGGGTAATCTTTCTTTGGCCTTTATATGGACTACAAAGCATAATACATGCTAGGATTCATTTAGAACTTTCACCACACAAAGAAACGCTCTAACGTCTCACTAGCTCTGTCTAGTGGCAAAGAATTCGCCAGGCAAGCCAAAAGTACAACATACTTGACCACGAAATCAAGCTGTGGGGTGCAATTCTCAGACCTCACTATAATTTAGTTCAATTTCTTAGGAAACGATCTAATGCATCATTAAATTCTTATCCACTTTTTCATACAATTAAGGTACAATAGAAAAGAAACAACAACTTAATCCACAAATGTGGAAAATGCAGTTGAATCGCCACCTTCAGATGCATTTTACACCCCTAGAACCATATATGTCCATTCAGTTCACATTTTTTTTTCACAGTTTTGTCCATAAATGGGAACTTGGAGTATAGGATTTATAGAGTACCTAACTTCTTTTCAACAGAGACTGTCACAAAAGACATACTGTATCAAATACTAACACATTTTAAGTTAGGGCCAGTTTTCCAGTAGATTAAGATCAAGCCTTGTCTTGTACTAAGTTGCAATGTTGAATCACCATTGAAACTCATTCTTGGGCTTAATCTGCCTTAAAACTGATTTCACAGAACTGCTATCCCCAGCCCGGTACTTAAGTGGACGTGTACTTGTTGGAGATCCGACTATTGCTTTGTTCTGATCCTCGATCTGTCATTTTTAGCTTCATGCAGGATTGCTTCTCGTCCATGGCTAGCATCTCAGGAGGCAGGCACCAGCAACACAGGCAAGACTGAACACAAAGAATGAAATGAGTGAAATGCTATGAATCAGACTGAATGTGGGAGGGACACAGCAAGGACACAGCATAACACCATAATGAACTGAACTGACTGGAATGAAATTAAATAAAAGTTCACATGAAGGACTGACTTCTGATGCTAAATGGATTTCAAAAACGAGGTCATCGAAATTGCATCAAGCACACAACAGTAAAACATTTGAATATACATTATTGTACATAGGATGCTATTTTAAAGCCATCCAGTTCACCGTGCCATGTGTAAATTCATAAGTATATATACACACTAATCAGTCATGAAAGCCCTTCTTTGTATCTACACTAACTGTCCATTTCATCAGGCCCATTTACTGTATTTGTGGTTCTACAGTTACAGACTGTAGTTCATGTTTCTCTCCATACCCTGTTAGCCCTCTATCACCCTGTTTTTCAATGGTCAAGACCCCTGACATCCAAAAAACCACCACATGGCAGACATTACTGGAAAGTGGATTTTTCTTAGCACTACAGTGATATCCAGCCAAAAGTCTCCTGTGGGCGGCGTCTTGTAACCACTGATGAAGGATCAAAGGATGACCAACAGTGTGCAGCAGTGACTTTACATCTCCATGGTGGACCAAGAAGGTAGGAGTATCTAATAGAGTGGGCAGTGAGTGGACACAGTGTTGAAAAACTTCAAAAGCACTGCTTTGTCTGATCCACTCATGCCAGCACAACATACACCCACGCACCACCACGTCAGCGTCACTGCAGTGCTTAGAATGACACCAGCAGATGATACCTACTCTATGGTGGTCCTGTGGTTGGGCCTGACCATTGTAAGTGTGGGATAACTGTACGTATACAGAAATAGATGAACTACAGTCTGTAATTGTAGAACTGCAAGGTGCAACTATATGGTATCTGGAGCTGATAATGTACAAAGAGTGTACGGTGTAGAGTTAATGTTAAGGCTGATCAGTGTGTGTATATATAACAAAACAACCATGTTTTTAATTGTGCTAATAATTCAGTCAAGCATCCAGAATAGTGCTTTGTGACTTGCATAGATTCCTCTCACCTAACAGCACAGGCAGCATATTTATTTATTATAAATAAGCCACATATCTTCTTACCCTGAAGCAGCTCTTGAAGCGCTTGCTGACCATGTATAAAGCGATTGGGTTGATGCATGAATTCACTGATGCCATGTTGATCCCAATATAGTCAAGGACCAGGAAGAAGCTGGAGGTAAACAACATAACACAAGTACAGTCGTATGCGCCCCTGTTTAAATTTACATGTTTTACTAATTTAAAAAGTAAGTGGACTTTTGCACATTTAATACACTATTATTATTTATTTGCTAACACACTGGAAAATATAAATATGGGTAATAAAATAAACCCATGTATGTATCGTGATATATCGGTCACGATTCATTATATTGCGATATACTGTGATACTGCAAGCAAAGTGATATATTGAGATTTTTCAGATCTTACTATTATAACGCTAAACGCCCTTGTGCTGCTTGTTAATGTTGGAGTGGAGCTAAAAATTTATTACAACACTGCCACCTAGTGGTTAGAGATTTAAACACAACACACGATGATTTACTGTCTGCCAGGAATCTGTGCATGGATATTGTGTTTTTGAGAATTGATACAGTATCACGAAACATAATATCCTGATAGTCAATATTTTCTTACACCCCTACTCTGTATCGACCCCAGACTCCAGGAGGGTAAGCAGTTTAGGTGATGTGTGAAAGTTATGAAGTTAAGATGAAAGCATGTCATTTGACCATGAAAAATTCAAACCTTTGTATATGACTGGTATACATACAACTGCATAGGGGGAGCTATCTCTCTGGCAACCATGACGAAACACTGAGTTCTTATCGCCCAGAATGTGTTTGCATGTTTTACCTCAGGAGTTCACAGCGATTGGGGTCGTCCTCATTATAAATGGTCAGTTTGAGGATACGGCTCAGGTGCAGAGGCAGCCAGCAGAGGGCAAAGACAAGCACCAGACAGAACACTGTCTTGGCCACCTCTCGACGCTGTAAATGAGAAACAGAGGTGCCAAAAAACAACACAGTGCATTAATCAGGTGCCATTTATTCTGCATTGATATTGGAATGTTAGAATATATTCTGTTCAATAAAATATGCACTTAATATTAGACACAAATGTCGCTATTTAGGCTGTAAAAATCTCCAAAATAGCAACTTTTTAGAAAAGAGTAAGCACATATATATATATATATATATATATATATATATATATATATATATATATTTCCTCTTTACATGTGTATTTAGTGTATTTTGTTTAAAATGATTTCTATTTGTACCAAAAAAAGTCAAACTGAGGTGAAATTCCTGAGGAAACATATTCAAACAGAATATTGTTATTGTCAGAGATTTACACCCTAAAAATAAAATGTTCATCTCTTTGCCACTGTTTGACAGCCTAAAGATTAGTGGCAGAAATTCCATAAAAGATTTCAATAGCTTCACATGAACACGTGGTTTCCAGTGGTGTAGCACTGAATGAAAAACATACCGCTGAATTAAAATGAGATCAAAATACTCAGAAAGACATTCCTTACAGTTTGTAAGTGTTTTCTTACAATTCTGCTGTTGCATAAAAAGTCACTTGTTGACTAAGCCTTTAGGACTGTAGGGCTGAAATTCAATAGTTAAGGACAGTCTAGGGACTGACTAGGGCTATCGCAATTGTATAATTTTAACCAATTATTAATTCCCATATAAATAATTGGAATCACAGTTTGTCTTTTCGTACATTGCATGAAGCCCCTAAAGTACAAACCTAATGTTGCTTAATTGGCAGATGAACTATTTCGCTTATGAGTTGGTAACAACAGGAACAACAGAAAAAGCTCAGGCTCAAATGAACAAACATTATTCACCACTGTCCTTTAAATGCTTTATAGAATAATCTTACTATTATTTTTACTATTATTGTTAAACTGCAATAAATTATAGTATCTACGGATATTTACTTTGTATTTAACTCAACTGCGGCATATCCACATTCAATTTGTATTAAAACAGTGCAAAAACTAGACTTCTATGTAATACTGGTGACAGGTCTAATACTCACCTGCTTCAGGTGGTCATTCAGAGCGATCTGGACACCATTCTTCTTTCTCAGCATTTCACAAGTCATGAGGGTGTAGAAGATGGCAGTGCAGGCCAATGGCATGCAGAAGTAAAAGCTGAAGAGCCACCAGTCTTTTGCTGACTTGTAAAACTGACAGCAGACAAGCACATCACATTAAAGAGGTGCCACATCAACAGCAGGGTTAACATCAAAAGAACACTTGACCAACATTTTCCAATGGCTGTCTACTTAAATTGAAATGTATATATTCACTGTTGAACCCATTCCATTGCAGAGGACAGCTCCTCTGCAATGGTTCTGAATCTAAAACAACCCTGCTGACCAACTAAGAAACACATAAGGTGAAACAAAGCCTTGCAGCAGCTTTAAACATACACACCCGCATGAACTGGCTCTTCTGCATTGGATGCAACAGACAGATCCTGAGGTGCTCTCCTTTGTAGTCCATAGCAATCATATCAAAGGCGATGGCCTCTGGCACTGCCAGGACAATAGAGAGAAGCCATATCAGAGTGATCTCGATGGCTGTCCACTTAGGCACTCCAATACCTTTGATGCGGTTCCAGGATGCTACTGCACGATACCTTGGAAAAACAGACAGGAGGTTTAAAAGATTAGGATCTTAGTGTTATTTTCTTTTTTAAAAGCAGACAGATGAAAGTACATTAGCAATTAACCCCGACATGCCAACTATAAGCACAGAGGTTTCTATTGTTATTTTTTAACAGCATGCAGGTTAAGAGTGACACTATCAAGGCATGGCATTAATGCGAAACTGTGTATGTCAACCTTATAAGACTGCTTATTATGAACATTGACTGCTTATTATTAACAACATTGAATACTGTGAGTAAATCATGTGTACCTGTCAATGCTTAACGCACATAAACTCAACACTGTGATGCCAACTGATGCCTTCTGAACAAAAGGTACCAGTTTACAGAGTCCAACGCCAAAAGGCCAGTCTTCAGCCAGAAGCTGAAAGAGAGAATCAGAGCTCAAGTCATCTGTAAAGGCCAAGACATGTCCAGATACTATTTGAGTAAAGAGTTTGACATGTATGATCATATATGCAGTACTATGTTTTGTGACCTCTGACCAGTATACAGAGTGACAAACAGTGACAGAGTGCTGCAAACATTCTGGGTACCCTCGGCATATTGTGATATATTGTTATAGTGATGATGTATTATATTATTATAGTGTATGAAATAGTTGTGATGTATGTAGGACGAAACAAAGACAACCTAATTATATTCACTACATTCTTTGTTTAGTCTCTTTACTTTTCTTGTAAAGCGTCATCCAAACTCTTTTTGCATAGATATCTTGAATTTAATTCACCACAACGCTTATGAAATCCTGCATAATATGATTAGCACCATGGCAGACAGTATAATCTGTTGTAATTCTTGCATAGCAAACAAATACATGGGAGCATTTCATGCTTTCGTAATGTCTATTGAAAACATGTGTGCCCATTGCTTCAAAATGAAGGGAAATCTTCTGGAACGCACTTAAGCTACTGAAGATGTAGCTACACACAGCGTGGGAAGATGATCTTTTACGTTATATTTTACAACAGATTTTAAATAAAATATTAGAAATATTGTAAAAGAATAAATATGTTAAAAAAATAGTGTAGTATAGTACATGAGAAGCACAGTTATTTCTATATAATTGTGATATCAGTTAAAAAGTGACTGTGTGTCATCATGGACATTACATTGATTATAGATATTCATTATTAATCTATTGCAATTGAATTATTTGAACACCAAAGTTTGCAAACAACCAACACCAGTCAGCTACCCATACCAGCATGTTCACATCATATGACTATTATATAAGACTTTTTTCAACATTATTTGATGAATGGACCAACAGAGGTGCTCTAAAATAAGCAACCAGCTATTGTTTTTTAATCATGTTCACACAATTTAAATGCCAAAAAAAAAAATTATATATATTATATATATATATATATATATATATATATATATATATATATATATATATATATATATATATATATATATAACTAGACCAATATAAGTGTTGCAAAATTGCTTGCAAAGAAATTATTATTTATTTTGTGCAAACTTATAGTGTAAATATAAATAGAAAGTAGATTGTTACGTCTCCTGTAAAGTTATCATTTTGGAGTTTTGTTTTTGACTGCACTTTGGTGTTTAAACAAAGCACCTGTCCTATATTTGAAGGTAGATTTAAGTATTTGGACTGATACTATATAGAACCACAGTCTTTTTTAAAACACCCTTGAAGAACCCTCTTGTTTTACTATGGTACTGCTGTGGTCCTCAAGTCTGGTCCCATAGAGTCAGCCCCCCCCCCCTCCTTGCCCTGACACAGCTGACTCAAATAATCAGCTAATGAAGACTTCCTGGCTGTGTTGCAGCAGTGACGCGCTCAGGTGTGCAGGATGTAGGTGCTTCTAATGGTGGGGCCCACCTTGTACACGTTGATGGGAATATCTATGACTATGTGCAGCAAGTCCCCCAGAGCCAGGCTGGCGATGAGGATATTGGGCCCGTTGCGCATGCACTTGTTTTTGTAAATGATTCGGAGCAGCGTGGAGTTGCCGATGATGCCCACCACGAACACGAGGCAGGAGACCACCGTGTTGATGTACTTGAAGGTGTCTCTGATTTCCGTGGGGCCCGTGCACATGGGCGGCAAGAGCCGCGGCCGCCGAGGCACCGACACGTTCCCGCTGCGCTGGATGAACCTGTCCTCCCTCTCCGCCTCCGCTCTCTGGCTCGACTCCCTCACTTGAGCGCAGGCGAGGATCAAGTGACCCGCCAAGAGCACGAGCGAAAAAAGATGGAATGTGTCCGGTCTCATCTTGTTGTTGTTGTGTTGTTGTTGTTGTTGTTGTTGTTGTCGTTCACCTCCTCCTCCACCTCCTTCACCCCAAAGCAGCCCGGTGAAAGTAAGAAGTGAGCTTACTTTAACTTCATCATCCCGTCACGCAGGAAAAGCGCATTGCGTGGAAAAGCAAAACATCCCGAGGTGAAAGTTTCACGACTGTTTGCTGGAAACCTGTTGCTTAGTTTCCTCACAAAAAAGAGACTAAAACCAGCGAAAAAGTTTTATCCAGCGAGAGTTTCGGTTGTGGCGGTCCTCACAGGTAGATCTCTCTCTCCCACTCCTCAAAAGTTGCTCGTGGACGCGGGGCAGATCAGCTTTGTCAGGCAGGCGAGCTCCATGTCCGCCCTCGTCGCTGCGGAGAGAGGAGAACCTGGTGCGCCGATAAGACGCGACCGCAGTTTTCTTGTTCCCTGAAGAAAAGCAGGGCTGCTGTCGATCCCTCCTACCGAACAAAGCCCACCACTTCTTTTGAGGTAGGCTACAACCCACATGACTGACCACAGAGCGGGTGCTGAGGGGAGGAGGAGGAGGGGGGAGGCAAACATGTTGATGGCCTTCTTGTGATCAGAGGTTCATAGTTTTATAACTTTGTGGTATTTCAGCTGGGTCGCACATACTAGTGCAGTAGTGTTCAGCTGGATCACAACCAGGCAGGATGTAGCAGGAGACAGGTCGCTAGTAGGACTCCCAAGCTTCTTACTTTTGAGCTTGGGGGTTCAACATGCAGTGATTGTGGTGGACTGCGCACTATATATATATATATATATATATATATATATATATATATATATATATATATATATATATATATATATATATATATATTAATATATATATATTATTATTATATATTAATATATATATTATTATATATTAATATATATATATATATATATATATATATATATATATATATATATTATTATATATTTTTTTAACAGTTCTAAGACTGATGACTGTTAGTATTCTTTAACCTCTGACTGGTAAATAATATAAATATATTTATTATCCTCTATCGAATATGGGGTTATGGTGATTTCATTGGGTGGGCTTTGGGGTTAAGGTAACTTATAATATACAAGTTACTCTAACTTCAAAGCCCCCCCAATGAAATCGACGTTCTTATGCATTAGAACTTTCTGGTGGGCTATATTAAACCACCTAGGGAAGGGATCACTATAAAGTTCAGAAGAGCCGTTTGGGCACCACTTGAGGAGCCACAATATTGTATGTTTGTTATTAATGCATGGTTTTAACATCATGGCTGTAAATGTGGGTCTGTATGTGCTAATGTCCTAGTACAGGCTGAAAAGTTATTTATTTTAGACACTTAATGTTCATCTTGACTCATTTTCTTATTTGCTGTGTTAGCTACTAGCTAGGTGAGGTTGTTTACTGTGTTGCTATGTAGCCAGCAGGTTGCGCACCGATCTTCAGAGCTAAAGGTATCCATCAGTTCCAGTGTTTGGATTATTTATTGTTGAAACTGTTCAGAACTGTGTGTTAGAACACTTAGCACAGCTTTATTTCGCTGTAATATTTTATTTACCTAAAAATCAGATTTGGACTGCTGTGGAACCACAGAGAGCTGACCCCTGGGTAGGTCAACTGTGGCCTGCAGGCTGCACTTAGATAGCCCTGATCTGTAGGAGAGGGCAAAAAAAAACAGCATATCACAATATTTTGTGCTGCAATATTACTTTAATAAACTGACGCCAAGTGTCTGAGTGTATAAAACATCAAATTGCATAAAGTGCTACAATAATCAGAAAGGATTAATTTGCAATGAGTGGATCTTAAGGTAAGTGGCCTCTGGGTTCTAACAGTGTAAAGTTTTCCTTTGAGGATATACCCTGCAGTGGAAAAAAAGCTAATAAATCACAATATTTCATGATAGATATTTTTGCTGTGCTTAGCATACAAATCGCAAGATAATCACACTATGTCATATTGTGGGGCCTTCAGCGATTCCCAGCCCTACTGATCGGCAGTAAAAAGATTTTTTAGGAGCTAAAACTTCTGAGATTGCTATTAATACGCCTGTAATAATTTATAGTTTCAGCCCTTTATAACTATTTGAAATACTTGTGTACTGTCCTGTAGTGGCAGGGGTGGGGCACCCCCTAAAACATGTGTTTTATTTTATTATTTTTTTTATTTATTTTTAATTGCATTTATCTGTTTTTCTAAACAGTTCAGTCAGTTTTTACCCCATACTTACCCCCACACACAAACTGAGGAGCTTGTAAAAATGATGAAATATGTGCATTCAAATAAATAGGGTTTGTGTAAAGAGGCTAGTTTAAATGCTGGCATCTTTATTTTTGGTTTATTTACATCATATCTATAGTACGATTCTGATTAATTTGTGGATTTACTTTCTTGAAATTATTTGGGATACGTATGGATTTCATATGGATTGTTTCTCTTGGGGGATCTTACTATGTTGAAACTAACTCCCCAGTGTGGAGGATGTATCTGGCCAGCTCTCACTATGAGTTATTTACACACTTGGCATATGGTGCACTATTACAGACTCCAAGAGGGTAATTACAATAATACGTGTGGATTCTGTGACACTTTAGTAATCAAAACACTTCACATTCTACCTATGTTTAACTACATGACAGTTTTCCTAGAGTCCCGGTCTTAAATTGATAGTTGTCACTGTGCAAAGAACAACATGTATCTTCATTTTTGTCAGTGGTTATTTGAGCACGCCAGCTGCTCTTTATATCCTGTGAACGTTTTAGGACGACTGGACCAATAGAAACGCTTCAAACTCACTTGGAATGAAGGTTTTTTACATTGACTTACACTGAAGCTAAAGAATGTTTGTGTCCAAAATTATATAATATTAATGCTCAAACGGATGGTTCTTCAAGGGCTCTTGATTAAAGACAATTGTTGTTTCATCACCATTTAAACATGCTAAAACTGTTCTTCAGATTGATAGAGAATGTTCCTTATAAGGTTCTATCAAGAAACATATCAATCTGAAGAACCGTTTTAGCTTATAAAGAACCTTTGAGCATGCCCATAATTCTGAGTGTTCATGGCTTTATAAAGAACTAGGGATTTTGCTGAAGATCTCTTGAACTATCTATTTCAAAGTGTACCCTATGTTCTTATATTACTCCTGTAGCGCTTCATGCCACATTACTGTAGGTCTTGGGGGACAAATAATAAAAATGTTGAAAATCTGCCAGTGACATCTTTTCTACACTCTATAATCAGATACAGTTGGCAGACGCTCTGTTTGGCACATGGATGCAGTTGTATGTGCATTTCTGAGAGAGTCAGTGGAAGTGTGAAGTACATGACAGTTTTGAATAAATTTGTAGCCTTTAATTAATTTTTTGCATTTACAATTTAGTGTAGTGTTTGCAACAGCTGGGAAAACCAGACAGGAAGAACTTAAATGTTGTCTTAAAGGTGCCACAGAATGGATCTGTATTTACATTGTCATGGTTGAATAAAGAGAGTTCAGTACCTAGAACTGACTTAGCGTGAGCCTCAAACACTGCTATTTCTCCTTCAAATACAAATCCCACTATCACAAAATCCTAGACTGTTACATGACGTTATTAATATTTCCACCCTCAAAATATACATATACCATCTCATGTTCTAGCCCAGTGGAGCGATGACAAGAGAGCAACAGCAAATGGCGGACTGTGTGGAGAACTCTATCAATCCAGGCTGTGAAGGAGATGTCAGCAAGTTTCATTTCCTTTCCAAGAAATGAAACTGTCACTGTTCATCTGTAAATGATGCTGAAGGTGGCTTCCTATTTGCCCAATTCCCTTCCAAGTCCAATGTTTTGTTGCACCTTAAATGCTACAGCTTGTACTGGTGCACCGTTTTAACTACAGCACCATTTTAAGGTGGTGCAGAATGTTAAAAACAAGCTGGCAAATTAAATCAGCTTCAGCTCCTACATCTTTAACAGCATCCTGTACAACTTTAATTCGGAGTTGTTCGTTGGCTCTGCACGTCACTCCAGACAAACTTTACACAATCAAGCAGCTTAACTCTCTTAACTCTTTCGCGCTTGTCAGTAATGAGGCTGGAGAGAGGAACAGTTCCACCTTTTATTAACATTACAACCCCCACAGTAACCTGTAAGTAGCAGCCATGCTGTGTAATGTTATCGCTGTTTGCTGGTTGAAGCAGATCATCCTGAACTGAAAGTTTCTTAGTGAGTAATAACTTTGATTTACTTTGTGTTGATGTTGAGATTGAAAGCGAGTAGCTAGTATAGGTAACATTAACCACTAGCAAGCTACAAATATCAAACGTTAGCTGCTAATTTACCATAATTTAGCTAAACAATTACTCTCACGATCCAGCTTATTTACACAGAGCTTTATTTTCCTGCTTGTATCTAGAACAAACATACTGTGAGTCTCAAACACTGCTATTTCTCCTTTAAATACAAATTATTACAAAACTTTTGATTTACTTTGTGTTGAAGTTGAGATAGAAAGCGAGTAGCTAGTATAGGTAACATTAACCACTAGCAAGCTACAAATATCAAGCGTTAGCTGCTAATTTACCATAATAATTTAGCTAAATAATTACTCTCACGATCCAGCTTATTTACACAGAGCTTTATTTTCCTGCTTGTATATAGAACAGACATACTGTGAGTCTCAAACACTGCTATTTCTCCTTTAAATACAAATTATTACAAAACTTTTGATTTACTTTGTGTTGAAGTTGAGATAGAAAGCGAGTAGCTAGTATGGGTAACTACTTTCACAATCCAGCTTATTTACACAGAGCTTTATTTTCATGCTTGTACCTAGAACTGACATACCGTGAGCCTCAACCACACAACATGTTGCTTCTATGTGGTGATTGCTGTGTAAACCAGCCAATCAGAGCAGAGCTTATCAAAATATTCTTTGTAGCGCCAAACCATAGAGTGAAAGTGGGCTTGTAAAACCGCATCTGGGCAGTTTTAACCCCTAACCAAAGTCGCAGACTTTGTATGTAGATGTCCGAGAACAATTGAAATGCTTGATTAATGCATTCTATGGCTTCTTTAACTTTCAGACATACTTTGTTTATTCTATATAAACACTTGGACTTCAGCATGGTTTCAAATGTATTTCATGTAGGCTTTAAAATGAGTCTAACTAAATGAACTTTAAATGCAGCCACATATCTATTAAAACAGTGTATATGTTTGTTTTTATATATCCTAATATGAAACATACACTGAATAAGTAATGAAAACCAAATAATAATAATAAGACTTAAGACTTTTTTAAATGAGAAGTTGGATTACTGTGGAAACACTGACTTGTTGTTTTTTTTCCTCACAGGGAAAATCGGAGCTGTCTCATCCACCTGAGCCTGTGGGATGTTTAATATCATCTTCACCTGTTTCTGATTTCTCTGACCGCTTGGAAGAGCTTCCAGACGTTTCTTCCAAAAGCAGCACCGGCTCCACCTCATGTGCAAGTCTCAACAGTTGTCCTGAACGGGAAGGACTGTAGATTGGGGACTCGCAGGAGCTGTCTGTGTTTTGTAGAGTCATTTCTAGAGTCATGTCCCACGTTAAAAGATCTTCAACAGATTAATTGGCTGAGATGCGCAGCAGACGTCTGGGCTCCAGTTCCAGGTTCTCCTCCCCAGGCCTTTCTTGGTGGAGACATTTTGGACGTATCAGCGTGCTCCACCCTCTTATTAATGTCTGCCAAGGGGATAGATGACCTCAAGAAGCCCCTGAAAAAGTGTTCTTGGCTGTTCTTATTTAAGGGTATGTAGAGAAGCAAACACAGTGTTTCAGGATTTAGTGAGCTGATATGAGTGAACAGACTTTAGATGGTTTTCAGATAAAGCTGGTCAGCGCATATGGCCACCTAATTCGAACCAGCTTCACGTTACCCACATAACCACAGTGAGTACTGACGTTGTAGATGATCTAGTGAAACTCATAACATGCAGTAGAACGAGGGATGAATTAAATTACTAGGGTGAATTCTGTGAATGTGTTCTGGTGGGACAGAAGCAGTTTGGAAAGCTTTGTTTTGATCTATAGTGCTTCTCCGTGGGCAACAGCTAAACCATGCAGTATGTTGGATATAGGAGGTCATTTTCTTTTGCCTTCTTTTGTGATAAATTGATTCAGTTAATGGGAAGGGAGAACCTTTGACCTTGCAATTCATTTGTCTCAAGACTTCATTGTCTAAGGCAGACGGTGAACCAATAGAAATCTATAGATCTACTTAAAGGGGACTATGCTGTAAAGTCAGGGTGGTCTGATGTAGTATGTACTGAGACAATTTCTGATATTTGTTCACAGTGGTTGTGTCAGGAACCAGCCATCTAATGTGTTGAATGCTTCTACAAGCTGCTTCATAGAAGGTTATTACATGAATAATTACAAAAACAATGGCGGTGTTGGCCTACAGTGTGGGATATTGGAATGTTAACAGTTCATCAGTATCGACATTACATTTTAAAACATGTTTAGGGACGGGAGTCAGCCAAGGCCTCAGGAAACACGGTTCTCACAATACTGAATTAATAAAGAATTAGATATCAAATAAGGCTTATTTTTATTTCTCTTCTTCTGATACTGTAATGTGATTGGCTAATGAAAGTTTTGGAAAAAGGCTTGTTTAAAGGTGGTGTACTTGCTAAATGTCTGACTGGTTAAATAATGGGCTCACCCACTTGTGTTATCAATATACTTCAACAATGACCAGTATAGGCAGCCTATGAAAGCATATATACAGTGTATGTGTGGTGTGTGTGTGTGTGTGTATGTAAATTATATATTGTCACACGTAACTGAATACATAAATTGATTGTATGTTGATCCTAATGTGTTGAAATAATGGAAATTTCACATTTAAGGAATATTTTTTTTGAATGTTTATTTTGTGGCTGCTCATGAAGCTGCTGGTGAAAATGATAAAAGTGTAGAACTGCATCAGAGCAAATGAGGCTAATTTGTAAAATACTATATATATTTGAACAAGGAGATGTTTTATTCTGATCCAAAAATGTTTCCATAAGTGTCATTTTCAAGTTTTGATGTTTTCACAATTATACACTAATATTATTGCAATCAAAACAGTAGAATAAGGAAAACCTGGGTAGATGTGTTTAAGCCTTTGACTGTTGTGTGTACATATACACAATAATTAATTTTCTAAATCACTTATGCCTCTGGGTCACTTGGGGTGCTGAAGCCTATCCCAGTATTTATTGGGCAGGCCATCACAGGGCAGACACACACACAGACATACATTTTCACTTAATTTAGCATCTCTAATCTGCCTGACTGTGGAAGGAAAGCCACGCAGACACAATGAGAACAAGCAAACTCCTCACAGAATCAAACCCATGCCCTTTTAGCTGTGAGTGATACCCTCTGCCCCACCGTGCCACCCTGCTCTTAACATTTTTGCTGATGTCCTTTTTGCTGATGTCCAACATCGCTTTCCTCACCACAACATCTGATATTATGCAAGTACTTGTTTCAGGGCGTTAGGGAATGGCCTGACACAACCGCAGGAACTGAAGTATGTTTTTCTGTCTGTCTAACTCTTTACCAGGTCCTTCCAGCGGCTCCACAGACCCCTAAATACATAAAGGTCACGCTAAGGCTGACGTAAGTACTCAAACGTATTCTACAGTCCAAGATGTCTCTGAACACTCTTTCTTTCTTTCTTTCTTTCTTTCTTTCTTTCTTTCTTTCTTTCTCTTCAGAAACCTTTTAAATGGTATCTAATACTGAAGTAGCAAAAAATGCACAACACAAATTTCAACACAGTAAAAATAATGTATTTTTTGCAAAATATAAGCAGCTGCCATAAATATATATAGACTTTACACCTACAGGAGCTTTTATGACATTCCCGTCTACGTCCATAGGCATTAATATATGGTTGGATCTATAACAACTTGCATTTGTTGTTATACACCTGCAGCAATGAGACTTTTAAATTTTAAATTTAATATCAAATCAAGGTTTATTTATTTAGCACCTTTTGTTGTCACAAAGCAGCTTTACAGAAAATGTTTTAGATCACTATCAGCCAAACGTTTTAGATCACTATCAGCCAAGCATTTTAGATACACTACCAGCCAAACGTTTTAGATACACTACCAGTCAAACGTTTTAGTACACTACCAGCCAAACGTTTTAGTACACTACCAGCCAAACGTTTTAGATACACTACCAGTCAAACGTTTTAGTACACTACCAGCCAAACGTTTTAGATACACTACCAGACAAACGTTTTAGATCCACTACCAGTCAAACGTTTTAGATCACTACCAGTCAAACGTTTTAGATCACTATCAGCCAAACGTTTTAGATACACTACCAGTCAAACGTTTTAGATACACTATCAGCCAAACGTTTTAGATACACTACCAGTCAAACGTTTTAGATACACTATCAGCCAAACGTTTTAGATACACTACCAGTCAAACGCTTTAGTACACTATCAGTCAAACGTTTTAGATACACTACCAGCCAAACGTTTTAGATACACTACCAGCCAAACGTTTTAGATACACTACCAGTCAAACGTTTTAGATACACTACCAGTCAAACGCTTTAGTACACTACCAGCCAAACGTTTTAGATACACTACCAGTCAAACGTTTTAGATTCACTACCAGTCAAATGTTTTAGATACACTACCAGACAAACGTTTTAGATACACTACCAGCCAAACGTTTTAGATCACTATCAGCCACACGTTTTAGATACACTACCAGCCACACGTTTT
Source organism: Megaleporinus macrocephalus (assembly GCA_021613375.1). NCBI lineage: Eukaryota > Metazoa > Chordata > Actinopteri > Characiformes > Anostomidae > Megaleporinus > Megaleporinus macrocephalus. The sequence goes on from CM038722.1 coordinate 15,774,980, forward strand.
AGATACACTACCAGCCAAACGTTTTAGATACACTACCAGCCAAACGTTTTAATTCACTATCAGCCAAACGTTTTAGATACACTACCAGCCAAACCTTTTAGATACACTACCAGCCAAACCTTTTAGATACACTACCAGCCAAACCTTTTAGATACACTACCAGCCAAACCTTTTAGATCACTATCAGCCAAACGTTTTAGATCACTACCAGCCAAACGTTTTAATTCACTATCAGCCAAACGTTTTAGATACACTACCAGCCAAACGTTTTAGATACACTACCAGCCAAACGTTTTAGATACACTACCAGCCAAACGTTTTAGATACACTACCAGCCAAACGTTTTAGATACACTACCAGTCAAACGCTTTAGATACACTACCAGACAAACGTTTTAATTCACTATCAGCCAAACGTTTTAGATACACTACCAGTCAAACGTTTTAGATACACTACCAGCCAAACGTTTTAGATACACTACCAGCCAAACGTTTTAGATACACTACCAGCCAAACGTTTTAGATACACTACCAGTCAAACGTTTTAGATCACTACCAGCCAAACGTTTTAGATACACTACCAGTCAAACGTTTTAGATACACTACCAGCCAAACGTTTTAGATACACTACCAGCCAAACGTTTTAGATACACTACCAGCCAAACGTTTTAGATCACTACCAGACAAACGGTTTAGTATCACTTCTTTAGACATTAAAAATGTTTGCAGAAGTGTGCTTTTTTTTTGGAAGATTTGCTAGCTTAGTTCCTTTATCAAATTATTTTGTGGAATTTGACCCCAGATGCCCAAACATGTTACATGTTCGTTCAGAAGTAACTTGCTAACATTGTACATCTCTATACCAGCAGACAGGCATCGTTTCAGCAAATGGATGCACCCGTAATGATGAAGCACTAATAATGAAAACCATTAATTATGGTATTGGCCGTTTATTCACACTATAATTTTACACTTTCATCCACACATTAATTATTAATGCAGTGATAATAAGACATGTCTACTCTTTGCTGTAAGCTGTCTCATATTTTTAGACTGTATGTATCAGTCGAATATAAATAATTTCCAAATTAAACCTTTTCGGGTGCTGTCACTGGAGTGGAACTCTCCATCCTACCTTTAGTTAAGAATCATAATTATACCATATTTTGTAACATTTAGGCTTTTTACACTCAGTTTTCACTAAAGTGTGTGTGTGTGTGTGTGTGTGTGTGTGTGTGTGTGTGGGCCCATAGTCTACACCAACCACCTGAACTGTGGTCTGCTCTCAGTCTATGTTTAAATGAACTGCGGTTCAGTTCACAGCCGGAAAGTGTTTTTTGGAACGGTCTGCACACTGAACCCTTATGTTTGCCACATCTGGTGTTTTTCCAGCCCATTCTTCGTGCCAATATTGTTTGAGGGCATGAGAAAATGGCCTAACACAACCACAGGGACAAAATTCCACCATATCTCTGTATATTGTTTTTTCTGCTTAAAGTTATAAATGTACACCTTTAACCATATTTGCACTTTTTAGGACTTCAGCAGGTTAGCAACAAAAAAAAGCCAGAATGAAAAAGACCAAACCTTAAAATAAAACTCAGATATCCCTGGATGAGGTGGAGAAGTTATACGAATAAATGATGACGTGCCAAGCTGTATGTTGCATGATCCTATTGAACTGTTGTCAAGCATATAAACATTCACCTGTGACCCTACGCTCTGCACAAATCATCAGCATGTATAACACAATGGCAGTTCTCTTATCGGTTGGCACGGGTGGGTAGATGCTCAGATTGTGGCACATAGTTTTTTCCAAGCTGTCTACATTCCTAAATGCCTTAATGCTCTGACGGCCTGAACTGTTTGGGAAGTTTGTGTTCCCGACCTTCAAACGTCCATGAAAAGATGACAAACGACTGTAAAGATAATTCTATCCTAAAGTAAAGACTAGAGTACTTTTCTCATTTCGATGCAGCCACTCGATTATGGTAGCTTGAGTCCTCAAAAGGGTTTTCACAGAAACGTAGTGGATGAAAACGTGGCTTCACAATTGTGTAGCCACACTCACACACGCCTTTATGATGTTTGTGCCTTAGATTTGAAAGTCTGTTGCGCATCTACTCTATTTAAGTGTCTCGACTAACAGTTCTCCTGCAGATCTCACCTCCATTGTTTTCTGAAATGGATGCTGCACTGTAAGAATGGTAGCGTGACTGCGTGCATGTATGGGCAGCTGATCAGTTGTAATCATCAGTCAACAAGTCTTCTACCATCTTTAGATGTGGTGACGCTGTTATTGACCTCTGCTCTTCTTGTTAAGCCTGGAATGAGCTCTCAGCGCTCCCAGTTGCTTTACAGCTGTGCCTCAGTGTGGGGTCCAGCTTCCAATGGTCTGCCTTCCTTTCTTTCTTTCAGCTCACTAATGGACCATTAAGCTTTAATTTGACTGCTTGTCATGGTGGGAACCAGCGGTGTCACCATCAAACACCCCAGGGCTTTCTTAGATAGTGGTGTGTAAGACGCTGGAGCAATCCAGATATCAGCTCACTGGCTGCATGTAACTTGGTGGGCTGTATGAATTTTTGAAGATGGGAGCAACATAAGGTAGCTACCTATTTAGATGCAAAGCAACTCAGTGGCCTGGCTTAACTCCTGCTCTCGCTCATTCACATTTAGAAAACTGAAATTACTTCATAAGGGCGGTTAGTGGTCAAATATCTTTTCAGCTTCATATCAGTATTATGTTTCAGTAGCAGCAATTCCATCCATTTTTTCCAAAAGTTTGTTTGTATGTATATATATATATATATATATATATATATATATATATATATATAGAATATATATCTTTTTATATATATATCTTTTTAGTCAACTGTTTTGCATTTGTAATTTTTTTTTCTTTATTTGGCAGAGAACCTGGCGATACAGGCATTATGATCAATAAATTGTGAAACTGTAAACAAGCTGATATGTTGAGGTTTTATTTTAGCATCATATACATAGATTTGCGAATGGTAGCGTTATGCCATTATGCCACATGTTTAGTGAAATTGTGTAATGGTTGAAGTTATTGTGATACCCAAATAGTTTTTTAAAAGGCTGCCACTCTTCAAAACTTCTTTAACAGTAGGGTATCAGTGGGGGAAGCCAACAGTGCACAAATGTGACACTAGCTATAGACAATGATATTGAAATCATTTCAGTATTTGCTGACATTTTCTTAAAGACAACTTGTTGGCATTCGACAGATTTAGCAATATTTTAAACCCGTGTTCTTTTACCTGTATTTATAGCACACTAGAAGAGTGCACCATTTAGGTGAACAGTAGAGCTACTCTGGGCTTCTGTGCAGTGCAAGTCCAGGAGGATCAAGACCCAATTTCTGTATTTTATAAATGCACATATGGGCATCAACATCAGTAGATATGTACATGGGCAATATAAGCATCAGTTCACAGTTCCCATATCTCACAGAAAAACATTTCAAGCACAATAAACCAAAATTTAGTCCATAACAATTATTTAGCAGAAAATTGCGTCGTTATAAAAAAAATCTTTATTGCTCAAAGTCAGTTTGATGGAAACAAGCTGTTGGGCAGCAAAATGTAATGTACTATGAGGCACTATGTGACCTAGTCTTCCAACACACATCATAACCGTTATAAAACTAGGCCAGCAAAGTTAACTTTTGAGAAAATGTTTGTCTGTAATTTTCAATGCAAATCAAGTGAAAAGTGTCTGGTCTTTTTTTTTCTAATGTGTTTAAGAAATCCAAGAGCAATGGTGAGGAGGCTGGTGATAAAAGTTACTAGACAAGTTCTTAGAAATTTCAAGACAAGAAAGCTGGTAACTTGTATACTGTGTGAAATTTGTCTAATTGTACTGTATCTCGTTAAGTTCTATGCAGTAATGCTACTGATGAGGACGATGGTGGTAATGGTTGGTGGGGAATGGGTGATGGTAGTGTATATGAAAGAGTGCTGCTCTGTTTGATATGTGCTTGCTTCTCATTGCTGTTAAGTTGAGTCATGGTATGACGGCTGATTTCAGTTCACTACTCGTAGAAAGGATGAATGGAGAAAAAAAGCTAAGCTTTGTGAAAGGCTGGGTTAGGACTTCTCAGTAAGCGTGACATACATAACTGATAGGTGAGAAACAATATTTAAATTTTACTTTGATTGTTGAAGGTTTAAAAAAGGCTAATAGTTTAAAATGTATTTATTTATTTTATTTTTTTCCCTAAACTGACCAGTGATGTAAACCCAGCAGTGACCCACGTGACTAAACTGAAGTATTTACGTCTCTTAAAAAGCACAGATTTCAGTAAGAGTTTGTTTGGGAGACTTTATCTGAGATCAGCATGGAAAGGGAATGTCCAGGATCTTGCCTGGTCCTGTGAAGAAAGGAGAAAGATGTCAAGCTGTGGTTTGAAGACACAGACACAAAGTCTGGTGCAGTCGGGGTTCGCGTTAATCATTGTACAAGTTGCTTCATATAGCTGTAGTGGACACAGGAACAAATGACCCAAGTCTTTGTTCAAGTGAGAAGCCATAGCCTGTGGCTGTCTTCTTCCCCTTCAGTTACACATTAGGGTGTGAAACACTGAAACAGACATTGCCTTTATGGGATTAAAAGAGTGTGTTCCACAATACCCACTTGTTTTGTGAGTGCGTTTGTGTGAAAGAAAGAGAGCCGCAAAAAATAAATCACATTTGTACAGAATTCTTACTGAGAGCAAAGTATCCAAATGTTTTAAGGACTAAAAAAAGTCTGTGTATATCTAGATACCTCTCACCAGTAGATAGAACAGTATTTGATGGGTAGTGAGCGGTGGAATTCTTATTAGATGTATTTGTATTAGACAGATGGAGCAAAATAACACAACACAGATACAATACACACTAAAGCTTGTTTATGCTCAACTTTATGCATGGGTACTGATATGGCAGGGATTCTGTCTTCATCCATATCTGTGCATGTTCCCTAAAAGCTTCTGGATACGAAGGAAATAGGGCAGTACCACCAGAAGTCATGAGAGCAGGGAGGCCAATAGTTCAAGCGAGATGCAACCGTAGCCATATCTTATCAATTTTTATGGACCTTACGTCTATGGACACAGCAAGAAGAAGAAACTTTAAAAACAGCAGAACTGAGAAGTGAGAGTGTGACGTGCTTACAGTTACATGTGTGTGTTATGGTGGCAATATTGCTGCTGGTTTTTGATTGTGTGGTGTGTATGCACTCAGATCTTGGATTTATTAACTTTCTATTTCATGTTTCTGCCTGCGTGTGTTTTCCCCCTCTTTAGGCTTTGATTTCCTTTTGTTTTCTCACACACACGTGTGTGAACTTGGATTCTTCTTTGACTTCTGCTTTGGTTTTGCATTAAAACTCTGCAAGTGCAAACAGACTTGCTCTCCTGTTTGCTCTTAATGAGTGTGTTTGCATGTATTTAATAGTCTGATCATAATTGGATTTCCAAAGATTTTGGATTATTAATATGGTCATTGTACAGCATACGTCCATTTGAATAGATTGGATTAAGCAGTAAAGACAGTTGGATTTTAGCATGTGTGTGTGTGTGTATACTTATATTTCTTTTAGATTACCCAGTCTGCGCATGTGTGAAAACAAACCCCGGTACTGGAAATAAGCCAGCAGTGTTTAACACAGTGACCGCGCGACACTGAAACCAACTACATGTCTGATGAAATTAAGGATTTGAAAGATTTTTAAAATTTTTTTAAAAATAGTATTTATGCTGCATCCTGATCTGTGAATTTATTAGTCTCTTGCAAATGATAAACCTGATTAATGCCTGACTTATGTAGTCCTGAAGTTTCATCTTTTTCTGATCACCCAAGTGTATGTGAATGCTTTGAACAGATAACAGATTTTCTGCAATTGTCAGGTTATTAGGTGTAGATAAAGGCTCAGTGATGTTTTCCTGGTGGTCTAAATTTCATATATTTGCCTGAATTTAATGAGACAGCCAGAATAAAACCCAGCCTGTGATTGGCTGAACTCTTGTCCAGCCTTCACTTTGACATACTTACATAATAAACTCATGTTTCAGGGTATTGTGTGGAATGAGAGCGGAATGGCTGAAGAATCTAAGATCTCATTGACAAATCCAACAAGTTACTTATAATATTATTTTTTTTTACCGCTTCTGTGTAGTTCATCCTTGAACTAGAGTGAACTCTTTTGTTGGCTCCTTATCGTGTGTAATTCTCTGGCTTTCCAGCAGCGAGGGAATGAGTCAGGTTCTCCGCCTGATCTTCGTTTCTTCGGGAAGCAATAGTGGGGTAATACTGCAGTTTGACAAATGTTTCTTCACACTGGTGTATATGCTGCTACATCACATGCCTTCAGGGCTTCCTCCTCTGTGATTAGCAAACTGGCATCAACAGGGATCAAGCAGGGTGGGTAACAGTGAAGTTCTTCAATGGTGAACAATAGAGGGAGGGAGGATAGCAGGAGGCAGGAAAAGATAGAGCTCCTTGTGTTCCTTTCACACTATAAGCACTCTGTTGTACTGCAGGTTTAAGATGTTGGAATGGCATTGTGATGACCACGCTAAAAAAAGTGTCCAGGACAACATTTACTGTGACAGAGTTATACGGCCTGCTTCCGCTCCATAGAGCGAGCTTAGCAGAGAGTTTGTAATTAAAGGATAAAATGAAATTACATAAAGTCGTTGAATGGGGTCTTTGTGCGCCCAGACGACAACTAAAACTGGTCATTCCTGTTATCGGATGTTGAGATTATAGTTATTACATGTCTCTCAGTGGCATAGGGACAAGTTTTAGAGGGGAACGTTCTGACAGTGTTACAGATCACAGCTTTGAGTGGCGTTTATTCAAGCTTAGGTCAGGTGTTGACATGTCGGTGACTGTGATGTAATTTTACTTGATGTTCTCAATTACTGTGGTTTTGTCTTGGGGTGTGGGGGGAGGGGATATGTGACAGGCGCTGGGGGATTACACCTTTCTTGATGTGAGAATATTTTCAAATATCTCTACAAGCATATTACACTTGGTAGTGAATGATAGACCGGTTCATCATCATCTTAAGCTGTTAGTTTTATCCTCACCAGTATGCCGGTATGCAAACAAATGCAAATAACACCGTGTACAAACAGTGCAAAACACACCTGAGGCTGCAGCTTGCTACACGAGAGGTAAGTTGGTCCAGTTTATTGTCAAAGTAGCAGACTGTAATGAGCTCAAGGGGGGGAAGCCAGTCTCTTGGGATAAGCCGCTAGCCATTAGCCAAGCATGCAGACTGGGCTCTCAGTGTTTACTTACACAGCGTTTACATGTTTGCAGTAGATGAACAACTTTTTTTAATGGAGCCACATGAAGTACATGTGCAACCAAACGCAGGAACGTTCTGGAGTAACTTCTACTGACATATAAAAGCTCTGAGGGTCCTCGCACAGTCAGTGTTTAGGACTTGTTCAGTCGGGCCTAATTAGTTGTCCCATTATATAAAATGCCGAGCTGCACAACTGCCCATCCTGTGCAGTCTGATGATCTTGTTGCGTGATCTGCCTAAACCAGGTGCCCCTGCTTGCCTAGATTCTGGTCCTGTTTACTCACCATGGAGCTTTCAAGCTTCAACTGATTCTTGATTTATTTCAAAACAAAGATTCACGGCTTAATGATCTTTCCCGCAGTTTAAACAGCCTGATGGACAAGTGCCATTACTGCCATTTTAGTATATTTGAATTGCATCTTTTGTTTAGTAAACTATTTCATATGGTTACTAGGCTGTTCATATGTTGTTGATTAGTTTTTCGCTTTGTTTGTCGAAGATTACTTTACTGTCAAACAATATGGACTGCACAAGATGACCACTAAGCATTATAATAGAGGTATGCAGTCCTGCAGGAGCCACCACAATATCTGTTTTCAGTGTTGTATGCAAGATGGTTAACCAACCTAGTATGGGCTAGAGTTAAACACATCTGTGTAAAGATGCAGATGCAGATTAATTAGCCTAAATAAAAGGATAGCCAAGACTCAATAAATGGCATTAATATAATATTATTATTAGTAGTAGTATTATTAAGTTCTTAATAGAAGCAGCCAATCACATGAATCATGTAAACTGCTTTCTTGTAGGGTCCACCACTGTAATTAGTTCTCCTAAGAAAGGAAAATATGCTATAATAAAGCCGATTAAAGGCTCTTGTGACGTACAGCAATGGTTTTCAGTCATGACTAACACAGGTGGAAATCAGCTATATGGAGCTGTGGGTGGGATCTGGACAAAACATTAAGGTTGTGGGTGGGATGAACTTTTGTTGGGCTACAAAATTAGCCAGACTGCTAAAAAAGAATCACCTTGGAAGTCCATCTCAAAGTAATTAAGAACTATAGCAATCAGATGAAAAACAGGCATGAATCTCTGCTACTGCACATCCCTCCAGAGCTTCTCGATGTTGAGTTTGGTGATGAGAGAGAATTTCAAAATGAAAAAAATAAAGATATTTGGCATTCTATGCACTCCACTTCCTCAGAAGTCTACGTGGTGAGCTACCGCTCCCTCCAGTGTAAGCCGAGCGCTCCTGAGGCTCTCTTAAGACACACTGCGGGATACTGTTGGCCCTGGCCGGCTGCCAACTCAAAGTGCCCAGGAGCCAAGGTGAAGGGAACGCTGCTGATTAATTGTCTTGGAGTGATTCCGCGTGACCCCTCTGATCCCCTGCTATCGAGAAAGACTCTCTCTGTTCTCATTCTGCCAGAGACACAGCTGCCTGCTTTTGTTGCTTTGCTCTTTTACACCTTTCTTTCTCTTCATCTTTCTCTCTCTCGCTCTTTCTCTCACATATTCACTCACATTGTCAAATTTGTCACATTCTCTCGCTTGCTAACTCACTTTGGTGTAAAACCCATTAACAGGGAATAAATTACCTACCGAATGTTTGTGCAAGGGAGATGAGGCATTGTTTGGGGTGAGAAACTGATGTATCTGCCATTTGCGCTAGCCGTGTATTTGATAAAGAGCGGTTTAAACATAAGTGCTGTAACACATTTATACATGGTGAGGATGATGCAGTTGTCCCGATGGGTAACATGGCCAGCGTTTCTCTAGAGGCCGATGTATTTCAGGTGTGTTTTCTATGTAAAAGCTGCAAACCTGACGAGCATTGAAGTTTGCTATTCCATAACCTGCTGCAGCTCATAGCAGTTTGTTTTACCACTGAGGCCAAAGGCCAGAATATTTTATAAAACGATTCTTAACATATGCTTTTATCTTAACTCCAGACTCAGTGACTAAATGTGTAATTGTTGTTGACATCACTGTAGCAAAGACCTTCCTCATGGGTTTAGGGCTTAGCCTTTAAATGAGTGATTTAATATAAAAAAAAGGTCTTCTTTGTGTGGCATTCTTCATTGGTAGGCCTTGAAGCAAGCCCTTATGTGCTGTGACTGATCCTTTAGCTGATGACCTTCATGTCCTAATGTGAAGTTTCCCAAGCAGACCAACTATGGTTTAAACACATGACAGAGCACAAAACACAAACTTCTACACAAAGTAAAACCACTTGCGGCATACATCAGCCACTGACCAACACTTAAATAAAGGACAAGTGCCAAGTTGTAGTATCAAAAGACTACAGTCATTACATGACAAATACCTTTGCACCATGCTAGTATGACATAAAGGGCTTATATACACTAGTACAGGGTGGTATTGATTTAGAATCCCAATATTTAGGAATCATAATTTCACAATGTTTATTATTCATACCGTATGGCAAAAAGCATTTGAACACCTGACCATCACACCTATAGAATCTTAGTTGGACATCCTGTTCCAAAGATATGGGTAGGCATTAATGTGAAGTTTTCCCCCTTTTGTGACTATACCAGCCTCTACTCTTGTGCGAAGACATTTATTAAGATTTTGTTTAATAGCATTTGAATAAATCCCAACCAAACAAAGGTTGAGGTCAGGCGCTCTGCAGGCCACTGCAGCCTTGCTTTGTGCACCAGGGCACAGTCAAGCAAGTCATGGAAGCATGTTGTTATCTAAAATGACTTAAATGCTGTAAGATTGATATTACAATTCAGTGGAACAAGGGGGCAGAGTGCAAACCCTGAGGAACAGCTTTAGACCTATTATCCCTCCTCCACCAAACTATGGCTCTATACATTACAGAAGGCAACTTCCTTTCAGATTCGTCCATCAGACTCAAACATTTACGTGAGCATGCTTCTGTGACAGATATAGAAAGAAATACCAACCTGTGAGGCCACAGTTGGCCTCGCTCTCTGGGTGAGTAGAATAGCCGGGGTCATCACTCACCATGATGTTTCCCAACATGGGTGTCTGTTAGCTGATGTAACAGAATTGGTTTTCCTCCAAGCGTGTTGAGCTGTCCAATAAAAAGATGGAGTGGTTCTTCACCTGAGTCAGTGGTACCATGCACTGTCATACACACTCCCTCTGCTGGTAGTATTGTATGAGTGGAGGTGGCTTTTTATTTACTGTGAGTCCTTTCCTCAGAGAAATGGGTTCATTTTATATTTGTACTTCTCTATCAATTATGGCATCAATTGGTGGAATAGAATGCTATCCTATATAAAATACCAATTATCTCTCAGTACTGCTAAACCTTGAAACACACTGTCACTCATGCAAGGCACCACAAAGCCGTTGAGTGCCTGTAGCTCCCAAGTCCAGTCTGCTAAAACTTGGTGAAGGAGTGAGAGGGTAATACCAGCATACCAGTATAGAGAGTTTAAAACTAACTAGTGTCCAGCACTAGTTCAAAGACATATTCTGGACTGTTAATCTTGCTAGTTACAGACATGTGTACTTCTTCTCTAAAGAACCATAGTATGCATAGAAGGGAATATACTCTAATTCTCTAAACCCCCATACCAATCACTCTTGTAACCTTTCATACAGTAGGCATGGACTGTAATGCATTCATCAGTCACCACTTGAAACCAGAAAGCATAGGACCAAGCAAACAAAACATGTGCCATACTGAGCAATCCTATAATATCATCATTATTGTTATTGCCATAATTGTGGTGATGATAGACAGCAGTAAATGTCGTGTGAGTTGAAGCCTTGATTTGCCAGGAACGTTAGTTGCAAAGTAAGCAAAAGCATTTGTAGCTGTTTACCAGTTGATATGAAATCATAACCCAGTTTTTCAGGACAGATGTCATCTGAGTTTATTCTGCTAGTGGAACACAACATACAGTGTGTTTGAAAACTGACTGCACTGTGCCACTTCAGGTAGGAGCTGTTAATGCACATAATGCTAATGCAGCTACAGAAAGAAACCTGTACTAATGCAGTTTTACCTTTTGCGTTCTGAGAGAGAAATGATGTTCCTTATACAAAGACATCATGGAGGCCACTGGTTACCTTCTGGCACTACATTAATCACACACGCTCCTAGGCGCACGCAAACAGAAGGTAATACAGTGCACAGAAATGTGGAGAAAGGGCAGCCCTGCACTCAGCTGCCTCCTGCCGAAGGGCCAGATGCAGCTGATCTGTAATTGCATTGGGGATGTAGGGGTCTGACTCTTATTATGCCCTCTCTCTCTCTCTCTCTCCCTCTCTCCCCTGGCCACCCCTTGTCCACAGCCAGAGAAGAGCTCCTTGTCCCTTTTACTGAGAGCTCCTTTTATGTGATGCATGCCTTGCCAATCATTCACCATTAAGTGCTCATTCCTGCTTTAATTCACTTTCTCACATTTTCCTTTTTACTGCCTTCCACTTCTGTTTGTGTGTCTTCAATAAATATGTAGATATAGAGTGGTCTTATTATGCTTTCCATAATATATATTCATCAAAAATCCAGGTAGTAGTATGTCTTATGACAGATCTGGGTACAGGACTCACACTGGTGCATGTACTTGGAATAAGTTGCTAATAAGGAAAGTTGCTTTTACATAAAATTAGTCCTTTATTGTTTTTTGGTAGAATATGGGTTCTGTTTTTGTGTCCACAGTCTTTTCACTCTGCAGTAGGGCTGTAAATATTCTATGTACATATTCCAGTATCTTGCTCATTATATCTGTGTTCATTTTAGTATTTAGTATGAAGCTTCTTTAAGCCACAAACAATGGAGCCTAAAATATGTTGCATCCCACAATGGTCATTTATATGGACGTGAAACTTATTTGTAGTATCCAATACCTGTACTGCACAGTATTTTAGTGTTTGTATGACTCATGTCATCATCAGTTTACGCAGAGGAATACATCTCAGATAAAACAGAAGAGCTAACTGAAATGTACTAATCTCATATAGCTGGCCCTTTAGAGACCACAAGCCTCTTCCCATAGTTAATGGATGACAAAGTGAAAACAATAATAAGAAAATCCTGCTCATAAATAAGATTTAATGTACTGTTTAATATTCCAGGTATTAAAATCTGAAGTATTAAAGCATTTTTCTGCCAGGTTTTTCCAATTAGCACATTATTTGCTACAACTATTTTCACTTGACTGTGCTTTGCTCTTGTCCGTTTACCTTATAAGCCATCTGATTTACTAATAATACTAGTGTGGGCAATATCATACTAGCTAGCAACATCATTAGAAGAGGACGAGACCCTAAATATTCCATCTTAATTTGAATATACCCTGCGGGCGCGCTGCTTCTATGTTTTCTGGTTAGTGCACTGAAAGCCCTTTATTTCTGTGCATTTATATTCCAAGGCTTTGCCTTTCTGCAGAAATGAACCGACGCCCCATAGGGTCACATACAGTGTGTCTTTTGTTAGCCGGTCTCATCCTTGACCTTGTCCATCCCCAGACACGCCAAATATAAGCATTACTGTTAGGTTTCTTCTTTTTTTAACAGTAGATTGCCTCAGGGGGGTTTCTGTCCGTAAATTGATGATAAATCTGAACTGTGAGGTGATCCGTCCAATTACAGCCTTGCTACGCAAATTTATAACGAGTCCAGCTGCTTCCAGGGTCTGTAGGTCTTTCCTGGGAGAAAGAAAAAAAAAAGACGAATCACAGAGTTTGTCGCTCTCCTTTAGTAATGCCAAAATGTCATGAGCGTCTAAGAATACAGCTCACACAGGCTCGTTCATAGTCTCTCAGACTCTTTTAGTGCCCAAATTGGTTCAAGCAGTGCTGCTTTTCCATTCGCTGTTTTGAAAAGAAGCACATCTACATGATTTCCTCCTCCTCCTAATAGGCTCCCTTCACTAGACAGCGTGTAGAATTCGTCTCATAGAGCCATATTAATGGTTATCGTAAGTTAAGTTTTAATGCCATGTGCAGCCTTATAGAAGACGTGCTTGAATAATGAAAAAAGCTCACTATAAATGAAGCCTGTGCCCCACATTGCAACAACAGGCAACTCGAGGCCGCATGTAATCTCTGACAGATCTACATAATTTAACCAGACAACTGTTATAAGCATTACTGACATGCGATGAAGAACAACACATAAAACTTGCATATCTGTCCATAAAACCCACAGCTGCAGCTTTACCATACTTGAGCTTCATGTAGGCAAGAGTGTCAGTAATGCTTCTGTTGAAAGACGAGGTTTCATGCACAGAATATAGCGCGAGTTAAAAGATACGATGATGAAACTTACAGAAGGTGTTCATCATTAAAACGTATCCGAATATTGCTGTGATACTCACGCTGAGTCCACGTTCAATTATTTAGTCGTTTTCAGGATCAGTTACGCTGGAGATACGAACATATTCATCTTTTATGTTTAGATGATTAAATTATGCCCTAATAGACTCGGGGAAAGATTCATAACTGACTGGTGGCGATAGTAATATCACCATTTTGCACAGAGAGAACAGTCATGCTGTTCTCGAGCATGTGACGAGCATCTTGTGACTAGAAGATGCTGTCTGTGGGATTTGTCTTTTAACAAGGAGGAGATCTTGCCACCCCTTTGTATTTCTCAGCTCCGCGCTGCCTGTGGAAGTGAGTTTTTAGCACCTGCTTTATGAAGGTGAAAATGTACAACATATGCTTCCAAATCGCTTTAGCTTACCTGTCAAGACACAACACGAGCCAAGTTGGAGATAGTTGGACGTTCTGCCGTTGTTTTGCTCAACTTCTCCCCTGTAATGGATTTATTGATAGGTTAATAAGCTCCTATGCTGTTTACCCAGAAGCATCTCAGGCTGCAGCTCAAATCGTACGTTTCAAATCAACACAATTGCCTGCTTCCTGTGATGAACGGCAAACGGAGACTTGCAGCTCAGTGCTACTTAATAGCCAGGATAGCAGACAGGTCTGCTATAGTCACACACCTCTACATGATTGTGGGCACTAACACTGACACCAACTAACCAGCTCCACAGTCCAGCACAATATAGCACATGCAAGACATGCACACATTCTTGGGCTGACACTACTAACTAACTAACTTACAGTTAAAAGTCTTTGTTACTGTCTGGTGTTCCCTCAGGAGGTTCTGCACATGGTCATTGCATTATCATGGTGGTCATCTAGAGCATGTTTTAGCAGGATGGGTAGTATGGTGAAGAAGATGCATAAAGAACCATAGTATGCATAGAAGGGAATATACTCTGATCCTCTAAACCCCCATACCAATCACTCTTGTAACCTTTCATACAGTAGGCATGGACTGTTATGCATTCATCAGTCACCACTTGAAACTAGAAAGCATAGGACCAAGCAAACAAAACATGTGCCATACTGAGCAAGCCTATAATATCATCATTATTGTTATTGCCATAATTGTGGTGATGATCGACAGCAGTGAATGTCGTGTGAGTTGAAGCCTTGATTTGCCAGGAACGTTGGTTGCAAAGTAAGCAAAAGCATTTGTAGCTGTTTACCAGTTGATATGAAATGATAACCCAGTTTTTCAGGACAGATGTCATCTGAGTTCATTCACAACATACAGTGTGTTTGAAAACTGACTGCACTGTGCCACTTCAGGTAGGAGCTGTTAATGCGCATAATGCTAATGCAGCTACAGAAAGAAACCTGTAGTAATGCAGTTTTACCTTTTGCGTTCTGAGAGAGAAATGATGTTCTTCGTACAAAGACATCATGGAGGCCACTGGTTGCTGTCTGGCACTACATTAGGTATAAGTATGGTGAAGAAGATGCAGGCTTAAAGCTACACATTGTAGGACTTGGGGATTTGGAGATCTCTCTGGTGGAAATATGTAATTGCATCAGACCCATTTCCCTTGCAGATGAATCTGACCATTGTGAACTCGTTGAAAGAGTATTCAGAGAGTATTCATGTTTTTATCTTCTGAGGATGTAGGTAAATTATCTACTGTTATCATATCAATATTGTGTCTTTGTGTGATGTTAAAATGTAAATACATACGGCTTGGCAAAAAATTAAATCTCATGAACTCCAAACCCCATGACCAAGCTACTCCTATTGACTATTAACCTGGGCTTTAATAATTACAGTTTCAGCGTTTAACAACTGACTGGACTTTGACAGCAAAGCCTAAATAATTAAAGCATCTCAAAGGACGGCACATTTTCTGATATCGTTCAGTTTGATTGCCATTGATGCGGACTAATTGCGATGCTCTCCTCAGCTGGGTTAGGCCAGGTGTTCTCCACAGGACATTGACCCCATTTTTCACCTTTTTCACTTCTGCTGCAGCTGACTATCACTCTTACACCTACCTCATCTTCCCATCGTCAAAGTCACACATGTGCTGAACTCTGCAGCGTGCTGCTGTGACGCGACCTTGGCGGTGACAGGAGGCAGGCTTCGCCATGTGGCAGGGGACAGAGGGGTAGTGGTTTAGATGGAAAGCATTCAGACATCCGTCACCTCGTCAGCTCGTCACAGGCACTTCTCATGATCTCCTTTGACACCAGAGTCGGAACGATGTGCGGGATTGCAGCTGAAAGGTTGTTGTTGTTATTGTTGTCCTATGTTTCGGTACCCAAGGACATCGTTTTGCGTTTACTTTGTGGAGAGACTAGCCAAATGATAGCAGTCGTCCTGATAACACTATCCGGGTTTTGTTCTAGTGGACATAAAGGCAAGTGAATGGCTTTTATTAATACTAATCTGGCAGCATCTTCTGACTCTTCAAGTAAAATAAAAATAAAAACCTTTTATCCGTGAACAAATAACATTAAGTAAGCATGTGTTCTTATCAGAGATGCAGTTCTAAGTGAGGATGGTACCGGGAGACACAGCAGCTACATCTAGGGTCCACTATCATCCTTCATTCTCCCGAACGCAACTAACGAGATAATGAGCTGTCCGTATCCTTTTCAGAGAGCTAAATGTGACGACTCAGATAACACGCCGTATAGATTCTCTCGTCTCTGCCTGACGAAAGGCCGTCCTCCCTTTTCCCGCCTACCCAACACGTTCGTGTCTCACTCTCGCTTTCTCTTTACTTTTATCTTTTCTTTGCCCGGAGTCTCGCGGCCCCCAATTTCTCCTCTAAAGTCTCTCCATTTGCTAGGCTCTTTTCCCTAGCCGCTCGCCTTCTTTCACTCCTCTCTTACGCTTCTTCTTATCTCGTTACTTTTACCTCCTCCCATCCCCCCTTTCCCCCCCCCTTAAGCCCCCCCCCACCGTTTTCCCAGCTTACTTTCCCTCTCCTCCTCTTCACCTGTCTATTTTAATCTATTCCTAAGCACTTCTTCTCTTTGCTTGCATTTTTCTTTTCCCCCTTTCTCTGTGTTCATTTCATTGGGGAGGGTGCTCTCTTGTGGGGGGTGAAGGGGGGCTGGGGTGGTTGGTGGTGGGGGGGGGGGACACGGCGTTGTCTGCAGAATGTTGAGCGCAGTGGAACGAGGTCAGGCAACATTAGAAAAAGTGCTGACTGCCGTTCAGCAGAATGTTGTGGGAACGTCGCAACGTCCTGCAGTTGGATTAGGGGCATGTTAGCAGGTGCCCTTGCCTCAAATTGGCTGTGAGGAGACAAATTCTGGGCGGCTACGAGTAAATTAAAGGTCAAATTGCAGCAGCGAGGCAGAGATAAAGGTGTTGGTAGGTGAGGTCAGTGTTTGTCTGAGTAAAGATGGGGCACATGGGCGTGTAGTCATCAGACAAGAATGTGGGCAGCTACCTGGAAAGTTTTGAATGCTGCAGCACAACATGGTGCTGTTTTAGCCGGCACTGCTAATAAACTTAATAAAGCTTAATAAACTTAAAATCAAGGATATCTAAAGACTCCAACACCCCCAAATCTCTATTTTGAGTGTTTCTCTATTCAAGATTCAAGAGTTTTGTCATGTGTACAGCAGAACAGACAGTTACACTGTACAATGAAATTCTTACTTTGCTGTTCCTCCATTTACCAATAGATAAAGATAGCAAATAAAAGAAATAATAAAAAATATATACATAATGTACAAAGTATAATAATATAGATTGAAGTAAATAAAAGTATTTTTATAGTTAAAGAATAAAACAGTAGTATGTAAACAGTAGTACAGTGAATGTAAGGTGCAGTTAAAATCAGACCAGTTAAAACCAGTTTAGATAGGAGAGGTTGGAGAGGTAGTGTGTGAGGTGTTCACAAGCCTGATGGCCTGTGAGTAGAAACTGTTTGTCAGTCTTGTGGTCCTGGACTTCACACTCCTGTAACGTCTGCATGAAGGTAAAAGTGTGAAGAGTGTGTGCTGGGGGTGTGTACTGTCCCTAATTATGTTGTGGTCCTGATTATGTTCTATATCCACAATACTAACACCAATGCTCTCTCATCATGTCCTCAAATATTATATATCAGATTACCTGCTCTGTGCTTTATGTCTTGCCTTTACTCTGTACTTTACATCTTACCTGGCCCGGAAAGAAGCCTTTATGGTCCTTTGCTCTACTGCTCAGAGGCACTTTTTCTTAGAAGAGTTAGTGGAGCGCCTCCTACTGCTCACTGGAAAGCATGATTTCCCCGGCATAATTTAATCTAAGAAACATCTCCCTGTGGTCATTGAGCTACGCGATTGGAATCAGTAATGAAGGGCTTACTGCAGCTGTGTACGTTTCAGTCCCACTTAACACTCTTCCCAAAGTAGGTCAGTGAAGTTAGTGAAAGCGTGAATGCAACATGCTACTAGGGTGTGGGCCTACATCTCATTGTCCCAAGATCAAAGAGGATGAGGGAAAGGTCGTTATTCATTTAATCAGTGGGGTTCATAAAGCACAACTCATTTAGGGCTACATCAGTTGTCAGCCAATTTTTCATCAGCTGCATGCCGTGCGAGCTTTCATTTATTTACTTCGTTCTTTTTCAGGTGTAGAACAATCTGCATAACAAGCAGCGCACGGGAACGTTAGCGCAAATGAAAAAGAGTAGAAAATTAGGCTCGATTTGTTTCAGAAAAACTGTACTGCATTTTTAAACTGTATTATGCAAATGATTATTCTTTTTGTCTTTTATGTGGCACGTGGTTTCCTTCTTTGTGTCTCGCACAAAGATTCGAATCCCTTGTTTTAAACATTCCACATGGATGCATGCTGGGGCTTTGTGACTGAGCGCTGTTTAATCACTGTGCCACTCACTGTTATGGCTTTATCATATTCAGTTGAAGTCGTAGATCACATGTGGCCTAAATTTACACAGAACCAGGCAGTCAGTCTTGTAGATAAGCAGACGAATGGTAAAGGTAGGTTTTGTCAGCAAGGTACTTGTTTGTATGCGTTAGCTATCAAAGACAGTACTTCACTGGCAAGCAGAATAAAAGTTCATGAAAGTTTAAATTAAATTTTGTAGAGTTTAAAAATGAACTTCAACTTGAGGTTTGTATGTTTTCTGTAGCTGGGCTGGGCCGTGCTGCATGATGCTAAACTCTTCTGCATGATTTTTGTAGTTGGCCTAAATGTTAATCTGCTCATCCTCCATGATAGAGAGGCAGGTTGAACCCCTGCACATGGAAGCTCTCATTAGACTTTTAATGGTTTGTGCTGGTGGTGTGATGATGTCTCTCTGGCGCTGTGCATGAAATTATTTGATCTGTTCTATCATTGGCGCTCTTAAATGTGTTTTTCTCATGGGACCTCACACCATCATAACATTCAAAATACAAGTTGTACTTGTATTTCGCTGGTCCGTCTTCAGCTTTGATTACATGATGCATTCACCATGGCTTTGTTTTGCCAATCTTATGCAATGAATTGAAATGCAATTATTATTTGCCCAAGATCTTGTATTGACAGTAGAGTTGAACCACTCTATATCATCCAGTGTTCTCTAGCACATTCCGAAGACTTCCACTGGAGTTAAAGGTTAGTTTATTTGTGAAAATGATGCCCCATGCTCCACTCTTTAGCAATTTACGGCAGATGAATCTCGGTATTGTTGCACTGGATCATGCCTGAGCCATCAGGGAAGAAAGATTGGTTTGATGAGATAACTTATCAGTGTACTTAGGTAATCAGCTGACTTTGTTTTATTGCTGTATAACGTTGGCCTGACCAACTAAAGCAAAACCAGATCGTAATGCTGCCTTTAGGCTTGTAGAGTGGGCACTATGGGAGCATAATTTCATTCCCTCTTACCCTGATGTGCCCATTTGGGCTCATCAGACCACGTGAGCTTTATCCGTTGTTCCAGCGTCTGATCTTTATGTTCTCTTGCAAACTGAGACCATTTTTTTCCTGATTAGCCTCACAAACAAGTGGTTTTCTCGTGGTCACACAGCTGTTGAGGCCTAGTCCTGTGACACCTCTTGCACTGTGTGTGTGGAAATGCTTGTACCTTCACTGTTAAACCGCTGCGACTTCTACTGTCCATCTGTTACCATTTGACGCCACCATGCACTTCAGTAATCTGATCATGATCGTTCCAGATTTTGTTCCCACCACTATCGTTCCAGGGTTTACTATGCGTGGGACAGTTCATATCCCAAGTCCAGTCTTTTCAGCTTCTCCTCACTCGTTTTCTTCGATTGATGCAGGACAGTAATTGAACCTTTCTGAAACGCACTAGCCTCTTCTCACATGGTTGTTTAAAGAGATGCATTAGTTAGGGTTAAAGGAGTTGTTGACTGTGGAAACACATTAATCACTGATGTAGTTATCCAGTCAAAGGCTTTCATTTTTTTATTAACTCATTTATGTGTGGATTACAACTAGAGATGGATCGTTCAGCGTTTTTGAGGCCGATTCCGATCGCCGAACACCTTTCAGCACGATCGGCCGATAGCGACAGAGGGCGGTGTATACGCCACGGCAGAGCTACGTGTAGTTATTAGCGCAAGCAAGTCATGACACATGGTTCAAACTGGTTTATTACCATTTTTAACGAGCTCATGTATAACAGCGTAATATTTTGAACAAAATTAGGAGTAAATAAACAAAGTAAATCAAACAAATATCCCCAATACTGTAATTATTAAATTTAGACCCTTAATTTAAAACTAAAAAACAAAATTAAATAAATGCAGTAAAAACTGCAGTCATTAAACGCAGACTCTTATTTTAAACAACAAACTGCAATCATTAAATGTAGATTTTGAATTGTTGCTGCTGTTCTGTTCGTACCGGTCAGATCTGGTCTGTGCTGGGTTATTATCTGTTCTGGGTTATTATTTTGTGTTGGCTGTGTTAGCTCTGCTGTTTGCTGATACTCACTGTATTCAGCCGCGTACAGTGCCGTATCAGATTAGTAGGCTCTCGGGATCGGCTCTAAATTGGAGAAATATTGGCCGATCATATTTTGATTAAAAATTGGCCAGTACCAATACATAGCTGATCGATCATTCCATCTCTAATTACAGCAAAGTGTGGATTGTTGTGCTGTTCCTCTTTTTGGAGGCTGAATTGGCTTATTGGCCACTTGTTCATTCAACTCCTCTATTCTCTTTACATAATTTCAGATATTTCACATAATGTTGTTTGGCTTTTGTTGGTTGACATTTCTTTTCCTCCTTAAATGATGCTACCTTTACTTTAAAGGACGGACAGGTACAAGAATGTAACTGCAGCGACGTTTTTAAATGGAATGGAAAAAGTGAAAAAGCAAATTTAGCCTTGCGAAAAAAGAAACAATATAATATTCAACAGCTTCCGTGTGGTTCAGAGTGGTTAACTGGCTAATCATCTATTTTCATTGAATTATGACTAGAGTAATGATTTTCTCAGTACATCACTCTTGAGTTTCCTGGCAAAGCTCAAACTCCCTTCAGCAGCCTCATTATGTACAAGATGTGGAATTGTGTGAATTCTGATGGTAAGATGTGTTGAAACAATAATCAGCTGAAATCATTAGTCAGGTTACCTGATATTACTTGGTTTAATCTATAAATTTCATCATATCAGCATAATTTGTAGCAACACAAAGAAATGGGTAAAATACTTTGAGGGCGGTTTAATGTCTGCTGTATCTCTTTACCGCCGGCTTCAGCGCAGACATTAAGAATAAATAGATTTAAAAGTCAAGCAGTTCAGGAAACCCAAGGTTTGGGCAGAAACCTCAGGGGTTGCGCGGCTGCAGTGATTGTACTGGCTAAAATGTTGCCGTCCTTCAAGTTCGCGAATGAAACTGTCAGACTTATTGCTGGCATTATAGCATTTTGGATTGCTCTAGTAATGGTGGCCAGAATTATGCACTGAATACGCACTGACTAAGCAGTTAAGGTAGACAATAAGTACGAGAATATGGATTAAGCTCATATTTCATATCCTCAGTTGCTTTTCACACTAAACCATTAGATGCCGATATAGTCATTCAGGGGCTCTTTTGTGTTATTTTGTCTCTCCCTCATGAACTAACAGTGCCATAGCGTTCCTTCAACACTAAATTGTCACTGAACACTTTAAAAAAGGCTGGCGATGGCAGTGAGGACAGTATTTCTTTTTGCTTTACAAATCTAGCTAGCATATAGTGTGAAATGCCTGTGCTGAAATTACCACATGAAAGGAAAGCTCATACAGATTTAATAACTTTTTTTTATCAAAGGGAATTTCATGTAGCAGTACATGCATGTGTGAGAGTGCACTCCTAACTGCACAGTGCTTTGCAAAAAGGCTGACTGCTATGATGTCCATGTCATTCAGAGTTTGTTCACATGTAATGTCCAAAAAAAAAATCCAGCAGGGATAAGTATCCACCCTCAGATCTCAAACTTTTAACTAGATAACTAGAGATTTAGCCGTATGCCGTGGCGTCCCAGCACGCAAATTACTCTAGAGTGCACATGTACTCTAACCAATTTCAGACACAACCTGTACTTCTTAATCTTAATTCTTTTTTTTTTAATTTGAACAAAATTGATAGCAAGCCTGGGCAGTATGAGAATTTTTAATGACTACTGTGATAAAAATATGTCACAGTACAATATATGCTTTTTAAACATATCATTATAAAGAGAGCACAACTATTCCTGCTTAACTGGATTTATTACAAGATATTATGTGAAATATTGAATTGGAAATAGAAAATGTTGTATTCAGTTATTGGTAATATTTGTACAAATATATTACTGATATTTCTTTTTTTGTCTGCTCTGATCAGATGTCTTGTGATGTATCAAGAAATGATACCTTTGCCAGATTGCCTATTCCAATCCTATTCCAGATTCCTATTATTGCTATTTGCTTCAGAGAAAATCCAAATAGCATGACATCTGACTCTGATGGTGTGGAGAAAGCTCAGAGAAGAGTTTCAACCAGTAAGTAAGAGTTCTGTAAGTTGATTTTCTGGCCAGTAGTGCTAGTGAGCTTATCTTCATTGATTGGATAATGAACTCAGATACATACAAAAGCATTTTAGATGCAAACCTACAAAACTCAGAAAAGATAATGCATGAGCAATGATGATCTGAAACACACCAGGCACTTTTTGAAAGGTCATGGAATGATCTGTGTAAAACAGTAATAAAGCTCAAATGTGTTTAGAAGGCCACTGTATATAAAAACTATCCTGCAGTGTAACTTCGTAAGGCTTTCAATGTACCACAGAATGCATTTTAGATTGTTCTCCGATGCCTGTGTAAAGATATGTGACTTTTGTTCAGGGTGAAATGCCTAAAACACGCATCAGCATCTATTGTTGTTGCTAAGAGATGTAGATTTAGTTTGCATCTGAAAAGGCAGCCTGTGTTACTCATCCAACATGAAAACTACAGATTTGTGACTAATACATTTTAAGGCTTTTAACACCAGCACGATCACCGAAAAGAGTAGTGTCAGATATGCAGCAGAGTTCAGTCACACTGACACGTCAGCTCTGTGAGGCTTGTTCATATATGGCACTTCACCATAGATCCAGCAAATGTTTTGTGTCCTACTGGATTTTGAACTGTATACATTCCGCCCCACTATGGCCGTGTACACACCTTCTAGATGGACAAGATCTGTAAGTATAGGCGTCTACTGCTCCATTCCTGTGTTTTCTCTTGTGTAGGCACCGTAAGCCTCCAGCTCCAGCCCTGCGTTCAGTTTTACTCTCTTGGTTTTTAATTGGAGATCTGTTCATTTCAAATTTTATATTCAAATATCGTCACTGTCCAATGAAAAACATGAATCTTCATTTTTGATGATTTTTATTTTCCTACATCAATTAAATACGGCTGCTGCCGTTTACATTGTGTGAAAGTTTCATGATGAATGGACCAATAGAAATGTTCCAAAATAGCTTGGAAAGAATTCTGGTTCCATTGACTTCGATTGAAAGTGAAGACAGTTTTTGGCCTCTTCTGTAAAGTTGAAGTATGAAGATTAGTCAGAATGCACATGCCTAGTTCATGGCTTTAAAGTTGTAAGTGACTATCATTATTTGAAAAAAGATCAATTAAACAGTGTCATTGTGTTGTTGCTGAAGACTAGGGAGGTGATGTGCATGTCTTCAAAAGCCTCCGTGGGCAGATGCTCTTCCCTCTTTGCTTTTGCCAGCGTGGCCTCAGTCCTGCAAGTCCTGGCGAAATCTTTCGACATCTGCTGGGATCTGTAATCCTCTGTCCCACCTAACACAATTGCCAGGCTGGGCTTGCCAGTGCTGTGGAAATGTGTCCTTGTGCCCATGCCTGAGCGTGGAGGGACTGGGCATGAAAATGGGACTCTATGGAAACTTCATGGACAAAAAGTGCAAACAGTGACTTGCTCTGCACCAAAAGAAAACCGCAGAGAGCAAACACTCCAGCGTGAGAGCTGAAAATGAGATTAAATTGTTAGGCTACTTATGATAAAGTTGACCCCCCCCCCCATTCTGTTTAATGAATTCAAGTTTCATTCTAAATTGTTGAGTAAACAGCAGGAGGAAGATTTTTGAGATTTTGCTTTTTAATACTTTCCTTTCTTGCTGAGTTCTTAATAATGTATGTGTTTTCTCTTTTTTTAAATCTATTTTTTAAGGCAAGCAAAAAAAAATCCTCAAAGAAGTTATAGGCCAAATCCCAAGGCATGTATCCAAAAAGAAAGGCAACATTCTAAAAAGAATAGCTGAAAGTTCAAGACCATTTTTCGAGTCTTCCCCAGGGTAGCCAGTGGACTACAAAAAAATAAAATCCTTATATAGAAAACTAGGGCTCTTCAGCAAAATGGAAGAACAATTACATCTAAAAAGCTTTGAATAATTCATAAATCATTGTTTGAGAAGCTGTCATTTGAAACAACAAGGCTGCTCTAGATACAGTGTCCTGGAGGAAAACTATTAACTGGCAATCCTATTTGTGAATGTGAACACAAAGCTCCTCTTGCTGGAGGACATGGTTAATAACACTTCTCATTAACCACACAAGCCTTGATGCAAATAATATCCTGCCAGCGTCTATAAAGGAGATTAAAGTGAAGCACTTACGGACGCAGGATCTGCTGTTTCTTTAGAACATGGCCCCGGATTACACTATGATACACCTATATTTGTTATTTGCTGGGGTGTTGCTTGTTTAACTGTGCGGATGCTGTTAGGGCAGGTTTGTTGGAGCAATAATGTAGTACAGTAGGCACGTTTGCAAGCAAGATATGTTTGGTGCGTCAGTGCCACCTAGAGGGGTAATGGGGTAAAAACAATTTCCACTACAAACAACATCCTTTACATTAGATTATAAAACAGAAAGTAAGAATGAGCTAACACGGGGTTAGTTTAATGCACCCCAGCTAATAAGAAAAAAAACACCTTTTCGTCTTTTACACTAAAGATAAACAAACTAACTCAGAAGCTGCAGCTGTTGGATTGTCATGGAACAGAACAAAGCAATGAAATCAAATAAACTTAGATATTTTGTATGCCCCCAGGCTGCACTAGTCCATGTGTGAGAGAGCAAAATAAATGGCAAAAGTCATGTTTTCTATGATTTAGCTATGATTTTGTTGTTTACTGTCCCAACATTTTTAAAAATGATAAATGGACGAGTTGTTTGTGACATCATGCAGCTTAGTTCAACACTGTTTTTCAAATGTGACCTGAAACACACAGAGAGACGCAAGCAATACATGTATGTAATCATCAATAACTGTAGAAAATCAGATTTTGTCAGTAATCCATTCACAATTGTCTTGAGTGATCAAATAATGGGAAAACTTTGAGTCTACGTGAGTTAGGCCGTGATCTAATTTTTTATTGCAACCAAACTCAAACTTCATGCAGTGTTTCAAAAATCATAGTCACTTTATCTGAAAATATGAATATGCCTTATCTAAAAGAATAACAATAGTTATATACTTCACTGTGTCCGGCATATATAGTTGGTTTCATTGTTACTCCAAAGGTGCTATGTTGTCATCTCACTTTCTTGATGTGTTAAATGGTGCTTAATTGCTGCGGTCAAGTGCTGCGGTCTGTTTTTACACATTAAAAAAAAAGAATTAAAATGAGAGGGAGGGTGTATATGTGCTGTACTATTTGAATAGATGACTGGAAATGTGATAATTACCAAATTAAGTGTTAAAGCCGATGCTCATTTACCAGATCCAGCTTCAGGGCGCTATCACCCACCCACTGTGTACATATACTGCCAACAGTGTGTAGATGCTCCAGCTGTTTCCGTCACTCTCATTACTAACAGGTGTACTAACAAACACTGGCAGTAGAATGGGTCATACAAGTGAGTTTGTAAAATTTCTCCCCTGCAAGATCTGCCCTGGTCAACTATAGGTGCTATCATTGTAATAGAGAAGCATCTAGGACATCAGCTCAACCATGCAAACTCCCAGACCAGGACCTTTGTACAGTTCTCTGTGTGTCACTAAAGAGTTCCAAGCTGCTACAAAATGCAACATAAGTCAAGTTTATTTGTATAGTGCTTTTTACAACCATGTTGTCACAAAGCAGCTTTACAGGAGTTTGAAAGCATGAAAATATGAAGTCACAACACTTTATCCACTGTGAGAAAGCCAGAGGCGATGGTGGCAAGAAAAAAACTCCCTCAAATCTGAAAGAAGAAACCTTGGGAGGAACCAGAACCAGACAAGAGGAAACCCATCCTCCTCCGGTCAAGTAGTATTTACAGTTTATTGAGCTAATTTAATTAGCACTTCAAGGTATGGGTTTTCATGTCCAAGCTACTGCACCCAAACCTAAAATCACTGTGCATTGTCCAGCATCAACTGGAGTGGTTGGCATAAAGTGGTTGTGGTGTTGAATCATGTTTCAATATCTGGCTGTCTGATGGGTGAATCTGGGTTTGGCAGGTGGCAGAAGAATGCTCTCTATAGGAATGTGTGGTACTAACAGTCTGGGGCTGTTTTACAAGGTCTGGCCGCCCTTAGTTCCAGTCAGAGATAACATTAACGCTACAACACAGCACAAGTAACCAAATAACTCGCTGACCAAAATGAGAGTTTAAAAAAAGCTTACAGAGTTAGAATACATAAATTAAATAAAAAACCTAAGACTGAGATATCATATGTATTTCTTTACTTGTCTGATATAAATGTTCAAGCGCAAAGTGCACAGGTGGGATAAAAACAAGGCCGTACAAGAACTCCAGTCACACCTGTACCCAATCAGAGTTGCCCAATCTGTCAGTGAAGAACTTCTTAGAAACAAAAAAAGGCATAGACCCTCAGAACTAAAGAAATACCCAATTAAATGGTATGCCACAGCATGCAAAGACATTTTAGACAGTAATACACATTTGGTTTTATGGCCACAGTTGGTCTAGTGCAGCTTTCAAAAGAACTGTATCGTGTTTTTGCGTAGGATCAACACAGTTTCTGATTTTAATCACAGTTTCATTAAAAGCAACGCTTGTTGCATTTCTTACCCAATGACTATATACGTCAAATGCTTTGGTGCTTGTTGATTTTGTCCACAGCTCTCCCACGAGCACTATGGGTTCTATCATAGCAACATACAGTGTAAAAGCACCTGAGCTTTAGTCTGTTGTGTTGCTGTCAGATAAAATCAGAAATTAAATATAGCTTTTTCTTATGCGTGTGTTGGGAGTCATGTTAAGTCAAATCTGTTATGTCTTGTAAAACCCACCAGGGGGCACTCAGTACTAATGATGAAGCAAGGCTTCAATTCAGAGAAGTCTACCATCTGAAGCAGATCGTTGGGTTACCTCATGGGAAAACATTTCTGCCTGTTAGTGTTGTACAGTTTATAAAATAAACACAACTCCTCATTCAGAATGACTAAGCTAATAAAAAAAACCTATGAAATGTTTTGTAAATAATCTCATGCTGTGTCAAACCCCATCCAGTTCTTTATGAGGCAAATATGAATCAAAGGTTTGTTAGTTTATGTTCAGCAATGGCATGTTCTCCTTCCGTTATGTAGTTGCAATGTCTGAGAATTTTAGTAACTAACGGACCTGAAACACATTCGTAATGAAAGTAGCATCTAAGTAGTTGAGACAGCAGACAGAATATTGCAGTGGAAATCTGGCAATTAAGAGGATGTGACTGTACTTGCTTGTATATGCATATGAATTATGAAGTTGAAGTAATTTTATATAGCACCACTGAGCTCACTGTGTCAGGGGGTAATGCTGAATCTACAGATCAGGGACAGGCACATGTAGTAAACACCCATTTATATCAGCATAACTCCAGACAGAGGAGAGACACTGATCCTAGAGGCAGCTGCTTGTGGACAATAGTAATATGTTTATTTTAATAAATTACTAAGTGTGAAAGCCTTTGTATTGATGGAGTAAGGCAAGCAAATAATTGCTTGTTGAATGTCAGAGTTTGAGTAGTCATGCGTTGATGGATACTCTCAGGGGAGTGTGGTACCTTTTGCACATATGGCCAAAAATTGTCTAACTCTGTAGGAAAAAGACATTTGACTGAGACAAAAATGACCCATCACAAGCCTAATATTTGGCCTGCTAATGGAGTGTAAATGTAAGAAGTAGAAAGTACAGATACTGGAGTGTAAATGTAAGGAGTAGAAAGTACAGATAATGGAGTGTAAATGTAAGGAGTAGAAAGTACAGATAATGGTGTGTAAATGTAAGGAGTAGAAGTAAATAGTTAGCTGCAAAAAGTTACTCCAGTAAATAACCGAAATTTCTACTTAAGTAAGGTAACAAAGTATTTGTACTTCATTATTTGACACCTCTGGGAGTGGGTATAAGCAGCCAATCAGAACGCAACTGACAGTGTGGCCAGGTTAACACATAAAAGATAACAAGACTCTCCATCTATGTGTAGGGAAGCACCTGTGACTGAGACTAGGAGTCGGCTAACTGGTGATGGTTAGTGCTGTGTGCACATGAACACAGGATAGATCTTGTATGTAGTTGTAAAGGTTCAAGTAGAATGTGACAGCAGTTTGGCAGCAGTTAGAGAGAGACACTAAACGACAATCCGGCTCAGTTGAGCTTGTTGGACATCCTATTATAAAAATAAGGCCATTAATGTGCAGTGTGTCCTCTTTTTGTAGCTGTAGCAGCCTCGACTCTTCAGATATAGCTTTCCAGAAGAATCTGGCATGTATCTGTGGGTAATTCATTCCCTTTCAGTCAAAAGAGCATTCGAAATGTCGGGCACTGGTGTCCGGCAAGAAGACCTGGCTTGCAATCAACGTTCCAGTCCACCTCAGAGGTGTTCACTGGGCTAAGGTCAAGGCCCCGGTGCAGTCCCAAAATGTAGCTATTAAAAAAAAAGATGTGCATTAATTTGTCTTGTCATTCTCTTTCTACATTGAATTATTATAACAAGGATGACCTTAAAGAATGTCTGTGGATTAATTGCCTTGTACAATGTGATGAGACCACCCAAAATCGTATAGCACTCTTTCTTTGGATGCCCTTTTCTCAGAACATCATTGCTTATTCTATATCATTCTCAACGATTTAATTGAGCTCTTTTATTCGTTCTGCTTAACCAGTATGACAGTTGTCTGGTTTCTCTGACTAAGAGCTGAACCCAGGTTTTCTGGGTAGAAACCAGGAGTCCTGAATCACCGGACAGTTAAGGATGTTAACTGTTAAGGACTGTTTTAAGAAGTAAGATCCAGAAGGCCTGTCTGTCTGTTAGAACTGTTGGCAAATTGGCAAATAGTTTTCATAATCATCCAAATTTAAGTTGCGTGCAAAAGTTTCAACACCCTGGTCAAATGACTTGCTTTGTGAATTTTTTCTGTCAAAATAAGTTAATCTTTTACAGACATTTGCCTGCAATACTTTATTGTGCAATTACCCAGTTTAACACTGGGGAAAAATTATAATGTGATGTATCATTTTCACAGACTAGTTTATCTTTTAGTTTTTCCTCCAGTATGTTAAATAAACAGTAAATGTGCATTAAAATAAACAAAAACATATTTGGCAAAGGGTGCAAAAATCTTTCCATATCACTTTTTTTTGCAATCATAAAGAAGCAATATGTAAGATTTTTAGTTTCAAACATCCGAAAATAAACTGATATGATCCACAGAATGTGAAGAAATTACAGTTTTGATGGTATGCCAACAATATCTGTGTGGTACTGCAGAGATCTACTGAAGTTAGCATTCTATCCAGTTAAGCCTTGTCTCGTAGTACCATGCTATACCATTTTATAATCACTTGTCAATCTTATTGAAGGTGCTGCTCCCGGTTAGATCATTTGAGCACAGATAGTCAATAAAACTATGGCTAAAACAGCCATTAGGATGGCCAGAGATGTTTCAGCAGCGAACTAAAGAAGTTATGTAAATAAAATCAAAACAGTGGTGTCCTTTCAACCTCTGGAAGGCTGGAAAAGAGGTTTAATGTTGAGCTCTAGATGCTGAACTCTAGATTCTTCTAGACTAGCAAGAACTGAAGAGGGAGCATTTTCTGGTGATGTGTTGCCCCCAGTTTAACATCTTGCAGGTTGCGTTATCTTTAAAATTATCTCTAGTCATATAAAGCTAGCTAAAGTGGAGTACACTTTGTGGCAACTGAAAGCATGATACCAACAAGTGACCCATACATTTAATCAATCTTTCACAAATGCTACAAAAATTGCACAGTGATACAAGCTTTTCGAAACAACTCCTTGTGAAAGTATCCACAGGATTGAAACAGGGCATGTCACCAACATATTTCCCCTCAGAAACCAGGGGTCGACAGTTTCTGCACAAAGGTCTTAGCCTTTGCCACATAGTATTTTCAGAAATGCTTCGACTTCATCCTAAATTTCAACAAAATAAGACTTCTTTGTCTTTTTAGAACTTCACAAAAACAATTACTGAAGCAACATAAATAATACACATCATCAAGCAAGCATTTGAGTTTGAAGGCAAGAACGCTGTCATGATACAGAGTGAAGGAGTGAATACATCTGCTTGTACAGTCCATGTGATGGTCATTAGCTCTGTGGGATCAAGTCCATACAGAGGTCTCGACCGTTGTGTTATCTGTGTAGCGAGATACATACACACTGACATGAATTGCGTTGTTGATTTAATGAGCTACGTTAGGTCAGTACGTGATCTGAACTACACTGGCACCACGACCATTATTAAAAAAACAAAATCCAGTTCATGTTTGTCCATTCATCTTGTATCTTGTATATAAACAGACTTGTTCCAATGTTCCACCAAAATCTGTTGTATTTTTTTTTTTTTACCTCAAGACAACCTGGATATCTAAAACATGTATTATTGTAACATTAGCATAGTCAAAAACATAAAGTACATGGAAATATGGATACGGAAAAACAACAAATGTGCGTCATCATGGACCAAAAAAAAAAAAAAATAAGCAAAACAAAAGGCGTACTAATGTTATCTTCGAATAAAAATAAACCAAGACTTGACGTGTATTAAATCAGTCCTGCTGTGTTAATGACTCTATTTTACAATGTGAGAGTTGCTCATTTCTAGCCATTTTATATTCATGTCTTAGATGTATTGCCTCTTAATTTAGCAAAGCAACTGGTGTGCTCAGGAATATGTAATGGGATTGCACAAAGTAGCCTAATTGCATCCAATTGTGAGACATGACTCCCAACTGTGACAGTCCCCCTTTTCATAAATAAACTCTACATTATTGTGCAAAAGTTCCTCCAGTATACCTAAAATCAACTTCTATCACTTTTATCTTCTTAAATATTTCACTGCTTTCTGTACAGTAGGAGCATAAGTAAACATTTGTCGTTCTTCCAGGGGATGTCAGACCTCTGTCCATCTGATCACACTGAGTTTCTGTCAATGGTTTCCTCAAAACTCACTCAAAACTGTTTGAGTGAAAGGAAGGCGATACTAGGTGGCTGACGATGCTCCGGGGTGCATAGGGTGACCTGGGGTAGCTTAATATAGTCAGAGCTGGAAAAAGCAATTGTAAGCAGCTCAGGATGTCCACTTCCACAGTTAATTGCCTTGTCAGTCAAGGGGCTCCACACCCTCCAGGTGGTCTGGAATGGGGAGGCCAGTTAGAACTGTGAGGCATTTGTTCCATACATTAAAGACCGGGCAGACTGGCTGGGTGAAGGACACGTGGAAGGTATGAAGGTGCTGAGAGCCCACGGCGTCGTAGAAGGCCAGCGAACCGGCATCATAGTCCAGGAGCACTCCGACGCGTCTCAGATGGGGTGAGGGCTCAATGGCCATCTCCTTGCTGTTGTGACGCACTACCCAGGAGTTGTTGCACCGGCAGAGCACCCACGAGGAGGGGTTTTTCCCAATCCATTCATGCTTGGGTGCCGACTTGTAGGCTATACCCACTGCGTACCTGAGAAGAGACATAAACAGTCAGTCGTTAGTTTCCTTGTGCCAATTGTGGATGATTGCCTTTTGTTGCTTTCGGTATTTTCTTTATGTAATGATTTTTTATAAACCTCACCAAGTGCTCCCTCCTATAAGAGCCTCCCAGTAGTGGCGGCCGCTGTCAATGTAGACATTCCCAGTGACCCCGTAGCTGCTCTGGCTACTGAAACGCTCCTGACCATGGCTCTTCTTAGAGGATGTCTCGTCACGCTCCACCGTCAGATTGTCATGAGAAACTTTCAGCTTTCTGTGGGCAGACTTGGGGTCCAGCTTAAATGGCTGACCTGCGGAACACAACATATGACTTGTGAACTGATGCCAATATCCAATATTGTTAACGTGCTTATCTGGGGATGCCAGTGCAGATGCATAAATGTTTATAAAAAGTAGAAATTAGGCCCACATCTCGCTGAATTAGTATGTGGAGAAATATAACATTAATTAACATTAATTAAGGGTTATAAGTACAGTAAATATTATATAACATCAGAATTCAGTATAATAAATATACCTTCAAACATATTGGTTGGAAATATCTAGCCAATGTTGTAGATTTTTTTTAAGCAATTATTTGCCAATAACTTTTTGTTTCCAACATTACTGTGTATCCTTATCCTCTGCTTATGTGTGTCTTATCAAATATATGCTATTGATACCAATAGCTAGTACGCTGATGATTATCTTAATCGCATATCATTCTATTGCAGTATTTTTAACATTTAAAGCGAACAAATAACATTAATTAAAGTCTTACTGTTGGTCTTCAATGTTCCAGGTTCACTGCTCCGACTCCCTGCTTGATTGATGGCCTTGACAATGAAGATGTACTTTGTACCGCTCTGTAGGCCGTGAACCGTGTAGTGGTTTTGCTTGATGTTGGGGACGATCATCCAGCTGTCAGCAGAGTTACAGAGACCTGGACAGGGAAGTAAGGTAAGTTTTGCAGTCTGAAACAGTCTAGGCCTTCTTATTGGTGCTAGCGGTCATGGAATTGGCTAACTGCATGCTTGGCTATTTCCTTAAGTTGTGGCTTAAATGGCTCTTATCATTGGCTAGTCTTGCAGAGCCAGATGTGACCTTGATGTGTACAAGAGTACACATCTGGGGACAATTTGTTAAACCTTTGGTGCTGGATTGCCACAAAAGTCTGCCACAAAACTTTGGAACCCCCACAGAACCCCCCTTTAAAATAGGTAACTAGATATAGTGACTAAATGATAACTAGCTAGCACAAGCATAAAAAGTATGACTATACAAATTGGGGATGGAAGCATCAGTCAGCAATGCTGTGGTGTCAGCTGATTTTAATCCAAAATATGCGATCAGTTGATATTTCTTTCTTTTCTTGCTGATTCTAAGAGCTGATTAGTCACGAGACATGTGAGCCATATTTCATGAGTTAAGAATTGCTGCAGCTCTGCGTGAGGCCCCTTGGTCTCAGGACCTTACAGATACTTTTTCAAATGCTAGATGGATTTGGTATTAGATTTTATTGCCATACTCAGAAAACATAGTCAGTCTGCAGCTTTTTATTTCATTTTTTTTTTTACATTTTTGACTTAGTAAAACAAACATGTGTCATAGGGGGAAGCACCACTAACTGTTAAGAATGCATCACTTAACCCAATACAGTGAGAATGAGAAGACAGCAGAACTAGCAAAAAACAAAAACAGTCTAGATAACAATAACGGTTATTGACCAACCGTGCTGAAAGGCTAACTGTGTTGGCTGTAAAATCACTGATTGCTCTGTCTCTGGTGCAGATTGTATTCTGACACTGAGGACATGTTTTCTCCTTCAGTTTCTGATTTACTTCATCCTTTATTTTTAACCTCAGCTTACAGTCTGAAAATGTTAATTGTTTAAAGATCAAGTTATTAAATGCAAATGGAATTTTTCTACACAATGACCTTATTCTACAGTTTTACTCCATCAACCAGGTAAGTGTGTCAGACTGTCGTTTTTAATTAGCATCTAACTTGTTCCTTCTCATTTTAATAACTCTTGAGGGTGTAATGAATAGGGATAACTATGTGCTGTGCTGCTCCAGTGACTCGTGTGGATGACATTCCAGCATGTAATATGTAGCGCAGGCCACACTTCTACCTCACTGCCTCCGTCTCACATGCTTTCATGCCTCGAGCACTGAGTGTGCACGCGGGTCTGTTCTGCTGTTGTACACGTTGTGTTTAAAACTGCAGAATTGTACTGTGAACATGCTTCTAATAATACAGATCCTGTAATACAGTGTAGCATTCACTGCCTATTTATACACACTTGTGCTCGAAGAGGTGTTAAATATGTGCTAATATGAGCAAAGGCTGAGTAAAAATTGCGTAAACATTAGAGATGGTTCTGCTTATTCAAATAAACAAATATCCCGACTTATTGTGGTATCTTAATATGGGATATTAATCATTGATTTTAAGACCATTTTTTGATTTTAAGACCACAGTCACAAGCAACTGATGCCGTCTCACACATGTCAGATAGACAGCATATAAACTGAGCTGTGTATGCAAATAAATATATATATATATATATATATATATATATATATATATATATATATATATATATATATATATATATATATATATATATATATACACACACACACACACACTATCGCTCAAAAGTTTGGGATCACAGTGAAATGTTCTTAATTTCAGTGGAGTATCTTCCTTCCTTAACACAACAATGGACTGACGGGTCTCTAAAGAAAGTAGTTTCTTTCTGGTCATTTTGAGTCGGTCAGTAAACCATCAACTGCTGATCTTCAGATACTAAACTAACCTAGAATGTTGTTCTCCCTTTTATGCTCACTTACATAATAGCAGATTCCTTTAGTAAGTTAATTTAATTTAAATTGAATGACATTGTATTTCATTGTATGCTGTATCAGATGGAATAAACCACTTTTGCATTCATCAGTTCTTATTCTGAGGTATGTCTTGCACACTACGTGTATATACTCTTTCTTTAAACTGCTTTTTTATACCATACTTACTGACAATATTGGACTGTCCAGTGAAGATAGCATACTGAAGCTCGTAGGAAACCACAGAGAACTCGTCATCAGAAGTCCAGTGCACGGTTATGGTGTCATAGGAGGCGGTGCACAGCTCCTCTCGGATGCCTGGGGGACTAGGTGCTGGAGTAGATGACAACAATACATAGTATTCAATATGAAAGTAAAGATTTCACAAAAGGATTTCTCTGTTACTGAGTCTTTTATTTATTTAGTTTTTCATTGTCAGTAGTTGTGTGTCCTCTAAGATTAAATATGAAATACGTATTAGTTTCCCAAACTGTTATAAAGTTGAGCAGCATTATGGTTACTATTATGGTTCAGCTATTGTAATGGAACCATATGTTTTGCCGCCCTGTCGTGTGAGTCTATGTGGAGCTATTACTCTATGTTTACAATCTTAGCTTTATACTACTGATACAGTGAACAACTTCATCCCTAAAAACAGAACCCTTACCTAGTATAGTAGAAGATCATGTACTGCGTAATGTATAAAAAGAGGCAATGTTCTAGGAAAAGAATCACATTGTACACATCACATCACTCTACCGTCTGAGAAGAAAAGCTGTTTGTTTATTCTTTTCAATATTTGTAATGTTAACAATTAAGATCTTTAAGATTTGGCCAGTGGTGGAGGGCAATGCACAATTAGCCTATTTACCTGCTAAATACTAGGGGCGGGAATCACCAATAAAAATGATTGTGATTTTGTGATACATAGTTAGCTAATAATGCCTCATAGGAGTATTTACACCTGACCTTTCATGTGGTCAAGGACATCTGAACGTGATCTGCTTCCTGGACAAAGGAGGTTAATGTAAGGTATAAACAGGCCCTCTGTGACAAGGGCATAAGCCTGTGTCGGCCCTGGGGATCAAAATGAAACTACTTGTGGTTTTAAAAGATGAGCAAATCTTTAATTTGACCAATAATATTATCCCAATTTATACATTTTTAAAAACTGCTTATCGTCCCAGTCCTAGTATGATTTCATTAACCCTTTAATAAATTTACTGCCAACACACTGATCCCTATTCGTTAAAATAAGAAATGGGGGCAGCTCTGTCCGTTCTCAGTAATGTCATTGATGATTCAGAATACTGTTGTTGACAAAACAAGCAGCAATGAGCATCACTGATGAATCAGCTTCAGTGTGTGGTAACAGGCGCTTGCATATTAGTGTTGATATGCTACATGGGCACCTTCCCATTGGAAAACTCACCTTTGATCCAATATAGCGGATTTCAAGATGACGGCCATATTCAAGACACAGCCTAAAAAATAGGCCCCCTCACCCATTACTTGCTGGGGTATTTAGATACATAATTTTCCCTTTCGTTTCTGAAATAAAGGGGTGTCCTGAGACTTTTGACTCACCCTGCAGTTTAAATTCTTTAGCTGCACACTTATGTCTACACGTTTGCACTTTGTACTCTTTGTTCCATGTTGCACCATGTTGTTCCTGGAGGAACGTCGTTTCACTCCACCGTGTGCTTGTACATGGATGGAATCACAATAAAAGCCACTTGACTTGAAAAGTGTAAACAGGCTGATAGTCTGAGTTTTACATATAACAAAAAACATACATGTTTAAAAATATGTACATTAACATTAAATCCATCAGAGATCATTGCTGGCCTTTCGGTTTGTTAGTTTATTTTAAGGCTTGAAGCTGAAGCAGAGCTGTAGAGCTCCTGCTCCTCCTCGGCTGTTTACTGGAGTATTTTAGCAGAATAGGCTGTTTCTTACAATGCTAGCTTGATTAATCCGTTTCTCCTTCCTCCATGTGTTCTTCCCTCATTCTTAATGTTTGAAAAGATTTGATGAACAGTTAATTATAAATAAACGTGGGACATACTGCTTGAGTTTTGGATAACAGATTGGAGAACAGAACACTCATTCATAGAGGAAAAAAATATAAATTCTGCTTATTGATGTTATGGCTGTTATTGATATATTTCTAAGTGGTCCCAGACCCAGACCTCCTTAAGCTTAATCCAAAAGATTTGGAACACTTTGCCAAAAGTTACAGCACCTTTGCCAGAATCTGACCAAAAGACTGAATGATCATTAATTGCTTTTCAATTTTCACTTCTTCTTTGACCACCCGTGGGCAGTGTGGTGTATACTTTTTGAGGGGGCTGGAGCTGATTTGGCTTATAATCCTGGCTAGCTCCCCCTTTAGGTCCCCCCACCTTGTCGTGATCCCTCTTCAGCCCAGTGCTGCGCTCTGTAGTGCAGTGAATTTAGAGTGCACAGCGCTGACAGATCTGTCCTGACTGCCTCAGCGAGCTGCCCCACAAATTGAGCTTCATCTCGGCACAAATAACCCCACATAACAGAAATGCCTAACAGAGAGTAAAAATTGGGAGCATCAGAGGCTCATCGCTTTGTAAAGTGAATTATATACGCGTGGTTTTGCATCCGAGTCACCGAATGTGTTATTTAGAAATTATTAGCTTCCATTGGTGCATAGCTTTGTGCTGCAAGAGTTTAACATATCTTCTCATTACTGTCACCTGCTGCAGTATATTGGTTGCAGCCTTGAATAATCACAGCCTACTTAACACAGATAGTATATTTCATGTGCCGTGTAATATGATGTGAGGTGTTTGACTCTACCTGTGAGGTAATCAAGACTTTCCAGCATTTTCTTCTCTCTGGTAAAGTCCAGGGCGAAGGTGTCGAAAGTGTCCGTCAGATTAATCTCAGGTATCAGGACCTGAGAAGATGCGGTTGCCATGGAGACTCTGAAAAGTTGGAAATAATGGGTCATATATCTTTAATTGTTAGTTATGATTTATGAATGACTGCCTTCAATGTTTGATGTTATTGAACTTTATTTGATGATATGTTTGGACAGAGTGTGAGACAAATTGCTGTTCTGGTTACTTACTGCTTGATTTTCTACAAACTCAAAACTTTACGGCACTTTCCTAAATCAAAAACAGCCAATCTTATGTATGGTGTTCAGACTGCTGTGAAAAACAGAACTGCACAATGAAATAATTGTCTGTTATACAATATTGTCAAAGGATTGTCGTTCACAGAAACCAGTATAAATAATTTTGGTTAAAATTGAGCCAGACTTTTTTTTTTACCATGGAACAACAAAATGTTTTTAAAATCAAAATGTAGGGCTGCACAAAATTGGGGGAAAATGACATTAATCTCTCTCTCTGTCTCTCTCACTTATACTATATATACATTCCAGACATTCCATTAATTATCTCTCTATCTATCTATCTATCTATAGTATATCGTCGCTGTCCAATGAAAAACATACATCTCCATTTTCGTCGATTTTGAGTTTTCTACATCATTTAAACACCGCAATGGTTGCTTTCATTGTGTGGAAATGTCATGATGAATAAAGTGCTCCAAAATAGCTTGAAAAAAATTCTGGTTCTATTGACATACATTAAAAGTAACGTTTTTGGAACGTCTGGAACTAAACTTTTTCCTTTAAACTGAGGTGCAAGATGTTTCTCACTTCTTTAAAAATAATATATATATATATATATATATATATATATATATAATACTCCCTTATTAATCCACACTTATGTGAGTGATCTAACTTGTACTACTAGTATTAAATTGTGCTTGCTGCCTTCGGGGCACATCATCATGTAAACTTCAGTTAGGACTGAATTGAGGAAGCTTTTAACATGTTCATAATCTCTTATCGTTAGATAAGAAAACAGAATTAAACAGAAAGAATTTCCTAAATATTGTCCTAACTTTACGATGAACCCAACTTCTATTTAGTCATCTGTTTACAGGGTTTTATGCCGTGACAGGTAGCGTAGTTCACTATATATTACACTTACCAGAGTTTTTTTCTAGCTTTGCTTTTTAAACACCCCACACAGATACATATTACAGTGACGGAGGTGAATAATGGGGAGACACCGCTGAATGTGCATCTCTGTCAAACAGAGAGTCTCACAGAGACAGTTAGATTTAGGGTAACTGACGAACCAGCTGTAGCGGTTGCCAAAATGAAACCGAGGAGCGGCGAACTGAGAGCTGGCGGAGTTCCAGTTTATCACTTTTTAGTTTTGTTTTGACTTGTTTTACATCAGTAATGACAGCTGTCTCGCTAACAAACAATAGCTACATTAACGTTACCATTAATTTGATTATGTGTTTATGTTCAGCTGTGCACATATGGTTGGTTGCTTGGTAACTCAGAGTAAGTTGTGTTATTCAACACTTCTCTTCTAGATCGATCATGGAAAATGAGAACCATGTGGGGTTTTTGTTTGTGTTAAGTAGCCAAAAAAGCTGCAGGGTGAAGTGTTTGATTTAATTTGCCTTGCTTGATATCACATCCTGTGATGTAATGATGGCACATGTGTACTTTGCGATGCCGGTGCTGAAACGATATCATGCAGCCCTGCGATATAGCAATGTAATCACGATGTGGTACCTGGTCCGTATCGCAGCCCTACTTGATGGTGTTGATTCTTGTTTTGCTCACCGTTCAGAGATGCTCTTGGCAGTCTGGAGGAAGCGGGCATGGTCGGACTCTTTGAGCGTCTGATCTGCCTGAGTTATCAGAGCGGAGGAGCGCTCTATGCACTGCTTGCAGTTGGCGATTTGCTGCGCCAGTTTGCGCAGTCGGACAGTCTGAAGACAACAAATGATATATCATAAACCAGTACTAGCACACATTCATACATTTGTTTGCTAACTTTTACATATAAAGTCAATGGCAAACCATTTATCTGGCAACCATGTTTATGTAGCAGCAGAATATGTTAACAGTAGAATTAATTTGTGTAGGATGTGTTGAGATGTAAGGAAACTTTAATTTACAAGTAGGTCAGAAAGATTTAGAGGGATTTAGGTCATGAAGCTGGTAGCCTCAGTTTAATATGGCCAGGCATATGGTAGATCTATAAACACATACTCTTCAGCAACACGTCTGACCTCCTGCTCTTATTTTCTTCGTTTTTTTTCTATTCTCCCTCATTCACCCACTAAACATATTTAACTATAACGCCTTATGATTGAATGAGATTATATGTTTATATGATTGTAGGCTGAATTTACAGTAATTATGTACTTCTGTTGGCCGTCCTGTGGTAGGACTGTTTCCCTCTTTTAACTTTTAATGACTAAGAAACCTTTTTATTTAAATAATGGGTCTCTGTGACGGCTGTTGCATTCTGGAAACAAGTGTTACCCTTAGTAGTACTTACCTTGCCCTCTTTAATTTTGGCACCAATGATCTGTCTCCGCTCCTGAATTATATTGATCAATAGGTCGCATTCCTCCATCAGCTTTCCTTCCTGCCGCGAAGCATTCATCTGAGAAAAAAATACATAGGACCAGTAAACGCAAAATATCATTCCTACCAGACAAACGTTCACACAGTGTAGGCAAGTGTTTTATGGTTATATGCATGACAGTAAAATTAATCAATAGACTTTATATTACTCTTTTAGTTTTATATATATATATATATCTCCCAAATATAGGGTGAAACTGTGTCACAGAGTCGCCAACTATTATAATTATAAATACAATACGAATTGCAAACACTTATGACGAAAGTAACAAAAATATGCCAAATGCATCTGAATCTGAGCACACAGAAACTATTTGTGTCTTTTAAGAAATCTCAGAATTAAGAAATTTTGGGAATTTGACAGCTGAGACAATATTTAATGATGTATTAGTGAGTAGATACTTATGTGAGTCAATATTGTTGGTTATTAGAGTTTTCAGATGCTTCAAAATGAATCACCCTGTCTCCCAGAGAGGCCCAGTCTCCTGGGCCTCTCTGAATATTCTTTATATTAAATTGGTTGCATACAAATTGCATTTTTAATTGGTCCTCTGTAGCTTTTGTTGAAATTGTTATTCAAAGTGAAAATTTAAAACATTACATGGAATATATCTGGAATACATAACAGATGGGAATTTTGAGGAATCCCAATGTAAAGAGACAAAATTCAGTTTTTGTGACCATTTAGCAGATTATTTTTTGTGTAAATTTCAAGATGTCTGTTTTATATCTCCAAAAAAATGTATGTATTGTCCTGAAAAAAACATGAACACCTGAATCATGCCAAAACTACCATACATGACCAGAATTCTCCAGATCCTACATGCTGTGTAAAAATGATGAGGTGAGATGTGAACGAGGGGATTGTTTGAGGTGTGTAATAGCTTCTCTCTTCAGTGATTTTTAGCTTTGTTGCTGTCTGAAAGAGACTTATTCACTCACACTTCTGGCCTTTCAACACCACTAATTAGGTCCCCTGACCTTTGAGTACTGCTCTCAATAGTCCTACCTCAGAGAGTTTTCTTTTTTTTTTCCTGAGTCATGCTCATTGGTTAGCATATCTGGCCCAGAAACTCTCTGGCTGGTGCCTTGCTAATGAGCACGGAAGCCTATAAATGACTCAGGTGGGGGGTAAAAAAGACTTGTTAAGTAAATACTGAAACAGTGCCGTTATTGGTTGACTTTGGATTGGAAGTAACATAATACAGGTCACCTGAATATCCAACATTAAACTGCCAGTGCTTTTTTAAACAAAAGTATGAATAGAACATGTTCTAAATCCATGTACGAACCACTAGTACGTCCTAAACATGGTATTTTTCAAATGTATACAAGCGCAGCTGCACTCACTGAGCAATGACACATCCTACACCTTGTATTAATACTCTGAAGTAACCCCAAAGTACAGTGTGATTTTAAGTAAGACTTATGAACAACATAACATAGGTGCCTTTTTGGGCTATTTCATAAATGTATTCTAAAAGTTTTTCTTTGTATTTTAATTGGTTGTGTTGCTATATTTATTTAGGACAGTATATTTTTTAAAGCTGTTAATTCCTTTCAGACCACTCTCTTTAAGCCATCTCTCAAGTTTTTAGTCATAAACTTGGGTTAAATATCAAAGTAGTATTAATAATTTAGGTTAGCCTGCTGTGTTATTGATACAGAATGCTCTGACTTGCACACTGTACAGAATACAAATTTGTATTTTGGTCTTTACTTATAATAATTGCACACTGTACAGAATACAGATTTGTATTTTGGTCTTTACTTATAGTCTTTTGTTTGCGGTGGCCCTGACTGGAAGCTTGCACATATGACATGGTCAAAGTTAGAAAAGAATGACATTGCCTGTTAATTCTGCCACCGTCATGCACAGATATTTAATGCAAAGATGTCCCAGTTGAGTCCTAAATAAAACCTTGTTTTTAGTCTCCAAACCAAATGAGGTCAACATGTCAGTTAGTTGACATGCAACTCAGCTATGCAACTGGTATTGCAGTATTCAATGATCAGCACTTTTTCAGGGACATGAAGTAATCTCTTCAACTGGGTTTGTCAGACTGAGGAAAACAATAAACTATGTAGGACAGTGAATTCAGATCCACAGGCCAGCATTATTATTTTAACCTCTGTCAGTTAAAGTAACCGTATCACATAGTTTAATATGTGTGCACACTTCCAGAAACCTTCACATGTACACTCATTATAGTCTGGCCAATACGGTGAGAGGGAGATGTAGAGCACGACTGCAGTGAATGTGGCTGATGTGATGAAATAGTCCTCGACAGTCCCATAAGTGATTCATTTAACCCTGAGGAGATGCAGCTTGGCGAAAGTCCACTTTGGGAAGGCAGAAAGGAAAACCATACAAGGGATGAAGCCATGCGGCTTGCTTTTCTGATGTAAAATATTTAAAGACCAGGTTGTTTCTTCTTCCTGTGTGCTGTTTCCCCCTGGCTTCTCACAGCATTGCAATTAGAGATACACAGTGATATCAGAATTATATTGGCATCTGCAGATGTTGACCGCTGTTACAACACAATGTTTGAGAACGTTTAGTCAACACTGGACTACTACGCTGGCAACACTTATGATGATACTATTACCGCCATGCAGTTTGTTTGTTTAAGTGGCCAGAAATAAGATTTGGCATTTGCTATGTTTTTATAGATATACATGGATAATGTCATATTCTCTTTTGTGTGATATGTACCACAGTATTGTTGGTATATTCTAATCTGAATCAAGTTTTATAATCCAACTGTGTCCTCTAGTAGTTTAACAATAACATTGAGTCTGCTGCCATTTACAGCTTTATAAATTGTGCATGGTCACATTACTCACTGAGCCATGCATGACACACACTCCACAAGCTTTAAAAGGGCACGAGCATATGCGAAATACGTCAGCCCAACTCCAGTGGCCCAAATATGACTCAAAAAAAGAGGTCAGGCTTTTTCATCTTTGTGTTTATTCCTTCAAATGCATTATTTACACACACATCCCGATTTGCAGCCACATTCTGTTTTGGGTTCTCTTCTAGGCCGGAAAGCCCTCCGGGGGCAAAGTCAGGAACACTTTCGGATGGGTGTGGTAAAGGCAGCGCTGAGCAGTTGTGAAGACATGGCATAGTGACCTTGACCATTATTAATCAAAGCTGTGCACAGTCCCAGACCTAATCACAAGCTGAGCTCATGCTTGTTCAGCAACCGTTTTGTTATTCATTGGTTTTGCCTTTGGCATGTCTGTCTGATGAAACTCAAGTTTGAGGTTCCCTCTGGGATCAATAAAGCATCCATCCATCCATCCATCCATCCATCCATCCATCCATCCATCCATCCATCCATCCATCCATCCATCCATCCATCCATCCATCCATCCATCCATCCATCCATCCATCCATCCATCCATCCATCCATCCATCCATCCATCCATCCATCCATCCATGAGTATATTAAAGCATAGAAGTGTAATAATCTGAACCGAACACTTGATTTTCTGTTAATTCACCAAAACTGTTATCAATGTCCTATATAACATCCACATTAAGATTAAAAACAGAAAATACTAATAATACTACTAATAATTTCTACACATAGCAGTCCAATACAAAAGTGGATGCACTTATTTAACATGCACATTGGTGCAAACTAATGCTGCAACTATTCCATGTTCCATTTTAGGTCCTATTACATTATGCTACTGACACAGCCCAAAACATAACAAATACAATGCAATAACACAGCATTTAAATATGTTATTTAAGAAAAAAATAATTAAACTACACAATCACATCATTCCATCACTGTAAAAATACTAAGACGTTTCGTTTATTTTGTATTTTATTATTATATTTGGCAGAAATTTAACACTATAAAGTTTGGTCTGTAGAGGGAGCAATGCACTTACAGATTGACCTCAAACATCACCTATGAGTATAGACATTGGCTCATGAGCCAGTAAACGCTGATGTGATATTGGTTCCCTACTGAAACATCTGCATGGATTCAGCTGAGCTTTATGTAAATGATATGTAAATTAGGTGCTGGTAGCCCGGCATGTTATTGATGAATGCAGTCGGTGTGGAGCCAGTGGTCAGTGATCATCTTATAGACGTTGTTACTTTAACATATAATCATAATTTTTTAAA
This sequence comes from Megaleporinus macrocephalus, assembly GCA_021613375.1. NCBI lineage: Eukaryota > Metazoa > Chordata > Actinopteri > Characiformes > Anostomidae > Megaleporinus > Megaleporinus macrocephalus. The sequence continues at coordinate 15,819,525 of CM038722.1, forward strand.
TCATCACATTCACTCGGACACAGATGGCTCTCTGTGTGTAAATTAGGTGTTGAGCTGCTAGCGAGCACTGATGAGGGAGGACTGAGAGCCCCCCACCTTGAAAGCAGTTCACTTCTCTTCACAAAGACAACCAAGTGGAGATCAAATAAACAGCAGCTGTCTGCATTCCACAAAAAATCTCAAAAAATAACCTTTGAATGCATTAAATGCTTATAATGTTGATTTGATATTTGACAACACAATGTTATAATAATGGTATTAGAATCAATAAGTGGTATCGTGTGCATAAGTGAATGAAGAGAAAAGAGGAATCAACCCTCATTTATTCATATCATATTTGATAGGGATAAGGGGAAAATCAATACAGCACAATATTCTAATATTTTCTGCAGCAACATTGTATTGGACATAAGTTGGACATTTTAGTTAATGTATTATAATATATAATAATATGTTTAGGTTTTATTTAGTTGAAGGTTTTTTGCTCGTGTTTGCTTTAGTAAAAACAAGTAAAGTGAGAAGAACAGATTGAAGACTTTGTTGACACAGTTTGCAGTTTGAGGCAGTAATAAACGTTAGGTAATAAATAGTATATATTATCACTGTACTCAGCATTGCATTTTTTACATCTTACTAATATTGCATTGTGACTTCAATGCATATTTCAATATCATATCAGGGGCCTTTAGTGATTCCCACTCCTAATATTTGACAGTAGAGAAAAAGAATATGTACTATTTATAAGTGGAAAAGAAAATAACTGACAATAGCTATGTAAACCACAGAGCTATCATAACGCTTCACAATGCATTTTATTTAAGAGATTGTAAAACATTTTAATTTGGAAAAAGATTAGTTGCAATCATAATAGTGTCCAGATAATGTATCACAGTTAAGAATGATGTTAAATTAGATGTTAGAAAACTGGACAGTGACTCAATATCCAGTGAGATTCAGGTTTAGCTTTTTATCTGTGCTTAACATTTGTTGCTGTGCACAAAAGCAGAAGTGCTCTTCAGCTGTGGGTTTCTGGTCCTGTCTACTCTCACACTCTTCTATTTTTAAACTAGGACAGAGCACACACACTCTTTCTCTCTCTTTCTCTCTGTATCTCTCTCTCTCTCTTTTTCTCTTTCTCGCTCGCTCACTCTCTCTCTCTCTCACTCTTTTTCGCTCTTTTCACTTTCTCTCTCTCTCTCTCTCTCAAATAACTTAACGGCTGATATAACAATTTGCTTAAACTGAGTGAAAATGTAGTGCATATATTGGATCACTGATCATTGGAAACTTGGTATTCATTAAAAATACATAATAATATTAATACTAAATATTATTATTATTATTATTATTACAAACAAACTGCAACTTCTAATTCGATAACCAGTAACAGATTTAAGACCAAAAAAAAAAACCCAAGAGTGTTTTTGTAATGCTAGTGTGCTGCACCTAACATACCTGCACTGTCTCTATTTTAGTGTTAAACAAAGAAAAAAAAGATAAAAACAAACAACAAAGGAATTACTACAGTTGCAGTACAGCTTCTCTCTTCAGGGGCTGTATTTTAACAATAGAGCATTAGGCTTAGTTGTTACATGCAGACTCTGAAATGAAGATGAAACAGATGATGGCACTCACCTCGACATGTTGGCAGGTTTGAATCAGCTTCCCCATCAGAGATTCCAACTCATTGTTCCTCTTGATCAAACTACTGAGGTTAGAGTCCAACGTTTGCTGTGAAAGAAAAGAGCAAAATGCGTCCTAAGTCAATGTGAAGAACAGAGCTCAAGCCTTGGGGGCAAGCAAATCCTAAAATCAGTAACAAATAACCCACCATACTTTTCAGCCTATGCAGAAAAAAAAGCCAAACCAACAAACAGAGTCAGATTAAAAGCGGCTTCGCTGAAGCAAAGAGCAAAATACACTGAACGCGTTTAGAGACTTCTCGCTCCATTATTTCCTACACGCAGGCTTGTCACTTTCAGTTTTTGGAGGTTGAACCACTGACCTCGGGGCACTGCCTCTCTGACCGATACCTCCTCATCGCAACCGCTTGTCTACAAGCTTAGATTCCGACAGACTCGACTAGAATAACCTCAACTGGGAACGAAGATCTCTTGGAAAAAAGAAAAAAAAATAGATAAATATATAAATAACTCGGCCCACTCAACCAGCAAATTGAGCATCAATAGCCCCTCTCTGACATCCCGTCTACCTAGCAAGCGCACTTGTCTTTTACATAAGACGCCAAGAGATGCTTTTTTTCCTCCTCTACCCAGAAACAAGGATGCTCTGTCTCTTTTATTTTTGCATGCCGTCTTATTATTGCTCAATCGAGCGTGTGGAGCCACTATGGGATGCGGGGACTAAATTTGCCCAGTAGGTAAATATCGTGCCGAACAGACACAGGCCAGTGATGTACCAGCTAATGGACAAGCCTTACTGCTGGGATGACGCAAAAAGGGTTTCAAGTTCTATAGCTGAGGCTTCATCAGTGATTCTAAATTTAGATACTCTTATCAGAAAGGAGTGTATTGCATGGCATTAACATTGTATAGTGTCTTGCAAAAGCATGCTGAGAGGCAGATAGATAAAAAATATAGACTTCCATTTCACTGTCTGGAGGAGTCTTGACCAGTTCTCAGTGGGCAGATTTCTGTGTAATCACCTCTTAATCCATGAAATAATTCTGTGGTGTGGAATGTCTGTTACAACACTACAGCACTGTTCTAAGGAAAAAATGCTATTAGTTTTTCCTCCTCTTCTGGAAGGCAAGGGTGAGAGTGAGTGTGAGGAGTAATTTTGTTGAATTTGATGGAGGTGAAATTGAGTTTACTTTAGTTAAAATGTTGAGCGGATCCATACTTGTTTGGGGAGAGTGTTATTTGCATAGTTGTGCTAGGACAGCTCATCGTCTCGTAGGGCTTGGCGAAGAGGAAATATGTATATATTAAATAACAGTGGCCCAAAAGCTAAACCTTGGGGGACACCACAGGTCACTTTCACTTTGTCAGAAACATTGTTTTACATTTTGACAAGAGAGTTAATTTCTTGCTGGTCTGGTGTGAATAAAACTATTTTAGGACAGTTCCTGAGAGTCCAACCCAGTTCTCAAGTCTTTTAAGAGAATGGTATACTTCGGTATATCCTGTGGGAATGATGTTTTTGTGAAGTGTGGAGGCACTCAAGGAATCATTTACTTGTGTTCTTTGTGGTAATCCATCCCAGTTTGTACAGCCCTACATCAAGCTAACAACTCGGAACATCAAACTAACAGAAGCTAACACATTTCATTCCCTTAAGATATCCAGGTAGCTGGTTTATATTGAACAAAATTCTATATCGTCGCTGTCCAATGAAAAACGTATTTCCAAGCATGGAACTTTATAGGAGAGACCAAAAACATACTTTACTTTAAATGTAAGTCAAAGGAACCAGAATTTTGTCTATGCTATTTTGGAGCATTTCTATTGGTCCATTCATCATTAAATTTTTCACACAATGTAAATGACCATTGGTGTGTTCAAATGATGTAGAAAACTCAAAATCAACCAAAATGGAGATTGGACAGTGAGGATATATTGCGTATGGATCTTTTGTTGTTGTGATAGTGATGTGTAAATTGAATAGCTGCCCACTATTGTACTAGATGTACTTAGTAATACACTCTGAGATTTATTGTCTTGTGCGAATCACATACATTAGACATCCTGTGGTAAAACAACTTTACCTCCCAATGTAAAACAAACGCCTCCCAAACAGTACTTATATCTGTTTCCCTTAGTTGTTCACCTTCCCTCACTTTAAGCCCACTGCGCAGTCTGCCTTTTGTGTTTTTCCAAAGGGCGAAAGGACGGATCTTTCTTTTCCGACTGCGTCTATCCACTTTTCCTCCCCTGTGAGCCTGAATGCCATGTGGTGTTCTGCATGTAGTGTCTAAACCCCTAATACTAGCCAGCTGTCTTTTTGTGAGATAAACACTATGATTATGTTTACTGTTTGAGACAAACAGCTTTGAATAATGTGTAGCACCTATGCGAGCCTCTGAGCTTAGGTAAAGATGGACAGTTACATACAAAAATATACAGAGAATAAGGTTTGTAAAGCCATAAACTTGCAAAAAATAAAAAAGTACTAATAAACTGACACCTGGTGGGTTTCCAAATCAATGAGACAACAGCTGCAGAGATACTGTCTCACTTTGGACATCTCTGAAGAGAAGCTTCAGAAACTGCCCGGGAATGATGGGCATTGTGTGTCTGTGTCACTTAGGAAGGAAGCCTTTCTCCTAAACCTGACATGGCACTGGGCCAAATGGTTAGCAAAAGAGAGCCGTGCTCCAGTTTTAATTTTCCACTGTGTCCATTCCAGTTTTCTTCTTCCTTTCACACGTCACACTCCTTTACACACTTTGTGAAGCGCTGTTTGAAGAATCTCCATCATGAACAAAACTAGTTTTCCTCATTTCTTTTTAATGAAACCGTTTGATGTGATGTGTAAACTTTGTTAAAGAGTCAAATTATACTGTTCACTTCACTTCATACAGTCCATATACACAAACCTAAACTACAAAACAGGCCATTTTTAAATCACTGTAGGTGGAAACCATGAGACTATATCATTTCCATACAGGTAACTCCAAAATAGCAACTTTACAGGAGAGGACAAGCTTTCTGTACAAAGAATTAAACATTTTTACATTTAGGAGAATTTCTATTGGTCAATTCATCAAAAAAAAAAAACAACTTATAGTGACTTATGCAGAAATTACGATGCATTTAATATTTAATATGCATTTAATCTGTTTCTTACCAATATGTTCCAATAAGCTGCTCCAAAAAAAAAAAGAAGTGTCGTTACGGAGTCAGGAGAAACAAATTGGTGCCTATGCGCTGCTGCAAGTCACACTGGAAAGCCTGTAAAGTATATCCGAGGTGTCGGGTTGGATTTCACAGAACCTTTTTTGGATCATGTTTTGTGTCTTTACAAATTACCATCATAGACACGAGCCTGAAAAGCAGCTCAGACTCGACATTTAGGTTTCAAATATAGTGATTTCAAAGTCGTTACAGTAGATAGTCATGCTACTTCTCTGCCTCATCCCTTCCTGTGGATGGGGGGGGGGGGGGGGGGTTTGGGGGGGATTGAACTTTAACAATGACTGCATGAGAAAAACGCTGTCCACAAGTTGTTAATTAGTTGGAGCAGGTGTTACAGATTGTGGTTGGAAAGAGACTCTCCAGGACCAGTGTTGCTGACCACTTGTGTAGAAGTTGTGTCAACTTGTTTTCACTTAGAAAATCAACACAGCAGAGAACGTGGCTGTGGGTGTTCAGACATTCGTGGACGACTGCATCTCCGCCTATTCAGCCTGATCTTCTCGCATTCGCGAGCTATGAGGGCTGTTTCAGGCCAGACTGCTCCATGAAAACAGGGCAGCCAATCAGAACAGACGTCATTCACACAGAATTTTAGAGGCAAGATGCAGTAACAAAGTCAGAAAGTGGTGATGTCAAAATAAATAATGACATAATCGGTACATAAACCCATACAAACATCATAAACGAATCGCAGGAAAGGTAAACGATAAAGATAAAATGTAGGATATTTACTTTTATGGAAGTTCTATTTATCTCAGTTGCATTGGAAACTACAAACGCATATGAAGTAATTTTTTATTTTTTTGGTTTTGGTTTAATCCAGCACAGAGAGGTCGTAGGGTAGTGTGCTACAGTGATGTAATCAGGACCATTTTTGTCTTTATCCTGCCTGCTGGTTATGATGACTGTGGCTCATTACTAGATTTATATGTCTGAGAAGTATTGTTTAAAATAGCAGCTCCTGAAACTACTGTTTATCCAGTTTATATCTGGTTTTAAGAAACTTTACCTCTTTGTTTCAACATGTCCGAGCAAAGAGCAACCATTCTCTAAAACATTTGTTCTGTTACATTCGTTCTTGTGCAATCAAAGAAACTACCAGCTTAAAGTAAACTCTCAAAGGTTTTTGTTTACCTAAAATAAATCCCCAGTGGTTTTTTTAAGGTTTGGCTCTTCTGTGACACTGACCTAAGCCCTTAGACCACCAAGAAAAGACTGGGCTATTTTTGGCCGTTTCCTTTTGGTTTCCTCCCCCTTTCAAACTACATTGTAATCCAGTCTCAACAAAGCAAGGACGAGTCCAAGCAGGGAGTGTTTGTGTATACTAGTGACCGGAGAAGAGAAGGTAGCAGTGAATTATAGGCTCCGTTGTGCTACTTTCAAGTGGATATAGTTTTTTAAGGTCACTTATATTCGTTTATTTTTTTTATTTGTTTTTGTTTAAATTGATGGCTGAAGTCCCACAGATATAATTTAATAGCAATAAGTGTATTGCTGAATGTGTTTGATTTAGTTACTAAAAAACGACTGATTTTATTCTGCGGGTGGAAATAAAGGCTTTCTTAAGAGGAGGACTGACATTTTTACCATAACAACTCTGTTATAATGAAGCCGAGGGTTATTCAAAATGCAAGAGGCCGGAGTTGATAGAGCCTGGAGTTCTATTTTTGTTTTTCCGAAGCGCTGAATAATTTAGAAAGAAAGGAATAATGACAGAACAGGCTGTGAGATCACAGAAAAACATGTCTTTCAATCACATTTCAGAGCTTATTATTGCCAAAGCATTATTTAGCAATTTGAGGTTTTAGGAATAAACATCACTAACAACAAAATTGTCTCCAGTTCACATGTTGTTTACATGTTCACAAGACACAGAGCTAAATTGAACACACTGACCTTTCACTGTGGCAGTTCTGTCTAATCCCATTGCTAGTTTTTGGGGTCAGAGCGTATAACAGGGTCTTAACCCTCCGCTCTCTCTGGGGGTGAGGAAAAAAAAAAAGAAAAGAAAAAACAACTCTAACCAGATGGCTGTTCACACCGTCCTGAGCCCTGACAGGTGTCCTAACTGCCTGGACAATTGCTCTGAGAGGTTGAAGTCGTATGAATAAGCAGAGAAAATCCTCTGCACTTCTTTTGTACACTTCTGTTCCGAAACATCACAAATGGTTTTGAATATTTCTAAACTTTCCAAAACATTCAGGACATATTTCTATATACAGTGGGCTTAGGGGTCCGAGCCTAACAGCTTCTAATTTCTACTCTTTTCTAACTTTATACAAAGTTCTAATTTTACACATTCAGTTATCAGTGTAATTATTTGAGTGTGAAGTCGAATCTTTGAAATGTTGATATGAATTTCAGAATTTTAAGTATTTATTATGACACTTGACTTGAGTGTCACCAGAACACATGCCTCAATGAAAGAAATAAGACTACTTTTTTGGTGCAAAAGCCTTAAAATTTGGTCTAAATTTGAGTAGTCAAATTTGTTTGTTTTCTTCTTAGCATTACTTTTTTTCCCGCTGTTTCCAGTTTAAAAAGAAAAGAGAAATCCCAGATTTCTGCAGCACGGTGGTGTAGGGGGTAGCACTGTCTCCTCACAGCAAGACGATCTGGGTTGGATTCCCGGTCCGGGCTGTTCTGTGTGGAGTGTGTATGTTCTCCCTGTGCTTGAGTGGGTTTCCCTCAGGTACTCTGGTTTCCTCCCACAGTCCAAACACATGCATGTTAGGTTCATCAGTCACTCTAAATTGCCCGTAGGTGTGAGTGTGTGCGTGAGTGAATGTTGGCCATGTGATGGACTGGAAAACTATGCATGGTGTACCCCGCCTTCGCCCGATGATGCTGGGATTGGCTACAGCTAGCGAGATAAAGCGAAAGATAATGGATAGATGGATGAGGTGGGCGATATTACAACTATAATATTGTGACACTTCAAGATATTTTTTTTTACAAAATGCCACAATGTTTATTGTTTCTGATTAGTTGGAACAGAGAAAACAGAACCAGTGGTGCTACATTAAACAAAAGAATATCAAAAATCCACTTAAACCAGGCTTATTCTGCCCTCTGTTATATTGTGGTATTTGTTTTGTACTGTGATATGATTTGTCACAATAACAGTATGTATTGTCATGTTGCCTGGCCCTCCTCCACTGTGTGTAAATTAGATGTATATTATTTCTGTTGCTTAGCCACAGGAGACTTTAACCTATCCCAACCGTAGAAGTTGGGGAGAATAAATAGAACATACTTCTGCAGCCCTCTGGGGTTTAAACTTGACTGCAAAGCAGAAAGCAGTGGAGAGGCGAGGACACTGTTGTTCCAGCTGTAACTCCAGCCTGCGGTATTGAATCTGTAAGCCCAGCTCCATTTAGTGATGCAGAAGGTGGGGGTGGGCTCGGGGATGGGGGTTGGGGGGTGGGGGTGTGAGCAACCGGCCCATTTCCCAATAGGGCTGCCCACTAACACAGCTATGCTCAATTAAGCACACTCACTACGGGGAGAGCAATTAGAACTGCTTAACCTGAAACTCTGAGGGGTGCTTCAGCTTCCTTTTTTTTCTAATGAGGCTGGGAGGTGGGCCATTTTATCCTGAACAGGAATAGTGGAAAATTAAGCCCTTGGGCTTTTGTACTCATGCAGTTTATATCTTACTACCGCAATTAATAAGCATAACGATGACTGATTGACCCCACATTAACATGATTATGATTTTAGCTCTTTGTTGATTTAACATTAACAAATTGGAACATGTCCACAGAACCTCCAGCAGTCAAGCTCTGCTGCGGCATTGCTTTCCTTTAGTGGCGTTTAAACCAGGATGTCGTTCCTTTCTGCGCCAACCTGTTTGCTTTCATAAAGGCTCTTGTCTTGATTATCTTTTCAGGAACAAAGCGTTCAAAAGTATGCTCCATAATCCGACAGTGTCCTTCTGGGAACTACTTCTCTGGCCATTTTAATCTGCTTCAGCTGGGGATGCTAAACATCTGGCCAACACAGGCATTCTGAGTGATCTCCTCTCTCTCAGGGGTTTAAGCGCTGGGCTTATCCATCCTTAGATGGCTCTGTTCTGGCCTAGGGCAACAAGCAGCGCACAGAGCAGTAGCTCAGTTATCAATGTTGACATTCTGTCACTTCTCATTTGTTATTTTCCAAAAATAGCCCTTTCTATGGTTGTTCTTGCAGGCATTCCAAAATCTAAGACTGAACAAAACTTTCGGAGGCAAATGCATTGTTGGACAGTGAGTGCCCTTTCAGCTGGTGCTATAGGATATGACCGCGTCAACAAGCCAGGAAATAATTCAGTAAAATGATTCTGCATTAATACTGACAGGTGTCGGAATCTAAAACTTCTGTATCTGTATTTTATTCCCAATTTTTAAGACAAATGGATGAATGAAAAAAAATAACACTATTAATTTACAAGTAACATTGTAATTTAAAGTTACAAGCTTGTTTTTCTTCTGTTTTTGAGATGGAAGGTTTTGATCTGACAGCTGCAATATTTAAATATATTATTGCTGTCATAAGAAAACAGTTAAATAATGGGGGAAAACCAATGTTTAGGCAGTTTTTCGGTTTTAAATGTTTTTTTAAAGTGTAAATTTTCCCCCAAACATCAGGGGATGCTCTACTGTTGGGCCGTTTTTAAATAGCTGGTTTGTGTGTGGTGTTGTATTTGCTGTATTTTGTGTTTGTGCTGTGTTTTAATATGTTGTTAGCCTGTATGTCTGCTCTTTTGGCCAGGCTTCTTTGATCTCAATGGGATTTTTTGAGTAAAATAAAGGAAAACAATTAAAATGCAAGCAGTGTTACGCACATGCTACAAGCTGGTTATCACTCCTGCACGTTAAAATGAAGTTGCATGGAAAGTAAAACACCAACATGCCAACACCAGCTACTCAGACTGTAGGCTGCTACTGCCAAAGCAACTCAACCAGCACACTTGACAGAGCTCATTGTTTGGGGTGGGGTAAGATGTCAGTGAGCAGTAGTGTCAGCTTGCTTTCAATATTTGTATTTTGACTCTCTACTTGATTTCATAGTTCATAGAGCATCCATTATCAACATACACAGGACTGAACACATTTTTACCATTTTTTTTAGAAAGGTCCTCATAAAAACTCTACATCAGATTCATAACACATTCCTAAACTATTTCTACCTAAGAACACATCTTAAGAGCTGTGTAAGTGGGTTCCTACTGAAAAATGTCTTGAGTCTTGAGAATGGTTGGTGAAAGAAGCTGTTCTTAGTGGGTGTTCCTAACGTAACAGCAGAATGGCAATGTTTCAAAGGATTATTGTAAAAGATGAGCTGTCAGTCAAATGGTGTGAAAAATATAGACATGGAATATGAAGTCGCAAAGTTTGTAGGTAGAAAAATGGAAACTCAAGGTCTAAAAACTATATCAACAATATATTTACACATTGCTAAACCGACAATCTGACAATAGCTAGATCAAACTGCTCGACATATCTTTAGCTTTTCGTAGCTTTTGCTCAGTGCTGCCACTTGTCTGTTGTGGTGACGGCCCAAATGTTGACATTCTGTCACTTCTCATTTGTTATTTTCCTTTTTATGGTTGACTGCGTCAACAAGCCAGGAAATAATTCAGTAGAATGATTCTGCAGTAATACTGACAGCAATATCAACAATACATTTACACTTTGCTAAACCAGCAATCCAATAACAGCTAGATCAAACGCTCAACATATCTTTAGCTTTTCATAGCATTTACTCAGTGCTGCCACTTGTCGGTTGTGGTGGCGCCCACTGGTGTGCACAGGGAGCACCAGAGGTCAGTCTACATTTACACGTTGCTAAATCTCAACAGAAAAACGCTCACTTTCCGAATTCGGAGGATAAGAATTTCCGACCTACCTTCAGCTTATCATAGCGTTCACTCAGTGCTGCCACTTGGTGGTCACGGTGGCGGCCCACCAGCTTGCACAGGGAGCAGATGAGCTGCTCGTCTGTCACGCAGTACATGTTCACTTTCTCCTCCTCATGCTCCAAGCACTGCAGCCCGCGGAGGTGCGAGTCCGGCAGGGGCTCAATGAGGCGATGCCCCGTGAAAGGTTTCTTGTTGGGGTGCGTGGCGCGCAGGCACTCCTCGCAATATGACACCTCGCAGGTGACGCAGGTCTTCACGGCATCCTGCGGCGGGTCCTGCTCACAGAACTGGCACTGCACCAGCTCGGGGGAGGGAGTGGTGGTCATTGCGGCAAGAGAAGCGGGCGGAGGACGTCCCTCGTCGCCCGGCGAGTTGGGCCCACTGGTGGGCAGGAGCAGCGTGGTGGCGGACGACGCCCTCTGGACGCGGTCGATGATGTTTTGCAGGGTGACGTTGCGCTTAAGTCCGTCCAGGCCGCGCTGGGGACTCAGGGCGATGACATAGCGGCAGGTAGGGCACTGGAAGGCGCCGATGGACTCGACGGGCTCGCTGGAGGCGCAGTGAGAGAGCAGGACGCGTCGGGCGCAGTTGAAGCACAGGCTGTGGGCGCAGGGCAGCAGCAGCGGGTCCTCGAAGAGCTCCAGGCAGATTGGGCAGGTCAGCTCCGACTCCAGTGCGTCCATCCTTTCAGGCGGAGCGAAACGGGGAGGGCGTCAGCGAAATCCAGGGAAGCCGGGCAGCTATCTGAAAAGGGGGGTACATAGAGAGGACGTTAAGAAATGAGGTTAAACTGGCTTGGGTGTCACACAGAATTGGAGAAAGACACAAACCACAAAACAGCGGGGAGGCCACGAGTGTTCACACCATGATGTGTTGGACATTGACAAGCCCAACACATTTTCATTGTCTAGTTGTCCTTCATTATTATAGAGTGCAGTCCAAATTAAGTTGTGGTGCTTTAATAGTTGTAGATTAATAGTGAGGGGAAAGGAGAAATGGTAAAACTCAGAACCTTCTTTCTGTTTTTTTAGGCGGGAGTAAACACAATGTTAAATTAAATTCTCTTATCACGATGGTATAAAGAAAAGGCACATATATACTACAGTTTGTTAAAGATTTTTGATAAGTATACATTAATGTATACAATAATATACACACCTTATGTGGAGGTAAATGTTAAGAACTAATTGCCTAAAAGCTACAAATTTGAGGTGTATAGCAAGAAATCTGTGAACAAGAAATGAATGAAATTATGATGTCACCTACACACATGCAAACTCAACACTTTCTACTGAAAAGATTTTAATACAACATCACATTAAACGAGGAGGATCAAAACAGAATTCCCACATTAATATCTGGTTTGGCCACCAATTGCCTGTTGCAGGAAAAAACCCTGACCTGTTGCCCAATAAAAGCAAAACCATGATGAATTCCAAATACTAACTTTATTAGAATTGACTTTTTATGTCGCACAACTTTCCGTTCATTCTTCTGGATACATGAAAACTAGCATATTATAATTGTATACATTTATGTGGAAACTGGTTTGTAAAACATTTAGAAATGTCTTTCAAACAACAATACCAAATGTTGGAACATCAGTGTAAATAGTTGTATTTATCAGCTGTTTCAATGGGCTCAGTTCAGACTTCAAAATGCCTTTTAAGCATTGTGTACGTACAATCTACAGCACAATGTGTGTCAGGCACTTCCTCAACAAGCATGGTTCTTATCTAACCATGGAGTTTCCTCTCCTGACCAACGAAACACTAGGCCCTTTGTCTCAGGGGCATCTGTTTCTTTCCGTAATTGACGCATTCACACCCCAACATCAGCGTCCTTGACCTCTGCATAAACTCTCTATTACGGTGGCAACTGGAAAAATATCACTAAGCTACTGTCTGACACACAATTACTGAAGGTTCCTGAGTTCCTGTTATGTCCCTGAATTTCATTTCACTCACAACGTACATCTGTTGTAGACAATGTACGATCTAGACAATGTACTGTCTGGACTTTTTGTGTAATTTGTGTTTTGTGTCTTTTATTAATATTGTTATAATAGAACGGATTCAACAGAGACATTAGAGAACAGAAGCAGATGCTGTTGTTTATGGTGTTTTAGAGGCTAAGCTAGCGTCACTGACCTACATCCCAATAGGGATGCTTTGCTGCCCTCGCTGCTCATGTTTGCTTTGATATTAAAAAATGCATCATCTCAACAAACTTCATGCCTGAAAGGGCATTTAATGGATATTTTTAGATTGGATTTAAGATATTTCTTGTTCATCTATCCATTCAAACTATATACATATATATATATATATATATATATATATATATATATATATATATATGTATGTATGTGTGTGTGTGTGTGTGTGTGTGTGTGTGTGTAAATGTATGTATGAATGTATGTGTGTATGTATGTATAACCACTCTGTCCCACATAACTTTAAATAATTTCAGTTCCTCCAGCCGTGTGATGATAAATGTATGCTGAATAAGTACATTCCACATCTGCTAAATTGCATTTTCACAACTTGTAAACATGCTTTTCATGCCAAAAAGTATGTTGCATAAAAAACTGCAACCTTAACATTAGCAGTTCGGAGAGTGCAGTCATAAGTCATCTCCACCTAATGGCACTCGGAAGAAATTATTTGCTCTCTGCCCTCCACACACACACACACACACACACATATAACTAAATTCCTATAAACACACACACATAACCAAACTCATATAAGCACACACACACATCTTTCACATGTGTTTTCGCCGGTTACCCACCAATGGATTTCGCCTCAGACCACACAGTGGACACATCTCTCCTGACGATAAAGACCAACGACCCGAATCGAGAAAGCATCAAGAGTCTCATGCCTTATGTAGACAGCCTCGTCTGGGGCAACTTAACAGCCTGCATCATTCCGACTCACCCCACTCCATCCCTCCTCCTCCCTCATTCCCCCCTTCGGACTCCTTCTCCTGGTGGCTTAGGGTCCGGTAAAGCGGGACGCTAGTTGTGACTAACGTCTGTTTCGGCCCGTCGCTTGTTCCACGTTGACAGCGGGAAAAAAAAACAAAAAGGCTTTAACCCGACAATTCCAGGAAAGTCAGTTTCCTCCACCCTGCAGATCGTGTGAGCCAGAGAGGGGGCGGGGGCAGGGGGGACAGGGGAGTTAGGACAAAGCCACGGAGCGCGGAGAGCCGCAAGTGTGTCCCAGCGCGGAAAGTGCTGCGGTCATACGCGATTCAGCTTGTCTTTGGAAATCCGAAGTCTGAGGGTGAAGAACGGAGGGAGGATGAAAGGGTTGCCCAGTGCCCATTGTGTGCAATTGAGGGAGAGAGAGGAAAAAACAGCGGGGATCTGTGCTGGCAACCACTCACACACATACACACACAAATGTGAGCGGCTTTCCTGTGTTGGGGGATTTTGCAGAACGCCAGGGAAATGGGAGTTTGAAGAGCGAGTCCGGCATCACGGACAATAGTGTGGAACTGCAGCGAGCCGGGGAATCGGAAACTGAGCTTTTCGGGATGTTTTAAACTGCTTTTACTGTTCGTCTAACAGTATAGCTCAGCCGTTCGCGTGCCTGTGTGTCTTCGCCAGAAATGCACTGATTCCACCTTCTTTTTAAGAGTTGCAATTATTTTACTTTTAATGCCATTACAGATACTGAAATCCTGTCAGTACGTTTTCTTTAAAAACTGTTTGTCAAAGTTTTAAAAAGCCTTTTTATGTTTTGTTTTTTTTTACAGAATTTATGCTGTTTTCATGTTTAGTAGTCATTAGTACAGCAGGCAGTACATCATACCTCCACTGGGAATCCCTATAGTGTCAACTAATCCCAACCACTTGCGTTCCCAGTGATCTGTCATTTGGGAATATCATCGCTGTTCAATAAAAAACATGTCCATTTATGTCGATTTTTATTTTTCTACATCAATTAATGCATCTGCCGTTTACATTGCAGGACAAATTCACAGTGAATAGACGAATAGAAACAGCTTGGAAATAATTCTGGTTCCATAGACTTCCATTGAAAGTGAAGGCAGTTTTTGGCCTCTTCTGCAAAGTTGTCATTTTGGAGATTGGAGTTTTCTATTGGACAGTGACAACACATTCTCTACATTGCTATAAAAAAACTGCAGTTATATGGCTACAAAAAGCTGTCTGGCTTCCTAGCAGTAACGTTAGCGACCCAAGTGCGCTTGACAGGTAGAGGGGAACAACCAACAAAACCCACAAAAATCCACCTCAGTGCTGTTGTACTTTGTCTTGTGTTCCTTTAACCTTTGCTAGCTTGTAACCTTATACATAGTGGCAAGAGTGGAGAAACTAAAGTATCGCTAGAAACTGTTGTAGCTCTTCATACACACGACAGACACTCGCTAATATTCAAGATATATATACGTTTCCATTTTGCCATTCTTTGCCCTTGTCGCTCCAAACATCTCAGACATCAGCTTTTTTCCAAAATGCATCAGGCTTGTTTAGTTGTTTCTTTGCAAACATCTGACTGACGGTTTTCTTCCGATGGCACTCTAATGAAGGTCATATTTGTGCAACTCTCACTGCACAGTAGATCAGTGCAATTAAATCAGGGCTTTCATTTCTCTCTTCTACTAATCCCATAAATAGTTCTCTCAAGTTCTCTCTCAGGATTCTCCAAGTGTGCATACAACACATAGAATTTAGAGTTTAGAACTGTTTCCGCATTTAACCCACCCATGCCATGAAACACCCACATACACACACACACACACACTAGTGAACAGACACACTAGGGGGCAGTGGGCACACTTGCCCAGAGCGGTGGGCAGTCCTATCCACAACACCAGGGAAGCAGTCAGGGGTTAGGTGTCTTGCTCAAGGGCACTTCAGTCGTGTGCTGATGGTTCAAGGGACCGAACCAGCAACCTTCCAGTCTCAAGGCTGGTTCCTGTGTTTCTTTACGATACTGTATTCAAACTGCTAAGCCTCTCTTCTACAGGAAGAAATACATAGCCAATAATATCATCTGTTTCTATAAAGTGAAAACTCTGCTCTTCTGTTTGAAAAGGAGGGTAAAATTGCTTCCACAACAACTAACGTTAACACAGTCCTGGCTATGTGGCTACTATTATCACGTGATACTATCATGTGGTCAATGCTGTCATGTGACCTACATTGCTTCCTGTTTTGTGTCACTACTGTTCTGTTTCAGGCTAGATTTCTAATTGTGGAACATATTCATTCTTTTTTTTTTATATCCAATCCAGCATCCAATCCAAACCTGATACTGATGCCATTCCCACTTTCAAATCTATGCACTCTGTACAAACCTGAACTTTATTCTTCTAGATGTACGTTAACATGAGAATGTCTGACTATAAACAAACAAACCGAATAGAAAGTATAATAGTAAAATAGGCGTATGACACAATAAGCTACTGTATCACTTGGCATTACAATTGTGGTGAGACCTTAAGAATCAAGAAACAGTAACAGATGTGAATTGGTCACCCAGATACAAGATCACTTTCAGTATAAGAGCTGGTAGTGATCTAGTGCTTCAGATGGGTGTATATCTTGTCTTTGCTCTTGTATTCCGTCTCATGTAGCCTCTTGGCAGACTTTGAGTCATCAAAGCCCTTTTAACCTTTTTAGCAAGATAATACTTTATTATTATTAAACAAATACAGAAAATGCTCTCTTTAAGAAAAGAGAGGGAGAGCACACCACATGATGAGTCACTTCTCTGGAGGCATTCTTCTGGTTAAATACTGCATGATGCTTTTTAGCCACGTCTGCTTCAAACAGAGAGGCCGAAACTAAATATACCCTGTGAATTTGCCTGTGTGACCTTAACTGAACCTGTACACAGGGTTTTGACCAAACCCAGTACTTTTGGAATTGAGACTGTTCTTGTTACTGTGCTGATTCAACAGGGGTGGGGAGGTTGGGACTTTGACCTTCTAAGATTCATTCACACTATTGATGTTCATATGAAAGGACAAAGTCATGCAAGGTGAGCCTTAAAATGGGGGAAAAATGTTTATGCAACCAGTGTATTAGCATAAGCAAACAAAAACAATCATGTTGCACTAACTGCAGCAAAACAGAACAAGCCTGGTGAGCATTTGTCAGCATTGGATACATGCACACCAGAAGACACTATCCTTTCTGAACGGCCAGGCAAATGCTTTGCGGATGAACTGCAGTTGACCCTTTTCTCCAGGATCAAATGAATGCCATACACGTTTTTTCCGCATGCTTGTTGACATGTCCGGCCAAGCAGGAAAATCGGGGGGTGGTGGGGGGGGGTCCAAGGGACACTTGGTGACGTGGAGTATATAACCTTGAGATAGAGCCGGCTGGTTATCACTCCCAAAGGGTGGGTGGCAGTGTAAAAAAGGCATAGACGATGTCTGAAAATTCAATAATTAGTTTAGAGAACAGGCCAGTATTATTTTACTATTTATTTAGTACATCATTTCAAATGTATTGAAATTCTTATTTACCATATTCTCATGTCCAACATTTTATGTCAAAAACTGTTATTATTATTATTATTATTATTATTATTATTATTATTATTATTACTACTTTATTATACTTTATTCTAAATTTTACTATTCATTGTCACAAGGAAGAGAATGAATTCCCCTGTAGAGTCGTGGCTGCTGTCAGTATTTCTACTGCATGCTTTTAGGAAGTTTTTTAGAGGATTGGAATCTTGGACTCTGTAGTTGTTTTGCAATATATCTGCTACAACAATCACTATCACTACAGTTTAGCTAAAATTTAAAGGGCCCTTCTGTTCAGTTTAGTAGGCATGAATTTCCCTGTAAGTATACATCTCATTGCACGTTATTGCTTATAGTTTATAAACTATTTTAGTTCATATTTTATAAACTCCCAATCAAATCCTAACGATACCCTGCGCTCCAAAACCTGCAAGATGAAGTTAATGTGTGTGGTGTTAAGATAGTGTTGTTAACAGTAAAGAGATATATAACAGTGTCAGATTTCTTCTCCACATCTGTCTAATACACTGCCTGGTAGTGGTAGCATAACAGGCTAATAAACTTAACCAGGCCAACAGCCAGACTCACAACAGCATCCTTCTGGTGGTACTGTCTAATACAAGACTGCCAATTCACACGCATTGACCATGAGACTCACATAATTCAGTCTTATCTCACACTCTCTTCACGCTTGATACGCTTCTCACACATTTTTACAAAATGACCTACCGATGAACCTCAGGTTTCTTAAAACTGCTGAGCTTTTAATGATTAAAAACAGACTGAAACATCAGTGGCAGTTTGTCTGAATACAAAATAAAGAAATCCACTGAAAGAAAATCAAGGAAAGGTAAATAACTTGGTCAGTAAACTAAACACAATAGTTTATACTGCAAAACAAGTGCGGTTGTGTCTTACAAGCGAAAGAGTTTGCAATCGCCTGGTCATACTGACTGTACTGATTTTAACATGTTTGTATTCTGTATTCTCTGTAATAGAACTGTGATCTGCCTTCAGTATCAGTGCTGAACAAAAGCAAAACCTGCCAACTTAGTTTACTCCCCTAAAAGCTCCCCTATTACTTCATTTTATTTCATAGGTAATGTAGGCAAAAATCTAAATATTTGTATTAAATGTCAAATAATATTTCTGTATAAAACATATTAAGTTGACATATATCGCAATTATGTGGAAGTAGATCAGATTTGAGCATGGCAAAGGTAAAACTGTATTAACTCCCCATAGCCCCAAACTGTCTACCACAAAAAACACCCCTCCCCCCAGCTTAGCCAGGCTTCGGCAAGTTCATACATCACAGCACAAATACAATAAAACCAATACTCATCATCTACATCAGTACTGAACACTGATCTGTAGTGATCAAGTGTAGATAACTGTCATGGCTGGTGATAGGTGGGGTGACTTGTTTGACTTGTTTGTAACACATCGTACATCCTTCATACATACACACATATAGAAAGTGGGGAAGAAAATTGTAAAAGGGTCATGCTTAGACACTGGTTAGCATTTCTCCTTTTAGGTCCTTGTTATGGAAAGGCACTCCATCAGAGGTCAGCTAGGCCATAGCGGTAGCACCAATGGTCAATACAAATTTGGATGTTGTATTTACATTGAACCTGATGTAAAATTTTGAGCTGGACACCTCGCAGCATCGCCTCTTTGACTTTTTGGTAAAAGAACAGTGTGTGGGACGGGGTTGTGGTTGTAAAGTATGCTTTTCTATACATAATTATAATGATCTAATAACAATATCAGTAGTTATGCATACCAGTCTTTGCATTAGTCATCAGTGAATAGACATGCTCCTATGAGTGATGCAACAATTTGTCACTCAACATAGATGGAATGCCATGTTTTGGAGTGTGAGGTTAGACTTTGAAGGAGCTCATTGAGTTTTCCTCTCAGAAGATGGCGCTGTAGGTCTGAGCCAGAGAGAATTCAGACTGTGCTGAGTACTGAGACAGAGAGTTTTGTAATATTTTTTTTTTTCTAAAGACCCATTGACCGTTCTTTCCTTTTGATGATGAGGCAGAGCGCGAGTGCTAGTCTCGGCTGATGTTTTACACATGAGGTACCTGCTTTTTAAAGAGCTGCACCGCTGGAGCCATGCGTGACTTCGGTTTCATGGAACCTGCTGCTGTAACAGCTGATGAGATCCGCAATTAATCATCTGTAAAGCCACTTTGCTAGCGCTAGTCTGCCCCCGGTGTCTGACTTTGGCACGGCGGCATTAATGTTTCATTGAACTCAGGAAGCGGAGATGTGGAAATCCCACTATATGTGTAGCTTAATAATGAATAATGAATCCGTTCTTATTCTTTCTGCTCTCTGTGGAGGAACGTGGTTAAAACAGGGAGCAAGGAACCAGCACATGAGTGCTCACTCACAGGGAGAACACTCACAAAGCTGCTGTTATTTAGGCTTCGCATCTCCGTCTGGTTCCGGTAGAACAATATTAGTTTGATATGTTTTCTTTACTACTGAAACATTCAGCACATTTTAGCTCATTCACCAGTGTGACCACCAGGGGGGGACCGTGATACAGGCATTGTGGTCATGATGAGCCGCCTCACACAGACTAAAACATAAATGCATGCAAATGTATTTACTTCTTAATCTCTCACTTGCATCTGCTCACTATAATAGTTCAGTCAGTTCAGTGCGTACTGACGCAGTAGGTTTCCAGTGAGGAGTGTGATCGCAAGTCATTAATGCAAGAGGACATTACTGTTCCCCCCAGTCTGATTTGCTCGGCTAATACAAAAGCAGCAGAAGCTGAAACTCTTTATATAACCCGCTGTTTATCATGCCACAACCCAGAGGAATTTAGGTGATGTGAAAAAAAACAAAGAAAAAAAAAAAAAAACCAGCAGAGAGCTGCACATTATGAAACAGAGGGGAAATTGCCCATCCGATTAGGTTTTGATGTGAGCGGCTGTGGCATCCTGCGGAGAGCGAGGCTCAAAGTAGGTCAAAGGCATTGACCTATCTAACATTATCAGTAAGCACGTATGGAGTTTGGCTTCCACGTGAAGCCAGGCCATGTGTAAAACTGGGGGGAGAATGAAAACAGTACATGGTGAGGTTCTGAATGCAGCGGCACGATAAATCACACCGTCTGGGAGGCTTAAATAGTTGTGGTGACAGATTCTATGTTTTTGATGCTCAAGCCCATAAGGCTTTTATGGAATTCAGGAATGGAAATGCTCCTAAAAGGGGGGTTGTGGGCTTAGAGTGACTCACTGGAAATATCTTGATTGCTCACCATCCTGTTTTGTCTCTCCCAGCTCTGTGCTTTAGCTTATGGAGGCTGGAATGATGATGCCCACATCACAGTGCATTGAGCCGTAGGGGCATCATCACACGTTATAAAAAGTGCTAACAAGCAATTGAACTAGTTTAACTCAACTGTACTTGAAAGAAAGTGCTTTTATTAGGTTGCATAAAACTAGTTCAGTTGATGGTTACCAAATAATCACAAGAATTTCTTAGGCTGTACCAACAAAGCAGTTATAACTGTGTAATATGTGTGTTTAATATGTAATATATATGGTTATATGATTATAAGTGTACTGGAGATAGGCAACATTGCACCCTGCAATACTGCCTGAACAGTTTCTATAGTTATGAACTGTAGAGTTCATGATATCAGCTAAATAAATAAATATATAAATAAATAAATAAATAAAGTGAAGATATATTTTTATTTTTCAGCTTCTTTGTTAAAATGTTTGGTTCCTAAATGATGCAGCAGTTACTTTCTCAGGTAGTTCAGATAAGAAGCTGATGAATAGGAGGCTCTCTTCAGCTGATCAGTCGGGCTGTTTGAAATGGTGACCAGGCAGAGCAAGTTTTAGCAGGACGAAGCGTTATCCTCATGTTCATCTCCTGTTTGGAAACATCTCAGTTTCCAGGTAAATTAAATGAAGTTGAGTAAAGACTGGTAGACTAAACTGTGATAGTGCATGAGTATCAGATACCTGTGCCTATACCCGGAATATGGAAACTCATAAAAGAGGAAACAACATGAGTCATAGCAGCTGCTTCTACGTCTGAAATCTTATCCTATCTGCTTTGTCATCCTGGCAGCTTCAGTTAAGACAGAATTTAGGACAGAAGCCATTGCAGAACAACAGTTCTTACATTCATAATCTTATTTACACATAAGAGAGTGTTACAGACACATCCCAGTTGGATTAGACTTCGTAAATACTGTCCTTAATATTAGGACAACCCCAGCAGTGTCTTAACTTGTGTTTTAACTCTCATTTTCATAATGTATGCAGTAGCAGGTAGCAAAGTTCATAGATAGCAGACTTTTTTGCAATGTCTATTATGGTTAAGATCACTAAAGGTGGCTTTTGTGGTGCGGTCGGAGAGATAAGCACTGAAAAGAAGTGGGGGAAAAAATAAGAACAAACCCAACCTTTTTTATTTTACATCTACTATTGTATGTCTATGTCCATGTGTTATTGTTTAATTAAAGGTTAAAATACAGTAATTATCGTGAATAGTGAAGAGAATCAATTGGACATGTAGCTGTTTATTAAGGCAGTTTACATTAGCATGGTCAGCTAAATCATTAGGGAGAGGAAGCTTAAACTGCAAAGCGGCACAGCAGGGGGTGCTCTCTCAAAATTCATAATTTCCAGTTTATTACACTTTTTAGTGTTTTAACTTTTGCATTGTTTAATTCAGTAGATGTCAGCTTTGGTAACAGACATGGCATGTTGAATATTTGCTGACTTGAGATAAGACGCTGGAAGGGGCAGTCGTGGCCTGAGGGATAGGGATCCAGTCTTGTGACCGGAAGGTCGCCGGTTTGCCGTTTCGGTCCCCGGGATCCCCCAGGCCACGACTGAGGTGCCCTTGAGCAAGGCACCTAACCCCCAACTGCTCCCTGGGAGCTGTGGATAGGGCTGCCCACCGCTCCGGGCACGTGTGCTTACTGCCCCCTAGTGTGTGTATATGTGGGTGTTTCACTGCACGGATGGGTTAAATGCGGAGGTCAAATTCCACTGTGTACAAACACATGTGGCTAATTCGAGTTCTGTTCTAAATTCTAAAAATTCTGTTCTGTTTTGTAAGGAAAGATGAAATTCCTTCATTAACACAAGATTTGCTTCTGTAATACAAATCTTATCCTGACATGTCAGATCTCAAAAATAAGAAAATAAGAGGTTTCTGTAATACGGCCTCTAGATTCCACAGCTTCATCCACTTTAGAAAATCTCCTCGCTCACTCAGTCAGACAGCAAGAGCCACACATTATAGAAACACGAGATCTGATTAGAAACTTCTAGTGATCGTTTCATTTAATATGGAGATGTTGCCTTATGGTCTACAATTATTTAGTTTACTTGTTTATTATTATGAACATACATGTGCAGCATGTAACACAGATCTTTTGCAAAATCTTTGTTTCTTTAATTATAAATATATATGGTCGCTGTCCATTGAAAATCGTGTATCTCTATTTTCTACATTATTTGAACACGCCAATGATTCTTTACATTGTGTGAAAATCTCATGATGGCTGGACCAATAGAAGTGCTCCAAAATAGCTTGGACAAAATTCTGGTTTCATTGACTTACATTGAAAGTAAAGCAAGTTTTTGGTCTCTCCTGTAAAGTTGCAATTTTGAAGATACTTGTTTTTCATTGGACAGCATCAATATCTTCTATTTTTAAATATATATCTTCTATGACGGGTGTCCAGTCTTATCTGCAAAGGGCCGGTGTGGCTGCAAGTTTTTATTCCAAACATGCTGGAGCGCATCTGATCCTACTTGTTCATTCAGCTGGTTTCCGTCTTCAGCAACTGATCTTGTGTGTTTCTGTTTGTTGGAATGAAAACCTGCAACCATGTCAGCCCCATGTGGAGAAGAAGTCCCGCACACCCCTGTTCCAACATGACTTCTGAAATGCCAGTTATCTCTTCAACTTCTCAAAACACCCAAATTCACCCAATTCATAAATAAAGAAATTCAAAAGTATCTATTAAGTAACTTTCCATATTCTGTATTGATCATTTATCATGTTGTGATGCAAACATATATCAGATCATGAAATCTGCATATAGTTAAATCCCCATTAAGCAGACTAATAATTAACACTTCACTTCCGGAACGGGGTGAACATGTTGAACCCTCACCAGATTAATAAAGAGAAAAGCTTAACGCCAGCACGGCCAATAGCAGATCAAGCTTTAATACCCCAAATCTATTTTGCTACAGAGCGGAAGCCCCTGTGTCTGCCTGCTTTTTCATTTAACACAACCGTAAGTGTTTTTGTTAGCGTCCCCCAGGTGGGCACGCCCCCCTCCTGCGGGAATGTCATGTGAGGTCTTCTCTAATACCTTTAATGACGGCCCTGATTGTCTGTTCCCTCATTAGAGAGGGGTGTTAGCATGTCCACCCCCCCACCACACACACACACAGCGTCTCCTAACAGTCAGACTCCTCTCCTCTGCATCCTATAATCCTCCCAGGCTGCTGTGTCTGTGACCAATCGCGAGCCTTTCATGTCTGAATCGGCAGTGACAGAGCGTGCCTGCAACGGCTAACGGGATTGGCCGTTGTTTTGAGGCTGGGCGTGAGGCAGGCCAGATTAGACAGAAAACCTTAATCTGGCACATCTAGCCCCCGCAACGTGTGGCGCGGCGCCCTAACTCGTTCCCCATGACTGACCTAAATATCAAATATGGGTAATTCAGTTTGATACCAAAGAATTAGATATTTAGAGTTTCCGGTCAATGTGTCGAAATCAGAGAGGCATCCAGAAACTTCTGTGACAGCAACAGTACGATAATAGAAATATACACTGACGTACATAAGTTTCAGTTTGTGTGTGGATATGGGGTTGTGGTGGGAAACATGAATGGTTTGATGGTTTATGGTGTGGGACAGATGCAGGAAATGGTCTAATTATGAATTAATTTTTGTGATCGAATTATATTTCTTACTGTAGTACTGTAGAAGATTTATACTTTACACAAATATTACATAAACTAAATACTTTGACTAAATAGCATTTCCAAATCTTTCATTCATTACCATTATTTATTTAGACTACTTGTTACAGATTTCAAAAACCATGTTGTTGTTCTTACATAGCATCGAAAAAGCGAGATTAAAAATTTTACAGTTCTGTATTTTACTTTATTTGTTTGAATAGGTTTAAATTCTATATTGGGCTCTATGTGGTTTTATTATATATTTTTACATTTTTACATAGTTTACATTTAGGATGCTAACTGCTGCTTCTACTTTGTTTAGCAGTACTGTTTACTTTAGTCTAGGTTTATAAATAACACTTTGTAAGCATGACATTTTTAAGCGACTTAGATTTCAGGCCAGCGTGATTCATACATGTAGTTAGCACAATGCTAATTTGATGGTGTGAGATTCTTTTTCCTGTTAGCTGCCTTAGTCATACAAAATCTTGGCTGAGCGACTGTGTTTGGTATAATAGGAAAAGTTACAAAAAAACTTTTGACTAAAAACATCACTTTAGGCTTGAGTTTAACTGCAGTGACAGGATATATTATTTCTGTCCAAAGAAAACCATGTATCCCAATTTTTTCTGATTTTGACTTTTTACGTCATTTGAGCACAGCAGCTGTTTATTACATTGTTCACAAGTTATATGATGAATGGACCAATAGAAATGCCCAGAATGGCTGAGAATATAACCTCTTTTAAAGTTAAGAGAGTTTTGTAAAGCTAGTATTTTGGAGATATTTGTTTTTCTTTAGACAGCAGTAATACACTGCAGTTAATGTCATTGCTGTACAAAGAAAAACAGATATCTCCAAAATTCTAACTTTACAGCAGAGGACAAAAACGCGTTCAGTGTTATTTATAACTTTTTTTAAATTATTATTACTTATTTTTGGACGGTTTTATATAGTAAAAGTGTTTTATTCTGTTAGCAGATAATTGTACTGGTTCTGAGAATGATTTCTTGTATTTACACTGTGTTTCCAGAGGAACTGGAGCTTTCCACTAGTCCGCTGGTGCGTTATGTCTTCTGTTTTTTGATAAAATGATATTATAAACTCATGTACTGTTGTGATAAACAAATTTAGCCATTGCATTAGCTTCTATCATGGAAGCCATCAACATGTTTAAAATAGTCGCTTCAGTCGCAGCATCACTTTATTGCACTTCAGGCTTTAAATAGTGGTGTTTATAATTTATAATATTATTGTGTTGGCATATAGTAAGACACAGGGGAAGCTGTGGTTCTGCCATGCGAAGAGCTCACAGCCCCTGGTGACCTACCAGCTTGAACAAAGTCCCTGGCCAGAACACATGCCACAAGGCCTTTGCTCCTCTGTGGCAAGCACCCTAGTACTCTCCTGGAGCCGTGCCCCCACCACTGCGGTAGTTACTGTGTGCAGCGGAAAGCCCGCTTAGCTGAGGGCAGCAACAGCATCGCTTTCATCAGGCCGCCCACCGCCTTCATTGCCGCCGCCCACTGCACAATCATCACTGGCACGAAAGCCCCTTTGCACACTGCCCCTACAGGCCAGACTGTTGTGGGGCAGAATCCCACTTTTGACATCACAGTGAGTCAAACAGAGTAGCATAGAGTAAGACACAGGCAAGGCCATGACTCTGCTATAAAGAGCAGGGCAGGAAGGCACATATGTTGCACCAAACAACAGAGGGAGGTGACTCTTAGCCATATCTTCACTCTCACAGTAGTTAACCCCCAACACAAAACACCCACCCACCCACTATCCCCACCCAAACTTAACAGACCACAATAACCAGACCATACTACTTAAACAACATTTGCCTTCTTTTCTGGGGTGCTTGTGCCTCCCGTGATCCTCCTGGTGTGGCTATCAGCATGGCCATACCTCACAGACCTCCCACAGTAGCTGGTCAGCAAAATATGTTAACTTTGAAGTATTAGAATTTTGGGTTGGACATAAAAGCTAAACTAACATGATTTCCATGTGATTATGTAGGTGTGCAATGCAAGAATGAGTGTGTGTGTTTGTGTGTGCTTATGTCATTGTTAGTGTTTGTACAGTATGCGTGCATGTGCCGGCAGCATGTCGTGACATTAGTGGGACGCTAAAGGTTAATGAGACAACATCTCGGAGCATCTGTTTACACATGTGAAGGTCGGTGACAGTATGTCTAATATCACGATGAAGTCACCTTCCTCACCTTTAATCTACTCCAACATTAGCTAAACATCTCACACATACCAATAACTCCAACTAACCAAACAAGACACTGCATCTGCGAGTCCTAGCAGCCCACCGCCCTGACATATTTAACAAACACTTGGCCGCAGAGCATTTGAAGGACGCCGATTCTCTCTTATGACAGATGGTGTTGCTATAATGTGCTGTAGATGTGAGAGCGGAGACAGGACAATAATCCTGTTTGATATTTGAACCATCTGCTATTTTCAGGAGAAAAGGAAGCCTTTGACCAGGGCAGCAAGTAGCTCTTTATGCAAGGCTGCTCGCTTACCTACACGCAGAGGCAGGAGAAATGAGCAAAGAGTATGCATGTGTGTGTTTGCGTGTGTAGATGTGTGAGGTAATGTGTGTTATTTTAACCAGAAAACCTAATACACGTTTGACACTACATCAAACAGACAGTCACCACCATTATGTCCTGGGCTGTAATCATAGAATCTCAAATTACACACTTTCTGCTTTTTCTTCCTTTTTTGTGCATCTGCAGTGTGAAGGGCAACTATTATTAGCTGCCATAACCAGAAACAAACAGATGATTTCAACTGCAGCTATGTTGCGGGTGATGTCTGAGGGGAAAAGAAAACACCTCGGAGCGAAAGATTCCTTCTACAAATCTACAGGGTAGTAGATGCAGCTCGGTGAATTGCTTCAAAATACAACATTCAACCGTGTTCTTAGTGCCAGTTCTGTTTTTGTTGTTTAGACAGAATCCAGACTTACAAAAGTGCTTAGTGTTCGGTTAGAGTATGAATCTCTATCTAGTACAAACAGGTTTAAGTCCAAACTACTCTTATACTCAAACACTGCCATAAACACAGGGCCAGTGCTGATACCTAGAAAAAACACAATGCAACTCCTAGCAAGACTGAAACACCTACAGAGAAGAGAACAAATACAAGACTACATACAGTACAAGTGCAATACTTAGCCAGTGCTCCTAGAAGATAAAGTGCAATTACAGTTTATACCAACATGTTTGCTCTGGAATTATTTGCTAACATCAAATACGGTACATTAATGTCTAAACAGGTAATGAATTAACCAATAACTGTAATTAGAAACTTACTCAGTTAATCTATTGTCATGTCTAGCATTTTAAATGTTTTTAAATATTATTATTATTCTTATTGCTATTGTTGTTGTTTTTATTTACTTACTTGCTCTCCTTTTTAACCTGTGTTAAAGCAGACCTCTTATGCTCATTATTTTCAGTGTTTATACTTTTATTTTCGGTTTCTAATAGAATAGACTCACATGCTTCAGTTTTCTGAAAACGTGCCTCGTACTGTAAATCTGTATTCACCCTCTGTCTGTAACGCTCCTGTTTCTTTAAGCCTTGCCCCACAGTGACCCCTGTGTGCTCTAATTGGTGACCTTGACCTGTCTGTTGTAACTGCAAGAGCAGCATCCTGCTACAAGCTCCGCCCCCACTCACCTGTGGCTGTTCATTCAATGGTGGTGCTTCTGTCATGTCAATCTGAGTCAGAGTCTGGTAGAATGAATTAGTTTAAGAGTGGTATGTTTTCACTGTTGTTAGCGCTCTCTGTGTGTGGTGTGAGGGTGCACTAAGCTTGCCAGTAATGGGCAATAGGAATTGAATTACGAGATGATGTCACAATGTAACACAGAAAAGGGCTGGATTTCTAACAGTGTGTTTCAGGCTGTTGAGAAAAATGGTTTCTATGGGCTTTTCTATGGTTTTCTATAAGCTTCTCCCTCTGGCATGTATGAGTGGTGTAACCTTTTGCAGACCACTTATATGGACAAAAAGCTCCATAGTATACTAAGGTAAGATAAAAAGGAAAAGCATGATAGGTCCTCATTAATACACTCATCCTATATAATATAATCTCACCTGGAACGGGAAAGATACAGGGGGAATGTAAAAGGGGTGCAGGACAAAACAAACCAATGCTTTTTTGCACATACAATTACATTGTATTATAATATTATATAAAATGTATAAAATATAGTGAATTACAAAAAAGCAGTGCAATTCTGATCTCAGTGTCTGGTTACCTACTGTAATTCTCTGACTCTGAATAATTAAGCCAAGGTTGGCTGTGATGAGGAAACTCCCTAAGAACATAGTAAAGAAGAATGATTGTGAGCAACCAAGAATGAAAAACAAAGCCTCTCCAAGAACATCAATCATACTAAGAGGAATCAAAACTCAAGTGGAAAAACTTAAAGAAAACTGAAAGGAACAAAAACTCAACAGCAAAAAAAGAAAGAGAAAAAATATAAGAAACAAAGGAACAAATTAAACACCTTACTGAACAGTGATTAATACATTCATAGCTAAAATTTCTAAAAGTAAGATTAAACATTATCACTCATGTAATTCAAAGGAAATAAGCCAGTGATTCATGTTAGAAGTCAGTGAAAGATCTGGTTTGTCACAGATTATGTCAGGCATATTAAGTAGGTTGCCAATAAGACATCAGGGAGAACCTGAATGAACCTGAAAGAATTCAGTGGAACTCTCCACACTACGCCGGTCCAAGCTGATATTAAGCAACGTGATACTAGCTTTGTGGTGTTGCGTATCCGTCAACTGTACGTTCCTATGTTCGTCAGAAGCCTGCATACCTCACTGACAGATGCTTGACTGTAAATGATGGTGTTGTTTTGGCTCTGACATGCAATGTCAGGAACACAGAGATTTATTGATATTCAGCCATGATCATAAATCAGCCACAAGCCTCAAACCCAACAACGTTAACATGAGCACACAATGTTTACCAAACATAAAGAAGTGCTGGCTGCAGGTTCCAAACAGAGAGTATATATATATGTATCCTATATGCAGTCAGCGATTTCAGCACCTGTGTGGTTAATAGCTAATGCTCTTGTTCGTACAGTTTGTGGATTCTTTTACAGGGATTGTTTTTGCCAATATGTGTCATTCACCATTTACAAAATAACCAAGTTGTGACAATGACCCACAGTTTACTAAATCGTAGCCATGACTCAACTAACTTGTTCCCACTGTTGATCATAACTCAACTACCTGTTTCCTAGAGCTTCCTAGATCTCATTCCCATGGCGGACCATGACTTAACAATATTGTTTCTACAGGTTACAAAACAGTGCCTATGATTCAACTATCTTGAGACTCAACTATCTGGAGATCTTGCTTTCCAGTCTTGGTTCAAGTTTTTTAAAGGTTTGCTGAAGTAGTCTTTATGACAGAGGACACCTATCACAATTAGCATTTGTTAACACTTGTATGTCACTTGCCTTGACAGAAGACACCTTTATGTCATGTAGCTTTATGAACAGTATCCTGCGGTAAAGTATTATTGAAATATCTTGGTTACTCTGCCAAAGTTAATCCAGAAAAGCCATTCAGAAGCTATATTTGAATGAATGGGCTGCAATCTTGGCTTCTACCGTAACCACATACGGCACACAAGCAGCTGGGCGTTAGCCTGCCCTACTACTGATTGAAGAGTGAAATTAGGAAAATGTTTTAATTGTGTTAAAACAAGTGGCATTAATAACTCATGTGCGAACAGGTTAAAATGAATAGCCCTACTAAATAGATAAACTTGTCATGATGTATTTGTTGCATTAATATAATTTGTCAAAATTAATTTACTTCTAGCACCAAAACTGTTAAAGTATAGCTTAGGAGTGTAAACATGGAGAGCTACCGTCAGTCTGCAGACTAGACTTATCCACCTGACGCCAGACCGTCTGAACCAGTCAAAACACTGTGACCATCAACCTTCAGTATTACAGCAGATATCACCTCTAATGTCCTGTTCTTGCTGCCTTTGACACATCCTTCAATTACATGGTAGCCAAGATCAGAGATTTTGGAATGTTAGGTGTCTTATGTTGATGTAATCTTAACTCTTTGGTCTACGAGCTGTGGATCTGTAATATAATACTCCATTAACTTATGGACTCTTAGTTGTCCACTTCCACCTCTCTTCTAATCCACTTACTGGGCATCCACTGAAAGGCTCACCTAACATATTACCATATAGGTGTACATTTACAGACTGTCTGTCAGCCACCCACTACACCGTTCATCATTGATCCTTATCTGACTACAGGACCTCTGTGGGGGGTGTGGGATAGCAGAATTGCTGAAGATTTTATACACCACTAGTTTAAAAGTAAGTTAAAACATGAATATATCCATTCCGTCTTGGATATAGACCATTCATAGAGGCGCAAAGAATTGTGTATATCAAACAGATGAGCTCCACACAGTTGTAATTCATGTTCTATGTGAACCTGCTGTGAAAGAAGACCTTAGGAGCACCCTCTGGTGGTAGAAATGCAGAAAGCCGGTGCATCTGCCAAAGGACCACTTAAATAAGTGACTTATCAAGTCCTATCAACACTACCTGCTTTTAAGAATGCCCTCAACCAAACCGACTTCTCTGTCCTTTCCTGTAGCGCGTCCATGTAGACACAGTGTCTGCCCAAGAGCGGTGCAGTGGACCGTAAGTAACATTTTGAAGCAGGATGAGGGTTTTTTTTTCATACAGCCTTTCAATGGCACGGAAATTGCCAAAAAATCTTTCATCAAACTGCTCATTGCCTACAGTGGGACTCAGCCGAGCACCTATTAAACAATCGATGTAAGCATGCGTTGGAATGGAAAGGGGGTAGAGATAAGTTTTGACATGTTTCCCATTGGGGCATGTCCAGAGCAGAATTAGAGGGTGATCAGCTTTGGCTCCACAGGGCTCAACATATTTTGCCGGCACGAGTTTACAAGACTTTTTTTTTTCCTTCCTGTTCTTTCAGCAGAGGCAGAGGCTTCCTCTGAGAAATCAAGCAGGTAGTGTTCATACTGACCCGGGGCTAGCTAGGACTGCAAATGCCTCTTGCCATTTGTTCTCCCTCAGGTCAGAGATAGAGGTTATCATTCTGTAGTCACAAGCAGCCCCTCTGTCTCCGGAGCACTGTGCTTATCTGGCAGCAGCACGAGACAGGCTAGTGAGAAAGTGACTGATTCTACATTGCTATGCTAAACCTTCACCATGAAAGGTTCGAGGGCATTCGAGATCCGTAAGTGGAGTTAATGTAATAAGTCATGGGCCAGTTCCTGTGCCACGTTGCGCTCTAACAATAGGTGGCACTCTGTGAAAACTTTGATGTCCAGTGGTGGAGACAAGCTCATCTGATCTAGAGAAGGTCGGACTTGATCTGTGTCAGCTCTTGTCACCATCATCCTTGGGAAGCGTGCGACACTCTTAAGAAACAGAACGGAACACACTGCTTGTTTGATACAGTGTCCTTCTCCTGTATCCTTGACTGAAGTCTAATAAGCCAAGCCACACTGCGGTCGGTCCACCTCTGCAGTTCATACAATAGCGTGTCCTTGCAGCACTCGCGGATGTAAAGCCACACAGCCTTCGGACAGCTGCTGGCTTATGAGCGTATATGTTTGCCTATACAGTGCTTTCTTTGCATGCACTGGGCAGCAGTTTGTGCAGTTAAACAGAAATAAGGTCAGCCCAAATTTACTGTGCATGGAGGCAGAGCTAAACCAGTTCTCACATTCCTGCAACTTGGACCTGCTGAGATCAGTTCAGAGTTCTACTGATGGGTAATATTGCATGAAGCATTCAGAGGGTTTTTAATTCCAGTAACATGGCACACCTGAGACTCACAGCTTCTCGAGAAGTGTGATTCATTGGACGACTTAGGAGTCATTGCTTACTCATGGGAAGTCTGAAGTGAGTAGCTGAGTAGTTCAGAGTGCAGTCGTATGCATGTTCCTTTTTACTTTTAAATGAACAGACTATCAATGTATAATTCCTTATATTCCAAGTACGTCCCCGTGAAACACATGACCCACTGTTTTGCTGTACATATAACCTGACACTATTGTCATTCACCTCCGCAGCTCCAGTTCTACTCACCTTCCACATGGTTAAAATTCCATCATCCACACACACACAGCGAAAGGGGAGGAAAGGCAAAGCGAGACAGGTTCTCCCGGCGGTCTGAGCTCCGGTCGCTCTTTTTCACTCTCTGCTCAGCTCTCGGAGAAGTTGGAGAGCGAGCACGTCCGAGTCTGCCTGTGTCATTGTCTATAGCGGCTCACTTTCCCCACAGCCACTCCTCCTCTCCCTGGTAAGAGCGGCTCGGGAGGAGTGGACCGCAGCATCGGTCCGCCTCTGGCTCTGAAGGCCCTTCCCCTTGCATTCTGGCAGTGGGCTGCGTAAACCTGGAGTGGTGGGGGCTTGCAGAGGGGAGACCAATGGAAAGATGGATGGGAGGAGATATTCATGATGGGGGTTTGTCAGGCTGTTGGACAGCTAAGGGAGGATTCATGTCTCTCACATCTCCAGGCAAGATTTTCTCTCCTTTCTGATGTTCGACCTCTCTCTCTCTCTCTCTTTCTTTTTCTCACTTGCTCTCAGTCATCTGACCTGTGATTGTCTCATCTGTCGCCCTCAATTTGCTCTCTACCTTCATTTCCTGGGTCCTGTAAACAAGGCTCAGTGTGTCAACTTAATCACGCCGAACCGCTCTTTATAAACACACAATTGGGGGTGGTGGGGGGAGTCCGTTGGGTGGTGATTGGGGGGGGGGCCTGTTTCATAAACCAGCATCAATGGAATGCTTTTTTTTGTTTCATTCTCTTTTCTCTTTCTCCAAAAGCAACAAGTCAAAGCCAGTTTTCCAAGCAGTGCTCTGCATTAGGAAACAAATGGAGCATTCTGAGGAACCCAATCCGTTGAACACCATGAACCAACACTGAGTAAATCACGACGACTGACGTCTCCCACCTCCACAGGTCATCAAGAAAGTCAGTATCCCTCCCAGCTAAGAAACGCAATGACAAACACAGTCTCTCAGCATTGCAGCTGAGCTAAGTCAGTTTTTATTAGCTACCACTAAGTGATGTTTTAGTGAATAGCAGGATCAATCACTCGCTCACTCATTTCTCAGCCCGCCACTCTACAAGGAAGACGAAAGGAATGTTACGGGTCACTAACAGGTCACCATTGGCTTGACGTTGCCCTTGATCCAGAAGGCCAAAGACCACCATAACGCCGCCTAACCGTTACCACATGTTTTAACGCCCATTTGGCTTGGTTGACTTGCGCCGAGACTCTCTGGCTGCCAGCTGTGCTTATCGGGAATTAATTGTAAGCGAGGAAAAAAAAAATCTCTGCGTGTCAAATCTCCTATATACTGCTTCGATGTGAGATATATGGGAAGCGCTGGATAAATAAGCCGTTCTAATAAACCCACCAACAGCTTTCGGATGTGCTGCATCCAGGGATTTTTCATCATGACGTCCGACGGTTAGGCTAATTCTTTAAGAAATCGCTCGGCAGTGCTTTCTTCCTTTTTCCGCCTCTAATCTTTCACCAGGGACGCAGCATGAGCTCCTCAAAAGTTGACATTCCTTTAGCGCCAAGGAAGCAAATAAACAATTCATCCTTACAGAGGCTGAAAAGTATCTGGTATCTTATACACAGACTGGTGTATGACTCATAACTGGGCCTATTAATGCACCATAGTACATAACATAGTAAGCGGGGTTTAACCGCAGTATGACAGGCCTGCCAAATGCTATGCCTTTTATAGATTTCGCTTATTTCTTTTAAATTGGTTTCTGGGGGGGGGGGAAATATGTTTTCTGTCTCCGATAAAAAATATATATGCCTTCTCTCTCTTTCCTCTGTTGGATCAATGGCAGTGTGCTGGGTTTTAAAGGGGTTTTTGGAAGGGTATATCTTGCTTTTAGCTTTCAGGAATGTCTGGAATTTCAGGGTCTTTGCCTCTTTTCTTTTTTGGCAAACCCAATAAAGGAACAAGCAAAGCTGGTTCCACAAGACGGTAGGGGCATGTTCTAGTTTCCATGATTTAGGACCACATTTCTCCACACTTAAATCGTGCCCCTAACTGTGACAGAAAAAAAAAACAGTAAGTAATGCAGCTTTCAGACTAGCACTAAATGTCATCTCGTCAGACTAGGGTGCAGATCTTACCTGCGGGACAGGATACGCTTATTCTGCTGCTCTGTGTCTATGCCATTTAATTGGAACGTCTTGGTCTTTCTCCAATATCCCAGTATCTTTACAACTCACGTCCTGTTTTCCTTTATTCCAAGATGTTATCTGACTGTTTTAAACGTTCCAAAACCAGAAAGCGGTCCTATTTCTTCTATAGCTAACTGTTGTTTTGTTTACTAGGACATCAATAGTCCAAGAAGTCATTTTGCATGGCAGTTAGACTCAGAAAAGTCAGTCTGTCACTCTATCACATCTCTCTTGTAAAACCCTGAGTGCACTGCTTGTCTTCTTGCCCTATGACCGCTAAAGTGAGTTCAGATGGCTTGTTAAAGATCTGCTTTAAGTAATATAAGCTGCTGTGAGATATGGTGCACCTTTGCTGAACTGGGACCCGAACGAAGAGCCAGAACTATTCCTACTTGTAATTCTCCATGCTATCATGTTAATTATTCATATGTAGGCCATGCTTTGTCCTTCAGCACGGCAAGATCACCGTTACGCAAAACCCCAAATGACAGCAGAGCCGGCGCGTATTTGTTAATTAAGTGTATTATTTGATGGCCCAGCCTTTGGGTCTTGTTAGGGGTCATACACACAAACTGAGTAAGCAGCTCCAGGGCTTGTTCTACTTGTTGACTCCCTAAAATGGCTTTGTCTGCTGCAGCCGGCCGTGTTCCATTTTTGACTCATCCAGATAATGTGACAGCGGCCAGGTTAGAGCGGAGATAACAAAGTCACACCTGACATAAGTATAATAAGAAGCATGCGAATAGCAGACTTTAGCCTAAAACACAGTGGGTTTATTTGCTTGGATTAAAACTAGGGCTGCTACTCGCAATTATTTACTATTATTTCCATAACTGAGTTTTCAGTTTATTATTCTATTAATTAATATTAATTATTATTTTGTTTATCATTCATTTATTCATCAGAGAATAAAGTGCTCTTATTAGTTCATTATATTCATGTTTTAATTTACAAATGAAATATACAAGTAATAAGTGTGCCTCTGATGACAGCACTTAATAAAAATAAGTGCATGGAAATGATGTGGTCAGTAGGCCAGGGGAAGAAGCTAGTCGAGTCATGGTCAGTACTTATTAAGCCATGACAACAAGAATGAGAGTGGGTGAGTACTGATCAGATGGGTTAATATGTGGTCACGACTTAGTAAGCTGTGGGAACGAGGTAGTTGTGTCATGGTCAGTTGTGGGAACGAGGTAGTTGAGTCTTGAAAAGTTGATTTATGGTTATAACTTAGTAAGCAGTGGGAAAAAGTCATGGTCACAACTTATAGTTAGTAGTCGAATCACAGTCAGTCATGGGAACAAGGTAGTTCAGTTGTGGTCACGACAAAGATGAGGCAACGAGATAAGTTAAGTGCTAATAAGATAGATGAGTCATGGTCAGCTGTACTAATAAGATACTCAAATTAGCCACATGTTATTTGCACACAGCGGAAATTGACCTCCGCATTTAACCCATCCGTGCAGTGAAACACCCACATTTACACACACTAGTGAACACACTAGGGGGCAGTGAGCACACGTGCCCGGAGCGGTGGGCAGCCCTATCCACGGCGCCCGGGGAGCAGTTGGGGTTAGGTGCCTTGCTCAAGGGCACCTCAGTCATGGCCTGAGGGATCCTGGGGATCGAACCGGTGACCTTCCGGTCACAAGACCGGATCCCTATCCTTCAGGCCACGACTGCCCAATATACAATAGTGTATAATAAGATGGTCAGTTGTGGTTATTACTTAGTAAGTTATTATTATAGCTGTTCACTAAAATAAAGCAGCCAGATGGACAGTAGACAGTAACACACTACTTTAACTTTTGACAGTGGCTTTAGTTACTGACCATGCTGAACTTTAGCTGTGGATGCTCATACATATTAAGCTGGTGAGCTCAGTGTACAGGAAATGATGGTAAGGAGACTAATTTTACATCATTTTTGTATCGAGTGCATTCTCTTTTATCTCTACTTTTATTTAAACTACTGGGTACGCAATGTTGATGTAACATCTTTTTCTAATAGTCACAATGGTCACAACAACATAATGATATGAAGTTGAAATGTGATCTATCTTGTTCCCATAGCTAACTGTCTTGTTCCCATGGTTGACTATAAGTCAACAATCTTGTTTTCACAGCTTTGTTTTCGAAGTTGTGACTTTTTAGGTGGTGTTCTAGTATATTGAATGTTGATGGAGTTGATAGTTAAAATAGATGTTATGGTTAATTTCTGGTTTTAATTTATGTCTAAATTTGTTAAATCTAGAAAAATCTGAGCAGCATTTAATATAAAAATTCTCATGACTAAAGCTTTAGTCAGAACATTTTGTGTTCAGACACTTCTCTTTGTCTTTTCATGTAAAGTGCACTTAGTGCCTTATACACTATTGTATATTGGTATAACACACTATCAGGTTCTCCACCTGCCTCTACAGACTACATTTCACATGTGTTTAGAACCCAACATCAGGAGCTGCCTTTTTGTTCCTCCTCTTGATGTTACTCACCTGTTGCTCTTCATATTGTTGCTCTCCACAGACAACCAGTTTTATAAAAAAAAAATGTAATCATTGGCTGCCTTTTACATTGTTTGGCAGTTTAATTTTTCTATTTTGTGTTTCTTTGGACAGCGGCAATATATATAGTGAATATATACTCCTTTGTTCATGTTTCTTGTGAGGTGTTGTTACCTGTGGTTACTTGCTGAGCATTCTCTCCTGTTTGTATGCCATTGCTTACCACGTATGGTCTTTTTCTGTCTTTTGGTTATGGTTCTCTTGATTATCTCTTTTGGTCTAGTTGCTGGTTTGTTTATCTTTTGGTATATGACTCTGGATTGCTTTTGGTTTTTGGCTTTGTCTCTCCCTTGTTGGTTATGTTTACATCTGTGGTTGTGACTCAGATTACGCTAACCTGTTACCTCACCACCATCCCTTGTAAATAAAACTGACTCCACTTTTAGTTTAAATATTTTGTTAGTTTTCTTAAGTGAATGAACATGACACCTACAGTAAACACACTTAAATATGATGTTTTTCTGCAACAAATTCTATTTTTAGAGTTTAACACATTGGAAAACAAACATGTCCTAACCCAATATGTTAAATGTAGGAAATAAACAGTAAGTGTGTATTAAAAAGTGCAGAAGTGTGTTTTCTGTGGAGGCTGTGTAGCTTACTTTCAGATTTTCTATCAACAAATGTAATACAATGTAATATCACCGGGGTCCCCAAACTTTTGCAAACACCAGTATACCAAGGTGGTGGGTTCCAAATCAAATCATGTCTAATTAGTAAAGACGCATTCAATAAACATGTCAACAACCAATAAGAGAGTCTCCCACAGATGGCATGGTGATAAAAGAAAGTAAAAAAAAAACTTCAGCCACATCTAAACAGTCAGCTGATGTCAGAGAAAGACACAAGGCATCTCTAAACAGACATTTGCCAACTGGGAATGAAGTGATGTAACATTAGATGGGAAGCTTAAGCATTGCCAAACCAACTAATCAATAAGGAAAATTGATTGCCAGCTCATTTTTAATGTCAACATCATCAGCTGAACCAATTTGTTGTTGTAGGTCACTTTCTGCCTGTCCTGAACATCCACTTCGTCATAGAAGAGTGCACTGTAATGATTCAGCCACCCCTCCGCCCACTCCATCACCCGTATTGTTTCGCATCTGTCTTTCACCGGACACTAGTGACTTTGTCCTGCTCGTTCCCCAGCGTCACATCATCATGGTGCAGTCATTGATTTCCCTCCACATAGATTCTAAAATGTCAGAAGTGGAGCTGTGAACAGTACAGCAGTTATTCCCGACAGAACTACAGGAATGCTGCAGCTGGAATATGACGATGATAGCTGCCAGACTGTCTGTATGTATGTTCCAATTAAAATGCAGTGCATTTCGCACTCCTCCTTCAACAGAGCTGTGGCAGTCAGAGTGCAGCTCCCTCCCTGCCAGTAATAACGCATAAAGTTCAGTTAATCCTCTCCAACCGAGGGGATCATCATGGGCGCATTAGTGGGCTGCCTTTCAGTTCTGTGTTAAGCAAAATTCACACATAATGCAGTGTGACTGGCACAGAGTTGATTAGACCTCTAATG
Organism: Megaleporinus macrocephalus; assembly: GCA_021613375.1. Lineage (NCBI taxonomy): Eukaryota > Metazoa > Chordata > Actinopteri > Characiformes > Anostomidae > Megaleporinus > Megaleporinus macrocephalus. The sequence continues at coordinate 15,858,194 of CM038722.1, forward strand.
GCGTTTAACAAAGTCTGAGTGGATCTTCTGTGTCCAGCAAAAGTGAGAGTCGTTTTTAGCCCGAGAGAAAGGGGTTTTGATCCTGCTGTGGTCCCTGATTAAAGAGCCTGTATTTCACCCCACATAGGCAGTGAAATGTTGGATTGTTCTAAATTGACATTGATTGTATGCTCGAAACTGCCCATAAGAGTATGTTGGAGCTCGTCTGAAGCTGCATGCATTCCAATCCATCCTGCATGAATTTATTCTACCTCCTTTGTTCTGTGGTCATGCCTGCTGATTAGGACAGCAAAGGTCATCTAGTTTCTGAAGTACATGCCTCGCTCTAAATATCTCTACCAGAGTTCAGAAGCGCTGAAGGTGCAATGTATCTTAATCAGATCCTTTAAATGTTCCATGACTTCTTTCTCTTTGACGAAAATATCGTGGAGGTATGTAGGTCAACTATGATTGATCATATTCATAAACAGTTCTCTTTCGCTCTATGAGCTGTACAGCTGCACAGTATGCAGAACATGCTCTACGTGTTCATCCTTGCACCATGATTTAACTTTAATCTAAGGTCCAGGCCACACCAAGCCAACTGGCAGCTGTCAGACGCCATCAGGTTTTTGGTGAGCGTCAGTGGCCAACCATCTTCCATAATGAGTGCAGGGTGTGGGTATACTAGAACATTGGCGCCATGAGAGAAATGAAAGCCCAAAATAAAGCAATGCAAGAAAATGACACATGGGAACAAATAAGAATAGCATTGTTTCCACCTGCTAACTAGATCCCCCGTCCCCAAGTCACACGATACTAGCGCCAGGAGGGGGAAAGGTAGAGCATGATTCCTCAAAGTAATGTGAACTGCATCCTTTCTAAGTGCTGCTAATGCAACGTCATTGGACAGCTCAACACTAGCACTGCCAGTTCTGTTACGTCAGCTAACAGACAGCCACAGTGGTTAGCATTGCGCTGACTGATGAGGGGAGAGGGAGGATCATCCTACTCTTCGAGAGAGGCCAGTTGTGCTGTTGGCTATGGATGACTGTAGCCAGGGATCGAAACTGTGGTTGTAGCGGCACCAGTGCTTAGAGGATTGCACAACTCGGGAGCCCTTTCGCACCAGTAGCTTTTCGTTTCTATGTCAGTGTAAGTAGTAAGGTTTTAATAGTTTTTAAGGTTGTGGTTTATTTAATTAGTTATATATATGCCTTTTACAACAGATGTTGTCACAAAGCAGCTTTACAGAAAGATCAGGGTCCAACCCCCAATGAGGTTGACAGGGTTGACAGTGGCAAGGAAACACTCTAATAGCAAGAGGAAGAAACCTTGAGAGGAAGCAGTCTCAAAAAGGGGGAACCCATCCTCCTCTGGTCGACACTGCATAGCAAAACAAGTACAAATATAATAAGAATAAAATGTAATACTTCGTGCATAAATGAATATAAAGTCAAGTTGGAGTAGCAGCGAGAACCAGTTGAGTGTTTAATACATTAGGAGAAGAAAGGACTGATAAGTTTGTGAGAGCAGAAGAAGAAACATCCAAATAATATGTGAGAATCGTATTGGCATGAGTAAACATGAACACTGAACAAGGATCAAGTGTTAAGTTGATGCATTCACTCATTTCCTGGACTTTTTACTGTTTGTCATGCAATTATGAACATGCAATGCACATTTTAATTGACTGTTTAATGTACAAACATTCATTTTAAGTGGCATTTTCCCTCCTAGTGCTGCTAATGGTGATTTACTGCGATAAACATGGACATTTGAAGCTCATACTTCATTAAAAATAGTTCTGTGCTGCAGTTTTACAGTTTCAGACAATTGGCAACCCCTAATTATTGGAAATCAGTATAACAGGGACCACATATTGATGAACGCAAATGTGTTACTGATCATTATAATTTTTCTTGTTTAACTTATTTTAAGTGTTGACTCTGTGAAGATTTTGAGATACTATGTTAAAGTAATGCTTTTTCATGCTATGTATTGTTTCAACTATATTCTGAGGCAGTAAGTAATTATTTTGTGATATAAAGCGAGAATTTTAAGAAAAATGTCATTATTCTAAGGTACAAGGTCAGTGTTATTGTACAATAACTCCTTATTTTAAGGTTAACTTACAACAACTTAGGATAACAATTCGAGATAGCTCATTATCTCCATAACTCATTTCTTTTTTTACATGAGCTTACATACAGCACAGTATATGGAATGTTGGATAAAAATCGTTCTGCTTCATAGTTTTGAGAAAGGTTTAGAAATGTCTACAAGTGTATGTATATGTTCTTATTTTAAACTCACATCCAAAATAAAATTGTCTTGGATATTTGGAATAGAACCTTGTTAGTCTTTATGATGAAAAATTAAATTGGTTTTTAAGTTCCATCTCCAGGCATCAGCAATGACAGCTTGATAAATGGTTTTGATCAAAATAACAACTTTTTATGGATTTTAGTGTCCAATCAATGAAAAGAGCAAAATAATTGATGTCACTATAATGACACTGTACACTTAATAAAAAAAAACCTGTCTCACAGGCCAACCTTGCTGGGATATAGTTAGAGCCTATGGTGCACTATTTTTCAACTCCAGTCCTGACAACTTACTATCCAGCACAGTTTAGGGTATTCTCTGCCCAACAAACTTGACCTAACTCGTAAAGAGATTAATTGATAATTACCTGAATTAGGACTATACATATAATTTACCAATGAAAATTAGGCTTTTGACCAACTCGGGTACATTTACATTTATCTGAATGTTGAATGTTTATTAATGTACATTGTCCCTTGAAAAATAATCAAATAGAAAAAAGATCCTCCTAGACAGTAGCCACTTTCTGCCAACTTTACAGGAGAGGCCAAAAACGAACCCTACTTTCAATGTAAGTCAATGGAACCAGAATTTTTTCCATGCTATTTTGAAGCATTTGGGCCATTCATCATTAAACATTCACACCATGTAAACAACCATTGGCGCATTCAAATGATGCAAAAACTCAAAATCGACAAAAACGGAGATGCATTTTCATTGGACAGCAACGATATATGTATGAATATGTGTGTGTAGTAATTTGTTGTTGAGAAAACACAAGGGGCTGATGGGGGTGATGAGGAAAACGCTAAACCATTATAGACTTAATGTATTAAAGGGTAACTTCAACGCATGATCTATAAAAGGTTACAAAGACTAAAAGTCTACGCTCTGACTGGACTTTTAGAAGAACAAATGACACGTAGCCTACACGCCTCACAGACAAGAAATCGAACAGTTTATATTTGAGAAGCAGCTACGTGTGTTTTAAAGCTCAGAGAACAGCCTTGGGTATCTACATTGGACGATTAAGAAACGGTTAGCAATGCGACTTTTCAAGTGACACCACTGAAAGAAACATGTTACACGTGTTAATAATTTTAAAATAATCTGCTAAGATAAGATAAACAGGTAAACAGGTGCTGTCCTGCTGCTGTGTTGATGAAGCTCTACGGGATGTTTGAACTTTAAGGTCTCGTGTGTAGCAGCTGTACTGTTGTGATCATCTCCACTGTGCAGAGCCGACAGAGCACCACACTGTTGTGTTTCTGTGTGAAACACTCACACAACTTTAGATACACGCAAGTGATTGTTTGTAGCTGCAGCTCACGCTCTGGATAAATCCATGGTTTCAGTAGATATGGGTATCTTCGCGATGCATCGACACACATTATGCTAATCGACATCATTTTGTAATTAATTGCGTTGTTTGCATTAAAATGTCACCCCAGTCATATTCCTAATAAAGCGGGCAGAGAGAGTATTATTATATAATTGTTAAGTTCTGGAATGTGTCAGAATAGCATTTATGATATTATCCATTCTGAAACATCATAGGCAGAGTATATTCAGTCTTCAAGTGGGCTAAATGTGGAGGAATCCTCCTCAAATGCACTGTAGAAGTCTTTACACAGAGTATGCCTGTTTTTTTACAGGCCAAATTTAACAAGAGGCTTCTCCCTGGATAGACTTTCTAACAGCTGCTTTAGAACCGGAGAAATACTTATTGTGGGAAGCAAATCATTGACTCCTGGAATGATTTATTATTTTTTTTGCATCAAGTCCAACATTGTGAACTTTTCATGCCTTTTACACAGTTACACGCCTTTAGCAAAGAAATATTGAAACTGCATTAATTCTTAAGCGTTGCAGTGGAGGACAAAGGCAGTTTTCTTTTAATCTAGGTCAGTCTGATGATTAGTGAATAACACAAGTAGGTAAAAAAAAAACTTGAAGCAAAACCTTTGCTAAACCTTTAGAAAAATGCAGCAAACAGCACAAACTCACAATCGTTCCAACCTAAGAGTGGGAAGTGCTGCTGATTATTTGGAACGAAAGTGGTTTAATCAGTAACAGAGCAACGGATTACAGAGAACAAAGCAAGTAGATAAACAGCAAGAAGATGAATCTCAGGCTTGCCTGCCCTACCGGGAGTTCTGTGATATTATTTTCCATGCAACAAATCTGAAAATCAAATACCACATGCCCTACCGTTATAATTAGACCATGGTGCATGTAACCACCCGGGCTTTAGTTGGAGGGTGAAATCAACCTGTATAAGATCAGCACAGTATGATGCCAGTTGGTATACTGAGAGTACAGGGTGAGCAGTGCAGGTAAGGACCTTTTGTCAGGAAAGAATGATGAATATTCCTCCCACGGTGTTGCCCAAGGCAACTTGGCTACATTCGGAAATTTATGGGATTTGCAGGTTGGTGGAGGGTTCAGCCGAATGGGCACATCGCTACCTTGATTATATATGAGGTAGAACGAGGGAAATCAAATCTAGCTTGCAAGCAGCAAACAAACTTTCCTGAATTTGTATGAGCAGCAAAAAACTGCATTTGCTTCTGGGACAGCAAATTTATGACTATGACTTTCCCTGAGAGAAAATTCCATTGATTCTTTGGAATGTGCAGGGTTAGCTTATTATTAGTTAATTACTTTGTGCACATCTATTTTTTAGGTCTTTAAATATTTTTTAAATAAAACATTTTTAAATAGATTATTCATTGTGCATTAAGTTTTATTCATTGTCACCTGTACTAGTATGCAATTGTAGTACATAGGTTTTTTATGTAAAAATCTCTAATAATTGCTCTAATAGCAGTGATGATGCACTATAAATACTTTAAGACATGTTGTGCCTAAGTCATGCATATATTATCAAAATAATGGCCAACATTTACTTAGATACCATCTTAACATTTTATTAGTGTATAATACTGGAGGTTCTAGTTAGTGTCACAATAATAGCTTAATTGCAGTTTAGTACTTAGGTACTAATAAGAATTTAATAATCACTAATACTTCAAATGCAGGTTTAGCTATTGAAGTCTTGTATGAAATAATCCTAACTAGGCAAAAATAATTAATAAATAAAAAGCCATTAAATCTATAATAAACTTTCTGATATATTTGTACTGGTGATTTAATAAATAAATACATCTTGAAGCATTAGTGACTTATTAACTTAATGCAATAAACTAGGTTCTAACTAAAACCCATAGGAACCAAATAGAGGCAATTTCACATGTGAGATGTGGATTAAGTTGATAATTCATGCTCAAAAATGTGTATAATGATGACTTAATAAAATGTTTGTTGTGTTATTACACAATGTGTTATAGCAATTATTAATGTGATTATTACTGATTTTCACACAACAGAGCAACTTACATATGTACTGAAACATTTGATAGTGAATTAATAGTGAGTTAATTTATAGTAAATGCACTGAATTAAAAATGTGTAATTTGGAAAGTTTTCAGATCTTCAGAATATATAAATAAATATTTAGCTTTTGATCACCTTTCATGAATTCTTCAGCCCAATACAGCAGTCCAATAATGAATTGCAGTTTTAGTAATGAAAAACCTTTTAAGTCCTCAGCTCAGCCTAATCTAATTGTGAATGTCTTTCCTTGCCAGCAGTCATAAGGTTGGGTTTGTTAGCTTCGTTGGAATGCCATCTAGTAATAATGGATATCAGTTTTATGGCCATCTATAACAAAACTTCTCCATTATGTAGAGGTCACGAGTTCCATTCACTAAAGCATCTACTCTACTCATAACAGAGAGTCGTTTCTCAGAGTACCACACCACCACAGCTACCATACATTTGACTGTTAAAATGGCTCCCTGTGGAGCTGCGGGAAGTGCGACTCTATAGTTTTAGAACAGACAAGCGCTTGCATGGCAACCTCTGCGATGCCCTTGAGCTTTACTCTTCAGAAAGTCTAGGTTTGCTGGCGTGGAGCAAGAGAGTATAATGAATAGTGTAATCTTAAGTAAGTCTTGCACACTCTCTCCCCACAGCTATGTCAGCTCTCCCAATGCGGAAAACCAGTAATGGAGTGTTTAAGTCTCTGGCCTCTCTCAGATGTTTTTGATTCATTACACCTTCCCACTGCCATGCTCCCTGGCCAAAAACATAATGTTCCACTAATATCATGGCAATACGTTATCCCCAGCCACTGGCTTAGACAGTAGTGCAGAATGAAATATGGGGGGTGGTTAAGACACTGTAACATTCATTATACTGGGAATACATTGGAGAGAATCAGGCCGTGGACAGATACTGTATGGAAAATAACGGACGATGCGGTAATTATGACCTTTATGCAGTGTTTGCCCATAAGTTACGCCGTGTAAGGCATCGTGTGTGGCGCCAGCGTCAGCTACAGCCCCATCGTTCTCAGTCTCAGGGACACAGCCTTGCTTTTGGAGGTCTGCCACTGTGCAGAGTTTACTTTCATCTCTAAGTTTACTTCTTAAACCAGCAAGGTGTCGTGCAAAAGTCAGAGACCAGGCTTTCATGTTTAGTTCTGGTGCAAATCAGTCATTAAGGTCTTTTTTAATGTAAGGAAATAACAGAACACATACGTTACACGCCTCAAAAGCAAAATTAGGTTCAGTATTTAGTGAGTTTATCCATTATTCAATGGTCTTTTATTTTGGTATACTTGTGTTCTGTTTTCCAAAGACATCTGCAGAAATTTCACATCTCTAATGTTCAGTCTTAGAAGGTAGTTGTGTTTTCTGCTACCTTGATCGCAGTTCTCTGTCTTGAATGCTGGGTTGGCTCCTCAGAAACAGGTTTGGAATGGTTTAAGTCATATTTAACAGATGGACAGTTTGTGGCTTTGCTAGAAAGTCATTCAAGATAATGTAATATTTCCGATGGGGTACCACAAGGGTCAGTTCTAGGGCCTTTGCTTTTCTCATTGGACGTGTTACCTCTTGGTTATGTCAATAAGAAGCAAGGTATACTCTTTCATAGATTAAACTTTCACAGCTGAAGTACGTAACCTGAGTGTGATCTTAGACTCTGAGCTACCTGTATCTTTTAGAATAGACATTGTTCTGCTACCAGTCTATAAAGCTCTGTTTATGTTTACAGCTACTGATCTTAGATCTGCAGGTCCTGGCTTTCTGCACATACTGTCAGTGAAATATAGAAAACATGTAGAGACCTCTTTCTGTGGAAAAACTGTGGAACTCAATTCCAGCCTTTATTAGAAAGTCAAGATCAGTGCTCACTTTTAAAAAACAACTTTAACTTGGTGTTTAATTAAAACTGTAACATCTCAGTACTTACAGGTTTAAACTGTCTCTAAAACACTTTGAGCTGCCACTGGTAATGAAATGTGCTCTATACATAAAAAGTATTATTATTATTATTATTATTGTTATTATTATTATTATTATTATTATTATTATTACTCATGATAACATTAAGGTTGGAGGTGGAGGTCTGATGAGGTCTGGGCTGACCAGTCTTTTTATTTCTTTTCTCAGTAACAACTTTTTGGCAGCTGTGCATCGTTTCAGACTCGTAGTGTTTGGTTGTCCTCTCACTTTGGAAGAATGGAAAGAAACTGAACTGAACCAGGACTGCAGTTTGTTTTTCTGCCTTACAGATGAAAGATTTGTTTGTCTGATGGTAACAGTTTTGATGGTCTAGCAGTTCTTTCACAATTGTTAGGAGTCCCATTTATTTTAAAACTATTTTTCACCTGAAACTTTCGTTTACTAACTGATTTGACTGGAAATTAAAACAGATAGATATTGGATTCATATTGGCTTTCAAATTTAACTACATTGCAGTTACAGTACATTGAATCTGAAGGACAACCTGCAATCAAAATGTACCTCTTTATATTTGTTGTCCATGCTCCTGATCACGTTTAGCACAAGTCATCCAACTGTTTGAAGTTCATTTACTTGTTTTCCATAATCTTTGATTAAAGTATAGTGACTTTTGTTTTCCTCTGAAATATTGTATGAGTTTTGTTTATATTACAGTGCACGAGTAGGTAAGGAAAAAGTGTTAAATACTAGGAGTCATAACTCCCTAATTGACTGGTAGGCCCCCCCAAATATCTCAAAATGAAAATTAAATAATCTGAATTAAAATAAACTTAGTTTGTTAGAGTAAACTAGGCACTCAAGTACGCTGGTTCAAAGACAAAGTGGGCTTCTGTTTTTTTTTATATTTTTAACTAATTAGAAATGCAACACTGCTCTGCCTCTGGGTGGCGCTGTGGCAGATTGGTTCACTCCATTGTTTCTTTATAGCTTAGCAGCTGTCATTATGCCTGGAATACCTCTAAAAAACTTGATACTATGTCACAACATGTTCTTAAATCAGCACACTATAGCTGTTTTCAGTGAGCTTGGTGGAAAGAGTGAGTTCTCATTTCTCCAAAAATGAAAGAGGAGAAGAGCAGGATGCTCTGGAAAAGAGCCTTTTCAGTGGACCAGTCAGTGCCAATACAGTGAGTTAGCTGCCCGCCCACACTGGAGAAGCCAGCCAACCTGGGACCTGCCGAATACCATTATTTTGCACAGTGATATTAATCAATAATATTTTACCTCCCTCTCCCACAACACCCACATATCATTGGGCGAAATCAGCTCAGCTAGCTCAAAGGCCCTTCCTCATACCACGTTTCACTCAGAAATACTTTGCGGTAAGAAAGGAAAATGCCTTATGATTTCAGGTTCATGTTAACTTTATGATTAAAAATTGGATATTAAGCCTGGAGTTCAAGGAGTTCCAGCTGTTCGAGCTCTTCAGAAGCTTTAGAATATTGGAGCCACTTGTATGAGATTAAACTTTACATTGTGATGGATCTCTGGGTGCAGGGTTAGGCTTCCCCCTTCTACGCCAGCGAATCCTCCTTTGACACACAGTAGCCACCTTTGAACATTCTGTCAAAGAGCGTGACGACCTACAGGCAGCAACAGCCATAAAAAAGCGCCTTTAACGGTTTTAAGTCTCACAAGTCAATCACTTGATGGAAAGCCCACGCAGGGGTGAATTACCACATCATTCTAGCCATTCTTTGTGGAGTTTAGTGGTGGGTTTCAAAGGAAGAGGGTTTTGATGGTCTAATCAGAAGCCATTGATAGCACATGGCCTTTCAGAGCTGGGCACCTTATGGATAATCACCCTCAAATGCAAGCTGCCCTGGTCTTCTAAGATGAAACAGGAAGAGAAGATAAAAGGATAGTGTCCTACGGGGAAGAGGCTGTGTTTGATGGTGCCAAAGCAATTACCCTAATCCAGAACATCTAATAAGCAGCGTATGAAATCGGCGTTAAATGTATTTAGAATCAGTGATTGTCATATCGCCCTGGTAGACCTGAGAGAGCATGTTTTCTTTCCATTCAAAATGCCCACTGGCTACACACAGAGCCTGCGTATCAAACCATAACAAGCATCATTCATCAGACAGTCTCTTTACTATGCTCCGTATTTCCAGCTTCAGACTGCATGAAGATCACTTTTCCCAGTTCTTCGTATTCTGAACGGACGCATTCTTAACGGTAAGCACCGCAGACCGCAGTGTGGTTTACTGAAAGGGTACAGATTCCTCGTGCGTCAGATATCCGAAATCTTTCGCGGCAGGCCCACAACGGCCTGCCTGGGCAAACCCAGCAAATCGTAGCTGATCCAATGCTTCCAGCTTTATTTTCTCGATTTCTTGGTACATGAGTCATGTGACACTAACCACTAGCCCAAAGTCAGGAGCGCCCTCGCCGTGACTTTGAAACAAAGGAACGGTCTTCCCTGCGGAGAGCCGAAATCTAAAGCTGATTACACATCTGTGGCTTTAGGTCACACACTGAGTCCACATTATTCATTCCCAGCAGCCATTTTCTCAGCCTCTTCACTGCTGGCTTGGCAGAAAGTGGCTTTATGACTCTGATCTGGGACAAGGTTCGCCGATTCTGTCAGGCTGGGATTTCTGAAGCTAGACTGCCGCACAAAGCACATCATTTGCAAAAAAGAGATCAGTCTACGAACCAGGAGTGACACTGTATGCGTTGTGCATTCTTGTTCTGTGCTCAGGCGTGCATGGTAATGAAGTAACCCTACAAGGATTGCTTGGCCCTGCATCATTGAGCCTGATCATTGAACATTCCCGCGATGCTTAGTCAATAGCATGAATCGAAAGGCCTTAGGAGGGTGACGGAACCCAGATTAGTTTGTTGCTCCTGGAGAATAATGTCATTCCGGTGGGGTATAAAAGAAGCATGAGGCTGCATTCAAATGGCGCTCTAACTGCATTTAGGAAAGAATAAAAAAAAAAAAAAAGCATGGATCGATTACCAGCTACACGAATGGTTAAATTCCACACTGGGGGAGTACAGTACATAAGGATAGAGGGAATGGGAAGAGGTTTTTTGGCTGCTTGTTAAACTGGGAGGATTAAGGTTTTCATAAATTAATAATAAAAGCATAAATAAAAATTCAAGAGGGAAGAGAAAGCTTAGGAAATTTGAAAAACAGCCATCTGGAGGGTCTTGACCGTAAATTAGAATGGGAGTATTACTTAGGCAGTTCCAAGAGCAATCTCAGATTCTCTCATTATTATCCCAGCTGATGTTTGTTGCACTTGTGTGTCATTTATCACAGTCCTTCACATCTCAGTCAGTATAAAGAGGATCCGCCTAGTTGCTGATGAAACTGTATAAACTGAGCTTTTGTTTCATTTTGGGATCTCGATTTCCTGTCTCGAACACTTTATAGTGGCATTATTCATCATTAAATAATATGTTTACCTTATAACACACATATAAGCTCTTACTTTACAATGACCTTCTGCTTAATAATAAACAAATGATGGACTAGCTAGGAATTTTTACACATCATTGGTTTGTAAAGTAACAGGCTACATGCATTTATTATTATTAATAATGACCTCATAAAGCATGTAGATGCTATTTACTGTGATGTATTGTGTGTTTACAAAAATATTGAAAATACACAAATAAAATAATAAAAAATACACAAAATAACATAATAAAAAATAAATAATAAAAATGCAATAAAATATTGTAAACAATGTTAGTTCTCCAAATGAGTCAGTGATTAAGAGCTAAATATCATGGTCATATTTTAGTACTCATTACAAACCCTTTTTAATAACCACTCCTATACACTAGATTAGCAGCTATTAGTCTATTAGTCTAGTATTTATTGATGTATATTTATTGATATACATCAATAAATACTTATATACACTAGATTAGGCGCCATTAGTCTATATACATTAATAAATACTTATATACACTAGATTAGGCGCCATTAGTCTATATACATCAATAAATACTTATATACACTAGATTAGGCGCCATTAGTCTATATACAACATCAATACACACTCATATACACTAGATTAGCAGCTATTAGTCTATATACAACATCAATACACACTCATGTACACTAGATTAGCAGCTATTAGTCTATATACAACATCAATATACAATCATATACACTAGATTAGCAGCTATTAGTCTATATACATCAATAAATACTTATATACACTAGATTAGGCGCCATTAGTCTATACACAACATCAATATTTACTCATATACACTAGATTAGCAGCTATTAGTCTATATACAACATCAATATTTACTCATATGCAATAGATTAGTCGCCATTAGTCAATATACAACCTCAATATTTACTCATGTACAATAGATTATCAGCTATTAGTCTGTATACAACATCAATATTTACTCATGTACAATAGATTAGTTGCCATTAGTCTATATACATCAATAAACAATCATATACACTAGATTAGCAGCTATTAGTCTATATACAACATCAATATTCACTCATATACTCTAGATTAGCAGCTATTAGTCTATATACAACATCAATATTTACTCATGTACACAAGATTAGCAGCTATTAGTCTGTATACAACATCAATATTTACTCATATACAATAGATTAGTCGCCATTAGTCTATATACATCAATAAACAATCATATACACTAGATTAGCAGCTATTAGTCTATATACAACATCAATATTCACTCATATACTCTAGATTAGCAGCTATTAGTCTATATACACCATCGATATTTACTCATGTACACTAGATTAGCAGCTATTAGTCTATATACAACATCAATATTCACTCATATACTCTAGATTAGCAGCTATTAGTCTATATACAACATCAATATTTACTCATGTACACTAGATTAGCAGCTTTTAGTCTATATACATCAATAAACAATCATATACACTAGATTAGCAGCTATTAGTCTGTATACAACATCAATATTTACTCATGTACAATAGATTAGTTGCCATTAGTCTATATACATCAATAAACAATCATATACACTAGATTAGCAGCTATTAGTCTAAATACAACATCAATATTCACTCATATACTCTAGATTAGCAGCTATTAGTCTATATACAACATCAATATTTACTCATGTACACTAGATTATCAGCTATTAGTCTGTATACAACATCAATATTTACTCATATACAATAGATTAGTCACCATTAGTCTATATACATCAATAAACAATCATATACACTACATAAGCAGCTATTAGTCTATATACAACATCAATATTCACTCATATACTCTAGATTAGCAGCTATTAGTCTATATACACCATCAATATTTACTCATGTACACTAGATTAGTAGCTATTAGTCTATATACAACATCAATATTCACTCATATACTCTAGATTAGCAGCTATTAGTCTATATACAACATCAATATTTACTCATGTACACTAGATTAGCAGCTATTAGTCTATATACATCAATAAACAATCATATACACTAGATTAGCAGCTTTTAGTCTATATACATCAATAAACAATCATATACACTAGATTAGCAGCTATTAGTCTATATACAACATCAATATTCACTCATATACTCTAGATTAGCAGCTATTAGTCTATATACAACATCAATATTTACTCATGTACACTAGATTAGCAGCTATTAGTCTATATACATCAATAAACAATCATATACACTAGATTAGCAGCTTTTAGTCTATATACATCAATAAACAATCATATACACTAGATTAGCAACTATTAGTCTGTATACAACATCAATATTTACTCATATATAATAGATTAGTCGCCATTAGTCTATATACATCAATAAACAATCATATACACTAGATTAGCAGCTATTAGTCTGTATACAACATCAATATTTACTCATATACAATAGATTAGTCGCCATTAGTCTATATACATCAATAAACAATCATATACACTAGATTAGCAGCTGTTAGTCTATATACAATATCAATATTTACTCATGTACACTAGATTAGCAGCTATTAGTCTATATACATCAATAAACAATCATATACACTAGATTAGCAGCTATTAGTCTGTATACAACATCAATATTTACTCATATACAACAGATTAGCAGCTATTAGTCTATATACATCAATAAACAATCATATACACTAGATTAGCAGCTATTAGTCTGTATACAACATCAATATTTACTCATATACAATAGATTAGTTGCCATTAGTCTATATACATCAATAAACAATCATATACACTAGATTAGCAGCTATTAGTCTGTATACAACATCAATATTTACTCATGTACACTAGATTAGCAACTATTAGTCTATATACATCAATAACCAATCATATACACTAGATTAGCAGCTATTAGTCTATATACATCAATAAACAATCATATACACTAGATTACCAGCTATTAGTCCGTATACAACATCAATATTTACTGATATACAATAGATTAGCAGCTATTAGTCTATATACACCATCAATATTTACTCATGTACACTAGATTAGCAGCTATTAGTCTATATACAACATCAATATTCACTCATATACTCTAGATTAGCAGCTATTAGTCTATATACAACATCAATATTTACTCATGTACACTAGATTAGCAACTATTAGTCTATATACATCAATAACCAATCATATACACTAGATTAGCAGCTATTAGTCTATATACATCAATAAACAATCATATACACTAGATTACCAGCTATTAGTCCGTATACAACATCAAAATTTACTCATATACAATAGATTAGCAGCTATTAGTCTACATACACAATCAATATTTACTAATGTACACTAGATTAGCAGGTATTAGTCTATATACAACATCAATATTCACTCATATACTCTAGATTAGCAGCTATTAGTCTATATACAACATCAATATTTACTCATGTACACTAGATTAGCAGCTATTAGTCTATATACATCAATAAACAATCATATACACTAGATTAGCAGCTATTAGTCTATATACATCAATAAACAATCATATACACTAGATTAGCAGCTATTAGTCTGTATACAACATCAATATTTACTCATGTACACTAGATTAGCAGCTATTAGTCTATATATATCAATAAACAATCATATACACTAGATTAGCAGCTATTAGTCTGTATACAACATCAATATTTACTCATATACAATAGATTAGTCACCATTAGTCTATATACATCAATAAACAATCATATACACTAGATAAGCAGCTATTAGTCTATATACAACATCAATATTCACTCATATACTCTAGATTAGCAGCTATTAGTCTATATACACCATCAATATTTACTCATGTACACTAGATTAGCAGCTATTAGTCTATATACAACATCAATATTCACTCATATACTCTAGATTAGCAGCTATTAGTCTATATACAACATCAATATTTACTCATGTACACGAGATTAGCAGCTATTAGTCTATATACATCAATAAACAATCATATACTCTAGATTAGCAGCTTTTAGTCTATATACATCAATAAACAATCATATACACTAGATTAGCAACTATTAGTCTGTATACAACATCAATATTTACTCATATATAATAGATTAGTCACCATTAGTCTATATACATCAATAAACAATCATATACTCTAGATTAGCAGCTATTAGTCTGTATACAACATCAATATTTACTCATATACAATAGATTAGTCGCCATTAGTCTATATACATCAATAAACAATCATATACACTAGATTAGCAGCTGTTAGTCTATATACAATATAAATATTTACTCATGTACACTAGATTAGCAGCTATTAGTCTATATACATCAATAAACAATCATATACACTAGATTAGCAGCTATTAGTCTGTATACAATATCAATATTTACTCATGTACACTAGATTAGCAGCTATTAGTCTATATACATCAATAAACAATCATATACACTAGATTAGCAGCTATTAGTCTATATACAATATCAATATTTACTCATGTACACTAGATTAGCAGCTATTAGTCTATATACATCAATAAACAATCATATACACTAGATTAGCAGCTATTAGTCTGTATACAACATCAATATTTACTCATATACAATAGATTAGTCGCCATTAGTCTATATACATCAATAAATAATCATATACACTAGATTAGCAGCTATTAGTCTGTATACAACATCAATATTTACTCATGTACACTAGATTAGCAACTATTAGTCTATATACATCAATAACCAATCATATACACTAGATTAGCAGCTATTAGTCTATATACAACATCAATATTTACTCATGTACACTAGATTAGCAGCTATTAGTCTATATATATCAATAAACAATCATATACACTAGATTAGCAGCTATTAGTCTATATACAGCATCAATATTTACTCATGTACACAAGATTAGCAGCTATTAGTCTCTATACAACATCAATATTTACTCATGTACACGAGATTAGCAGCTATTAGTCTATATACATCAATAAACAATCATATACTCTAGATTAGCAGCTTTTAGTCTATATACATCAATAAACAATCATATACACTAGATTAGCAACTATTAGTCTGTATACAACATCAATATTTACTCATATATAATAGATTAGTCACCATTAGTCTATATACATCAATAAACAATCATATACTCTAGATTAGCAGCTATTAGTCTGTATACAACATCAATATTTACTCATATACAATAGATTAGTCGCCATTAGTCTATATACATCAATAAACAATCATATACACTAGATTAGCAGCTGTTAGTCTATATACAATATAAATATTTACTCATGTACACTAGATTAGCAGCTATTAGTCTATATACATCAATAAACAATCATATACACTAGATTAGCAGCTATTAGTCTGTATACAACATCAATATTTACTCATATACAACAGATTAGTCGCCATTAGTCTATATACATCAATAAACAATCATATACACTAGATTAGCAGCTATTAGTCTATATACAATATCAATATTTACTCATGTACACTAGATTAGCAGCTATTAGTCTATATACATCAATAAACAATCATATACACTAGATTAGCAGCTATTAGTCTGTATACAACATCAATATTTACTCATATACAATAGATTAGTCGCCATTAGTCTATATACATCAATAAATAATCATATACACTAGATTAGCAGCTATTAGTCTGTATACAACATCAATATTTACTCATGTACACTAGATTAGCAACTATTAGTCTATATACATCAATAACCAATCATATACACTAGATTAGCAGCTATTAGTCTATATACAACATCAATATTTACTCATGTACACTAGATTAGCAGCTATTAGTCTATATATATCAATAAACAATCATATACACTAGATTAGCAGCTATTAGTCTATATACAGCATCAATATTTACTCATGTACACAAGATTAGCAGCTATTAGTCTCTATACAACATCAATATTTACTCATGTCCACTAGATTAGCAGCTATTAGTCTCTATACAACATCAATATTTACTCATGTCCACTAGATTAGCAGCTATTAGTCTACATACAGCATCAACATTTATTCATGTACACTAGATTAGCAGCTTTTAGTCTATATACAGCATCAATATTTATTTATGTACACTAGATTAGCAGCTATTAGTCTCTTTACAACACCAATATTTACTCATGTACACTAGATTAGCAGCTATTAGTCTCTATACAACATCAATATTTACTCATATACACTAGATTAGCAGCTATTAGTCTATATACAGCATCAATATTTACTCATATAGAATAGATTAGCAACTATTAGTCTATATACATCAATAAACAATCTTATACACTAGATTAGCAGCTATTAGTCTATATACAACATCAATATTTACTCATGTACACTAGATTAGCAGCCATTAGTCTATATACAGCATCAATATTTACTCATGTACACAAGATTAGCAGCTATTAGTCTCTATACAACATCAATATTTACTCATGTCCACTAGATTAGCAGCTATTAGTCTACATACAGCATCAACATTTATTCATGTACACTAGATTAGCAGCTTTTAGTCTATATACAGCATCAATATTTATTTATGTACACTAGATTAGCAGCTATTAGTCTCTTTACAACACCAATATTTACTCATGTACACTAGATTAGCAGCTATTAGTCTCTATACAACATCAATATTTACTCATATACACTAGATTAGCAGCTATTAGTCTATATACAGCATCAATATTTACTCATATAGAATAGATTAGCAACTATTAGTCTATATACATCAATAAACAGTCTTATACAGTAGATTAGGAGCTATAAGTCTATATACAGCATCAATATTTACTCATGTACACTAGATTAGCAGCTTTTAGTCTATATACATCAATAAACAATCATATACACTAGATTAGCAGCCATTCGTCTATATACAACATCAATATTTACTCATGTACACTAGATTAGCAGCTATTAGTCTATATACAGCATCAATATTTACTCATATACGATATATTAGCAGCTATTAGTCTATATACATCAATAAACAATCATATACACTAGATTAGCAGACATTCGTCTATATACAGCATCAATATGTACTCATGTACACTAGATTAGCAGCTATTAGTCTATATACAACATCAAAATTTACTCATGTACACTAGATTAGCAGCTATTAGTATATATACAGCATCAATATTTACTCATGTACACTAGATTAGCAGCTATTAGTCAATATACAACATCAATATTTACTCATGTACCCTAGATTAGCAGCTATTAGTCTCTATTCAAACTCAATATTTACTCATGTACACTAGATTATCAGCTATTAATCTATATACATCAATAACCAATCATATACACTAGATTAGCAGCTATTAGTCTATATACAGCATCAATATTTACTCATGTACACTAGATTAGCAGCTCTTAGTCTGTATACAACATCAATATTTACTCATGTACACTAGATTAGCAGCTATTAGTCTATATACATCAATAAACACTCATACACTAGATTATCAGCTATTAGTCTATATACAACATCAATATTCACTCATATACTCTAGATTAGCAGCTATTAGTCTATATGCAGCATCAATATTTACTCATGTACACTAGATTAGCAGCTATTAGTCTATATACAACATCAATATTTACTCATACACTCTAGATTAGCAGCTATTAGTCTATATACACCATCAATATTTACTCATACACTCTAGATTAGCAGCTATTAGTCTATATACAGCATCAGTATTTACTCATGTACACTAGATTAGCAGCTATTAGTCTATATACATCAGTAAACAATCATACACTAGATTATCAGCTATTAGTCTATATACAACATCAATAAACATTCATACACTTGATTAGCCACAATTAGTATATATACAACATCAATAACTACCCGTATTCACTAGATTAGCAGCTATTGGTCTATTTACAACATCAATAACTACCCATATACACTAGATTAGCAGCTATTACTCTATATACACCATCAATAAACACTCCATCTGGCTTTGATGCCTTCAGTTGTGAAAGAAGACCACCGTTAAGAATTTAGGTTTAGTTGACTTGAGGCAGAAACAGATAGCAGACAAAAGTATATATAAGACCTACTTATACCAAATACAAGGGCAGAAACACCTGGAAAGGAGGAGCAACAAACTATACACAGATGGGATCACTAATGATTAGGCGGGGCTTCATGGGAGGAGACAGGAGAGGCTGGATTTCAGATTAGGGGCTACAAAAACAGAAAGTCATTTGTAAATCATGACCATGTAACGTGACGTACAGTTCAAAGTGGAGGTCTGCGCGGGACTGATTTTTTTAAAGACCCAATCTCATTAAAATTTGTCCCACTCCCACCCACTTCTCCCAGGAATCTCCCAGCAACACTCGTCCTGCTCCCACCCACAGCATAGGCTGCATGACTAGTTGCTTTTCAACTTGGTTAACCATCCGATTCTGTGCATGACATTGAAATTTAGTCCCGTGCCACAATGTATTGCTGTTGATTTCGATCCTAAAGGCTAAGTGCCACTTTTGGACACCCCGGTGATTTCACATTGTTTTAAATACTGAAAATATATAAATATTTTATATTCATATAAAATGAAATTCGCTACTTAATTTACTTTAAAATAGATTATTTTAATTGAATTGACGGGGCTCACTTTGGAAATTCCTGAATGCTACTGTGTGACTTTACCGTGGACAACAGTGAACAATGCCGTGGTAAAACAGAATTATGACTGACTGGGCCAGTGAATTGTCCAGTGTGGGTTATCAGATTTTAATGATATTTCTGAATTTGAATTTGAAAGAGCCTGTAATATAGAAATAGACCACCATATCACTTTCCACAGTCCTGAGACAAAAGCAGCTCATCCTGAGTGTAAACAGTATCTAGCTAAATAACCAACATTATTCATTACAATAGCCTAGCAACCAGCTAAACTCAGATATAGAGGTATAGTTATCGTTGTAAAATATAATCAAGGTGGAACTTGCGCTCATGCTACACTATAAATCTTGGTAATGCAACTACATTAGCTTAGTACGATTTGATCCACCGTACTTAGCAAGTGGGGTAATGTCCTTTCCAATGTGCCCGTTTAAAGTTGACAGATTTAGTCCACTTTTTGGACATTTGGGGGTCTTTGGGCCATTTGTGCACCGGGGTTCGCTGTACATCCAATTACTGCAGCCAAGCACAACACCTTTTTATCATTTTGCATTTCCGTAAGTGCATCTTCTAGCATTGTTGTCCACCATCTACGTCACGCGCATAATACCTGCGGCAGGTTCTGAACAGCGGACGGGGCTAAGCAGTCTTTCAAACTGTATTTCTTGACTTTGTAATAAAGTTTCCTGACTATTAATCCTCACAAGTTAGCAACTCAAATTCCACTATATTTATGTGTTTGATATTTTCATAGTAGCTGGTGCTAAAATATTATCTTCCCTGATTATCTTGTAGTGTGGGAGTCAGTAATCCATTCTTCTGCGATCTTCAATATTTACGACTAAGGATCCTGTAGTGTGGGGTGGACACAGAAACTCGGATGTGAAACTTGACATTGAAGCTCAGAAAAATCTTCTTTTATGTGTGGAGTGTCTCACTGTTTCTACATTGGTTAAGATTTATTTAAACCTATAATAACTGCTGCACCATTTACAGTGATACAAGATCATTTGACCAAGACGCTGGCAAAGATCTATGTCAGAAATGTTCCCATTGTTATGTTTCCAAGAACAGTGAGAATGTTTAAATAGCCTAAATCAGTTTACCAGGACGGACAGTAGTGATATTAAGTGAATTAACACAACTCTGATTGTGTTACACAAATCACAGATTTGTACACGGAACTGATGATATGCGTGCTACAACTCTGGTGCTGGGTAACCGTTTTGTTATGTAGGAAGTTTGTGAATCCGCATCTTGACAAATGGAGGATCAGACTTTAATTTAGTACCAAAAAGCACAAAAAAGCAAGGGATGGTGAGGGAGGGAGGGGGCCAGGAATAAGTAGGTTGCAATACACAGCCTCACCACTAGAGGTTACACGCTGCTTCTTTAAATGATCATTAAAAGTGTGAAATCCTAAAAATAAAAACAAACATCTCCAATATAGTAACTTTACACCATAGACCAAAAAAAGTTAATCTAAAGAGGCTTTATTCCAAGTGATTTTGGAGCATTTCTATTGGTTCATTCATCATAAAGCTCTCAGAGAATATAAAGGGCAGCTGTCGTGTTCAAATGATGTGTCCTACAAAGATTAGACAATTATGAAGTAACAGCTGGTAGATATTATAAAGTGTGGCTCAGTTCTCTCTTTTTCCTAAAGCATATATTCAACTGTTTTCTAATGCACCTGCATTTGCTTGCAGTTATAATAACTCTGCCATATTGCTCTGCACTAGTCTCTCTCTCTCGCCACACTCACTGTATCATTTTTATTTCTCGTATGAATCTCTATGGTTCCACTTGATCCCTAACCGACAGCAGAGGGACAAGCTTAACTGACCATCTGTTTCGAGGACATCTGCCTAATGGGCCTCAGCCCGACTACAGTAGGAAAACATGTCAATGAATTGGACGCACCGATGTAGCATCCAGTTAGTGCGTGATTTATCAGGAGACAAATATTGGCAGGGCACAATCGTAGCTTTTGTCTGCTTTTGTTGGATCCTGTATAAAGACAGAGCTTCACTTTGGGAGTCACCATGAATACTAAGCATGGCAGATAAGAGATATAGAGCAGCCGAGACTGATGCTGATGTTAGTTTTAATTAGAAGCACATTGTAGTGTATTGGTTAGCACTGATGTATATGGCTAGACCAGAGAAAATAGGGAAAGACGAAGAAAAGAGCTTAATATCTCCTGCCAAGGTAAATCAAATCAGTATATTTCAAACGCTGTTAATATATTCCACAAATTCCAGTAGGGGCAATATCAGATATGGATGATATAAAAATATTTCTTCTATTTATTTCCATAATTTCACCAAAGTCTTGGCCATGATCGTCTTTGGGATCATCCGTTCCAGCGGGAGAGACATTCCTGAAATCCTTAGATAACAAAAGCTCTTCTCCGTTTTACTAAACTGAATATGGTCTCATAAATGGCGCAGCATGCTCACCATCAAATGATGGGCACTGAGGTCAGTTCCTTTTTAATGTGTGAAGTCTATCAAAGCCTGCCGTGGTGGCTGAAATGATGTGTGTGAAAAGATAGCACTTCATCTAGAACCAAAAGGAGAAGAAGAAAAAAAGGAACAAGAAAAAAGCTGACAGGAGTGAATGAATAGATGCCACACTGTCATGTTCGTCTGACCGTACAGTTCTTGAATTGGACCCGTCACTCTCAGACCTCTTTGTGTGCTCGGTCACTGGAGAGCACTCAAGATCCCATCAATGGGCCGAAGAAACCCCCAGTGAGGGAAAAGCCTCAGTAAACAAATTACTTTCCACGTTCATTGTAGACTCTGCTCTTGACTGATGTGGGGAATGCAGCAATATCGCGCGGCAGGCTGGAGAATGGTTGCCAGGCCCGGGTAGCCATAGCAGTAAGACAAGAGAAGCTTTCATTTTGGAACGAGGAGGGCCTGTTTGCCGTGAATAGATCAGAGAGTATGCTTGACGCGCAGGCCAAAATCGTGCTGGGAAGAAGGCCTGGTATCCAACCAGCTCACTGGCGCTGTGTAATCACTGCTGAGATGGATAGAGCTGAAGCTATGAGAACAGTTCCCTCTAACTTGCTTGTTGTCAGTCCCAGGACTGCATGTTTTGAGCTTTCCCCAGGCTAACACGTCTCTCTTGACTATTGAAAAGCTTAATAATTTCTTAAAGAGTGGATTATGTGCTTCAGCTTTATTTTTAAGCAACGTTGATCATGAAAGTTACACTTAAGGAAATAGTTTTGGTGGTAATCTACACAATGTTCTAGTTACCCCAGATATAGTTGACCAAGAAACTCATATCTTGAGTCCAAATTATGCTTCTTTAGTTATTTTTATGTTTGGGCTAACACTAGAACTCAGTAGTCACCCAAATAGCCAATGGGTTTAGAAAATTTAACAGTTTCACAGGAAATGGGCAGACAGCACCTTGGCTGTAGGACTGATCTTGGATCAGATTTCTACACATTCTTGACGGTCATTTATATTGATTCTTAATCAGATTTCTTACTCAAAGTTTTTGAATACAGAGCTTGTAGTCTAAAGAATTTGCCCCCAGTCTTTATAGTCCCTAATGAACACCTGGACACAGTTTGCTGTTAATTTGGTTCACATATTTTTACTGAAATTATTTGGAACATTTGCGTAACTGTTGAGTTCTAGTGTTTGTCAGGTTTGCCCCTACAGTTCCGCACTAAAGAAACAAAGTTCAGACTCCAGACATGTCTGAGCTGGTCAACTGTAAGTGGAAAGTTTTTGTGTTGGGGAAGCTACTTTGAAAACGCTATTCATGATTAAAGGTGACACCCAAGCTACTGTATTCATCAAGTAGTTTCTATGCTACACTGAACGTACTTAATGGAGCATCATTTAATTTGCGTGCATGTGTGTGTGTTTTACTCATAAGGCAATTTTGGGTCATTATGTTTGAAGTAATACTGTGCAAACAACAAACCAGTATTCCAAAGAAAAGAGAAAATCATTGTGCCTGGTGCATATAGATCAAATACATACAAAGTTTTTTTGCATTGTGTTCGGTGTGTACATTTTAGTCTTTGCGATGGGAAATGAGGTTGCTGTCTTCTTTTTTTGAAAAGCCAGAGCTGTTAGTTAAGTTAATTCATATGTTTTGTTCCGTTCAAGTTTTGTTCCACAACTGGAAAAGCTACATTGTTTGAAAACAGATGTAACACTCTCAAGCTACTTAAAATAGTCATGTTGTGATTTTGCAACATACAAGTAACGAATTACTCCCTAAAATTGATTTTACAAGCCAATATGAACTCAGCTGTGATGCTGAACGCTAGGAGCAGCATTCCCATTCCCACGCCCCTTCACATGCACGAACATCACACAGCATTCTTTATTATGTTCATAATTTCATAACCATTTTAGTTCTAGATGAAGGTTAATATATCTGTTGTTTTAAGAAACAGGGAAACAGGAATTGTGAATGTAATTGAGAATGTGAACAGATGAACAGAAACAGGGAGGATTTTATACAACTGCTCACTGAAGCAGCTCCATTCTGCTATACAGTGAAACACATTTTTATAGTTCAGAGTGAGTCATACTGTGCTCTAAACCATACTGACGAGTTTGGAAGACCACAGCGAGGAGCCTCATCTGGTTTAGGTGGTTTGAAAGAGGTTTTGAAAAGATTTGTAGATGATTGATTTCCAGTGTTTGCAGCGTTAGCTTTATAGCTTCAGCACTAAACTACAGAAGCAACATATGAACAACAAACATGGCTTAATGCTGAAGTACATCTGGGCTAGCTGGAAAATTGTGTACCTTTTTGTTTTTTTTGCGGAAAAAGTTTTTTATTGTGACTAAATTATATATTTTTTTAAATACACAGAAACAGTTAGCTAGTACTACACAAGAACTCAATGCTTGACTGTTTTTGTTTAGACAAGCTTTTCTTTTTTAGGCACTGGTGCCACAGCTGTTTGTAAACTAAGAATATCTCCCAGCTTTGCCTCCCGCTGTCATCTCTAAAAGTAAGTTTTACCCTTGAGTGTGTCATCTTGATAAATGGCAATGTTGCTATCTACTCCAACAGCACGACCTGTCATCGGCCCCAGCTTAGCTCTGAAAACAAGGTCAGCCTGTCACATCATATTGATTCTGACTTAGGCGTGACTTTGATAGCACCCAGCCCTAAGATGTCAGATTTGTGAAATGGAGACTGCCTTAGCGCTGACATCAGCTGAAGAGGCACAGAGGGACCTTTTTAATTAGATGATCATGCAAGGCCTGAACAAAAGTTATGGCACCTTTTGTATTTCATGGTTTTGTTTTTATTTGTTTTGATGTTAAAATGTAAGTCCAGTGTTAATCAGTGACATAGCACTGTGATATAGCGGTGCGTGGCAAAGGCAAATTAGCTTGTGCCCGAGGAGCAGCACCCCCTTCTAGTGTTCTAACATCCAAGTAAGTCACAGAAGCCTATAGCAAGTTGTGGTTAATAAAATAATCAAATTTACATATTTTCTTACTTGGCCGAGATGTAGTTGATCAGGTGAAACGTGTTTGGAGTCCACATTTGGAGTAGCTATCCTTGTCCAAATTTTTTCTAGACAGTAGATATTCAACCGCATCCAGTGGACAGCTGCTTAAGACAAAAGGGTCTGTTTTCACCAACCACCTCTTTCCAACAACTCCCACCTTCTGGATGTTCAGGCTGTCAACTTCCTTTATCATTTTTAAGCCCTAATACTCAAAAGCAGATCTTTTGGGGCTTTTTTTATAGTCTTCAGACTCTAAATGTACAGGAAACATGTGTACTGTTGAACATTTATAGTCTTTTGAGGAGTTTACTTTTTTTTTTTTCCTGTAACACAATTTTAAATTCTTGAAATCACAATATAGTTACAGATAATTTGATAATAATTTTGTATCTTGATGCAATTTTTTTGACTGCTTGTCTTTATTTTTAAAAGTAAGCAGCCTAACTCGAGTGCAGGAAGCACAGAGCACTATGCAAACCATCTGTCGAAACATACAGCCCCACTAATATCACTAATTGAGAAACACTAACTTTAACACTGCATAAGAAAAGACATGCCACGGACCTAAACAGGACCGATTCGGTTTCATCCACAATCATCTCTGAAAAACAGCTTAACCGCCTCTAAAAGATTGTGTTTTGACGCAGAGTCTTCCAACAGCTTTACTTAATCATCATTTATCAGGCGTGGCTGGCTGTCTTGTTGAAAGGGAAGGATACTGACAGGCCATTTAAACAACATTTACTTTGATTGGCTGCTTCTTTCTGAATTAAGTACTGAAAAAATTTGGGGCTTTTTGCTTGCGTGTGTCAGACTTGTTTGGGTTTAAGAGAGTAACTTAGATGTACAGTGATGAGCAGTGAGATTGCTTTGTATGGGAAGTAATAAGTGCAGTTACAGTTCGAGAGATACTTAGTATGGATCCTTTTGAGTGATCACCTCTGCCCTGTAAAAGAAAGCCCACTCAGTTATTTACTCTTGCTGTTATGGATGCAAAGCAACAGTCATCCATATTTCATGTGCATATCTTATTGTTCTGTGGGATGAGGTCATTTGTTTTAAGTGAATGTGTTCCCGGCCCTTGTCCACTGCTGTCCCCGGTGGTTCAGTGTGTGTGTGTGTGTGTGTGTGGGTGTGTGCTAATACCTTGACTCTTGAGGTTTCCTAGGCAAGGCATCCCTCCAATAATTTATTAATGAAATAAGAAAACGCCAATGATGCAACTATTGCATACATGGTCACCACTGGGAGCTCTGAGCCTCCAGAAACATTTTATGTGACAGTCAGGCGACCATAAACAAATGAGAGTAATGTGTCGTCCTATGTCCTCGAGCAAAATGTTGAATTCAGAGCCTGTACAAAACTCATTTGCTCTATATGGGCTGCATTTGCTGTTTTACATGTATATGACCAACATAGAGAGAGCGAATTTGTAGTAAGCGTGCACATTCTGCAGTGATGTCAGATCCCATAACGTCCCGCATCCCACAAAAACAACACATAGCCTAGGGCATTTCTCTAACATATTGATTTGTATAGTAAATCTTTGCATTTAAATAGACACAAACAGAACATGCTGTATAATGCGTTCCAAACGTTTGCACTCCTGGGACTGTATAATTATTAATGCCTAAAAGTAGTGATACTTTAAATAATGGTAATAATCATAGTAATCAATATTATGATATACTGGAATATCTAAACCTCCACATCAAAAAACTGGAAACCTTAAAATAGCTGTAAACATGGAAATAGCTTTGGTCACTTCTTATTGATGAGAAACATCACAACAAAATGAAACATGAACATTGCAAAGTTGAAGTTAGTTAGATGAAGCCAAACAAATGAGGGCTCATTGGGTTAAAGCAGGATGTTCAGTTCCTGTCAGAAACTCCCCAGATTGTCTATCCAACTGCAGTGCAGATTAACATAAGCACATAAAAGGACAATGAACCCCTCACTGGTTAAGGGCGTCCACAGTAGCACGTGGATGCTGTTTCTGTTCCGCCACTACCCCCCCGCATTGTGAAGCAAGGTTCTCAAAGCCTCAGTTATTAGCGGCGCATCCTCCGAGCGCAGCACCCGTGGCGCCTCCCATGACCAATAAAAGTTCATACTCACGTACTACACCTCTGGCTGGGGTGTGGGAGAAGATCAGGGAGCCGCTAGGAGAACACAAAAGACGCCGCTGCACGGGAAAGATGTGGCCATGAGTCTGATGGACGCCTCAAAACACAGAACAGCCGATGCGATGCCTTGCTGCGTGGGTCTCCCCCTCCTCCCTCCCTCCCTGCCTCCCTTCCTCCAGCACTCCTCCTCTCTCCAGCACTCCCCCTCCCTCCTCTTGTCCTGGCTCAGTGTTCGGACAAGCGTAAAAGCAGACTTGAGCGAAGGCGCTACGCTGAGCTTCTTCTCGCTCCGGACCCCATTCGATAGAGCATGGCACTCTTCCCATTGCTCTCCTTCTGTTCAGAAACAAAAGGGTGGGAGACTTGGCGGGGGGTGGCGTTTGGGGGCTGGTGCACACACAAGTGCAACTGTTCTGTACACAGATGGGGTTTCCTGTGGAGAACTTTCCATCACCCGGCATAATGAAGAAAAGAGCGAATAGTCACAGTCACTGTGAGAAGCCTGGTGCCACAGTTATCACAGCTGAGATGCCCATTATCTCAATATTGACTGACTTAATAGTCTGCCATTTAGAGCTTGCTAAAAGCTTGTCAGAGTTTGCAGACATAAGCATCCATTCAATTTTTGGCCGAGGAGACAAAGAGAGGAAGTGTCTGTAGATAATGATACCAGGAGCCTATCTGAGCTTCACTGCTTGTTTGGTTTTACTGAAGGCTGCTGTGCATTAGGTAAACAACACTGATTCAATAGTTACTCATATATATATATATATATATATATATATATATATATATATATATATATATATATATATATATATATATTAGTTAAACCAATATATGTAGGTCCATGCACACTATTATATGTAGGTCCATGCATATAGAGAGTTCTATGCATTGCACTTCACTTCTACTTCAGCAATCCAGTGACTGATCCTCTTTTCTGTCCAGTTCTGCCATAAACTGATGCTGAAAAAATTAACTTCTATTGGTTGTACTCTGTGAATCTGACTTGCCTAGTGATTACTGGTGAGAAATCACTGTCCATTTTACAAGAGCTTACAAAAATGGCTGCAGTTTTTATTTGAATTCTAGGTTCAGCAGAGCAGAAGCTCTTATTTGCATACACTTTATGTCCAGAAGCACCCAGACACCCTAATCAAATCAAAGCTTGTTTGTCACATACATAGCCATAATCAGTAGAGCTAGCAGTGAAATGCTTTGACAAGCAAAATGAGAGCAACATGAAATAAACATAAAATACATGAAAATATATTCTGAAATTATGAAAGTACAGTATATACATTAATATACATAAATCTACATTATTTAAGTAGAAAATAGATAAAGTTTGCTCAGAGGATGAACATTTTTGAATAAAGTGCAGAGTGCAAATATGATAGAATGATAGAGGCTGAGGTGAGCAAACACCATATTAATGTAATTGCATTCTTAAGAAATGTGGAATGAGCCAGTTGGCTAAAGACTTTTGGACATACAGCATCAGATTCTTATAAAGTGACCACTACTTTACTGTGAAACCCCATTATCGCCAACATACTAATTAATTGATATACATAAATTAATATGCATAAAGGAATGAATTAGTGATTATGTAACATAGAAAAACCCAAACCCTGCCCAGAAAGAAATCAGATACATGAGGTGGGAAAAAAACATCAAACAGAAAAACATGTGTTACATGGTTACATAGTGATGTAATATCATAATACAGTCTTTATTGCCTTCCTACCAGCAAACTTGGTACACCAGAGTGGGTGAGCTGACCAATCAGAACAGCCTGGGCTTATCAGGAGGCGGTTCTTAAAAACGAAGGAGCTCTAACAGAGCATTTCAGACAGAGGCTGAATACAGATATACAGAGAAAAAGAATGTGTTTTGGAAAATTAAAGCAAATTTATTCTTGTGGATTAGTTAATTAGGGAATATAGTACATTAACACAATTGGTCCTCTTCAAATAGTCAGTTAGCTGAATAGGTGTACCTGCAAAATTTGTTGATCACTCAGTTTAAGAAACATGTTTGAAAATATTCTAGAATAAATAATCCACTGAATTAATCATTAAGAGCATATATTACACAAGCTGTAAAACTTTTTTTGAACCGCAATTTTATTATCTGTTAATGTCACTTAACTATGTTCACATTTCCTAAAAAACAATAGTAGAAACAAGCTACTATTGTATAGAAATATATATATATATATATATATATATTTTTTTTTTTTAATTAACATTTCATGGCACAGTGGCCTAAGTAGCCTCTATTTTGCTTTGATGATTCCCGATTCCTGATCACTGTGTTATTATTAATGCTATTGTTAAGCAATATTATTCTCTAATTACGAAGGATGTCATGAGCTGATTG
This sequence comes from Megaleporinus macrocephalus, assembly GCA_021613375.1. Lineage (NCBI taxonomy): Eukaryota > Metazoa > Chordata > Actinopteri > Characiformes > Anostomidae > Megaleporinus > Megaleporinus macrocephalus. The sequence continues at coordinate 15,888,043 of CM038722.1, forward strand.
AGGGAACCAGGATGTTAGCATACAGATACCATTCATTTTTGTACCCTTATCTGGCACAAGATTGTTGTAATCCTTATAATCTCCTACTGTGTGGGATGCATTTTCACTTGTAATAAGTATTTGAAATAATTTTGGGTTTGCAAGCCTCATGTCAAACCAAGAGACAGTTAATATTTACAGACCCGTCCACAGAGTGTCTATTCTTTCAGCTGCTGTGCCCGGGGGTCCAGGCTGAGCTTTGCTAATGAATCAAAATGAATATGTATAACTGCTAAGTGCAGCACCCTCCAAAAACAAATGGGCAGAGCGGCCCTGAAAAAATGGCTAATTAGATGTACAGAAATGGTTTGTATTGAATAATTACACATTTAGTAGACCACAATCAATCATTAAAATTAATAGAAGAACTAAAGAAAGTTCAGTTTTGCAGTACATGTTGTTAAAAAGCAGCTTTATTAAGCTTTGTCTTGACCCAAAACTATAATGAGCAAGCAGTAAGAACAGCATGTGAAAGAAATGCTGAGATACAAGCCAAAACACAAATGAGGACCCATCAAGTTCTGGTTGACATTAGATAGTGAAGTTATATTCAGAGATGGTATTTGAGTGTAATTAAATTGAAGCCTTCAGACCCAGAAACATGAAATAGGCCACTGTTGACAGTCTGGTACAATTACATGGACTGCTGATGGTGTTGGGAATATACTGAATGTCAGAATTGCTGGTTAAAAACCCTGGAGTGTCCAGGGAGGGGTTATGGGAAATGGGAGCATCAGGTGAGGTTGTTGGAGGCTGGTAATCATTGCAACAGGAAGATAAGCAGCACATACACATGGCTACGAAAAAGCAATCAAGCATGTCTCTGTGACAGATCTTGGGGGGATAACAGCAAGTGTACCACTGGCAGGATCTCGAGCTATGACATATCAGACAGTGATGGTGAATAGACTGGATTAGAACTCAAATTCACTGCATTACTGTAGCCCTATCTAGACTACATTACAGAATTCCAACCTGGACATGATAAAGGCACGAACTACCTTCTCTACAGCGTGTTGAGAGAGTATAGCTTTATTTAGAATGGTAGTGTTAAATATATATATGCATTGAATTAAAGTGTCAGTTGTGGTGTTTTTTGTGAAGACTTTAACAGCATCTTCTAATGCAATTAGTTTTGCAAGTTTAAACGCTCTACACATTTACAATGTGCAGATCCATCTAAATGATCTTAATATATATAGTGAATGATTTTTACAGCTACATCTGATGCAGTTGTCATCAAACATAAGTGATAATTATCCTCTGATAGGACTACTTGTTTTGTTAATTAGGTGAGTAAAAGCACTGCCATTTAAAGAAAAACAAAAGTGGTTCACTTATATTTTCTAAAGCTCTTCATATATATATTTTTAAGCTGACAGGGGTGGGATCTAAGTGGTCTTAATAAGCAGTCTTCTTGGCCTGACAAGATTTTCGAAGTACATGTTGTGGTGTTTGATGTTGAATGCTGCATTGAGATCACGTAGCATGTATTGTTGTATTATATGGAGTTCCTTGATCAAGGCTCTTTAGTCAGGTTGTTAACTGTCGAGGAATTCCAACTGGGTGTAAATCCAGTGGGCAGTTTGCAGTACCCATCTATGACACTGCATTGCTTACCGCTACTGAAACTATGACAACTCATGCTTCTGATAGTGATTTATTAATAATCACTTTATGGTGACACTACCTGCTATTAGTTATACTACATCATTAGTTTACATCATTAGGTTAAAATAGCTTAAATTGCACTTTTCTCATGTGATTAACAGAATTAATTCTGGATAACAGAAATCATCCCCTGTCTGCATACTCTGTATTTTCCATTTAATATTTTCTGCATAGTTTTTTTTTAAACCCATACTTTATTGATTTTGCAGACTGTCAGTATCTGGACCTGCTTGCTGTCTGATTCTTTGTTGGTTTAGACACTGTGCTGAATGTGAATGTTATTGGTATTTTTATGATGCTGACAGAGGTGCACTCTATAAATCTTCTCCTCCTGTGGAGTATAGTTTATATCTGGTTTTACGAGCAATATGATAGGATGTAGTATGCTCTAAAATTCTACAGTCACTGTAGAATTAACTGATTATGGCTTATAATAAAAGCAGTCACCATGGCTGACATGATGGTACTCCTGGTGTGGAGGTGCTGCAAATAAAAAAACAAAACAAAACAAAAAAAAGTGTGATGATAAGACAGTCAAAAGTTTGTGTGTTGTTTAGCAGTTTAATCTACTAACTTCTGCTTGGTTCTTCTAGAATTGTAGTAGTGTGTTTGTGCTAACCTAATTCTAGGCTTGTCAGTACTAAGTTAACTAAGCTACTAAGTTTGAAATGTATGTTGAAAACATATAATGAAACGCCTTGTTTGCAATATAAGAACCATGTTTTTATGGCCAAATACATTATGATAATGTTTTGACTTTTTTTAATCAATTCATGGTGGATGGGTACATGCGGGATGTTTCGTGAAAAAAATAGTCCCCAAAGAAATACTTGTTTTCAGGTTTGTCTATTTTACCAACATTACATTCTCAGACTCAGAGGAATGTGTGGCTTTACTGGTGGTTTTCAATAGAAAATAAATTGCCTTTATTGGTGCTGATGACATGCTGAGTCTTGGTTTCCTATAATCAACCATTTCATAACAAAGCCATTTGAGTGAGAACTGTTTTAAAAAAATGTTGAATTTTGGATTTCCCTTACTTTGGTAGAACATCCACCATCACGTATCTGAAAAAAAAGCCTCTGGATAAAATGAAGCCCTTGCAGATGTTGACTGACCAGTAGTCTGCTAGAGCTGGAAGATCATCTGATTGAGACTGACAGCAGCACTGTGGTGGCACATTTGCTTGTGTTATCTTCCGAGCATGTTCTCAGTGTATGAAAGAATATTAACAGTCTGGTTTCAATTCCTAACTGTACAAGCTGAGAAGCCTCTAAGCAGCTTACAGTGACGTGAGCATATACTACATTCACTTTGAAAGCAGCTCTAGTCAATATTTGTGTCTTATTTCACCAATAACCTGTTTGCAGCACTGCGAGTAATGCAGTTCTGCCTCAGAGAAGACTGTTTCACTACAGAAAATAAACATGCTTGTGTGTTTGGTCAGAAAGGAGCAGACCAACTTTGTTGAACTTTAAGCTATAGCAGTAAATATCACTAACATTATAAATGATCTGGTTATGTTGGCCTGTAGGTCACTGTTATTGGGGCTTATTGTTGTTACTAGGCTGTTGTATGAAAGATTGCTATAATAGACTGGGCTATAATAAATAAATCTTTTTTTATTTAACAACTTTGATGTACCCACATCGTCAGGTTCATATCTCGCTTGTGAATTTGTGACATGTTGATTCTTTGATAGGTCTGGTGGGCACTGGGAGGGGACTGGGGAAGTCTTCTTTTTTCTCTTTAATAAATTAAGACAATAAGACAAATTTGATTTTATGTCATGACAGTGCAGCTAAAATCACTCCCCACTCCTTATGCCTAGTCCTGCTGCTGGTTATGTTAGTTTGGTCCGCTTTCTCAGCTTTTCTCGTTTTTATTATCTTCTTGACTTTCTTGATGGCTCCAGATTTGCCTAGATTTTGCTTATCTTTTAATCTCTTAAAATTCTTTCAATAAAATAACAAACATTAGACATTTCTTGTGAGTAAGTTCATTAAAAGGTGGATTTATTGAAAGTTAAATGATGAATAATGTCACTAAGTTGGCTTAAAAATAAATAAAAATGCTACTGAAGCTGCAGCATGGTTTTTGTCTAAGCACAGCCGCAATTTAAGAATAATGTGGTGCAGACAGGATATACATTAGGACTAATACAGGACAAGCGATTCGACATAAAAGTGCCAAAAATAAGTGTTTACCATTAGTTACTTGGACTGTGGCGGCCCACCATAATCCAAAAGTATCTCTACACTTCTCATGATAACATAAACAACACCGTGTTCTCCACAGTTGCTTCTTCTGATCATTTTGTCTACAGATCTAACAGATCAAGATACAGTGTTTAAATTGGGATTACAGAAGCATTATTATTATTCTTATTTTACAGCATCTTGTACTTCTCCATCTAAGTCGACAATCAACTGTCATGTCTGTTACTAAACAACCAATCAGATGTGCACAGCAGAAAAATAAATATGTAATAAAAAAATGACCACCATGACTGATGTTAAAAACGTAAAAACTAAAGTGTTGCAGCTCCTCAGTTTAGCTACCTCCTAATAGGCAGGCACACATTCTGCTCTGTCTCCTCACTATTTACCTCCATCTCGGTAATATTTAATTTGATGAGTCATTAACATTAACTCATGAAGGTGATACGAGAGGATGGTGGAGTCTGTGTCTGGAATTTTTATAGTGCTGTGCGAATTAAAAGGTAAGTATCATTCTGCACTGTAGATAAATGGAATATCAGTGTGGTAGTTACAGTGAACTGAGCCACATGTTACTGCATAAAATGATGATAAAATAGACGACTAAAACAGAAAGCAGGGCACTACCTTGTGTCTGACTCTCGTCTGCTCTTAAAACTTAATTTCAGCTTGTTTCTGAATCAAAGACATTGATGTACTGCTGCTAACACATCCAGTATTACATGTTTGCAAAATGTGATTGTTTTGAGCTACTTTGATGGTTCAGCAAGTTTTTAGGTGTGTTTCTTAGTTAAGGTAGGTGCCACGGCTGGCATGCTGCCAAACATACAAGAGGTCATCCACATTCAGCCTGTGAGAAGCAAGTTGTTGATGTAACGTTAGACTATTTGACATGTTAACCAATGTGTTCCTTTTGGTGTGTCACCACCGTTCATTCCCATACAACCAGTGTGTTTATGATTAAAACAATAAAGTATGAAACTGTTTAAGCAAAAAGATTTGACCTCCTAATTTTGCTCTTAAAGTACACTTGTCTGATGCATTTATTGTAATAAAAAAAAAAATATTACGTTTTTTCAGAGGTCCAAACCAAGTAAGGTCCACCCTCAGCAAACTGTGTCGATGCCACTCAATACCACTTTTATTTCAGTAAATAATTTGGAAGACTTGCGTTCAGTGTTATCAAATCTCAAATGAAAGTGCTTGCAGTTTTCTAAACATCACAGGGATCGCTGCTGGAACAGGGCTACATAGTCAGATAAGACAAAAACAGCTTTTCTGGAAACCAACACCAAACATGTCAAGAGGATGCGAAGAGCCTAAGCCCCAGTGTGATGTATGAGGAGGATCTGCAGTGTTGTGGGGATTGTTTCCTTTCAAAGGGAAAGGCTCTGGGTCTCCTGCTGGGATCTGCATGCTTTATAGTGCGGGGTGTTGAAGTGTTGCTTGTTTATGTGAATCCTGCGTTGTAGTTGATGCGTACACAGTCTCGCTATTGTTTTGTATTACCACGGGGGCTGGAAGTGTTAGAATAGCGAATGTGATGACTGTACTGCTGTCACTGATGGGTGACGACCTGACGTTGCAGGACATGATGTTGCACATTTGGAACCTGTATGATGTTGCTGTCCAAAGAAAAACATGTATCTCCATTTTTGTTGATTTTTGTTTTTCTGTATCATTTGAACAAGAGAATCTTGATCTGAGAATTTCATGATAATAGGACCAATGGAAATGCTCCAAAAAAGCATTGGAAATAATTCTGGTTCCATTGGCATTGAAAGACGGTTTTTGTTCTCTTCTGTAAAGTTGCCTGTTTTTTATTGGACAACGACAATATACTAAGTTAACCCACCCACTTTTGTACAGGCCTGCTCAAAATGTAAATGTCTCTGCTCCTACCTGAGGAACTGCTTTAAGATTTTTTCTGCTTTTAAGAGTTTTATTTTAAACTTTTTACCTAAAATATTTTCTTTTAAATACAGACATGGTGGGTGTCCACACAGGGTCCCTGTTGTAAAGTATACTAGCCCCTAAAGAAATCATGTAGTTCTCAGATTTACCTTCATCATTATTACATATAAAACTCAGACAACACATGTAGATTCACTGGTAGATTTAGATAGTAAATATACACTACTTCAAAAAATAAAGGAACACTTAAATAACACATGCTAGATCTGAATGAGTTGAATGTGCATGTGAATGTGCTGAATGAAGTTGAATGTGCTGACAAGAAAATCTCACAAAAATCATTAATGGAAATCAAATTTAATAACCAATGGAGGCCTGGATTAGGAGTAAAATAGAAAAACACACTACAGGCTGAACCAACTTTGATGTAATGTCCTTAAAACAAGTCTAAATGAGGCTCACTAATGGCAGTCAGGCTACCTCTGGCGAGCACACGGAGGGCTGTGCGGTCCTCCAAAGAAATGCCACCCCACACCTTTACGGACCCACTGCCAAACTGGTCATGCTGAAGTATGTTGCAGGCAGCAGATCACCCTCCACGGCGTCTCCAGACTCAGTCACGTCTGTCACATGTGCTCAGTGTGTACCTGCTTTCGTCTGTGAAGAGCACAGGGCGCCCGTGGCAAATTTGCCAATCCTGGTGTTCTCTGGCAAATTCCAAGCGTCCTGCACGGTGTTGGGCTGTGAGTACAACCCCCATCTGTGGACGTTGGGCCCTCATATCATCCTCATGGAGTCGTTTCTAACCGTTTGTGCAGACACACGCACATTGGTGGCCTGCTGGAGGTCATTTTGCAGGGCTCTGGCAGTGGAAGGAGGTTCCTCCTTGCACAAAGGCAGAGGTAGCGGTCCTGCTGCTGGGTTGTTGCCCTCCTATGGCCTCCTCCACGTCTCCTAGTGTACTGGCCTGTCTCCTGGTAGCACCACCAGCCTCTGGACATTACGCTGACAGCAAACCTTGCCACAGCTGGCATTAATGTGCCATCCTGGATGAGCTGCACTACCTGAGCCACTTGTGTGGGTTGTAGAGTCCGTCTCATGCTACCACGAGTGTGAAAGCACCACCAACATTCAAAAGTGACCAAAAACATCAGCCAGAAAGCATAGGTACTGAGAAGTGGTCTGTGGTCCCCACCCACAGAACCACTCCTTTATTGAGTGTGTCTTGCTAATTGCCAATAATTTCCACCTGTTTCATTTGCACAACAGCATGTGAAATTGTTAGTCAGTCAGTGTTGCTTCCTAACTGGACAAATTGATTTCATAGTTATATTGTGTGTTGAGTTATATTGTTGTGTTTAAGTGTTCCCTTTTTTGAGCAGTGTATATATTTGTGTTGCAGACATCATAACTCTGGAAATCAAAGTTTTTATGTTTTTTATTTTCTTTTAAATGAATAGTCTCCCATCAAACCACTCCGAATTATTTTGTTTACATCTCAACAAATGAATTATGCTTTGACAAAGAGATTCGCATGTTTCTCCCAGAAAGCATAGTTTTGCAGCAAACTGCTGTATTTAAGAAATAATATTAATAATTATTATATTGGTGATGATGATGATAGTAGTAGTAATAATAATAATAATAATAATATTAATAATATTTAAAACATCATAACATAAATCAAATATAATGAAACATGCTAATTTGGAATTTAAAAGTTGCCAACCTCTGATAACTGTTTTATATGTATAACCACTTCATTTGATAGACCACTGTTTTACCACAAACACGCTTCTGTACGGCAAGTAGAGGCAGCACACAGAGCTTCCCCAGAGGGCTCAACTGGGGATGAAACAGACTTCCCCTGGTTCCAACCTACACAGGTCCATAAAAGAAGGCAATATAAACAAGCTATTGCCCAAGCATGATATGATGAATTACTACAAAGCCTTAGTTTACACTCTAATAAAGGATGCTTTACTTCGTTCACGTACAGTTTACAAGGCGGTCCAGCCATCTTTCTTGGCATACTGTCTCGGATAAGTTTCTGAGAATAAATCACTTCTGACTGTAGCAACATTGTTTATGCAGTCTATAGATCCATAATTCATTACTATCACACCTTACAGATCACAGTCTCTACAGATGAGCTTATCTTCAGCCAGTGATCTTCTGGAAAGAGTGAATATCCTCATTTTCACAGTTAGAATTAAATCCAACTGGATGAACTTTCCTAAAAATGTTCTATGAAAGTTTTTCAAAGAATGAAGCTTGCTGGGCATGTTGAGCATCATATGACTAGAATTGTAATATGGCTTATGTGTTGAGAGATATACTGTACTGTGCACCTGAGGATCATATTAGATTTAAAAAGCCGTTTTTTTCAGACAGGAAGCGTTTATTTACTCAACAAAACACTATCTGTTAAATATTTAAATAGTATTAATACAGTAAGTAGTACTTTCACATATGTCATTGTGTTTATTTAACCCTTTCCTAGCTTTTCCTTGTGGTAAACCAGTATTATTTACAGTTCTCATCTAATACCTGCTTTGAATACTCAGTACTATATTAAGCTAAATCAAGATTGCTGCTGAAGGAACTTATGAACTTCATGCTGCTTAGTACACATTGAAACTTACTGCTAAAATAAAGGCTTTTAAAACAATGAGCTTATGTGTCTAGGTAGTGTACCTGCCATCAAAGCAGGTCAGGGTTATCTTAAAAATGTTGGTATCTCATGCACCAGAAACACTTGGATCAAGGTTGGTAGATGCAGAATTTTGATGGTTGGTAAAAAAAAAAAAACAGTTACTGTTTGTGCCATGCTCAGTAGTTAAGGTTATGTAATGTATTGAAATTCCATAAATATATGGAGATATACATGCAAACATCATTAGTTTGAAACTAAAAAATCTTTAGTTTGGATGCTGAATATTCCATTTATCTAATTTTAGTTAAAGGTTGTCTGGTGCCAGCAGGGAATTCCAAGAGGGAATCACTCTTCTCCCCACAGGTCACAGGTCATTATAGGGCTAACTTTGTATATAGTTATAGATATAGTATTTAAATTTAATGGGCTAGTCAGAACTAAGGAGACCTAAACATGAAAGGAGAGTCATGTTTTATGGTGGTGAGCGGTGAACTTGGTATCTTTTTCACATAGTCCTGTTTTTCTCTTCAGAACAGAGGGCAAAAAATGGTTAATTTTGGGGTAAACCAAAAGGACTGGCTATTAGGATGTGCAGGTCATTATGTGTGTCGGCCACTGAGTGAGTACGGACGAGAGAAATGCATTGTGTATTCCACTGGAGTCCTATATAAAATTAATGGAAAACACCTGGGACTAACAGCGTGTGCTGGGCAAATACTGAACTGCATAGATCTCAACCCGTTAACGGCCAACTGCATTCTTCGTGTGTGGCTGTTGGCCAGTCATGCAAATGCCACAGCCTTACACAAGGGGGAAAGTTAAATTGTGCACACTAATTAGAGAGAGATGAAGAAAACCTCCAAAAAGTGTATAGCAGGGGTGCGTGTGAGTGATGAAATCAAGAACTATTTCCAAAACAAGATGCAAACAACTGGAGAAATGGAAGCACATGCTGTGTATGGAATTAGAACGGCAGGTCCACCGTTCATTGTATGCAACTAAGCTAGTCAGTGTCCATTTGGGTTTGTGTCTGAAACTAATTAAGTGGACTGTTGTAACTGCTATGAGAGCTTAGTCTACAATTTATGCCCCAAGTATGTGTCTTGTGGAGTCAGTGGAACACAAAAGATGGGCATGGTTTTTAGAATGACCTCTGTTTATAATAGAAGTGGAGTCTCACATGGAGATGTCTGAAAATTATTAGGTCCATACTGACCTTTTGACCTTGGCATGGCAAGCACCAGATTTTAAACAAATACCACAAAATAGAAAACAGTGCCGTACTGGACTTGGTATTCGTGTAGTTGTTGAACTCAATTATCTAAATGATTGCACAGCAGTCACTCCAGATTTTCAGTCCTGGAGTGCGCCAGAAATTTTATGTTAAAATCTCCAACATGGTCTCCTGGAAGAATGCCCCTGGGCTCCGCTGCAGGGAATTGGTTTCTGTGCTTGTCACCTTTTTCACTGCTTATAAGGTTTTACATCTGCAGAGCAAAGCCGATAGAGACAGTCCTGTACACAAGCCTAGAATATGTCTTTTAAATACATTTAATTTGCCATCAAACAAGATAAGTTAGTTTGGGGTATACTTTAAAGTTTCTTTCACAACAGCATCATATAACAAACACACTAAACTGAAGAAAACATTCCAGACAGTATTTTGGTCTGCGTATTTCAAAAACATCAAATTACAGCAAATTAAAAGCCAAGATAAGTGGAGCAAGACTCACTGCAGGAGTGGCTGAAGTAAATTTACCATAACTAATGAGAAAACAGGACTCGTGTCACTGCAATTCAATGTACAGCCCTTAGGAAAATTCCAGGCCTTCAGTCACAAACCAGGTTTCAGTATGATTCAAAGGTCAGGCCTCTATTATTATTACATTAACTTTTGGTGACGTGCGGTGTAATAACTTTTGAGTGGTCATTAGCTCTGTAAACACATTTGTTGTCATATTTTATTATGGACAGACTGTCAGTAGTGTAAAACAGAGGCTCAGTGTAATATGTTTTAAGTGGAACACAGAATAGTTGCAGCATTTGTTTACACATATGAGCATTTATTCACCTCCATTTCTGCGTTGGATTGCCACATGCACGAATGATTGGTATCATTGTTAGTTTCTATTTGTATTCTTATTATTAATTATGTAGATGATATTAATACTACCTTGGACTGTAAGTCAAGCATTTTTGTCCAGGTTATTAAAATACTATGTTTAAACGTACAAACTCTTACCAGTTTAATCGTACAGGTACACTAATAAGATAAAAAATAGGATAAAAATGCAAACTGTCAGCATCCCAGATATATACTGAACTGCAATGTGTGTGTATGTATGTGTATATATATATATATTCAAAAAGTTACCATTTTGAAGATACTTGTTTTTCAGTGGACAGTGAGTGACGATATATATATAGAGAGAGAGAGAAAGAGAGAGAGAAAGAGAACTATTGAACTGCAAAATGTAACATTTGAATTAATTACTAACTTAATTACTTTAGTTTTTTATGTCAGCTAGATTTTTTATATATATAAACGACAGCTGTCGTTTACGTTATGTACAATTTCCATGATGAATGGACCAATAGGAAAAAAAAAAAAAAATATATATATATATATATATATATATAGAGAGAGAGAGAGAGAGAGAGAGAGAAAGAGAGAGAGAGAGAGAGAGAGAGAGAGAGAGAGAGAGAGATTTTCAAAATTCTAAATGTAACATTTGAATGAATTACTATCTTAATTACTAGAAAAGTTTTTTATGTCAGCTAGATTTTTTGGTACCTGTCCTAAACCTGTCAGTATTGTTTGTAAATTGAATTAAGTTAAATTAAGTAAATCATTCCACACTTATATAATTATGTAATGACATTTAAATAACTTAAAAATTACATCTATACCAAATCCACTAAAGTACCAGTAGACCTCTGAGGGGCTAGAAATTGATATAAATAAATAAAAGATAGTAAACACTCCAATAAAAGCCATTCTATCACCTCTTTATCCCCATATATCTCACTCCTGAAAATCCAGCTCAGGCTTTGATGCGTTATCACTGCAAGATTGTCTTCATCTAAATCTCCGAGATAACTCTGAGTTTATCTCTCTCATGTTACGTGCATGAGTCTGTCAGTTGTGTGCTTTTGCTCAGGGCTCCTCCAAAGCTTCAGCACAGACTCTAAGGATCTTCTACCCCCACTGCACACAGACCACCCGCAGGCATCCCCCAAGAGCGGACATGGGCAGAAGGTCGCAGAGAGAGCATGCCATTGCCGCCCTGCCCGCCTCAGACTATGCCAGCTGATGATGACCTCATTCTATCTGACCTCCAGACTGATTCATAATTAGCTGTGAATAAAAAAAAACAGTGCGCTAACAGAGGGCTAGGTCAGCTGCAAAGAGCCTATGATGAGCGATGACCTGGAAAGAGAAAACATTCCTTTGCTGGAGGGCCCTGGAGGGCAGTAGGGGGCAGATAAGGCTTATTGCGTGGTATGCTGCACTGCATTACAGCATACTGTGAATCTGATCCCTGAAAAAAAACAGCAGCTCAAAACAATTCAGTTATTAACCCTATGAGGTCCGTCATCACATGGGCCAAATTTGCTTATTTTATACTTTTTATGTTTTATGTTTGAAGTTTAATGTAGCTCTTTTAACACAAACTAAATAATAAAATGAATTTCTTAAAGTAACAAAATGAATAACAAGTAGTATTGGACCATTTTTATTCATCTATTTCTCAATGTAAAAAATAATAATATCCAAAATTTTATAGTATATACACAGCCACTGTTTGTTCTGCTGGTGCAGTTATAGCATCCCTAAAGTCATAATTAAAACAGCTAAACCAGAAACAAGCTTTCACAAATATATTCATCAGAAAGTTTCTGTCTCTCTGTCACTCCAGCACCAGCCACTGAATATGAAATCATATATAGCTCAGATTTGGGTCTATATGCTGTAAACTTGTCTGAGTGCAGTGTCAGTGAGCTGAGTTTAGATTTGGGTCTATATGCTGTAAACTTGCCTGAGTGCAGTGTCAGTGAGCTGAGTTTAGATTTGGGTCTATATGCTGTAAACTTGTCTGAGTGCAGTGTCAGTGAGCTGAGTTTAGATTTGGGTCTATATGCTGTAAACTTGTCTGAGTGCAGTGTCAGTGAGCTGAGTTTAGATTTGGGTCTATATGCTGTAAACTTGTCTGAGTGCAGTGTCAGTGAGCTGAGTTTAGATTTGGGTCTATATGCTGTAAACTTGTCTGAGTGCAGTGTCAGTGAGCTGAGCTCAGATTTGGGTCTATATGCTGTAAACTTGTCTGAGTGCAGTGTCAGTGAGCTGAGTTTAGATTTGGGTCTATATGCTGTAAACTTGTCTGAGTGCAGTGTCAGTGAGCTGAGCTCAGATTTGGGTCTATATGCTGTAAACTTGCCTGAGTGCAGTGTCAGTGAGCTGAGTTTAGATTTGGGTCTATATCCTGTAAATTTGCCTGAGTGCAGTGTCAGTGAGCTGAGCTCCGATTTGGGTCTATATCCTGTAAACTTGTCTGAGTGCAGTGTCAGTGAGCTGAGTTTAGATTTGGGTCTATATGCTGTAAACTTGTCTGAGTGCAGTGTCAGTGAGCTGAGCTCAGATTTGGGTCTATATGCTGTAAACTTGTCTGAGTGCAGTGTCAGTGAGCTGAGTTTAGATTTGGGTCTATATCCTGTAAACTTGTCTGAGTGCAGTGTCAGTGAGCTGAGTTTAGATTTGGGTCTATATGCTGTAAACTTGTCTGAGTGCAGTGTCAGTGAGCTGAGTTTAGATTTGGGTCTATATGCTGTAAACTTGCCTGAGTGCAGTGTCAGTGAGCTGAGTTTAGATTTGGGTCTATATGCTGTAAAACTTGCCTGAGTGCAGTGTCAGTGAGCTGAGTTTAGATTTGGGTCTATATGCTGTAAACTTGTCTGAGTGCAGTGTCAGTGAGCTGAGTTTAGATTTGGGTCTATATGCTGTAAACTTGTCTGAGTGCAGTGTCAGTGAGCTGAGTTTAGATTTGGGTCTATATGCTGTAAACTTGTCTGAGTGCAGTGTCAGTGAGCTGAGTTTAGATTTGGGTCTATATGCTGTAAACTTGTCTGAGTGCAGTGTCAGTGAGCTGAGTTTAGATTTGGGTCTATATGCTGTAAACTTGTCTGAGTGCAGTGTCAGTGAGCTGAGTTTAGATTTGGGTCTATATGCTGTAAACTTGTCTGAGTGCAGTGTCAGTGAGCTGAGTTTAGATTTGTCGTCTATATGCTGTAAACTTGTCTGAGTGCAGTGTCAGTGAGCTGAGTTTAGATTTGGGTCTATATCCTGTAAACTTGTCTGAGTGCAGTGTCAGTGAGCTGAGTTTAGATTTGGGTCTATATCCTGTAAACTTGTCTGAGTGCAGTGTCAGTGAGCTGAGTTTAGATTTGGGTCTATATGCTGTAAACTTGTCTGAGTGCAGTGTCAGTGAGCTGAGTTTAGATTTGGGTCTATATGCTGTAAACTTGTCTGAGTGCAGTGTCAGTGAGCTGAGTTTAGATTTGTCGTCTATATGCTGTAAACTTGTCTGAGTGCAGTGTCAGTGAGCTGAGTTTAGATTTGGGTCTATATCCTGTAAACTTGCCTGAGTGCAGTGTCAGTGAGCTGAGTTTAGATTTGGGTCTATATCCTGTAAACTTGTCTGAGTGCAGTGTCAGTGAGCTGAGTTTAGATTTGGGTCTATATCCTGTAAACTCGCATCAGCTGTCAGCTCTCTCACAAACCTTATTAGCGTCTGATGCTACAAGGATATGACTACATATTAGCTTAAGATAAAAACTCCATACACAAAAACTCAGATGTACCTGCTCCGATTGAACTTCAAGGAACCATATTGAACCTGTGTAAAAGTGTTTAGACCTTCTCACTAAGCAATAGTTTTAGTGTATGTGGTCAAACAATAAGTAAAGATATCCCTAAAATTCTCAGGTTAGCTTGCTAGTGTTTAAACCTGTCCTGTGGTGAAACTATAGCATGCTAAGCTACTGCAGGTTTGATGTTCACCCAGCATTTCATTAGTGCTTGACTTCATGCTGCCTACTGAGCTCTTGCCATCACTTGAACATGTTAAGAATGATTTGCTCACAAATAGGACATCTCTAATATTTAACAAATTAATATTTAATTAATGTAGGAATCATTGTTACTTTTTGACTGTATGTATCTAGATCCCGATTGGACAGTTTGCAAAGTTAGCCTGGTTGTTTACAAACAAAACTTGTTATTTTGAGATTCAATTATAAAAGATTATCTTGATTTTATTCAAATTACTTAACATTAACATTGTAAGGCGCTACAGAAAAGTCTTACTAATCTTAGTGTCTTTCTAATCTTTCTAATCTAAAGTCTTTCTAATTAGTTCAGCTAAAAAAAACAGTCCACAGGAATGATTTGCTCACAAATAGAACATCTCATAATAGTGTTGCACCGTATTGCAGCACTGATACTGGCACTTATATGCAGATGGGGATACCGATACCTTTGACAGACACCATCCAGGACACGTGCGTACCAGTCGACTGAACTTAACAACACGTCGGCAGTGTGGAATGACATGCAGCAGTAAGTCTGTAGCAGCAGTAGTTTGTGGGACTAATGGGAGCCACTAACCTGAATGGCTAAGCCAGGCCTCTTTCTGTAATCAATCATCTGCCCTTGTGTATACATAGTCTGGCTATAGTCACTTACAGTCAGAGTTAATGTTAGTCCAGGTTGTTACTGAAGGAGTGGGGAAAAAAATACTGCTGGACACTCAGCGTAATGTTGGCCATTAAAGTGTTTGATGTAGCCTTTAGCTAGCATAGCAGCCCACTAGCTGGGCAAGTGACTAGCCCCGCCTGGGGTATACCTCCGTCAGTGAACTCAGTTAAGCAACAGAGGGGCCTTGCGGTCCCTGTTTTCTCAACCAAGTGATACGTAATAAACTCCAGTAGAGTCTAACTCTCTGAGATGTAGCATGAGAGAACAAGATTTACAAGTGATATGAAATTTGGATATGAAACCACTTGTACAAATCAACAAACCCTGGCAAGCAACCACCACGGCAGTGTCACTGAGAATGAGAATAAGTGTTACGAATGACCCACCAACCAAATAATACCTGCCCTGTGGTGGTCCTGTGGAGGGGCCTGAACACTGAAGAACAGGGTGGAAGGAGAATAACAAAGTATACAGATAAATAGATGGACTACAGTCTGTAACTGTAGAACTACAAAGTGAACTGATATGGTCAGTGCAACTGATAAACTGGACAATGAGTGTAGATACAAAGAGATGGTTTTAATATTATTGCTGATTGGTGAGTATAGTTAGTTGTATAAATATATGTATATTATAATTATATATTGGTTAGTTAGTTATATATTAGTCAGGCTACATAAAGTTAGTGTCAGTACTCAATATTGGCTTACATTCAGTGAACTTGAGTAAAAATTTTTTACCTGTAATTGATTACCTGATTGTCTTTGTAGAAGCTACTGTACTGTATGGTGAAACAATTTTGGTTTTGTTTAGTCAAGACTGGATTGCAGTAGAATTACCAGTGCTATATTAAAACTTACAGGGTTAACAAGGTTCAACAGGGTTCAGTAACAGTGTTGAGTTGAATAATATGAGGATGTGTTCTGTAAAACTTGCTGTCGATGTGATACAGTGCGTCTGTATGGCAGTTGGGCCTTAAACAATCCAAACTGGAAAAAATAGCCAAGTTGTGGCCTGTTAGCACACTGGCTTGCGAGTAATAGCAGGGATTAGGGGGGAATGCAATCCCATTGTTGTCTTATCATCACCACCATCATGCGGTCGTAATTGGCAGAGCTATTGCAGGGGTTTGCAGTCATCCTTAAGAAGGTGCCTGGATGTTGAGGCAGGCTCCAGATCAGTACTGGTGGGGAAAAAAAGAGCTTTAGCTCAATATAAATCTCAGTTTAGGCTTGTTATTGCAGAGACATAAAACTAATTTAATTGAAGCCACCACTGTGCATGTTTTCGCACTAGTTACCGGAGAATAATAGCAATGTAGGGGCGAGATAATGAGTCTACGACTTTCCCCGTGCACTCCTTTTCAACCTCTCCAATGCAGGAGCTTAGGGAGCGATTAGTCCAAAAATGGAATTCATTTCACACCAACTTATTTCGGAAGCTCCAAAGCTGTGGAGATGCCCTCACGGAAGAGCCTTATTTAGATTCCCGGTGCTACATGTCAGTGGGGTCCCTCTGCTTCCGCTTGCAGTTTTATTGTGGAGGAGGGCGTAATTTAATTAAATGTGCAGACGGCTTCACAGACTTGCTGTTAAACCAACACAATTATAAAGTCGTTCTTGTGCTCTTTGTTCCTTTCTGCTTCGGCTGGCTCAGCAAAAACACCAAGGTCTATCGAGCTTCCAGGTTTCAAAAGGTAGTGTCAGTATTCTTTACTCACAATGATGAACTGCCATGCTTGCTACAATGCTGTGTTAGGCACTTGCATTCAGGGTTGATGGGCGTATAATGGCGACGCTTTTGTTTAGTGCCTGGCATGAGAGAAGCAGAGTAACAGCACTATAGGTGGCTAACAAACTAGAGAATAACAGACTGGGGTTCTATGAACCTTGAAAACTTGGCAATAATAATAAAAGTTTTGCAGACAATTAACAATAAATTAAAATTGAATTTTACTACATCACTTATTTGCTCTCGCGCATTGATCAGCCGGTGCTTTTGTGCTACACTACTTCCAAACTAGTGTTTAGTCATGCGGAATGTTGTTGAAAGCCAGTGAACTGGATTCACCTTCGTGATCAATCTTTTGCAGTAAATCTAATTAAAAGCAATCCATTGTTGAGCTTTCGTGACTAACATTGATCAATGAAGCAATGGACTACTGTTGTACTCTCATTAGATTTTTTAAGGGGTTGGTTGAAAAAAAAAAACATCAAATAGATATGTCCCCATGGTAAGGTCAGAGTGAACTGGGTCCCAGTGGGTACTATAGGTCAGGGTTGTTCATTAGTTCTGTTTATATTCTACTTTGTTTACCCAGGATTAGAAGACATATAACAACTGACAGAATGGTAAGAACAATAGGCGATGCTAATTACCATCATCCTCACCGTTATGATTGCTTCATGACTTTCCCACATGCAGAATAGAAATGGACTATCTGTGATTAATATATGATCAGATAAAATATTGTTTCACCAGGACATTGTCATCTATATATGAAATTGTGTGGCAGTGTTAAACTGCTAGAGAGTAAAAGGGGTGAACATGGCATGATGAGGACCCCTTTATGTGTAAAATAATGCAGACCTGTGTGTATATGTACATATAAAGTATCTCACAAAAGTGAGTACACCTTTACATTTCTGCAAATATTTTTTATATTATATCTTTTCATGGGGCAAGACTGTAGACAATAAACGTGGATATAACTTAACTTGCTGTTCATTAATGTCCAAATAGCTAGCAGAAATGTGAGAGGTGTATGTATGTATGTGTCTATGTATGTATGTAAGATATATATATATATATATATATATATATATACATACATACATATATATGCATGTACACACACGCCAACTGACCATTCCATTATTGTATGAGTACATTATACAGCTACACTCTATATCTCTATTATCACCTTGTAGTCCATATATATTTCGACATACTACAGTAACTGCAGTAACAATTGCATGATGGTAGTCATGTGTTAGTGTGTGCAGTGCTGGTCCGAGTGGATCAGACACAGCAGTGCTGCTGCAGTTTTATGTAAATGTTGACTTGCTTGCTTACCTATGAAGATGAGTTCACTTGCAGTTTTGTAAATCATACACATTTCCATTATTGAAAAAATAGTTCACCCAAGAGACTTCCAAAGCAGGCAGAAATCACATTATAGCTAATGACTACTGTGGCAAAGGGCTGAGGAGAGAGGCTTCAATGAACTCGATTCAAACAGTATGCTTATGGTGCATTTATTTATTTAACAGATGTCCTGATCCGGGGCGATGTATAAAACATCCATACAGAAGAAGGCGCGGTGATTCAAAAGCACAGAGATCCTGTAAAGATCTGAAACATAAAAGAATTTTCTTAGCTTGAATGTAACTCACGTACAATATAGTAAAACAGCAGCAAGTACATTAGTAGAAACAACAGTACAATAAGAGGCGTAACTAAGCTGGTACCACAGCAACAGTAACTAAGCTGGTACCTTAATTATTACAAAGATGGCATAAAGATCTAAAAGAGTCATATTATTATTTTATATTATATCATTTTTTGTCCTAAAGAGAGGTACCATGTAGGACTGTGCTGGTAAGTAGCGTCCTACATATTAACTGTGTTGAAAATAACCATGTTTAATCATTATTTTACTTTTGCTTCATCCAGTCATTTATTAGTAGTCTTACACTAAAGTACACCCTTACACTAAAGTGGGCTCAGGAGAAATACCCGTGATACCATGTTACTTGAGTCAAATAATAATAATAATAATAATAATAATAATAATAATAATAAGTCAATAAATGAACGTTTTTGTTTGTATCATTACTGGAGCTCAGGACCAAAGTGGGACCTCAATCCAGACCAGGAGTTACATGATTCAGACCAGCCCACCTTAAACTCTATACGCTATAAACACACCCAGCACTGCCTTTGTGCAACATCACTTTTCCTACTCTTGTCGTAATGAGATAAAAAATGTCTAACACAAGATTTTATCTTAAACATCAGAATCCTGACACTCGGTATGCTGTAAACAATACTAACATTAACTTAAGTAACTTATATTAACATGCTAATGTGCTACATAATTTAAGGAGGATAGAAAAAATATTTGGAAGATACTGTATTATTTATTATCTAGTATTATTCTGTATTATTTAAGGTGGGGGCTGCTGGTTATGTGTGAATGTATTCATTAGCTAGCAGCTGCTGACCCACCAAAAATTCTTACAAACCAATGACCCACTCCATAATCTGTTACCACAATGTAATCTTAATTAGCTGTTACTGGCCGCAGGCCTGCTTGCAGTGCAACTACTGTAAAATTTTAGAATTTAAAAGAAAATGCACTGAAACTGAGTATTAGTTTAGGATTTGCCTGAACAGAGGAAGCACCATTCACAAAATCCCAATACAAGGTTTTTCATCTTTTTTCTCCTCGTTGTTTGTTCCTTATTAAACGAATGGACCTCTTTCCAGTTGGGGAAAAAAGGCCCCTGTGTCTCTACTGTCTGTCCCCCACGTATTCTACCACACTGCCAGCACCCCAGATGCCCTCGCTATTCACCAAGCCTCAAGCAGAGAGGTCATTATCATCTCATTGACACTTGGCAATCCAGCATGCCAGTTCTCCACTCATTCAAACGCCGCTTTGCTCTCCCGGGGTCACTTTCCCACTACAGGGGCAAAGGGCCGCAGAGGACGCTCTACAAAAACATCTGAGGTTCTCGCTGAAGCTCGAGCACAGGGCCTGCCAAATGCAAGCCTGCTAGCGCTGTTTTCTCTCTCTCTCTCTCTCTCTCTCTCTCTCTCTCTCTCTCTCTTCAGCCTGACTGCATCGTCTGAGAGCCTTCTTTTGTTCAGCACGGTGATGCAGATGGACGAAAGGTCGGCAGAAGAGAGCATGGGCGAAAAACAGGAAATTAAAGCAATGTTCAGAGCGAGATGATGAGTGTGACGATGGCGGGAGCGGCATGGCAAGGAGATGATGAGTATTTGGGTAAGCAGAGTTTGAGGAGAAATGAGCCTCGCTTTGTCATTCATACTCGTCTGTTGGTTCAAGGTCAAGTAGGGTATCGGTTGCGTGAGTTGATTTGTGGCCGCGCCTGCAGTAATTCAAAAAGATTCAAGTGCTGTTGCATCAGGCGTGCTGCATCCCCTGCTGAGTACGTCTGTTTTCCTGTGCTTCATGGACTATGGAATGTGGAGGGGGAGGCGTGAGCACCTGGCTCAAGCTGTGTTCATAAAGCAGAAAACTTCAGACAAAACTGACCTCATTTTGCCTTTATTGGTTGATGTTCCTAGGTCGTATTGAGCACATTCATTATATCACACCGTTTAAAGGACAAAAATGACTCTAGCTTGCCTAAAATATCATAACCAACAATAACTTAATATGACCTATAGAAAATTTATTTGACATCCACCCATCTGTGCAGTGAAACACTCACATGTACACACACTAGGGTGCAGTGAGCACACTTGCCTGAGGGGTGCACAGCCCTATTCACAGCACCCGGGGCTAGGGCACTTTAGTTGTGTTGTGTTGGTTCAGGGGATCGAACCAAGTCACAAGTCTTGTTCCCTAAAACTTCCCCGCTCAGCTCAGCTAGCTCAGAAACTCTCTGCACTGCCATATTTAAGCTAATTAGCTAAATACAGGGCTATTTCCATGTCATGTTGGCTTTAACTCTCCAGTATATTCCAAATCTCTACCACACGTATATTTATTCATCTTGTAAGTGGCTTATCCTTCTGCATCATGGGGGGGGGGGGTGCCAGAGCCTATCCCAGCGCTCATCAGGAGAAAGGCAGAAAAAACCCTGCAGCTAGGCTACCAGTCCATCAGAGGGCAAATGCACAGACAAATATATTTACACACGTCTAGGGGGCTATTCAGCATCTCCAGTTCACCTGACTGCATATATCTGGACTGTGGAAGGAAACTCACGTGGACATACAAACTCCACACGGAGTCCAGCTTGGAGGGAGGCGACAGTACTACTCACTGCGTCACAGTGCTGCCCTTCCACACTGTTGGTATGAAATATTATTTGAGATAATGAAGTGATTGTGCGGCAGTGCAGACATCTGAGACTTTTCATGCACAGCCAGTGCCTATACAGATGCACATGCAGAAAGATTTATAAAATCTAGAAAAGAACTGCATGTACCTGGATTAGCGATACAGAGAACCGGAACAGTTAGTTGTAAACGGTTACAAATGCAGTAAATATTAAATGCACAGATATCAGTCTGAAACGTTAGTCGTCCAGTGCTGATTTTTGATGTACAGCAAAAATATGTTGATGAGGACATGATTTCTAGGCCTGTGCCCAATGAGGGTTAACCAAGTTACCAGGGTAACAGTGTTCAGCAGCAGTAAAAACTTGTTTACCGCCTAAAAAAGAAGTCAGTATTTCCACACATGAACAGAACTTATCTATTATCCTGCATTAGCAGCTCATTTATTGTACCTACCACAGACAGACTGCTGTAGAAAAGTGTCTGTGCTGGTTAAATGTGCTCGGTGTTACATACAGATGTCATGCCTGTAACAAAAGCCACCAAGGCATCTATTTTAGGGCATCATCACTACACAGCTTCAGGTTTCACATAACAGAAAAAGGGCTTCATGTCTCAAGAAAAACATGGTAGAATAGACTCAAATCAGAATCAGGTGAAATCTAGTTTTACACTGTCTTGTTTGGAGAAACAATTACTGTGTTCTGAGACTGGCAACATCCTACAACCACAACTTTTACTGAACTGTACTTTGTGTTCTTTTCTTTGGCAATGATTAAGACTCACATAATTAAGACTTACATTACAATGCTTACTCCGACATCCACCTTCACAAAGTTACTGCAAACGTAGGGAGAAGAACAAATCATCCTCCACAGTCTAGAATGCATTTATATATGGACTTAAGTTCCTTTGATCTAAATTATTCATTGGGCATTTGTGATAGTATCAACCAAATCCTGCTGTATACTCTGTTCTGAACTGAGGTATAGGATTTTTATAGATTTTTGTTTTATTTGTGTCTTTTAATATTTTGCAACAATAAGCCATCTGTGCACTTCCATAGCTTTCCCACGGCGTGAAGTGAGATGAAGTCACTGTGAAAACACATGGCTTCATGTGTCTCATGGTTTTTTATGTTGTAAACTTGGCGCGTTAATGTATGATACAGTGAATGTGTGCAGTCATGTGAATATCGACTGTTATAATATATTATATTATAATGCTTTCAATGTGCCATGTTTTGAAGCTAAAACTCTATGTTCCATGATTACCAGAGGGAAACACTGAGGCCTGTTCATGCCTCCAGAGAAGACCTTGTGGTTTCTGTGACATAAAAACAATACAAAAATCAGCACGTTTGTATTTACTGTTGTTTTTCTGTTGCAAATATAGTAGCAATGATCTTATTTCTTTTAATTATGTTTTACTTTTGGTAATTAGATTAAATAATTAAAGCTAAATGTACTGCCAAGATAGTTGTACTATTGGTATGTCAGGAGCTAAACTGAAGGCCTGACATATCAATTAATAATGTAGAGTCTGTGTGGAATACGAGACTATGTAGGCTGTAATAAACAAGTGCTCTTTTATTGACACCAGTACAAAAGACACATACATGCATCAAAGCACCAAATAATGGGGGACGTCACCATTTACCCACCCCTCCCTCAGTATCTCACAAAATAAAACATTAAAAATATACGCATATATTTCCCTTTTGTGAGAGGATGCGTGCCTCCTATGATCCTCCTTGGGTGGAGATAGCATTACCATAGCCCACAAGCTTCTAGAGGCCAGTTTCAGCTAGCAGAACTCTAGACCTTCTGGAAGTTCTAGATACATTACAGGCTGTGAATGCAAGCCGTAGCCTGGCTGCAATCCAGTCAGGTGTCAAATAAAAAACAGTGGTAGCACTGTCCCAGGAGTCTTTACTGAAAGAGAAACAACGTAAAATATTTACTGATATCAGGTTGTTTATACTGAATGTGTTTTACAAGCTTTAAAAGTCTGTGTTTTAACATTTTAAGGCCTAAACTGAAGGCATTCATTCAGTAATCTTTGCTCACCTCTGATAATTACAAACTCATAAAGAGGAGATAAATCCCTGCAACTGTCAATACAGTATCACAGGCTATTCAGTTGCACGTAACTGTGAAGGTATGTAGAGTTTTTATGGTTTATTTGGTCCAAATAGAGGGCTTTCCTCTGTAATGTGTTGAGTTTGTTTGGAACTGGGCCGAAAGCAACCTCTTCAGGGGTCGTCAGGATCCTTGTTTGGAGCACTAACAGAGCAGTCCCACCTGGGTTACCCAAGCCTGCTAGTGTGAATGCGCCCTTACTTTTGATCTCCCGTAAGGTTGAGAAAAATGTGTGTATTATTTTTGGTGGTGTTATGTGTGGGTGTTATGTGGGGCTGATGGCAGTCAGCATGCATCAGATTCTCATTTCCATCTTTCATTCCCTCTCTTCCTCTGTTCACTAAAACATCACTACCTCTTTGGCTCTTGGCTGTTACTCAGACTTCTTCTGCACAACTGGATCCTAAGACAGCAGGGTCAGAGGAAGTGATGCGTTAAGAAGCCCAATGCTTACAGAATCCCTGGAATTCAGTATGATCCTACATCTGGCTTTATGGGACCCATATGTGCCCTATATACGACCAGGTGCTTGGCCTTAAGAGCACTGCTACTTACCCTACACATTCTAGTCTACAGACTGTAAAACCTGATAATATAGTATGTTGAACTGCACTGGGCGACTGAAAGGTTCAGGGTTACATGTCTGGTGTTGCATTGCGTAGTACTAATAGGCAGTACATAATTCCATTTATTATAGTGCATAGTACACATACATGTACTGTGAATTTTAATATGTTTTAATACTAAAGTAAATATTTAACTGTATTTTTTACATATAAAAAAATATATAAAAAATTATACCATATATAAACAGACTGGTTCAGAAAATTACATCTTTTATTTCAAAACAAAATAATGCAAAACATGTACAGTGCGTATTGTTCAAACACCAATGGTTGTTTACATTGTGAGAAAATTTCATGATTAATGGACCAATAGAAATGCTCCAAAAATCTGGTTCTATGGACTTAAATTAAAATTAAAGTATGTTTTTACTCTCTCCTGTAAAGTTACAATTTTAGAAATACTCGTTTTTTATTGGACAGTGACGATATCTAAAATCACAACTTTACAAAAGAGAGCAAAAACATTCTTTACTTTTAAAGTAATGATTAATTGCTGTCCAATGAAAACCATGCATTTCCATTTACATCAATTCAAAGTTTTTTACATCATTTTAACACTCCAGTGGTTGTTTACATTGTGTAAAAATTTCATGACCAATAGACCAAAAGAAATGCTCCAAAATAGCTTGGGAAAAATTCTGGATCCATTGACTTACATTAAAAATAAAGAATTTTGGTCTCTCCTGTAAAGTTGCAATTTTGGAGATACTGGAGAGACAGCAACGAAATAGGGATTTGGGGGCCTTTATGTCGATCCATTCTCACAATCCATTTACAATCTGTAAAAGACAGCATCTTGAAAAAAAAAAATTGAAATAATGTATGATATCTATAAAACAATGATAACTTTCTCTGTATTTCTACATCAAATATAGTGCTTAACAGCAAGAACCGCTTAGCAGCCATTCGTAATCAAAATAACAATGTCTGTTGGAAAAATTTGAAAGCCTTAGTGTCTCAAAGATACACTACCGACACAGCCAACTAAAGCTAGCAGGAAAATGTATGCCTTTAATGGGCCATCTGAAAATCCAAGAACTGGATCATGTGTTACCGCCAGTGAGCTCAGACTGACTGTTCGGGCTTCAAGAATAATAGCAATTTGTGTGTCTACACTAAATATTGAACATGACACAACACAACATTAAGTGGAGGACATGGGCAAGGCATTCGTGTTGACTGAAGTCTCTTTGAAACACATGAAAGCTTTGGCTTTGGGTAAAACTTGATCACATGGATAAAGATCTTATATGATACCCCCTTTGCTGTTTTATTCTAGTTGCACAGATCCACAAGACAGGGCTGCTCTTTAAGTCTGAAATTAGCTGTGCAGAGCGGTGGGGTGCAGGTGAGGTGTTTGTGTGTGTATGTTCTCTACATATTATTTATTTTTCATTTTTAAAAATAAAAATAAATACACTTTTTATATTGACATAATATAAATATGAGTGTAGTAATAGAGAACATGTATTCAATTACTTCTTTGACTTTAATCAGTAAATGTGTTTTCGCAGATGTTGATTATATAAAATGTAAGTAAATAAATAATGAAGAAACTTGTGTTGTTTTCATCATTCCAGCCTTCATTCCTTAATGGTTGTAACTACTGTCAGAATAAAAATTAAGCCAAATAAGCTCCAACTCTCAAAATGTCATAAATATTGTTTGCCTACATGAAAAGTATGATGCTCAGATATTTCTGGGCAGGGTGTACAGCTGTTTCATGAAAGTGACCTGACTATGCACGTGTGTGATTGTGTTCAGTCCATGTTGGTTTGTGTTGTCCTGTTTGTATATACAAACATTCCAGAAATATCCCAGCATTCTCCTGGCATCCACCAAACCCAGATTCATTTATTAAACTGCCCAACAGTAACCACAGTTCATCACTCCAGAGAACACGTTTCCACTGCTCCAGTCTAAGGGTGATGTGCTTTACACCCCTCCAGCTGACACTTGGTATTGCCTGTAATGATCTTAGGCTTATATGCCATGGAGACTCATTTCAGTTCTTGTGCTGATGTTTCTTCCAGAGGCAGTTTGGAACTTAATAGAGAGTGATGCAACACTGGA
This sequence comes from Megaleporinus macrocephalus, assembly GCA_021613375.1. Taxonomy (NCBI): domain Eukaryota; kingdom Metazoa; phylum Chordata; class Actinopteri; order Characiformes; family Anostomidae; genus Megaleporinus; species Megaleporinus macrocephalus. The sequence goes on from CM038722.1 coordinate 15,914,172, forward strand.
CAGGTCATTTGTACATGCTACATGCTTCAGCACTCAGCAGCCCTGTTATGTGGTCTGCCACTTTGTGACTGAGCTGTTTTTGTGCCAAGGCATTTCCATTTGACAGTAATAGCACTTACAGTTGACCACTAGATCCAACATGGTAGAATTTTCATGGACTGACTCGTAGGGAAGGTTTCCTAAGACAGTGCCACCCTCAGTGTCACCCATTTCACTGTCAGTGTTTCTCTATGGAGATTGCAGGGTGACTGAAACATGTGAACTCAATATTTAGTAGGGGTGTCCACATACCTTTGACCTACATATAGTGTTGCTATTTCCGAGCTGTATAAAATGACTCACTACAAAAGTATTAGGAAGATTTCAGGTTTATTTTTTTTAATGAGTTAGTTTTTAAATATTTCTCGCTCCTTCTTGTCTTTCATGTTTTCTCAAGTCATCCACCCAGATGCATTAACTTGCTCCCTTTAGAAGCAGCTTCTAAGTACAAGATGTGGTGCACTTCGCGTTTGAACATCCCCTTAGGTTCTCCAGGCTCGATTGAGGGGAAAATGATGTGGGGAGAAAAACAGGAGCAGAAAGTGTTCAGGGCTGTTTTTGATGTAGCTCATAGCTAGAATACCTCTTTTCATTCACACACAGTTTTAGGGTGTCCCCTGTAAATATTCGCACTTTGATATAAGCCCCGCCTCCCGATGAGCCAAGTGTGCTCAGATTGGTCGGCTTGCCCCCTACACACTGCTATGACTCTTCTTACAGTGAAGCAGTTCTGTCACATTAGTTTGAGCCAGAGTCCCATCCTAGAAGTCAGGTAGACCTTCGCAAGGTAGACTGGAGCAGAATGTTTTAGAGTGTTTATCTCTCTGTGTGTTGTGTGAAGGTGTGCCACGATTGTCGGTAGGTTGGAAATAAGGATTATGTTATGAGATGACATCACCTTGTAACAAAGAAAAGAGCTGCAATTCCAACAAAGTGTTTCAGACAGCTGAGGAAAGTTGTTTTTGTGGGAGAGAATCTCACGCGGGCATATACTTCAGTCTTTATACATTTCCAGACTGTGTATATACACAAAAAGCTACAACACACTAAAGAAAAGAGAAAAATGTAAGCATATACTAGGGGTTCTTTATCTATGCCTAAAAACATTGCACATATGAACTACCCCCGCCCTCCCTGACCAGTCTTATCCACAAAGGGCCATTGTGGCTACAGGTTTTCCCTTCAAACAAGCTGAAGCACACATGACTGTCTGAGTGCTCAAACTGCTGATCAGATCTTCTGCTTTCTTTAAATGAAAACGTGTAGCCACACCCGTCATCCTTTGGTGGATAAGCTCAAACACCAATTTGCAGATTCCCAGCTCTTTAGAAAACCTGAACAAAGTAATATGTATACATTATAAACATGTTGACAAAGGTTCTCATATGAGGTATCTGAATGGTCTGCTCCAGATAGAAGGCTTGTAACAAAGCATGTGGGTGCTTTGTAACATAATTAGACTAACAATTACATGATAGGCACAAAACATCAACTCTCTGTATGATTCTTTACTTATATATCTGCCCATATGGTGATAATGTCATATCACTGATCTCAAAAATATCACCAATCAAATAGCTATCTGTTCAATTTCAGAAAGTGCCACCCCACCCGCGAACTACACCATTGGTCATAGGTAAAGGTTGTTGCTGTCCTCACTTGAACTTTTGCTTCACAGCTGAAAGACATTCTATGTGTCAAACTCCACAAATCACAGACATTGAGCATTGCTGCAATCACAGCTGTGAGCAGAGAGCGAGAAAGAGAATTACCAAGAGACACCATTTAATCCCCACAGATCCTTGCAGCGCTCTGTTAATTTCCCCATAAAGGAAAAGTTCTCCACTAAATAATTCACTGAAAGCCAGATAATGCCCGGCCAATTTTAGACAACAGGGAGAACACTAGTGCATCCACTTTCCTCCATTCATTTTTTATGGGCTCTGATTTTCCATATATGTATAAATATATATATAGTTATGCGCTTCTGAGGCTCTGCCGTGTCCCAGAACAATGGAGGGTTGGCTCTTAAGTGGCATTAGGCTGTTCGTTTCTGAAGAGAGCCTGAACAATCGCACTCAGTCGAAATGCACTCCCTCTCAGTGCCGCATGAAATCTTAAACACATTTTTAGCACTTTTTTGTTGTTTTTTGGAAAAGCACCTAAACTGGGAAACGATAAAGGTTTTTTTCCCCCTTTGAACATCCACAGAGTCATGAGATCCTCATACAGGTTCTGGCTATAAATGTCACGGGTGCGTCGTTTGACGTATAAGGATGGCAGTGAAGGTGAAGCCTGCAGCACTTGTGTTTAGCTGGCACTGAAGTATTAGTTAGTTCTAAAACAAGCTGGGGTACTTTAGGGGAAATTAACATTTTTAGAAAGTGGGCCTCGTTGTAAATGAATTATAATGCTGGCTTTATGATTCTGCAACTTTAGTTGTTAAAACCTCACAAACTAACCTGCATCTAAGTTGCTGTGTAAAGTATTCTGAAACTCACCTGACACTCAGTTTCACTGCAGTCGCATGCAGCTCAGCTTTGTAAAAGCCTGTTAAATTGGCAATAATAAATCAAAGATTAATCCAACAAAAAAATGTAAAATAAAAAATTTAAAAAAATATTTCTTTAGTTTGGTCTGTTTTAATGTGTAAGCACCCGTGTTCAGGTTCGCATGGAAGAACATAGCACTGTTAATTTATGAGGGAATTCAACAATGAGTGTGGTTTCCTGCTAGCTCACCAGATACCTGATTGTTTTGTTTTTTTATTGAAATTGAAATTTACTGAAAGAAGCAGATATCAATTAGAACAGGAAAGTTCTTGAATAAACTTTAAACTGGCTTGAAAAAGCCCTGATGTTCTTCAGAGATGTTAGCTAGCAAAGTCACTTATCATAAAGACTTATCCCTTATCATAAAGACGTATCACTCTTCATGATGACTAATCACTCATCATAACAAATAATTAGTCATCATACAGACTAATCATTCATCATAGAGACTAGTCACTTGTTATAAAGACTAATCACTCATCATAAAGACTAGTCACTCATCATAAAGATTAGTCACTCATCATAAAGACTAATCACTCATCATAAAGACTAGTCACTCGTCATAAAGACTAGTCACTCATCATAAAGACTAATTACTCATCATAAAGACTAGTCACTCATCATAAAGACTAATTACTCATCATAAAGACTAATCACTCATTATAAAGACTAATCACTCATCATAAAGACTAATCACTCGTCATAAAGATTAATCACTCGTCATAAAGACTAATCACTCATCATAAAGACTAGTCACTCATCATCAAGGCTAATCTCTTACCATAAAGACTAATCACTCATTATAAAGACTAGTCACTCATCATAAAGACTAATTACTCATCATAAAGACTAGTCACTCGTCATAAAGACTAATCACTCATCATAACGACTAATTACTCATCATAAAGACTAGTCACTCATCATAAAGACTAATTACTCATCATAAAGACTAATCACTCATTATAAAGACTAATCACTCGTCATGAAGACTAATCACTCGTCATAAAGACTAATCACTCGTCATAAAGACTAGTCACTCATCATAAAGACTAATCACTCATCATAAAGACTAGTCACTCATGATCAAGGCTAATCTCTTACCATAAAGACTAATCACTCATTATAAAGACTAATCACTCGTCATAAAGACTAATCACTCGTCATAAAGACTAGTCACTCATCATAAAGACTAATTACTCATCATAAAGACTAATCACTCGTCATAAAGACTAGTCACTCATCATAAAGACTAGTCACTCATCATAAAGACTAGTCACTCATCATAAAGACTAATTACTCATCATAAAGACTAATCGCTCATCATAAAGACTAGTCACTCATCATAAAGACTAGTCACTCATCATAAAGACTAGTCACTCATCATCAAGGCTAATCTCTTACCATAAAGACTAGTCACTCATTATAAAGACTAATCATTCGTCATAAAGACTAATCACTCGTCATAAAGAGTAATCACTCGTCATAAAGACTAATCACTCGTCATAAAGACTAGTCACTCATGATCAAGGCTAATCTCTTACCATAAAGACTAATCACTCATTATAAAGACTAATCACTCGTCATGAAGACTAATCACTCGTCATAAAGACTAATCACTCGTCATAAAGACTAGTCACTCCTCATAAAGACTAATCACTCATCATAAAGACTAATTACTCATCATAAAGACTAATCACTCATCATGAAGACTAGTCACTCATCATAAAGACTAGTCGCTCATCATAAAGACTAATTACTCATCATAAAGACTAATCGCTCATCATAAAGACTAATCACTCATCATAAAGACTAGTCACTCATCATAAAGACTAGTCGCTCATCATAAAGACTAATTACTCATCATAAAGACTAATCGCTCATCATAAAGACTAGTCACTCATCATAAAGACTAGTCACTCATCATCAAGGCTAATCTCTTACCATAAAGACTAATCACTCATCATCAAGGCTAATCTCTTACCATAAAGACTAATCACTCGTCATAAAGACTAATCACTCGTCATAAAGACTAGTCACTCATCATAAAGACTAGTCACTCATCATAAAGACTAGTCACTCATCATAAAGACTAGTCACTCATCATCAAGGCTAATCTCTTACCATAAAGACTAATCACTCGTCATAAAGACTAATCACTCGTCATAAAGACTAATCACTCGTCATAAAGACTAGTCACTCGTCATAAAGACTAATCACTCATCATAAAGACTAATTACTCATCATAAAGACTAATCACTCATCATAAAGACTAGTCACTCATCATAAACACTAATTACTCATCATAAAGACTAATTGCTCATCATAAAGACTAATTACTCATCATAAAGACTAATTGCTCATCATAAAGACTAGTCACTCATCATAAAGACTAGTCACTCATCATAAAGACTAATCACTCATCATAAAGACTAGTCACTCATCATAAAGACTAGTCACTCATCATAAAGACTAGTCACTCATCATAAAGACTAATTACTCATCATAAAGACTAATCGCTCATCATAAAGACTAGTCACTCATCATAAAGACTAGTCACTCATCATAAAGACTAATCACTCATTATAAAGACTAATCACTCATTATAAAGACTAATCACTCGTCATAAAGACTAATCACTCGTCATAAAGACTAGTCACTCATCATCAAGGCTAATCTCTTACCATAAAGACTAATCACTCATTATAAAGACTAATCACTCGTCATAAAGAGTAATCACTCGTCATAAAGAGTAATCACTCGTCATAAAGACTAATCACTCATCATAAAGACTAATTACTCATCATAAAGACTAGTCACTCGTCATAAAGACTAATCACTCGTCATAAAGACTAATTACTCATCATAAAGACTAGTCACTCGTCATAAAGACTAATCACTCATCATAAAGACTAATTACTCATCATAAAGACTAGTCACTCATCATAAAGACTAATTACTCATCATAAAGACTAATCACTCATCATAAAGACTAATCACTCATTATAAAGACTAATCACTCGTCATAAAGACTAATCACTCGTCATAAAGACTGATCACTCATCATAAAGACTAGTCACTCATCATCAAGGCTAATCTCTTACCATAAAGACTAATCACTCGTCATAAAGACTAATCACTCGTCATAAAGACTAATCACTCGTCATAAAGACTAGTCACTCGTCATAAAGACTAATCACTCATCATAAAGACTAATTACTCATCATAAAGACTAATCACTCATCATAAAGACTAGTCACTCATCATATACACTAATTACTCATCATAAAGACTAATTGCTCATCATAAAGACTAGTCACTCATCATAAAGACTAGTCACTCATCATAAAGACTAATCACTCATCATAAAGACTAGTCACTCATCATAAAGACTAGTCACTCATCATAAAGACTAATCACTCATCATAAAGACTAGTCACTCATCATAAAGACTAGTCACTCATCATAAAGACTAGTCACTCATCATCAAGGCTAATCTCTTACCATAAAGGCTAATCACTCATCATCAAGGCTAATCTCTTACCATAAAGGCTAATCACTTGTCATTAATTTTAATCACTTATCATATTCACTGTGTTTGTTCCGCCTTTGTGTTACAACTTCAGCTCAGCTAACCAAAATGAATACAGTTACATGGGAGGAGACCAGAGAGGCAGTAAGAAGTTTGAATGGGACAACACCAGTCTCATCCAAGGTTAATAACACAGTGGGTGGATTATATGAAAAGGTGGTCTGAGGTTACCTACGGCGTCGTTTTTAATTATTCTGTACTCTCAGAAGGCGTAGACGGTTCAACAATGAAAAACTATAAAAGTACTAGTCACTCATCATAAAGACTAGTCACTCATCATAAAGACTAATCACTCATCATAAAGACTAGTCACTCATCATAAAGACTAGTCGCTCATCATAAAGACTAATTACTCATCATAAAGACTAATCGCTCATCATAAAGACTAGTCACTCATCATAAAGACTAGTCACTCATCATCAAGGCTAATCTCTTACCATAAAGACTAATCACTCATCATCAAGGCTAATCTCTTACCATAAAGACTAATCACTCGTCATAAAGACTAATCACTCGTCATAAAGACTAGTCACTCATCATAAAGACTAGTCACTCATCATAAAGACTAGTCACTCATCATAAAGACTAGTCACTCATCATCAAGGCTAATCTCTTACCATAAAGACTAATCACTCATTATAAAGACTAATCACTCGTCATAAAGACTAATCACTCGTCATAAAGACTAATCACTCGTCATAAAGACTAATCACTCATCATAAAGACTAATTACTCATCATAAAGACTAGTCACTCATCATAAAGACTAATTACTCATCATAAAGACTAATCGCTCATCATAAAGACTAGTCACTCATCATAAAGACTAGTCACTCATCATCAAGGCTAATCTCTTACCATAAAGACTAATCACTCATCATCAAGGCTAATCTCTTACCATAAAGACTAATCACTCGTCATAAAGACTAATCACTCGTCATAAAGACTAGTCACTCATCATAAAGACTAGTCACTCATCATAAAGACTAGTCACTCATCATAAAGACTAGTCACTCATCATCAAGGCTAATCTCTTACCATAAAGACTAATCACTCATTATAAAGACTAATCACTCGTCATAAAGACTAATCACTCGTCATAAAGACTAATCACTCGTCATAAAGACTAATCACTCATCATAAAGACTAATTACTCATCATAAAGACTAGTCACTCATCATAAAGACTAATTACTCATCATAAAGACTAATCACTCATCATAAAGACTAGTCACTCATCATAAAGACTAATTACTCATCATAAAGACTAATCACTCATCATAAAGACCAGTCACTCGTCATAAAGACCAGTCACTCGTCATAAAGACTAGTCACTCATCATAAAGACTAATCACTCATTATAAAGACTAATCACTCATTATAAAGACTAATCACTCGTCATAAAGACTAATCACTCGTCAAAAAGACTAGTCACTCATCATCAAGGCTAATCTCTTACCATAAAGACTAATCACTCATTATAAAGACTAATCACTCGTCATAAAGAGTAATCACTCGTCATAAAGAGTAATCACTCGTCATAAAGACTAATCACTCATCATAAAGACTAATTACTCATCATAAAGACTAGTCACTCGTCATAAAGACTAATCACTCGTCATAAAGACTAATTACTCATCATAAAGACTAGTCACTCATCATAAAGACTAGTCACTCATCATCAAGGCTAATCTCTTACCATAAAGGCTAATCACTTGTCATTAATTTTAATCACTTATCATATTCACTGTGTTTGTTCCGCCTTTGTGTTACAACTTCAGCTCAGCTAACCAAAATGAATACAGTTACATGGGAGGAGACCAGAGAGGCAGTAAGAAGTTTGAATGGGACAACACCAGTCTCATCCAAGGTTAATAACACAGTGGGTGGATTATATGAAAAGGTGGTCTGAGGTTACCTACGGCGTCGTTTTTAATTATTCTGTACTCTCAGAAGGCGTAGACGGTTCAACAATGAAAAACTATAAAAGTACTGGAGGGTATCTGTACCTGCACAGTGGGAAGGTGGGCGTGTACTCCTACACAAAGACGGTGAGTTTATATTTCTGAAAGCCGGTTAAACCCCAGTCAAGCCAGCTGCCTGAGCCACTCTGCGTGGGTGTTAGTTACAGCTCAGATAGCCTAGCGCGGTGGACACTGATCATAAAACAGTTACTTAACTGATAGCCTCACCAGCACCCAACATGTCTGCTTCCTCTGAGCTTCATAAGCGAGACATTTCTCTGGATAAGGATGCTCTGGTGCTGGTTTCCCTCCACAGAATGGTAAGAGCAGACATACGGTTTTAAATTTAGTGCCTTCAGACATAGACGCAGGTCCTCTTCTTTGAAAGGCGGCTTTACAACACTCTGATCTTTATGTGCTGTGTTCATAACTCTGATGTTTAAGCCAAGTTTCTTCTTCCAATTACTTACCAAGTACTGTGACTCCCTCTAACTGAATATTATTATTATAGTAATTTTATATATTGGTTGTCGATTTGCTTATAATTAGTGTCAACGTAACCGCGGTCGCACCGGAAGTTCTAACACAAAGTAAACAAACATGGCGCCCCCAGTGTTGTCATGGAAAATAGCATGAAAAGACTAACTACTCATCATAAAGACTGCTTTTGATCATTCTGATGTGTAAGTGACTTTTTAAATAATACTCATAGTTTCTTCTATTACTGTGAACACTCGTCTGTAAAGCACTTGAAGCTGCTGCTGGTATGCTCTATAAATAAAATGATTCAAGGTCTATGTACAGTGATGTATCCTGGCATAATACTATGACCACCCTTCAGTAAGGTTATTCTCTGTGCTTATTCTCTGTTAAATGTGAACTGATATTTATGCTCACTTCAAATAATCTTATCAAGTAAAGCTATTAGACGAACATACTGTGGGGTCCAAATGTACGAGACTGCTGGTGAATCTGCTTTTATTTTGTATTCCTTTTTTTAATTGAATACAACAATTTTTATTACAAATTCTATTATCAGTTTAAAAAATCACTGTAATGTAGTATTTGTGAAGTTTTAACATGGACTTCAGAATTTCTATTTTGTTTTGTCGTTCTTTTGCTGTAATGGAAGCAGGCGGCATGGCCTTCACAAGCTTGTGTAAAAGCCTTTGATGAGTAAATCAAATCCATCGTCTGAACACAAGCTTCAATAGAAATAATAGCATCAAATAAAACCCTGAACATATTGTACAAAAGCCTTTTCTTTGTTTCATTATTATTCTTTATTTTAATTTTACATCTTGATTTTTGAGTTTAAGTAAGTTTTCTTAGACTTTAGACCACTGCCTGCACCTAAAAGAGCATTTTTTGTTCTTTTCAGAATGAGCACAATTTTTTGTTCTTGTTGTTTTTCTGGAGCCTTTGTACATGTATATTTACGTGTATGTGTTTTTGCCAGACCACTTAGCTACCCACATTAAAACAGCGGCTACACCGCTTTCTGAGATCTGCAGTCTGTACTCAGTCATCAGTGAACGCAACATGTGCCTTTTTCTCACACGCACTTCTTCACCCTCTACTTGTAAGCCTTTTACAGCCTTACGAGTTTGTCAGACAGTTATAAATACTGTACATCATGCACGTGCGGGGAGCACCACAGAAAGACATCTGGAGAACCTTAGCGTAATTACAGTGTGTTTGTAGGCTGCAGGATGAGACAGCACTATAACAAGCTGTTTCATAAAACAGGAGCTCCAACTAACCGTAACAGCACGCTTTGAGCATCAAAACAAAGCTTTACTGTTAGCCAACTGTCCTGAATCTAAACTGAAGTAAATTAAAAGAAATTAGCTAATTAAATCATAAAGACGTATCACTATTAACTATTAAATCGATACTTGTTAAATAGTTGTTATATATAAAACCCTGTTTTCAGAAAGTTGGAATGCTGTGCACAATGTAAATGAAAACAGTAATGAACAAATCATCAAGTCCTATTTTTAACAGCATATCAATATGATCTTTTTTTATTTAGATCAACAAAAATACAACTTTTGCAAACAATTGTGTGTGTGTGTGTGTAACGGTGAGGCATGTAATGATAAACACCTGTGAAATTGTGTAAAAGTGAGGGCGTGTAACTGTGAGGAAATGTAATAGTGAGGCAGTGTAATAATAAGCATCTGTAACGGTGAGGGCGTGTAGCGGTAAAGGCGTGTAGTAATAAGCGCCTGTAATGGTGAGAGGTGTAACAGTTAGAGCGTGTAATGATAACGGCCTGTAATGGTGAGAGGTGTAACAGTAAGGGTGTGTAGTAGTGAAGGCGTGTAGTAATAAGCAACTGTAATGGTGAGAGGTGTAACAGTAAGGGTGTGTAATGTTGAGGGCGTGTAATGACAAAGCGCCTGTAATGGTGAGGGCGTGTAATGACAAAGCGCCTATAATGGTGAGAGGTGTAACAGTAAGGGTGTGTAATGTTGAGGGCGTGTAATGATAAGAGCCTGTAATGGTGAGAGGTGTAACAGTAAGGGTGTGTAATGTTGAGGGCGTGTAATGATAAGAGCCTGTAATGGTGAGAGGTGTAACAGTAAGGGTGTGTAATGTTGAGGGCGTGTAATGATAAACGCCTGTAATGGTGAGAGGTGTAACAGTAAGGGTGTGTAATGTTGAGGGCGTGTAATGATAAGCGCCTGTAATGGTGAGAGGTGTAACAGTAAGGGTGTGTAATGTTGAGGGCGTGTAATGATAAACGCCTGTAATGGTGAGAGGTGTTACAGTAAGGGCGTGTAATGTTGAGGGCGTGTAATGATAAACGCCTGTAATGGTGAGAGGTGTAACAGTAAGAGTGTGAAATGTTGAGGGTGTGTAATGATAAGCGCCTGTAATGGTGAGAGGTGTAACAGTAAGGGTGTGTAATGTTGAGGGCGTGTAATGATAAGCGCCTGTAATGGTGAGAGGTGTAACAGTAAGGGCGTGTAATGTTGAGGGCGTGTAATGATAAACGCCTGTAATGGTGAGAGGTGTAACAGTAAGGGTGTGTAATGTTGAGGGCGTGTAATGATAAGCGCCTGTAATGGTGAGAGGTGTAACAGTAAGGGTGTATAATGGTGAGAGGTGTAACAGTAAGGGTGTGTAATGGTGAGGGCATGTAATGACAAAGCGCCTGTAATGGTGAGAGGTGTAACAGTAAGGGTGTGTAATGGTGAGGGCGTTTAATGACAAAGCGCCTGTAATGGTGAGAGGTGTAACAGTAAGGGTGTATAATGGTGAGAGGTGTAACAGTAAGGGCGTGTAATGGTGAAGGCGTGTAATGACAAAGCACCTGTAATGGTGAGAGGTGTAACAGTAAGGGTGTGTAATGTTGAGGGCGTGTAATGATAAGCGCCTGTAATGGTGAGAGGTGTAACAGTAAGGGTGTGTAATGGTGAGGGCGTGTAATGATAAGCGCCTGTAATGATGAGGGCGTGTAATGATAAGAGCCTGTAATGGTGAGAGGTGTAACAGTAAGGGTGTGTAATGTTGAGGGCGTGTAATGATAAGCGCCTGTAATGGTGAGAGGTGTAACAGTAAGGGTGTGTAATGTTGAGGGCGTGTAATGATAAGCGCCTGTAATGGTGAGAGGTGTAACAGTAAGGGCGTGTAATGTTGAGGGCGTGTAATGATAAACGCCTGTAATGGTGAGAGGTGTAACAGTAAGGGTGTGTAATGTTGAGGGCGTGTAATGATAAGCGCCTGTAATGGTGAGAGGTGTAACAGTAAGGGTGTATAATGGTGAGAGGTGTAACAGTAAGGGTGTGTAATGGTGAGGGCATGTAATGACAAAGCGCCTGTAATGGTGAGAGGTGTAACAGTAAGGGTGTGTAATGGTGAGGGCGTTTAATGACAAAGCGCCTGTAATGGTGAGAGGTGTAACAGTAAGGGTGTATAATGGTGAGAGGTGTAACAGTAAGGGCGTGTAATGGTGAAGGCGTGTAATGACAAAGCACCTGTAATGGTGAGAGGTGTAACAGTAAGGGTGTGTAATGTTGAGGGCGTGTAATGATAAGCGCCTGTAATGGTGAGAGGTGTAACAGTAAGGGTGTGTAATGGTGAGGGCGTGTAATGATAAGCGCCTGTAATGATGAGGGCGTGTAATGATAAGAGCCTGTAATGGTGAGAGGTGTAACAGTAAGGGTGTGTAATGTTGAGGGCGTGTAATGATAAGCGCCTGTAATGGTGAGAGGTGTAACAGTAAGGGTGTGTAATGTTGAGGGCGTGTAATGATAAGCGCCTGTAATGGTGAGGGCGTGTAATGATAAGCGCCTGTAATGGTGAGGGCGTGTAATGATAAGCGCATGTAATGGTGAGAGGTGTAACAGTAAGGGTGTATAATGTTGAGGGCGTGTAATGATAAGCGCCTGTAATGATGAGGGCGTGTAATGATAAGCGCCTGTAATGGTGAGAGGTGTAACAGTAAGGGTGTGTAATGTTGAGGGCGTGTAATGATAAGCGCCTGTAATGGTGAGGGCGTGTAATGATAAGCGCCTGTAATGGTGAGGGCGTGTAATGATAAGCGCATGTAATGGTGAGAGGTGTAACAGTAAGGGTGTATAATGTTGAGGGCGTGTAATGACAAAGCACCTGTAATGGTGAGAGGTGTAACAGTAAGGGTGTGTAATGTTGAGGGCGTGTAATGATAAGAGCCTGTAATGGTGAGAGGTGTAACAGTAAGGGTGTGTAATGTTGAGGGCGTGTAATGATAAGAGCCTGTAATGGTGAGAGGTGTAACAGTAAGGGCGTGTAATGTTGAGGGCGTGTAATGATAAACGCCTGTAATGGTGAGAGGTGTAACAGTAAGGGTGTGTAATGTTGAGGGTGTGTAATGATAAACGCCTGTAATGGTGAGAGGTGTAACAGTAAGGGTGTATAATGTTGAGGGCGTGTAATGACAAAGCACCTGTAATGGTGAGAGGTGTAACAGTAAGGGTGTATAATGTTGAGGGCGTGTAATGACAAAGCACCTGTAATGGTGAGAGGTGTAACAGTAAGGGTGTGTAACGGTGAAGGTGTGTAATGATAAGCACCTGTAATGGTGAGAGATGTAACAGTAAGGGTGTGTAATGGTGAGAGGTGTTACAGTAAGGGCGTGTAACGGTGAAGGCGTATAATGATAAGCGCCTGTAATGGTGAGAGGTGTAACAGTAAGGGTGTGTAATGGTGAAGGCGTGTAATGATAAGCGCCTGTAATGGTGAGAGGTGTAACAGTAAGGGCGTGTAACAGTGAAGGCGTGTAATGATAAGCGACTGTAATGGTGAGAGGTGTTACAGTAAGGGCGTGTAACAGTGAAGGCGTGTAATGATAAGCGACTGTAATGGTGAGAGGTGTAACAGTAAGGGTGTGTAATGTTGAGGGCGTGTAATGATAAGAGCCTGTAATGGTGAGAGGTGTAACAGTAAGGGTGTGTAATGTTGAGGGGGTTTAATGATAAGAGCCTGTAATGGTGAGAGGTGTAACAGTAAGGGTGTGTAATGTTGAGGGCGTGTAATGATAAGCGCCTGTAATGGTGAGAGGTGTAACAGTAAGGGTGTGTAATGTTGAGGGGGTGTAATGATAAGAGCCTGTAATGGTGAGAGGTGTAACAGTAAGGGTGTGTAATGGTGAGAGGTGTTACAGTAAGGGCGTGTAACGGTGAAGGTGTGTAATGATAAGCACCTGTAATGGTGAGAGATGTAACAGTAAGGGTGTGTAATGGTGAGAGGTGTTACAGTAAGGGCGTGTAACGGTGAAGGCGTATAATGATAAGCGCCTGTAATGGTGAGAGGTGTAACAGTAAGGGCGTGTAACAGTGAAGGCGTGTAATGATAAGCGACTGTAATGGTGAGAGGTGTTACAGTAAGGGCGTGTAACAGTGAAGGCGTGTAATGATAAGCAACTGTAATGGTGAGAGGTGTTACAGTAAGGGCGTGTAACAGTGAAGGCGTGTAATGATAAGCGACTGTAATGGTGAGAGGTGTAACAGTAAGGGCGTGTAACAGTGAAGGTGTGTAATGATAAGCGACTGTAATGGTGAGAGGTGTAACAGTAAGGGTGTGTAATGGTGAGAGGTGTAACAGTAAGGGTGTGTAATGGTGAGAGGTGCAACAGTAAGGGTGTGTAATGGTGAGAGGTGTAACGATAAGAGTTTCTTCTTTATTGCTTGTTACATTTTGTTACATGATTTTTGAACAGTTCCTATATTATTGTTTTAAATGAATTGTTTTGTGTATAAATTATTTAATAATAAACGAAAGCATCAGAACTGCAGAGATGATAGTAGCGAAGGTTAGAAGGGTAGTCATATTTTAACAGTTAACTATTCAGACTCGACAGTGTGGCGAAGGCCCAGCTGTTGTTGCAGTCATCTTTTCTCCAGGGTTGGATCATTGTGAGTGACATCTCTCACTCTCTCCTTCCCCTCTCCCTCCCTCTCTCCCCCTCCTGAGTGCAATATGCTACACTTGAACATCTGCACATCACATCTCGGCATGCATGGATAGAGACTGTAAAGTGTTAGCCCAGACAGAGGTATGTGATGTAGGATGTTCTGTTAAAAATAAATAAATAAACCATCAAAACGGTTGTAAAGACCACAGATAAGCAGGTGAACACTTTTAAACATTCCCTTTTTTTATTTCCTCTTCCTATTTCTGAACAGTAATCTATATCCTTGTTTTCATTGTGCGCATCATGCTGTGGTTCTGTTTCATTTAGTGGTAAAGGAGTTACTGTAAAAGCAGTCCGTTCCTATACTATATCAGCTGAGCCATACTGAATAACATAACAGGTGAATAACATAACTGTCTATTCACCTGTACATGCTGACAATATCTCTGACACCAGCGCTGCAGCCAGAAGAGCCGCAATTAATCTTACTCTGAATAGTTTTGCCAATTTTAACCTTAGAGTTCACTTTTATTAAGTGGGTTCTGGTTTATGTATTCCAGTGGTGTCATGGTTTCTTGGTTAAGTGGGCATATTGTGTACTGAATACACACATCTTACTGTGTATTTAATAACTAAAGGACCTAAACCTAGGCTGAAAGTCTATTTATTAGTCTATTTATTATGTAAATAAAGTGATGTAAATATGAACTTAATATCCTATAAGTCAGTGTAATGTAATTTAAATGGCGCCAGGCTTTGTGCAGGTAAGATATTAAAATCAGATAATGTGTGTCAAAGCTGATATATTGAACTGAAACATGGATGTTGCTGTTATTATTTCATGAATTCCTCCATTTCATTTCTATTTTCATATGTGGTAAAATTTTATAGCTAGTCCTTTGGTTCGAGTCAAAAAAACTATAAACTAAAATATCTGTACAGTGAGACTCATTTTTGTTAGCATCTCTATAGGGGATTTAGGTAATATGTTAGCACTAAGCTAAAAGTAGTACATTTGTTTTGTGTGTGAACATGAACATTTAAAGCCTGTAAAAAACATTCCATGTTTTGTTTGAAGCTAATAACTGAGCATTTCAGATATTGTTGCTTTACTTAAAGAAAAATCTCATTATTTATTTATTTATTTATTTATTTTGACTGCACATTTCAAACATTCAAATGGACCAATAGAAATGCTCCTGTAATTACAATTTTGGAGAAAATTGTAAAAAAAAATTGTAATTCTTGGTTTTCTGCATAATTTAAGCTCGGCAGTTTTCCATTATATCGTGGGACATTTCATGTCAAGTGGGCCAATAGAAATTCTCCAAAATGTCTTTGAATGAATGTAACTTACATTGACAGTGGAGGACGTTTTAACTATTCCCTTTTTTAAATACTTGCTTTTCTTTGAACAGTGATGATATTTTTTCAAACATTTTACAGTAGCAGTTTTACAGTCACCCTTTCAATATTAACGTCCCGACATAGAGCTGCTGCTTTTTAATTACTAACAGCTGACTGAATCCTGACTGTGCTTACTGAGATCAAATACAAACAAACATGTTTCTGTTAAACTATAAATTATAGACATTTTTATTTGACAGACATAGAAGACCCTGAAGGTGATTCTTCAATCAGACCTCTGATTGGCTTGTATTAGCTATCTGTCTAAAATTACATTATCAACATTTCTGTACTGTCGAGCCTGATGGCAGGAAAAATAATGGCAGCAGAAACACATTATGGCTTGTACTGATTTTACCACTTATGCCTGGAGGAACACAAAGTCTTTGCGCTCCACAGTCTCCTCAGAGATGGATGTATGTTGTACATTTCTGTGTACAGACCACCAAACCAGTGCTTTTTACCCCAGTCACAGAGATTAAAAGATTATTTTGCATTTCAAATTCATTGCTTGACTGATTTATTCTATTATTTCAACTTAATAAACTGTGCATATAAACCAGCAAGTATACAGCTTTAAGGTACTGGACTTCATTACCACATGAGGTAACATAGAAACTGCTTTTATTATGCTTTATTATATGAATTGCAAATGAATCCTTTTGTACTAGAATAATAAAACAAATTGCATTGGGTAAAGCAGAAAGGATTGCATTAACTTGCAATGTGTGGAGATCTAGGTCAGTAGAGTCCTATGTGACCGCAACAGCTTAAGGTTTTCCTTTGAGGACATAATCTGCAGTTACTGCAGTACTCAGCATATTGTGAACTTATATTGTGAATAATATTGTATCTAGACTTAAGTTTGGCAAAAATATCATATTGTGGGGCCTTCAATGATTTCCAGCCCTTCTAGCAACCACCTGGAATAGCATGACAGGATTTCATTTAATTCAACAATACACAGCTTCAGTTCAAAAACTATAAACGTATTATATAAAATGTTGTTGTGCTGCACTTTTAAGAACTACTAGCATAACAGCTCCTATGTAACAGCTCCATACAGCATGTGTAAAAGCTCCTTAAAGCCTACTTAAAACCTCTGTACAGCGTATGTAACAGCTGCTCCATACAGCATATGTAAAAGCTCCTTAAAGCCTACTTAAAAGCTCCATACAGCGTATGTAACAGCTTCATGCAGCATATGTAAAAGCTCCATGCAGCCTATATAACAGCTCCATACAGCCTATGTAACGGCTCCTTACAGCCTATATAACAGCTCCATACAGCCTATATAACAGCTCTATACAGCCTATATTACAGCTCCATACAGCCTATATAACAGCTCCATACAGCATATTTAACAGAGCCATACAGCATGTATGACAACTCCATACAACCTATATAACAACTCCTTACAGCCTACATAACAGCTCCATACAGCATGTATAACAACTCCTTACAGCCTATATAACAGCTCCATACAACCTATATAACAGCTCCATACAGCCTATATAACAGCTCCATACAGCCTATATAACAGCTCCATACAGCCAATATAACAGCTCCATACAGCATGTATAACAACTCCATACAGCCTATATAACAGCTCCATACAACCTATATAACAGCTCCATACAGCCTATATAACAGCTCCATACAGCATGTATAACAACTCCATACAGCCTATATAACAGCTCCATACAGCCTATATAACAGCTCCATACAGCCTATATAACAGCTCCATACAGCCTATATAACAGCTCCATACAGCCTATATAACAGCTCCATACAGCCTATATAACAGTTCCATACAGCCTGTATAACAACTCCATACAGCCTATATAACAGCTCCATACAACCTATATAACAGCTCCATACAGCCTATATAACAGCTCCATACAGCATATATAACAACTCCATACAGCCTATATAACAGCTCCATACAGCCTATATAACAGCTCCATACAGCCTATATAACAGCTCCATACAGCATGTATAACAACTCCATACAGCCTATATAACAGCTCCATACAACCTATATAACAGCTCCATACAGCCTATATAACAGCTCCATACAGCCTATATAACAGCTCCATACAGCCTATATAACAGCTCCATACAGCATATATAACAACTCCATACAGCCTATATAACAGCTCCATACAGCATATATAACAGCTCCATACAGCCTATATAACAGCTCCATACAGCCTATATAACAGCTCCATACAGCATATTTAACAGAGCCATACAGCATGTATGACAACTCCATACAACCTATATAACAACTCCTTACAGCCTATATAACAGCTCCATACAGCATGTATAACAACTCCTTACAGCCTATATAACAGCTCCATACAACCTATATAACAGCTCCATACAGCCTATATAACAGCTCCATACAGCCTATATAACAGCTCCATACAGCCAATATAACAGCTCCATACAGCATGTATAACAACTCCATACAGCCTATATAACAGCTCCATACAACCTATATAACAGCTCCATACAGCCTATATAACAGCTCCATACAGCATGTATAACAACTCCATACAGCCTATATAACAGCTCCATACAACCTATATAACAGCTCCATACAGCCTATATAACAGCTCCATACAGCCTATATAACAGCTCCATACAGCATATATAACAACTCCATACAGCCTATATAACAGCTCCATACAGCCTATATAACAGCTCCATACAGCCTGTATAACAACTCCATACAGCCTATATAACAGCTCCATACAACCTATATAACAGCTCCATACAGCCTATATAACAGCTCCATACAGCATATATAACAACTCCATACAGCCTATATAACAGCTCCATACAGCCTATATAACAGCTCCATACAGCCTATATAACAGCTCCATACAGCATGTATAACAACTCCATACAGCCTATATAACAGCTCCATACAACCTATATAACAGCTCCATACAGCCTATATAACAGCTCCATACAGCCTATATAACAGCTCCATACAACCTATATAACAGCTCCATACAGCCTATATAACAGCTCCATACAGCATATATAACAACTCCATACAGCCTATATAACAGCTCCATACAGCATATATAACAGCTCCATACAGCCTATATAACAGCTCCATACAGCCTATATAACAGCTCCATACAGCCTATATAACAGCTCCATACAGCCTATATAACAGCTCCATACAGCATATATAACAGCTCCATACAGCATATATAACAGCTCCATACAGCCTGTACAACAACTCCATACAACCTATATAACAGCTCCATACAACCTATATAACAACTCCATACAGTCTATATAACAACTCCTTACAGTCTATATAACAACTCCTTACAGCCTATATAACAGCTCCATACAGCCTATATAACAGCTCCCTACAGCCTATGTAACAACTCCTTACAGCCTATATAACAGCTCCATACAGCCTATATAACAACTCCTTACAGCCTATATAACAACTCCATACAGCCTATATAACAGCTCCATACAGCCTATATAACAACTCCTTACAGCCTATATAACAGCTCCATACAGCCTGTATAACAACTCCTTACAGCCTATATAACAGCTCCATACAGCCTATATAACAACTCCTTACAGCATATATAACAGTGCCATACAGCCTATATAACAACTCCTTACAGCATATATAACAGAGCCATACAGCCTATATAACAACTCCTTACAGCCTATATAACAGCTCCATACAGCCTGTATAACAACTCCTTACAGCCTATATAACAACTCCTTACAGCATATATAACAGAGCCATACAGCCTATATAACAACTCCTTACAGCCTATATAACAACTCCTTACAGCCTATATAACAACTCCTTACAGCATATATAACAACTCCATACAGCCTATATAACAGCTCCATACAGCCTGTATAACAACTCCTTACAGCCTATATAACAGTTCCATACAGCCTATATAACAACTCCTTACAGCCTATATAACAGCTCCATACAGCCTATATAACAGCTCCATACAGCCTATATAACAACTCCATACAGCATATATAACAGCTCCATACAGCCTATATAACAGCTCCATACAGCCTATATAACAGCTCCATACAGCCTATATAACAGTTCCATACAGCCTATATAACAACTCCTTACAGCCTATATAACAGCTCCATACAGCCTATATAACAGCTCCATACAGCCTATATAACAACTCCATACAGCATATATAACAGCTCCATACAGCCTATATAACAGCTCCATACAGCCTATATAACAGCTCCATACAGCCTATATAACAACTCCTTACAGCATATATAACAACTCCATACAGCATATATAACAGCTCCATACAGTCTATATAACAGCTCCATACAGCCTGTATAACAACTCCTTACAGCCTATATAGCAGCTCCATACAGCCTATATAACAACTCCTTACAGCCTATATAACAGCTCCATACAGCCTATATAACAACTCCTTACAGCCTATATAACAGCTCCATACAGCCTGTATAACAACTCCTTACAGCCTATATAACAACTCCTTACAGCATATATAACAGAGCCATACAGCCTATATAACAACTCCTTACAGCCTATATAACAACTCCTTACAGCCTATATAACAGCTCCATACAGCCTATATAACAACTCCTTACAGCATATATAACAGCTCCATACAGCCTATATAACAACTCCTTACAGCATATATAACAACTCCTTACAGCCTATATAACAGCTCCATACAGCCTATATAACAACTCCTTACAGCCTATATAACAACTCCTTACAGCCTATATAACAACTCCTTACAGCATATATAACAACTCCATACAGCCTATATAACAGCTCCATACAGCCTGTATAACAACTCCTTACAGCCTATATAACAGTTCCATACAGCCTATATAACAACTCCTTACAGCCTATATAACAGCTCCATACAGCCTATATAACAGCTCCATACAGCCTATATAACAACTCCATACAGCATATATAACAGCTCCATACAGCCTATATAACAGCTCCATACAGCCTATATAACAGCTCCATACAGCCTATATAACAACTCCTTACAGCATATATAACAACTCCATACAGCATATATAACAGCTCCATACAGTCTATATAACAGCTCCATACAGCCTGTATAACAACTCCTTACAGCCTATATAGCAGCTCCATACAGCCTATATAACAACTCCTTACAGCCTATATAACAGCTCCATACAGCCTATATAACAACTCCTTACAGCCTATATAACAGCTCCATACAGCCTATATAACAACTCCTTACAGCCTATATAACAGCTCCATACAGCCTATATAACAGCTCCATACAGCCTATATAACAACTCCTTACAGCATATATAACAACTCCATACAGCCTATATAACAACTCCATACAGCCTATATAACAACTCCTTACAGCCTATATAACAGCTCCATACAGCCTATATAACAACTCCACACAGCATATATAACAGCTCCATACAGCCTATATAACAGCTCCATACAGCCTATATAACAACTCCTTACAGCATGTATAACAACTCCATACAGCATATATAACAGCTCCATACAGTCTATATAACAGCTCCATACAGCCTGTATAACAACTCCTTACAGCCTATATAACAGCTCCATACAGCCTATATAACAACTCCTTACAGCCTATATAACAGCTCCATACAGCCTATATAACAACTCCTTACAGCCTAAATAACAACTCCTTACAGCCTATATAACAGCTCCATACAGCCTATATAACAGCTCCATACAGCCTATATAACAACTCCTTACAGCCTATATAACAGCTCTATACAGCGTATGTAGAAGGAGCAGAATTTTTCATTTTGCTCTAGCAGCATTTTGTTTGGGTTGGAATGCAAGAACAGAAATGTTAATAATTGGTTCTGCTCAGATGAAAATCTTTTTTCTGAATTCTGTTTTTGAACCGTGATGACAGCTTTTGGAAATCACCTTATTAAAGTAGAATAGGTCAGAACATAGAAATTGCTGCTTTTTGTGTTACCGAGTTAATAGCTCACTAGGCAAGATGTTTAAGAACTGCATTCAGCACTGTTGTCAAGTAGAGTGGAGGTGAATTTAGCTGCACCAGAAAAACCAAAGCACACCCTTTTCCCCTTTAAATTCAGGGTAAAACCACAATCTTTTTACTGGACCATCATTTTGTCAAGGAGAGGCGTCTCGCACACACGCTGAAAGAGACTCACCCAGTCTCAGCTGACCCTCCAAACCCTCTCCCGAACCACTCCACCTCAGTTTTCACATTCTCACAATCCTCTGAGATAGGATCTTGTCTTTGACAAACAGTTAGCAATGAGGGTAAGTGGATTGCACTAAACCCCAGAGAAGTGAGTCAGCATTTGATGTTGGCCCAGAAAATCCGACTCAGTTACACTTTCATTTCTTACAGGGTTTTATTTTTGAGATGCAACACATCTGTTTTATTTACCATTTCTGATGTAAAGGCTATCAAGTTTAGGATATAATATATACTAATGCATGGCTAAAGCATGTACATATAGCTGGCCTGCTGAAATTAAGCTATTATGGCTTAGGCAGCTGTAATACAGTATCAACCCTAGATTTCTCCTTCAATAGAGTGGAGGACTGTAGATGTTATGAAATGCCCATCTTTAGGTTCCTGGTTTAAATCCAGCTTTAAAAAACAGCTTGTTTAGTGGGCACTCGTGGGCTAAAGGTTATGGAACCGCCTTGTGATCAGAAGGTCACTGGTTCAATCTCCTGAACTCACAGGACACTACTGAAATGCCTCTAAACAAGGCACCTAACACCCAACTGCTCCCTGGGCTCTGTCAGTGGGGTTGTCCACAGCCCTCTAGTATATGTGTGTGTGTGTGTGTGCACAGGTGGGTTAAATGTGAAGATCAAATCCATATGTGTGCAAGCACAAATGGTCAGTGTGTGGCATTGTATTAAGATTGTATTTTATGTGCACTATATGACCAAAAGTGTGTGCACACCCAGGCATCCCTCATCACACATGTGCTCACTGATTGTCTCATTATAAAAGCATTGACGTTTATATGGACTTGGTCCCCCTGCAGTTGCCGCAGCAACAACGTCTACACTTCTATATTTTGGTTCATAGCTAGATTTGCTTCCATTTAGCCACAGGAGCATTAGTGAGGTCAGGTACTGATGTTGGACGATTCAGTCTTCCAGTTCATCACAGAGGAGTTTGATGGAGGGTTGAGGTCAGGGCTGTTTGCATTTCTGGGCTTCAAGGCTTCCCAGGCTGGCTGCTTGCATGATGCACCGTAGTTGCACCGTAAAGTGTCTGATTGTAGAGCTTCATTGTGCATGGGAAAGGTGCTATATCAATAAAAGTTACGATGATGATGACGATGTATATTGGAGCCTAAGTGGCCCCAGCCCAAACCATGAGAAACAGCCCTGGACCATTATTCCTCCTCTACCAAACTTGGGCAGGATCTTGGACAGGAGGTGTTCTCATGGCATACAGGAAGCTGTATTCATCAGTGTTATTTACCACTTCTGAGAGTGCATTTGTACCGCAAATCCAATGACAGTTGACGTTGCATTGAACAGCAGTTTGCAACAGGGTTGCACAATATTGGAGAAATATATATAGGAAAAAAACAATTTAACAATTTCCAAAAGATAACTTGAACAGCTGTATTTGGAAAGAAGTAATCATTCGTGCAGAAAATAAGAATAATATTTTTTACAGAGCTGATGTTTTTTTTACTGTGAAACCTTTTTTTTAATGTGAACCATCCTTTCTATACAGTTTCAGCACACCAAGCAGGAAGGAAGGTGAGTGTTGTGACTACTGTTCTGAAGTGATTTAGAGGGAAATGAGAGAGTTTAATACGCTGGTTGACTCACCATGACAACACTGTATTCATATAATTCTCTTCTATTAATCCAGGCTAAAGTCAGTGATCTAAAATGTACTGATATTAATAATGCATGGTGTCTACCGAACATAAGGGGTTTATCTGTGAATGAAGAGGAAGGGTGGTGTCTAGAAGGGATCATGGAGCTTTATTGAAGTGTTATCTGTTTAGTCACCATGACAACTTCTATTAGGACAGCGTTTTTCTAAGATGGCCTTATGTTAGGTATAGAGAACTGTGCTGCTTGTCTCTGCATTAAAGCGCTGTAACATTAATTTATCCTTTAACTCCAGATAGAAAAACTGTATTACACCAACATCCTAACTAGACTAAACTAAACCCGAGCGGGTTCTCAACTTCTCTTTTAACAGTCTCTTTCTGTCATTCTGTTGTTCACTATAACTACGACAAGTTTTCACTTGAAGTTTTTAACTCTGCCTTTTAAAAATTTCACATTGCAGACACTATTGCCACCGGCCCCTCTTACTTCCTTCTGTGCTAATATTAATGAAAACAGTTGTACACTACACAACTTGTAGTGTATTGCAGTGTAGTTTTGTTTTGATCTTTGTTTTTACACTACCAGTCAAAGGTTGAAGAACACTACCAGTTCAAAACTTTAGAACGCTACCAGTCAAAGGTTGAAGAACACTACTAGTCCAAAACTTTAGAACGCTACCAGTCAAAGGTTGAAGAACACTACCAGTCCAAAACTTTAGAACACTATCAGCCAAACGTTTTAGATACACTACCAGCCAAACGTTTTAGATACACTACCAGCCAAACATTTTAGTACACTACCAGTCCAAAATTTTAGAACGCTACCAGTCAAAGGTTGAAGAACACTACCAGTCCAAAACTTTAGAACACTATCAGCCAAACGTTTTAGATACACTACCAGTCAAACATTTTAGATACACTACCAGCCAAACGTTTTAGATACACTACCAGTCAAACGTTTTAGATACACTACCAGCCAAACGTTTTAGTACACTACCAGCCAAACGTTTTAGATACACTACCAGTCAAACGTTTTAGTACACTACCAGCCAAACGTTTTAGTACACTACCAGCCAAAC
Organism: Megaleporinus macrocephalus; assembly: GCA_021613375.1. Taxonomy (NCBI): domain Eukaryota; kingdom Metazoa; phylum Chordata; class Actinopteri; order Characiformes; family Anostomidae; genus Megaleporinus; species Megaleporinus macrocephalus. The sequence goes on from CM038722.1 coordinate 15,939,108, forward strand.
GTTTTAGATACACTACCAGTCAAACGTTTTAATACACTACCAGTCAAACGTTTTAGTACACTACCAGCCAAACGTTTTAGTACACTACCAGACAAACGTTTTAGTACACTACCAGCCAAACGTTTTAGATACACTACCAGTCAAACGTTTTAGTACACTACCAGCCAAACGTTTTAGTACACTACCAGTCAAACGTTTTAGATACACTACCAGTCAAACGTTTTAATACACTACCAGTCAAACGTTTTAGTACACTACCAGCCAAACGTTTTAGTACACTACCAGCCAAACGTTTTAGTACACTACCAGCCAAACGTTTTAGATACACTACCAGTCAAACGTTTTAGTACACTACCAGCCAAACGTTTTAGTACACTACCAGCCAAACGTTTTAGATACACTACCAGTCAAACGTTTTAGTACACTACCCGTCACACGCTTTAGTACACTACCAGCCAAACGTTTTAGAACACTACCAGACAAACGTTTTATAACAGTTCTAAAATATTTGGCTGGTAGTGTACTAATACTTTTTACTTTGTGTCTATATTTTAGTTGTGCATGGATGGTTTGTATTCCTGGCAGCAGGCTTAGCAGTTGATTGTAAGTAGTTCAAGATTTCCTAACTGTAGTTAAATAAAGTAAATTACAGTCTATCAGGCAGACTTTTCTTGTGGATTAGTCATGGCAAATGTGTTATCCGTTTATATGAAGAAGCAGTAAAGCTGTAGTGTAACGTGTTTGATTTTGTTTGACCTACCTGACATTGCATGTCCTTTCATGTGACTGCTGCGCTTTCGTATGGTGTCATGGCGATGCTGAATCAGTATATTTTGAAATACGGTAGCAAGTGTTGTAAAAATATATGCTATGGCCAGTGTTTGCCTATGATGATTGCATGGCCATATGTGTGGACCTTAATAGTTATTTATTTTTCAGTAATTTATACTAAAACTTATTATTTAGTAACTACTATGACTTTTTAAAAGCTTAGAATGTTAACACGAGTTATGTAGTTATGAGAGGGAGGAAGTGAAGCTTTGACTTTCTACATTGCAGTTATTTTCACTTTTTATTTTATTTTCACAGCAGATGGTCAGTAGTGGCAGTCTCCCAGTGTCCCAGATTTTTTGGTATTAAAGTCACCTCCCTCATGTTTGGAAGCAGGCACTTAACACTTTAAGGTGAAGCTTATGTTTGATTAATATATATGACCAGAGAGAATAGATATTGGGGTCTACAAAGACGTGCTCAGAGAGGTGCAGACAACTTGGCAAGACACAAATAAAGTTCACTGTAACTGTTAGTCAGAGACTTGCAATGCCTATTTCATGACAAGCAAAGGCTTTGCACTGCGAATGTTTTATTGCAAGTTAAGCTTTAAAGATCCTTTAAAACACCATGCCTTTCAAACGTCGTACAGCTCTGGTGTGGTTTGGAAATACCTCACTCAAAAGATGCATGTCTATATAACTGTAATGACCGCTAACATTCAGAACATGAAACTTTTATACAAGAAACAAGTATTTGTAAAGCTTTGAAATTTGCAACACCTGGCCTTTCTTAATGATGACAATGAACATGCCATCAAGCTAACAAGCTGATTAAGTTCTGAAACATGGTCTAAAAGTCATGTGAGAGCTCAAATATTTCAGTCTCTAAACTTTTACATAATGCTCCTTTCCTTTATTCCCCACTCTAAAATTTACCAAGCAAAAGTAATACACTAATTTAGCTAGTTGAAAAGAATGTTTAATCTTTAACTGTATGTCTTTATCAGTTAATGGTCTAATTACTAAATGCTATATATATTCAGGCATAACATCAAAGGTGTCAAAAGTATTTACATTCATTTCTCAGGTAGAAGTATAGATACTAGGGTTTAAAAATACTTCTGTAGAAGTTGAAGTATCAACTGAAGTTTTTTACTCCAGTAAAAGTGTAAAAGTACTGCTTTCAGAACTACTTAAAGTATGAAAGTAAAAGTAATGTAAGGGAAAAAATGCCATTATAGACAAAAGCTTAGGCCGCACCACAGGGGTCTATAGTGCACTAGCCCACCTCCCCAAAAATCCCAATTCTTCTAAAAGCCATAATGACTATAATGTTATATTAAAATGTTAATGTTGAGAAATTTGGGATGCGCTAGGCTTCCTGTTTCAGCCGCTTATACGCCCCTTGAACATGAATGTATTTTAGTACAATGTAAGTATATTAAAGAAGCATACCTGTGTACTACTGAACATTAACATGTGTTTCATGGAGCAGAAGATATAATGACTAGTTGGTCTATAAGTATTGTAATGGTCCAGAAAGTTAAACTTCAAAGGCATGTTATCAATAATCTTTACTGGAATGTAAATGTACATGAATGAAAACAAGCTGTAAATGTAATGGGAGTAATGAGACTATGTTTAAAAAGTAAGGAGTAGAAAGTACAGATAATGAAGTGTAAATTTGGGGAGTAGAAGTAAAAAGTAATCTGAAAAATAACTACTCCATTAAAGTATAAATAACCAATTTTTTTTTTCAAAAGTATTTGTACTTTGTTACTTGATACTTCTGCATAACATTAAACTAGCTATTTGTTTTTATGTTCTTTGTCCAATTTAGTTTTGTCCAATTATAGTTTTACAATACTTTATAGTTTTTAATTATATAGTGTTTTAACCCCCTTTAACTCTTTTACCACACACACTTCTACAGAGCTATATATATATATATATATATATATATATATATATATATATATATATATATATATATATATATATATATATACAGTGTTTGTGGTTGTGTGTGTATATGCTATTTTATTTATTTATTTTTGTATATGAAGTGTGTGATGTGCGGCCTAGCCAACATGCCTCGGCAGCCTCACTGACAGCATCCAAGGCCTCGAGCTTTGAGTGAGTCTAACCAGCGATGTTTATTATAGACTCAAAGCGTTGCCATAAGCATGGTGGTTCTTGCTGACTGACATCCAAGGCTGCGCTGCTTCTGCAGAGCGTAGGGGAACGCCCGGCACCACGTGACTGTTTACTGACTCACTTTTTCCAGTGCAGACCTTGGCTTTGAGTCACCTTGCTCCAGACCAACCCAGCTCCAGTGGTCTATCCTGGACACTCGGGACGCTTAGGCCGGAACACCCTGACCTTGTTGGACGTTTGATTTTTCAAAGCCAAGGTTCAAGTTGGACTTTTTGCTGAGGTGCACAAAATGGTTCACTCCATAAGTTGACTGGAGAAACTGGGGCAAAAAAGAAGACACAGGGGCCTTAAATATGCAGACACTGATATTTTCGACACCCACCTCGGACTAAATTTGCACTGCTGCGCCTGCTGCTTTCACATAATGGAAGCAGGAACGCAATTCCCATTTGGCGGCTTAATTTGAAAAAGACGATAAAATCAATTGTTGCACGTAATCACTGCCAACATACTTAACTCAGCTCTTTCTTCCTGTCATTCATTGCTTGGAAATGAAACGTTGTCCCTGAGGTAATGAATGCACAGATACAAGTGGAGGTAGCAGAGCCCAGCGATGGTAAACAGCTTGTCAACTGCAATCAGTCATCCAGTCCATATTCACTGGCTTCTCCTAAGGTTAAATCCTGCTCTGGCTTTAAACAGTGAGGAGAACATTTATGAGTCATTTTTCTTCTTGTGCCTCCCAATTCAGTCAAATTCATGCTTAAAGGGCCAAACAAATCCATACTACTTGGCAAAACACTGCTGTACCTAGCTACTGTGTTGAGTCATCACTGATGGTACCAAGAAAGTTATTTATACCATGGTTATGGTTTACAGCTCTTGGTCAGGCACAATTCTCATCTATACCTTCATACATTAAGATTGCACTTGTGGCTTTGGGGCTTTCTTTCCTTGTGATAGCAGACAGCATTCCTTTTTTTCAGTGTGTAAAGTTCAATTTAAATGTATTTGCCCATTAAAATGTATTCTGTAGCAATAATTGGCAGTTACTAGCAGTCAAACATTCCAAATTACTTTTAGAATATACAGTAAAATCATAAACATAATCAGAGAAGACAAAAAGAGACCAACAGCACACAAGACATAAAGAAAATATTTGGCCATTCATTAATGTAAGCAATTTAATTAATTTATTTATTTATTGAGGAAACTGAACCAGTTTTCAATACTTGTGGGCGATGGAATCAATGGAATGATAATCCAGTGTGAGTGGCACTATATATATATATATATATATATATTAGAGTTGGAAGGATCGATCGGCTATGTTTCGGTATCGGACGATTTTTAATCAAAATATGTGATCAGTGATCGGCCGATATTTCTCCAATTTAAAGCCGATCTCGAGAGCCGATTGATGGTAAAGATATTTAACTCACTAATCTGATACAGCACTGCACACAGCTGAATACAGTGAGTATCAGCAAACAGCAGAGCTAGCACACACAGCTAGAGAACCGCAACCCAGAACACCATACAGACCAGATCTGACCTGTATGAACAGAACAGCAGCAGCAATTCAAGATCTACATTTAATGATTACAGATTGTCGTTTAAAATAACAGAGTCTGCATTTAATGACTGCAGTTTTTACTGCATGTGTTTAATTAGCTTTTTTCGTTTTAAATTAAGGGTTTAAATTTAATGATTGCAGTTTGGGGATATTTGTATGATTTACTTTGTTTATTTACTGATAATTTTGTTACAAATATCATGCTGTTTCAAATGAGCTCGTTAAAAATGGTAATAAACCAGTTTAGACTGTTTTATGACTTGCTTGCGCTAATAACTACGTGTAGCCCTGCCGTGGCACATAGCTCCGCCTTCTATCGGTATCTATCAGCCGATCGCCGATCCAGTATGTATATATATATATACTGTAATCTAAGCAGTTTCTATTTTAAAATAATTTTATCTGTAACACCACTGACCCTCCTGAGTGACACATATAAGTTGTCATTATTTTATCAGGAATAAAAAGTAATGTAAATGTAATTAGCCCTGCAACTCCAGTTGAAAATTAACAAAGCTCAATATTTTAACCAAGCCGTTCCTTTAAAGGTGGCATAGAATGCTTTTAACTTTTATTCACTATAAAACGTTCAGTTAAAGACGATCTGCTTCAAACAGCAAACAATGAATAAAGTCACACATCATGGCTGCTACTTACAGGTTACTGTTGAGGGTGTGATGGTAATAAAGGTAATAAAGGTCTCTTTACTGTTAAATGTTGAGGGAAGCTACTTAATATTATCCAAGGTTTAAGAAATTGAGTGAAATGTGCAAACTAACAGCTTAAAGTTATATGACAACGATGTTGTCGCAAAGCAGCTTTACAGAAGCTTGAAAATGCATTTTTTGATTTCCACAAAAAATAGTCTTGGGACAAGATTTGCTAATGAAGTAAATCCTAATTACACAATTCATTGGGAACAGCCAATTATTAATCAACTCAACAGGTGAAAAACAGCAGCTCTCTGAGGTTGGTTTGTGTTCACTCATGGCTAAGACAAAGGAGCTCACCAAGGACCTGCAGCTGCTCGTTGTGGCTGCTCACGAGCCAGGAGAGAGCTGTAAGTTCCAGTGGCTACAGTGATTTTTTTATGCAATTTAAAACATTTTAACAAGTTAACATGTCAAACAAAAACTTAAAAATAACTTTTTCACATTTATAAAGTCACTGGTGTTTTCATCCACAGCGTTTCTAAAAAATCACTAACATAAACACCGGGTGGTTAGTTTAGGAATTAGAAGCAAGACATTGTGATCATGCTGTAACTGGATTGTTACGTTAACCTAAGAAATGAGTGCATGTAGTAACAGTCAGTTTAACAGGTGTTGTTACTCATATACAGACTGAATGAAGCATTGAAGCTGTAGTTTATTTAAATAAAAATAGTTTAGATAAACAGAAGCAGTACTTTACATTTCAGCCTCAAAATATCTTAAAATTAACTTCTGCCCTATTTCACATTTCACAAAGTGACTGTGGTTTAATTATAATTCTTGGTTCATTTTATGGTCCTTTTGTTGTTTAAACTGTCAAGTATGCGACATATTACTTAAGTGGAAGTGGTATACTCTTGATCCCCCATCAATGAAAACATGGGGTGTGTCTGAAATAGTCCACTTGATTACTCATTCACTGATCACTACATAGACTGTACACTATATAGGGGAGCAGTGAGAGAGAAAATAGAGGTAATTGGGACGACACTTACTTGCATCAAAAACAAATCATCTTGGCCTTTCACCATATAAACTATCCAAAACAATGAAGGCTACTGGCATCATCAGATTACATCTCTGTAACATTACTTTTCATGTTCTAATGTAATTTTTCATGAATATAAATTTGCCAAATAATTGATATTGTAGTTACTTCCATGTTTCTACATAATCAATAATAGTGGTTATAATAGTAAGTGAAATATTGCCTTATTTCATGAGCACGAGCTTTATTTACTCAAGCACCTGGTTATATTAACATTGTTTGACTGTTATATTTTATATTCTTACTTCTGTTGGTTGAGATGTCCATTATACTGGCCATCCTATTGGTATTAGGGCTTTTAGCGAAAGTGTGCTGTGGTTCTAAAGAAACTGCTATGCATTGTGGGGTGTTAGCCTGTAAGTAGTGTACATCGGTTGTCCACTATTTGTACGGCACATTGTGTGTAACAGTATGGTGAACTATATAGGGAATTCGGACAACACTGCAAAATGGCCAACACCCTGAATAGAAGATGGATTTAAAAGTTATGTTGTCTTTCTGTTTATGAGAGGTCACCTGCCAAGTCTGAAGTGATCAGTTCCAGTAAAGCACATCCTGCATATGAAGAACCAATGAAAGACTGTGAAAAAGAACATTCACAATTTGATGCCAATGAGCAAAGAGTGAACTTGAATGAATAAAAAAGAATGTCTTCTGCTGAATATTTAACCTCCGTTGTGGTAGCAGAACAACAGCGGGAGCTTTGGAGGAGTAAAATACATTCTTTACATCCCAGGTTGAGATTCTATTCACCCACGGCAGCATTCAAGGCATGAGTAATTTAGATGACCTTGGAGCTAAAAGCTAGAAGAAGGCACAGAATAGAAGTCGACCCCGAAGAGTTTCATTCGGCCCCAATCTTAATGTTAACCACATCAGATAAACTGCAAAACCTGAACTTAGCCCAGCAGTATGGGCCAACTCCTGCTGACACGGTGGTGAGGGAGCACAGTTAGAAACATGGTCTCTGAGCGCAGAGGGCACTGGAAGGGTGGAAAGAGCAGAGATTTGAAACATTAATGGGCAGAGCAGATAGCAATCCCTTTCACATTCTTAAAAAAGAAACTCATTGCTAACGCTAGAGGAATTCAAGAAACTTCCAGTCCTTGAAACAGAAAGAATTGAAAAGTATAAGGCTCATAAGAACAAGCTGGCTGTGGAAAAAATAGATTTCAAAAGCATGGTTTATTGGGTAAATGAATTTAAGCGTGTTTAAATTTGAATTTCACTCTGGTTAATTTTCCGAGCCTCTGAGGGCTACATGAACTCACTCGACCAATCTCGCGTTGGCATGGAGACAACCAAGATGACTAATCAGCTGTGTGCCAGCAACAAGGGCGTTTTGACAAGAGGTCAAAAGAATTTGTTTGTGTTTTGCTTTGTCATGTATAGAGCGAGCATCTTCAAAGTCAGCCCAGGAAATACTACAGACACCCGGGCTATTTGCAAAAGCACTCAAAGTTTCATCATCTGTTTGAAAGCATGGAATGAAAACCCAGACTAGCATGTGGGGATCATTTAGTAGGGCAGTGTCCCAACACATAATCATCATGCGCCTCTAAACCCACTATTTTGGACAAGTGTCTATTCAAGCAAGCGGCACATGAGCGGCTCAAAGTCATCCCAAAACTAAAACAAAGTGAAGCTAATTTCTGTGCGTGCCGCTGCAGTGGTTCTGCAGTGATGTTGTTCTGGCACGTGGTCTTCGAATGCCTTGCTAATGCCTTGCCTTGTTGAAAATCTCCATTCTCCTTTCACAAGGTCAACTGAAGCCTCACCAAAGAGGTGTTTCTTTCTAGCTGGAAACATTGTCTACTTGCTTATTTGTTATTACAGTAAAAATTCCCAAATTCCCCAATAATTATAACATGTTTGTATTGTTCAGCTGAATTTGTTTAAAGTCAGAGTTCAAAACACATGACTGAACATTCCATTTTGTCACTACCAAAACAGTTATAAGTCCACCAAAATGATTCAGTTTCAGTAGTGGCAGTTCATTTTAAGTAGAATTTAAAACTGCTAGCCAATACATGACCAGCAAATGTTCAACATTTCACACATAATATCATATGTTTTACTAACACACACAAAAAACTGAATATGTGTTTCTGTAGTGCCAAATATTAACACTACACACTGATTTTCAGACTTTAGGACACATTTACTTTAAAACGGTGAGATCTGACTGCTCTCCATGTGGCCGCAGTCTCATTTCCTGCTCTGAAGTGCAGGGGTGTGACTAGAAGAAGGGTCCACCTATGATCTACAACTTTGTTTGTGTTTAAAATCGTCTACTTGCCTACTAAAATAAGATAAGATAATCCTTTATTAGTCCCACAGTGGGGAAATTCACCAGGTTACAGCAGCAAAGGAACAGCAAGGCACTCAAATAAAGTAAATAAAGTCAAAAGTCAAGAACTCTTGAGATTGTATTTTCAAATAATTGCATGTTGCCCCTTAATTGCACCGGGCTAATGGAAAATTATTGCACATTATGTTGCACTGAAAAAAATCTATTTTCTGTAAGTGTGTAGAGTTTAAGTGTGTGTGTGTGTGTGTGTGTATGTAGTCTGCTGTGTATATGTGGTCCGCTGGTCCACTACTACTCGGTAGGCAAGCGCAGCTAGTATTTCTGAATGACTCAGTAGTCATTGAGTAGTACGCAAACGTTACCTAGATGACCTACTGAACCAGGAGCCATTTTTTAAGAATTCAAAGCGGAGGGTAAAAAACTGTGGAAATGTTACGTCGGCTGTGTGTATGTACGTAGTTACTGCTAGTGAGCTGCCACTACAGAAGTTAGAGCTACTTCTGAGGTAAAGAAATATTAAATTCCTCCTGATTCATCTTCTCCACACCACCATTTGTACATATTCAGACAAAAACGCAGGTCAGTGCCACAAAAAGTGTCTAGATCTGTCTGTTAATGGGGCTTTTGATGAATAGTGGGTCGTTTACATGGGTGGTCTGACATCTTGCATCACAGGGCGTTAGTAAGAAGGGGATGTAGTGCAGTATATACTGGCTCCAATCTAGTACCTACTGACTTAGTAGGCGGCAGCATCCTCTGTGTTTTGGCAGTGACATAAAAACATGGGAGAGTATGTATTTCTATTTAATAAAAAAATAAACTCATGATAAATATAAATCTTTAAACAAAAAAAATCTAAATAAAAAAAAGGTTTATATGTTTTCACAAGTTGAAAAGTATGCCCTCGGTTAAATTTTGCAAAAACAGGATCTTTGCAAATATCTCAAGTGAAATAGTGTTTTTCAATTAATTAATTATTTTATTTATTTATTTATTTCTGTGGAACTGTAGTTTAAACTATTCCTGTACAATGCTCCATGTAGTTTCTGTATAGTTAGCTTATTTAGGTAAATGGACGGGTATAATAGTAAATTAAGTGTTAAACAAAAACTGAGAAAACTCTTTGCCACAACAACACTGCTTCACCAGTTAAGCCTAATTCAGATTGCTACCTTGTAACAGCGTAGCAGCAGCGTATCCCCCCAGCACATCACTGCTAAACATGCTGAATGGATGAGGGGACGTGACAGTTGCAACTCTTTAACAAGCTAGATCAGCTGCGACGTGACAGCAAGCAGTTGCTATCTGCTCCTGCCATTCCATGTGCTAGCTTCTTGTCAACCCCATCGGCCCGACACCAGATTGGAAGTCATGCCATTAAAGAGTCGGTAAAGCCCCCTCTGAGAGGAAGCGCTACTCATCTGAGCCAGAGCTATCACTTTAGCTCACCAGGTTCATCTAAACTCCTCTTGCAGCTCCTGCAGAAGGGAAATAGGATTGCAATGGGAAATGCCTGTCTGGGTGTGAGATACGGAAGTTTTGAATGTTCAGGGAAAGTTTCTGTCCTCAGAGTCAGTTGATGGAGGTCTAGTGATAGCATGTCAGTTGCACCTTCACTCTTTCTATCACAAGGCTGGATTATATTGCAGTGAATCCTGCCGCCACTGGCAAAATTACTGTGAGCTTATCTAAAACGTAAGGCACTTCAGCCTATTTTCACTCATATGCTGTGTAGAACCTAGAAACATCATTTCATTTCAGTGTAAACATGTTAAATGTTCTCAGGAGTAACCTCACTGACTCAGTCCTTTTCTGACATGTGGATGTGTTAGTATTTTAGCCAAATTGACCAGAAAAATAAAGTTTTCTTCCTCTGAACTATCCATACAATGATTCAGAAAGACTTTTACAACATAGTGTGTTGTTCTTAGGCATGAAACACTCTACTCAACTTATCCTTTCTTTGTTGCTTCTGCACAAGGCTTTTTTATTTGATACTGATACACTCTGCACAAATCATCCCCTTCCCCTATGAAGAGGACATGCCTATGAAACTCATTGCTGTTGAGTTTTTTGAAGCCCTTCTCAGCGTCTCAATACAGATGCACGTCTATGCATATTTTCAGAAGTTTAAATCATACCTAGGATCAGGGCTAAAAAAAATAGGTTAAAAAAAAAATAGACCTTAAGTCTGTATATGTATGGGTGTGTGTATATATATATACACACACATACACAATGGTTCTGCTACATACCTTATAAGTACCTTATATAAAAACTGTAGTGCAGTTACAGTGTAGGTACAATGCAGTAATTACTCAGAATTACTTTTGAATAGTTAATTATGTAGTACTTACAAGTGATACTTGGTGCATACTAAGACCAGCTATATTTTCCAGCTACTATATACCATCCAATGAAACATACATCTCCATTTTTGTTGAGTTAAAGTTTTCTACAATATTCGAACACACCAATGGCTGTTTGCACTGTGTGACAATTTAATGATGAACGGACCAATACAAGTGCTCCAAAACAGATTGGAAAAAATTCTGGTTCCATTGACTTACATTGAAAGTAAAGTAAGTTTTTGGTCACTCCTGCAATTTTGGAGATACTTATTTTCGATTAGACAGCAACGATCGTTATGATAACATGCTAAGAAAATGATTGTAAAATAAAATTTATATATATATATATATATATATATATATATATATATATATATATATATATATATATATATATATATATATACTATGCTATACATCATTAGTAATTTCTTGTCCTCTTGTCTCTGTGGTATTCAGAACATAACTTACCGTCTTAGTATTAAAAGCTGAAATGTACCTGGAATTTCTCATATTAGTTACTCTGTACTTACATATTAGTACATCATTACATAATTACCAATTCAGTTCAGAGAAATTACTGGACATACCTGGTAGTTTTTACTATGTAATTATGTTGTAACGTGTAATTACTATATATTTACCTACTAATTACATAATGTAAAAGTGTTTCCAAGCATTTTTGATTTCTAGGTACCCTAAACCTCCAATCAGTGAGACGTTTGCTGCTTTACTTGCCTTTTTTAGACAGCCCCCGTCTTTGTTTCCAACTTTACATAGAAAATAAGTTATACAACTACTTATTTTTTAACCTTTTTTTGATCTGCAGCTGACATGACACTGAACCTCACTCCCATGAAATGCATTATGTCATCAAGATAAAGCGAATCACAGCACTTCATTCTTCTAACCTTACAAGGCACTCTGTCCACCTCCATTCCCTCCATCCTTACTTTCGCTTGTATATACTGCATATTTCATAGCCAAGTCATGAAAGGTTATTTTCGGTATTACTAGTGAAAGGAAATGTCTTGTACTCTCATCTGGGAGTTCAGTGCAGATTTAATGGACAACAATGAAAAGGCATGGACACTGTAAGAAAAATTATGAATTATCAATGGGCTGGGTGCCCTCTAAAAAAAAAAAAAGAAAAAAAAAGATAATTTGGTTCTTTGATGCATTGCTACATTTATGCTAACTGCTTCTGTATTATTCACCATTCCATTTTGATGGACAAGCGAAGGTCTAGCTTAATAATTGATACGGTGTTGCATATTTGATATTCCTTAATAGTATCTTCAAGCTAGCAGTGTCGCTGTCTGGATATACTAATATAATATTCAGCCTGAAATTATGTCTAATTTAAACAACTTCTCATTGCCCTTATTGCCCCAAAAGGGTAATGGAACATGGTGCCGTTGTGCCTCATTGGCCTATTCATTTGGTCCCTGAAATCATGTCTCCAAATTCATACTTTCTTTTTCCTGGAATGCATCTTAAAGTTATATGAGAGCAGAGAATAGTGGATGTAATTCCATTACATGCCATTAGCTACAGTACTTTTTCCAAGTATCTGAATCTGAAGTACTCTCACTCGTTTAAACATGTTGGATTTCCTCAAGAGTAACCCCACTGACACAATCCTTTTATGACTTATGGATTTTTTAGTGTTTAGCCAAATTGACTGGCTAAGCAATTGTTTAGCTATTTAACCATACACTCTACACATCTTTTCTTTGTTGCTTCTACATAACTACAAGGCCTTTAATTTAATACTGATACACTCTCCACAAATTATTCATCATTAAAAGTTTAAAAGTATGAGGAGGACATGCCTATGAAACTTGTCCTGAATAAAAACAACTTAAGGCTGAAAACCAGAAAGTGGAGTGGAAAGTCTCATGGTTCCCCTCTCCCTCCAGGAATGAATGCTTCATTGTTTTTGTAATAGTTTGAACGTTGGTCATTCAATTGCCTATTTCTATATATTCACTGTATTGCCATAAGTATATCACTCACCCATCCATATAATTGAATTCAGGTTTTCCTATCCCTTCTATAGCCACAGGTGTATAAAACCAAGCACCTAGACATACAGACTGCTTCTACAAGCATTTGTGATAGATCTGGTCGTTCTCAGAAGCTTCTCAAGTCCAGTCGTGAAATGTCCTCGCTACAAACTTTTCACTACTTGTTTTTACTTTAATGCCACCTTTTACTTTCAAAACAACTTAAAAGAATATGGATCACTTTCAAATGAAGGTAAATCGATCACCTTTCGTTAAACCTTTCCTCTAAATACTGAATACCCAATCATAGCTTAGCAGATGTAATTTGGCCCAAGCAATCTAATCTAGCAATCTGTATACATCACATACACTATATCCCAAAAGTGTGGAGGTGGGAGTTTTTGGTTCAAAATTCATTTCTTGAACTGGAGACTCAGGAGGTGTGTGGGATATGGATCAAAGAGTGCATTACTGATTAAAGCCATCAGAACTCAAACAGAACATAGATTTTTGCAGCGTTGCAGTTAGCCAAGTTTGCTTAGTTGGTGTGTAGTATGTCTGAGTGTGCATCCAAATCCCAGAAGCATATAATCATACTGTGATCTTTAAGCTTTTAGTGCTATCAAGAGACCACATTGTGATATATGTGGCCTTCAATTACTAACTGGAGAACTTGTTATCTACTCCAGTCTGAGGAACAGGCTGTTAGCAGACTGCTAACCTGTCTTAGCTGAACAGGTACTGCTCTTTTCTTCTTACTTTGTTGTAGCAACTGGAAGGTTACCACTTACACTTAATTACAAATGCAGTTACAGCTCAACCTCACTCTACAGATTCAAAGACTTTGGTCAGTTCATCCTAAAATGCAAACATTACCATAGAAATATAGAAATATAATCACTGCTGGATAAATTCTTGTTGTTGTTGATCATTTTAATGATTGAACTCTTCTACACAGTTTGAAGGCTGAGAATATCATGTTTACTGTCTCTAGAGGTTGGAATCTACTAAGCTTACATTTAATGAGCTAATAGGAAGTAGGACTATAACTAAAATGACATGATTGTTTGAGTAAATTACCCATTGTTTTGACTCTTGCTCTGGTAATCTTAGTTTTAATGCCAAACCAGATGTATTTCCAAACTACTTTACTGGAAACAGATAAACTAGGAGGCCTCATAATCATCCACCCATGAAATATAATCCTCTACCTATGAAATGCAAGCAGTTAAATGTAATGTAACACAGTTCAGTCATCAGTCTCAGTGTTATTTTATTTATTTTTTTAACATGTAATATGTTTGGCTTAAGGTTGTTTGTACAGATTATGTTCAGTCAGTCAGAGTCAGCTGGGAAAGATTTCAGGTTGTTATTGTGGGTATACAAAGTAGTAACAGGTAGTTTCCCATTAAGCTTAAATACTTTTTACTCTACTCTCTTGAGTTATTTCCTTTGATACATCCACTACTTCCCAAATAAACTAATATCACATTAATCCAAAGGGGATGGGGCGTGGATGGAGTCCTGGAATACAGCATAATAGCCATAATAATTAGCATATCTAGCAGTATTTTTAATTTTTTTACTTACTTTTTTAAAGCAAATGCAACATTTAAAAACTAAATTACATTTAAAAGCAAGTAAAAGCATTTGTATGTTAATTCAAGAAGAAATATAAACAGAGCGACTCGAGCAGAGACCTGACTTCTGAATTGTAAGTGGTGGTGTTCTGTTTCTGTGGGTCACATATGGGCGGCTATCTTGTTAAGAGTGCTTGTACAGCAGTAAAAGTAATGACGCAGGTACAGTTCTAGACCACCACCGTGGTTCACTGGTGTGAAAGTTGTTGTATTGTTTAATAATGAAGTATTTCACTTCCGACTATGGAGTAAAACTGTTTCTTGCTTTGTGCTTTTTATTTATTCGTTAGTTTTATTTTATTTATGTATTTATTTTTTTAAGAATCCGTCTTTGTGAGTATATTTCCAGCTGAACCTAAAATACTTACCCTTGAAGCTTCTTGTTGAAAGATTTTAAACGCTTCTCTTCACTTTCTGGCTACTCTACAGCAGAATACTGTCCTGCAACACAGAGCCGTGAATGAAAAGAACATTCTGTTGAAATGCTCAGAGTTTCGGAACTCTGCTCTACGTGTCACTTGATTTTAATGACCCGACTAACATTCTTATGACTCACGCCTGCCTCTCCACCCACCCACCAAATCCTCTGATATTTTATCCAGCCACAACTGTGTTAACAGCCCAACCCATAAAAGTGGTGCTATTGTCGAGATGCCAAAACTAAGAACTGAATACATTGTCATGGTTGGAATAATTTCTAGAGTGGCTGCGTTATTCCCATACTGTGCACTGAAGTTCAGAAACTAAATATGCCCCCCCACCAATGTGTGTGGCAAACTGTACTGAAGTAGTAAGTAAAAAACTCATTACTGTTTATTACTTCTTAAAGCTAACTTTAGGGTCCAATAGTTTAAAATGATACAGCAAGCACTAAGATGGAATCATTCAGAAGCCTGAAGATCATGGTGGGGGTGGTCCAGCATCATAAAAATGGGCTTTGGTTTGAAGGCAAGAATGTAAGTTGGCCCATCTGGAGCTTTTTGTTATGGGAAGGTCGAGTGTCATAGGTCAAAAAGACCCCTATGAAGGAACAGGGGGCTCCTGAAGCAGTGGATAAAAAACTATTTAAAGTGGTTTGACTGGTCATACCAGAGAATAGGGTGACAGAGGAAAAGAGAAAGAGAGAGAAAGAACTAAAGTATTTCTAAAAAGTAGCACAGCTCAGTGGAGGAGCAGTAAGACAAAGGAATGTCACAGTAAGTGCCAAGGGATCTGCTTTCCACGTTTAGCCTCTTTCATTCTCTCCCTCTCTCTTTCCTGTCTGCCTCTTCTCTTGCACCACCTCTGTGGTTGAGGTGACTCCACACTTCTCCTGCCTCAACATGTTCCTCTCACAGCAGTGACTGGATTCCTGAGAGCGAATGAAAGCAAAATGTGAGTTAATGTGAAAAGTTGCTCCTCAGTATGACATGGTAACAGCTCAAGGTCCTCACAAAGGATGGGAAGAGATGCTTCAGTGCCTGTGTTGGAAAACACTTATGCTTTCATTCTGCTCACACAGTCAGCAGCAAACGTGGGGGAACATGTATATGTTGATATGTGCAGAAGTCTAATGCTCTGTAGAGGATGCGTTCACTTGGACAATCAAAGAATTTCATTTGCCCAGAGCTCAAGCATTTGCAAACCCCAGTAGAGAAATGTATTAGCCACTGCTACATCATATTCAAACAATGCCTAGACGAGAGTGATGCTGGGTGAATTCTGAACTCTGGTTTTTGTTGTGTAGGTCCAGAAATAATAAGAAATATACATCTGTCTTGAATAGTGTCGACCCATTGTTCATCTTAATTATGATGATTAGCTCATCTGAAGAGGCAGCCTCCATTACTCATCCAGCACAAAAAAACTTTCAATGTTTTTGTTTGTTTTTTTTCACCAATGCGGTCACCCTACAGCCTTACATTAATTTCCAGCCTAAGTCCTAATTTTTTGTTTGTATTTTTAAATTATTTCTTCAGTGTGGTATTAACTGGGTCTATGTTCATGAACTTGTTGTATCTTCGCTTTTTTGCCGTCAGAATAAAGAGGGAGACCAGTCCAGGGTTCAAGCTGTTTATTCAAAGAGCTTGCGGTACCAACGTTCTCACACCCTGGTCTGCCCTGGTCCCAATGATGTCTTTGCTTGCTTGGCTTTTATGGCTCTGGCTTTGTGCTTTTTTGGGCCCTTGTACACCTGGCTACATCATTCTTTTGGGTAGAGTGGTTCTCAAATAGAAGTTCCCAAGATAACACTGCTGGGTATATGGCCCTATATGGCAGGGGACCCAAAAAGCCCTGACCTTCCCGTGAGTTCGGAGCCTTCTGTCTAATAAGATTAAGACAAGCTATAAGTTATAGCTATAAGCTATAAAAAAAAATACAACAAACTCAAACATGAATATTAGTATGAATGCACATCCCTAGTGATTATTTGGGATAGATACATTAAAAAGAATGTCCTGCATTCCATAACAGTACAACCACCTCCTTGTTTCTTCTTGTTTTTTCATCAGCTCCCCTTACCATATAGGAGCACTTTGTAGTTCTACTGTTCTACTGTTGTATCCCACTGTTATATTGTGCTTCAGTGGTCAGGAGCCCAAAGAGTAGTTCTGTTATAGATATATCTTAGGTTGTTAGAACATGCTTACCACTGCAGTAACACAATAGTTATGCTTGGTATAGTGTAGCAGCTTACAATGCTGCCTTCTGTACTATAGACTGGGGTACCATTCCTTACCTGGGCAACCCCCTTACAGTACACCAATAAGACTCTCTGGGCTAGACTCCTAACACTGCCTTCGTCTACTTGTGTAAATATAACCTGTAAGTCGCTCTGAATAAGACCGTCTGCCAAATGCTGTAAGTGTAATTTAAATGTAACTGGGGGTGGAGCGTTAGTGTGTGTTGTGCTGGTGTGAGTGGATCAGACACAGTGGCGTTGCCGGAGTGTTTAAACAGTGTCACTGCAAGACTGAGAATAGTCCACCAAAAACAGAAATATTCTGCCAACAGGGTCTTGTGACACTTGATGAAGAACTAGAGGACGACCAACACAAACTGTGCTGTAACAGATGAGCTTTCATCTCTGGCTTTGCATCTACAAGGTGGACCAACAAGGTAGGAATGCCTAACAGAGTGGACAGTAAGTGGACACAGTGTTTAAAAACTCCAGCAGCACTGCTGTGTCCGATCCATTCATACCAGCACAACACACACTAACACACCACCATCACCACCACATCAGCGTCACTGCAGTGCTAAGAATGATCCACCACCCAAATAATATCTGATCTGCTCTGTGAGGGTCCTGACCATTGAAGACTATGGATTACAGTCTGTAATTGTAGAACTACAAAGTGGAGCTGATAAAATTGATAGAAACCTGAAGGTGGTTTTAATGGTTTAATGGATGATCGGTATACACTCCTGATCAAAATCTTAAGACCAGTTAAAAATTGTGAAAATTGGATCTTAAGAAGGTTCTAAGTAGAGCTCCACAAGACTAAAAGAAGAAATGGGAGCAAGACACAAAAGATTTTAAGCAGGCAATTTATTAAAAAACACAACTTAACTGAAATAGGTTCATCAGCTGATCAAAAGTTTAAGATAATAGTAATGAGTAGCTCCACCATTCTTCTTAATCACTTCAAACACTCGTTTAGGCATGTTTGATGCAAGTGTTTCTAGGAAACTACTGGGAACTTTGCTCCAAGTGTTGAAAATGGCTTCAAGAAGGGCATCCACTGTCTGGAACTGATGTCCATTTTTGTAAACGTCCCTTGCTAGCCATCCCCAAATGTCCTCAGTTGGATTTAGATCAGGGGAACATGCAGGATGGTCCAAAAGAGTGACATTATTCACCTCAAAGAATTCCCTGGTTAGGTGGGTATTGTGAACTGCAGCATTGTCCTGTTGAAAAACCCAGTCATTACCACATAGACGAGGGCCCTCAGTCATGAAGGATGCCCGCTGCAACATCTCCACATAGCAAGCTGCTGTTTGATGCCCCTGCACAATCTGAAGCTCCATTGTTCCACAGAAGGAAAAAGCACCCCAAATCAAACCCCCCCACACTGTGCCGCATAGAAAACATCTTAGGTGGGATCTCCTTGTCATGCCAGTAACGTTGGAAGCCATCAGGACCATCAAAGTAAATTTTGTTCTCGTCAGAGAACTTTCTTCCATCGTTTAGTGTCCCATGTTTGGTGCTCCCTTACAAAATCCAAATGAGCCATTTTGTGGTGTTGAAGGAGACGTGGCCTTTCAAGACATTTTTTGTTTGCAGATGCCGTCTGATGGTTTTGAGCTGCAGTCAGCACCATGGCCTTAATCTGGGTTAAGGCCTTAATCCATCAAGACACGGGACTCTTACTGCGTCCAACCTAAGCGACGATTGCACGGTGTGAGAGGCCTTGCTTATGCAGCTCAACAATCCTACCATGTTCAAAGATCATCAGGAGGTCTTGAAGGTGTGAAGACTTGACAGAAAATTATATGGAATCCAAATTTTTGTGCAGATTTTGTCTTTTGAAGGCTGTGGTTTTAAACTTTTGAACACAAAAAGCATGTTTCAGTGTAAATGCAGTTGTCAATAATTTGGCTGCTCAAAAAAACCTGAAAACCCCCTCAAAGAACTCTCAAAATCAAAGTCTCAAAAAAGGACTCAGTAGTGAGTAGCCCCACCATTCTTCTTGATCACTTCAAACAATCGTTTAGACATGCTTGATGCAAGTGTTTCTAGAAAACTGGGAACGTTGCTTCAAGTGTTGAGGATGGCTTCAAGAAGGGCATCCACTGACATGACATGGAATCTCAATTTTGGTGCAGATTTTGGCTTTTGAAGGCTGTGGTCTTAAATTTTTGATCAGCTGAAAAAAAGCATGTTTGAGTGTAAATGCAGTTGTCAATAATTTGGCTGCTCAAAAGTTGTTGTCTCTTACTCCCATTTCTTCTTTTGGCAGTATGAAGCTCTATTTAGAACCTTCTTAAGATCCAGTTGTGCAAAATGTAACTTCTTGCAATTTTTAAACTGGTCTTAAGAATTTGATCAGGAGTGTACTTATTCATTTATTTTGTAATACCTGGACTGCAACAATGAGCTCCTTGGCTTAATTGAAACTTGGGTCTTTTGATGAAATGCTGCACTGACCTGTACGCTGGTGAAGGAGGTGGCCCATTTAAAAAATGTTGGGACAGGCTATAAGCACAAGACTGCTGAAGTTGTAAAAGGCCAAAGAAAACACCTGGTGGAACATTGCACAACCACATGGGTTAACTGATAAGTCAGTAACATGACTGACTATATAAAGAGTCTCTCAGAGAGGTTCAGTCTTGTAGAAGTAAAGATGTAGAAGGGTTCTTATTTCCATTGGCAAATAGTGCAACGATTCAAAAATTCAAAAAAAGTTTCTTAATGTAAAATAGCAAATACACATGGGTGTCAAAAGTGAGTGAGGATGGCAGCAAAAAAGAAGAGAAACATGTAAGTCACCTAAAGTCCAGTTCGCTAGTTAAATGAGTCCATAATAATATTGTTAATGGCGATGCTAGGATCTGGCACACAGCATACAGCAAGCTAACATCGTCTGTAGCTATAAATAACATGGTTTGGAAATTAACTGCACAACAAACTACCAACAGTTAATTTAACATTATGTAATTATGAACTATTCAGAATAGTTTAAAACCATGTAGAATAGCATGTAGTATATCAGTCTTTTATTGTTTTATCACAGAGCAAAGAGAAAACAACAGCAAGAAGTACGGCAATCTGGGGGTGTGGGGGGTTTTGCGGATACATAAGTCCCCATCAATGTCTAGAGCAAATCTACACCCGTGTTTCAACCATCTATACAGTACACACTTAAACGTTACAACACTTCCTAACAATTACACACACTTAATAGTGTAACATGACCAGACGGTGTAAACAATACAGCAGTACAACAATACAGTGCAAAAGGAGGTGCTCCACGAGACTGACACGCAGGAAACTGTCCAGGACAAAAAAAAACACAGAGTTGCCGACGTTCAGTTCCAGGGTTGAATGTAAAAAAGAGTAATATGCAAAAAAAAAAAAAACATTTTTGCTATTGTGTGCTAGAGAGTTCACAGTGTACTAAACACTACGGTGGCGACCAGTTCAGGACTGACTTATGTTGTATAAACCATTCAGTATGAGTGTGTGTTATGACAGTCCTGGGTGGATTCTGGTTCAGGAGTCTGATAGCTTGGGAGGAAAAGCTGTTTCCCAGGCTGGCAGTGGAGGCCCAATGCTGCAGAATCTTCTGCCAGAAGGAACGAGGTCTAAAAGCAGCATTGGAGAGGCATAAATCAGACCCGCAGGCAACACTGCATTAAACACACAGACACGATTCTGTAGTGGAAATCACTGCTCATCATCTCAGCAACACTTCCAGAAACCACAGTGGGGTTCAGTACAGTGGGGTTGTATTAGAGATGCACACACATGTGAATCAGTATGTTTAGCTATGAAATATTCTATACAGTGATTTACTGTATAGAATATTTATAGAATATCTGTATTTATAGAATATACTGTATAGAATATCAGTCATATTGTCATCAGGGCATGAGCACTGCTGGCTGTAGAGGTAAAAGCTGGAAACAAAGTTGGAGTTTTCATAGAGGAGATAGTGATGATGATTAAAATGTAAAGTATATCGTCGCTGTCCAATGAAAAAGAAGTATATCCAAAATTGTATCTATACAGGAGAGACCAAAAACCTTACTTTACTTTTAATGTAAGTCAATGAAACCAGTTTTTTCCAAGCTATTTTGAAGCACTTCTATTGGTCCATTCATCATAAAATTTGTAAACAACCATTGGCGTGTTAACACCATATTACAATCATATTCATCTTCATCAAATACTTTTTAAGTTATTTTACAAAAACAGACAATGCCCCCGTCTCCCCTAAACCTAGAACCTACATAGACATGAAATTCTAGTGTTTGAAATGTTGATAAATGGAAAGTTCTAGAAGCTTCCCTGCTATTTAGGTCATTACAAATGAATGACAAGCTCTTGTAAAGCTTCTGAGTTTTAGCCCTGTGCTCAAGCAGATGAAGCATTTGTGCAGCATCAGATTTAAAGACACTTTCAGGGCTTTTTTTTCTTTGAAGGCCTGCGAGAGTGGAGAGAAGTATCTCACCACTAGTACCAGAAGAAATCTCCTAAGCAGATGTTCATTAAACAACATCATTTCCTGCCGCGCTGGCTGCCGCGCAGCTGAAACGTGACATTGGCTGCGGGTGAACCCACACAAATTCTCCTAACAGTCAAACCTATAAAGTGCCTGTATGTGTGTGTGTCAGATGGTGTGCAAGGGAGTGAGCGAGTGAGCGAGCGTGCCTGATGAAATGAACATGCATCCTCTACCTATTAGCAGTGCGAGGAAGCGCTTTCTAATTCTGTGTCCATCAGTCTGTGCTGACAGGATCCCTCACTCATGTAAACATGGAAGTAGCCCAAGAAAACGCTGTATACCTCGCAGATTAGTTTTCCACTCCCTGTGAAATGGCCCAAAAGTCGTTATCTGGAATCTGCCAGAACTGCATAGCTGTTGGATAAATAGCTTGAAAAGTAATCAGTGCTGCTGAACAAATGTTTGCCATAGCATGGCTGACAAATCATTTCATTGACGGCCAATGCCATAGTCCTAAGTGCTGTAGCTCGATTTTGTCCTTGTCTTCTACATCTCTATTCCTCTAATCTGTCTTCTAACTACTGCCCGGTATCATCCGTTCCTCCCCTCGCTATTTCAAGTGCTTAGCTTTTCTCCAGACTTTATCAGAAAAGGAGTGGAGTATACTAATTTGGTAGTTTTCATGACGAGAGATCGGATTTTGTACTTAGTTAGCTATTCAGGCTGCCAGTGTTTCAGTACTGAACTCACAGTTCGGGTACTTGCTCTGAGTGACTGAACATGACACATAGCTAGAGCAGCCGTGGGCTCAAAGTTAGGGAACCAGCATTGTGACTGGAAGGTCTGAAGATCGATCCTCTGAACCGACAGGGCACGTTGGAAATGACCTTGAGCAAAGCTTCTAACCCCCAACTGGGCCTCATAGATAGGTCTGCCCACTGCTCCGGGCAAGTGTGCTCACCACCCTCTAGAGGATGTGTGTGTTTTACTGCGTTGAGTGTTGTTAAAGACAAATATTTTTTTTTTACATTAATCATTAGGATGATGCAATTAGATATTGTCAGTGTTAGACAGCTCACTCCATGGCAATGTGTAGAGGGCAGTATTTGCCATTTTGCTGAAAGAACTGAGAAAGAATAAGAGACTAATTTACTGATAAATGTGTAAATATGTTGGGAAATTAGGGGGTTTTGTTTAAAATATGCATGCCGGCAGTAACTGCCTGAAACTACCTGTATATTTTCTCTGCACTAAATTAAACCACCTTGATTTACTTTAATGTGAATGGAATTCCAAAAAAAGTCCACATATTTTGAATTCAGTTTGCCTCAAAGAGACTCGCCGCAGTGAAAAAAGAGCTGTAATGACTGGATGTTTTTGTAGAGCAGCTATGTTAACTGTGGCTGCTCAATAGGTGTTTTCAGATAAAGGTAATAAATAATATTAAATAAAATGCTCACATAGCATTTTATTCATGTTCACTGAGTAATAATGGGGCTTTTGAAAGCTGTGGTACAGTAAACTCCTAACAGGTATCTGCTATGTTTAATTTATTGATTATTATATGCAGCATTTTAGGTGTAGCTTAACAGTCCTGGACGTGGCTTGTGTTGAATGTGGACAGCATATGGTCATGGCTTTAGAAATCAGTCTGTTTTTCTAATGCGACCCTGCAGAAGCTAATGAATGAATTCAAGAATGACAGGTAAAGTGGATTCACAAATAAGGCGGGGTTACATAGTACTATTTAATATGCAAAATTCATTCTATATTTTCATTAAAACAGAATAAAAGATCAATGTTTCTGCAGAGCGTGTGTCTTTATTTTGCGCAGGGCGGGGGGGGGGTGTTATTAATAATATTGATTTTTATAACTATTGTTTGATATCGCTCAGGTCCCTTATCATACACTGTTTTGAAGTTATATAATTGAAAACACTTTTTAAGCAGATTTTGGAATCTTGTAAACACTTTCATGGAATGAATCAAATATTTATTTTAACATTATTAGATGGATTAGCTTACTTCACATAGTGTTGTACAGTTGAGGCTGTGCATACTCCTATCTTAAAAGCTATACGATGCCAAATGACCACTTTGCTCTTTGGAGAGGGATTAGGCTCTGGGCATTGCTGCACGGAATCCTTCTGGATCTGAATGCATCACACCACAATGAACCTACTGACCCCTGGACAGGTGCTATCACTTTAAACCCCAAATACATTTAAACCAGTGATATGGGTGGTGCTCTTTCAGTTGAAGGCATTTTGGTGCTTCCTTCTTTTGGATCAAGATTCTTCTTTTGGTGTTTAATCTCTATGAACTGTCTCACCTATAATTCATGGCATTTGATCCCTTTCATCAATCACCTGGAAGGAGGTCCTACTGCCTTACTGCTGCTCAGTCCTGACCAGTTTGGCCCCTACCATCCATCAAAAGTCTTACTAGAGAGTGAGATCTGAGTTACAGATGGGTTTCCACTGGTGTTGCAATGCTCATAAGGAACAGCTTTGACACATGTTAGATGACGGAGCTGTGATACTTCATCATTTGTGCTTTGAGATCTCGTCATGTAGCATGCCATTTCTTTAGTAAGGGCTAATAAATCATTGGCAGCTGTCTGATACTCGCATTACAAGTATGTGGAAAATATTATTTATGAACTAGTACATCCCCCAAGGTCACTTTCCTGGCATGCATTAGGCCTAGACTTGGACCAAAAGTGCATCATTGATAGTAAAAGCCCTTTTTACTCAAGGACCAGACTCGATCTGTGTTCAGAAATCAGGCCAAAGTATAAGCGACATGTAAATTACACACATCTGTCACTTGTTACATTCTTCATAAAAGAGGTCAGGCTGGAATTGGAGTCCCTTGTTTTTTTTTCCTTTAGACAAACATTTAGTTTTATCTCACATAGGGCGTAGAGGAATCTGGAGCAATCTGGCTATTGGTTGTATCCTAATTAAACAGACTCCAAAGGTCAAGTTGTAGCTGTTATATCAGTTTTTGGATGCACTTCATGGTTGTTACAGTTGCACTCCAGCCAAAATGAAAAATCAATGCATCTGTTGTAAATATGTCTTGCTGCGATACTGCAGTTGTCACTAAAATAAGATTTTCTGGTTTAAAGACCAGAAGAACCCCTTTGTGATGATGTGTCTTGAGGGTGGAAGTTGTTTTTTGAAATAGTGCCAGTACTTAGAGGTGGCTACTTAGAGGCAGGCTGGTTGAAATTTGTTTTGCTAGCAGGCTACTTCTTCAGCTGATTCATTCCTGAACGAAGAAAAAAGTTATGGAACAACTGAAGTTTGGGGGAGAGGTACATGCCTGGAAACCTTGCTTTTAATCCTATATATTTTTTATCCTTACCTTCCGTTTCCCATGATGAAGTTCTCACAGTTCCCACCACCATCCCCAACATCTCCAGCCTGTTCCTCAGTCCTATGACAATCCTACCATCGTTACAAGTTCTTCCAGCTTCCCTCAGTCAGTCTTCCCTCATATTACCACCACGTGACCAAGGCACAGTCTGAACTTACAAATGTGAAGTTATAGCTAAAACGTTAGCACCAAAAAAAGCTAGCACCACAGATGTATTCCCAGTGGTTCCCAGTGCATCATATAGTCATGAGTGCCTCATGGAAAATTTCACCCCAAGTAACTGGTATTGCTTCCCACAACTCTATGCTGAGTTTACCTGTGCAAAGAAGCCCTTACACGATTTCTTGCATGTACAGCCTGTTTCAAATCCCTTGTTTAAAAAAAAAAAGCATTTCAGTGGGATTTAGATCTGCTTTTCTTTTTCCTCCCTTTGAGTCTTCCCTTGTTGGATTTACTTGTATGTTTGAGAACTTGCTAGAAAATCCACTTCTTCAGACTAACAATCTCCTAGAGCACTCTCTGGTATTCTTGATTGTGAGTTGGCCAGACCCTGAGGCAGCAAAGCTGGTCCAAACATTCCCACCATCATGCTTTACAGTTGGTACCAGGTTCTTCTAATCAAATGCTGTCTTTGTTTTTTGTCAGACATGGCTTCTAGTGCTGTGGCCAAACAAATATTTGACTTTTCTGTTCAAAGCTCATTGTCGATTAATCCATTGGCGAACTGAAGTCTTGCTCTGGTGCCCTTTTTAGAGAGCAAGGTCTTCCTCCTGCCGTACCTCCCACACAAGTCGAATTTGTGCAGTCTGTTTCTAATGGTAGATGAATCCACTTTGTTGTTCACAGTGGTAAGAGCGACCTGAAGATCCTGTAATGAAATGTTGGGGTTCCTAGAGGCTTCGCTTAGTATCTTACTGCTCTTAGGTCAGAGTTGATAGGGACAAATTGACAAGTTTGCACTTACAGATGCTCTTCCGATCTCTCCTTCTGAGACTACAGCTTTCTTTCTGATGGCCTCACAGAGCTCTTTTGATCAAGGCATGATGATACAACACATAGGGCAACCAGAACAGATGTCTAAGGTGTAAGACAGGTAAATCACAAGCCACTCTCAGCTGTCCGTACTGCAAGCTCAACACAGGGAAGAAGGTTTTACTCCGCTTCATGTTGTGCTTTTCCCTGTGCATAAAATTGCAGTAACAAACGGTGGCCAACATAAACACACCATTTTTCAGAAAAGAATTGAAGTTATTATAAAAAAAAATCTACATAAACAAGTTATCACTGTCTGGCAAACGTGCTACTGCTGATAGACAAGAATGTTTAGCCACCCATCCCTGTATATTCTGGCTATTTAATAAACATTTGAACTATTTATTGTACAACATAGTTTGGCTAAATGCAAAAACCTTCACTTTATAAATACTTTGTGGTCAACAGATGGTGTAGCACCAATCCAGAAGCAGCCCTCTTCCCGGACTGGGGCTGAATTTTAAATGGTTCCCTGTTCCCTACATAGTGCACTACATAGGTATTTAAATACTCCCTTCTGTAGCCCACAGGAGATATATAGCTAAAATACAGTCATTTGGGATTCAGACACATCCATGCTCAACACACTGTGCACTGTTTGGCTATAGGTTTGATGCTACTTCTAACAAACACAGACAATTGAAATGTGAAAGCCGTTCAGTTAACTTACTTAATTTCAAGCCTATGGCATTAATGATGGTGTTGTTTAGCATGTTGGCTAGCTGACCCGCCTAGTTTCCTTAGAAAATTAGCTCCTCACTTTCAACAAATACAGGTTCTAACTTGGTGGTCCATGTGAGCAGCAACAGAGTCGAAGAATATTCTGTTAACAGCAAAAGAATTGTATGTTGTCATAGGTGTGCATATATAACATGGCTCAGCCAATCAGAATTCAAGAATTATCCATTTAGTAATACCACTTTTATTTTGGTGCTTAAAAAATAATTTGTACCTCCAACCTTTATAGCCACTGGCGTAGGAACCCAGGGGGGATGTGTTTCACACAGTAACAGAAACAGGTAGATTTGTCTCACCCAAAAATTAAACCACAGAAAAAGCGTTTAAAAAAAACTGTTTAAAAACTTTGTTTTAATAGCGTGTTTTGGCAGCAATTCATGTGTTGTGTGCTTTCAGTAGTGCAGTATATAATTTCTTTGTCATTTCATTTCAGCATTACGCCACCAAAGAAAATATATGTACAGTATATGTGTATATATGGGTATATGAAAAAAGCATGTATAATTAAAACTAATTAAAACTTATTATAAATAAGTTTTTGACAGCAGTACTATGTAATGTGGAGTATCTTGTTTAGTTTGTAAAGTGAGCTTTAATTGGATTTATCTAATACAAAACAGACATACAGATAATGTTGTATTTTGTTTATTTATTTGTAATTTACTGTAATTCTACAAATGTTGTTCTACGTCACTATACACACAGTGATTTGCTACCTTATCTACAGTGGAGTCAGCTTATAGGTAATATTTTAGAGGATAGGGTGGGCTTTGATTCATGTTAGCAAATGTGCCCCCTCTTCAATGTCAAACCCGCTCCTTCACCCCTGTTTATAGTGCCGTCACTACATGCTCCAAAAGTGTATGTACAGCCCTGAAGTTAATGATATGATGCTGCAGTACAGAATTCCACATAAATGACCTGTTAAATAGCTGGAATGATCTATAAGTTACCAAAGCAGATACAGTCCCCAAATGTGGCACCTGAAACAAGGCTGGTTGGAAATGAAGTTCAGAGCTGAGGCCACCATTGGGATTTGAATCTCCGCTATCTCTAGTGCCATCTATAACCAGATGGAAAGACGGTGGTGTCACTGTTTTGATGGTGAATGCTTGGTGTAATTCTTCTGCAATTGGACTGCATGGAGACTCTCTACACCTCCATAAAAGCTCCACAGGCGGGTGTTTGCACTGCTTGCAGACTACTTTGGGACCTGTCTGGAACTAAAACCAAAATGAAACACTAACTGTTCCAAAACACTGTTGCTAAAGGGAAGTGTTATCTGATTCAAATATCACAACATCACAGATCGGGGCCCGTTTCACCACGAAGTGCCCCTGACACGTCCTGGGCAACTGTGCAACCGCTGACAGAGTTTAATTTCCTGTTTTGTTTTGCATGCGAAATCGCGGGCTGGGGATTGCCTCCAGCAGTGAGGTAGCATGGAGATGTCAAACTCGCCAAAGCCTGTTTTTGTTGGCGCACAGTATGAGCCGAGCTGCCCTTCTTAAACCAGAAACATACCAGGACTCAGTTGGGTCTGCATGTCCACACTTGTACATTGACCTTGGACCTCTGTTCCTCCATTCCCAGTCTGGGTTGTGGTAAGTGAAGCTGAATTCTGATCAGGTTAATGGACAAACATCTGCCAATGCTTTTACCCTCAGCATGGAACGCTGTTCTGGGAAGTGGTCTGCTTGCAGTCGAGGCCACAAAAACGTCCTTTTTCTTTCTGAAGGTTCCTTCATTTGGGTTACCTAGATTTTTTTTTTTGTTTTGTTTTTTTTTGTTAAAGGAACAAACATGTAAACGAAACATCAGGAGTCAAGAATGCGAACGAAACAAAGCCGGGCTTTATTCTCGCAGGAGGAGCTCTATTTAGTTGTACAGATGTTTTGCAGAGTTCTCTCATTCCTTGCAGCACTTTACAGTCAGCAGATTGTTATGGATTAGAGAACACTTTTTTGGGGGTTCTGGCGAGGAACCAAAGTGAGACAGCATGGGCTTTAATGGAGGCGCATTGGACCAAGCCAAAACAATGAGGCCATCCGTGCTCTGCAATCCAAAAAAGATCCCAGGATTGCAGGAGGGCTAACTCAACACAGCCAACCAGAGACGCTTTGAAAAATTCTGTGGTGGCATATTGCTACTTTTAAAACGACTTTAAAGAATCATCGCAACTGATTAGACGTATAATAATCAGCTAAAAGGCAGAAGCAGTTCTCTAAAGGGAATTCAAAGCCCACAACTCTTGGAACAGCTAATTTGTTTACTATCGTTTATATATTTTTGGCTATCCATGGTGCAGAGATGCCAGTCGCAATTTTGATTTGTGCAAGGAAGACGCATCATTGTTGACATATTGAATCCACTGGTTATTTAGGAATTTGAAGTGTAGACATAACATCTCCACCCTACTTCTAATTATTTTAGCATTTACGTTTGGCTCTAAGTGATAGTGGAACATAATTTTGTTATATATAAGTTATACATAATAGCTTAACAGTACTTTGTTTTTCCATTTCAATAGTATTTAGGAACATTTGTACTTCCCTTATTGCTAATACTTTCTTTTACAGTGCTCTAACTTCCAGGTATTTTATTTAAAATAGCTTCCAGTGCAGTTCCTTATATGAAGTTTGTACCAGACAATAATACTAGTTGAATAAAAACACACAGCTTAAAAAAAAGCAGTACTGTACAGTATAAGTCTAATGACATAGTAATAATAAAACACTAAAGCAGCTGATTTCACTGATTCCTTCTTATAACTGTGCTAAATAGAATCAGCTGGAATTGAGCATCTGGGTGGATTCGTATTTACACTCTTTGAAAAAGGTACCCGCCTCTTAATGCACATAAACCAATCAAAACCTAAAAACTGGTTTTGTTGCTCTTGGCAGTAACAACTCCGATCAACATCTGCAATAACTTGTGATGAGTCCTTTACATCACTGTGGAGGAATTCTGGTGCACTCTTCTTTGTGAAAATGTTTTTGTCTGTTTCAGGTCAGGACTTTGTGAGGACCACATGTATAGGAGGACCTCACTAGTTTAAGACAATCAGAATTTTTTGGTAAAGTGAGGACATTTTGCTGGTCCTCACTTGAGCACAATATTTTCTCAAAAAATCTAATAGAGCAGAAAATTAGTCTTTTGTGTACTGAGGTTAATGTTAGGGTTAGGTTTAGGTGTAGTATTATTTATCAATTTATCCATTATCTGCCACTTAATCCTGATAGTCGGGGTAGCGTCATCGGGCGAAGGCAGGGTACACCATGGACAGTTCGTATTATTTAGTTATAGTCAAACAAAGATCAATAGAAACCTATGGATTACCTCACAAATATAGTAAAAGGCGTTTGTGTGTGTGTGCGCATGTGTTTGTATGTCCACAGTACACACCAACCTAAAAAATGAATGAAGTCCAAAATGTCACACACACACTCTTTTTGGATTTGACCTTGGCTACAACACCTCTGTACATTACACAACCACGTGATCCATAACTAATCAAAGAAAGCGTTTTGGCTCCATACCTCCACTTTTTACTAAATACTATTTAAGAATTTATTTAAGAGTTCAATTGTCCACCTCTGCTTCTCAGTGCTCAGTCAGCAGGTCACATCTCACATCGTGTTGACTGTTTTTTCCATCTGCTTCATGTAGATTTAAGATTTTATGCATTTCAGTCACTTCTAGTGAGAAGTTTTAGGAATCTTTTTTCTTTCTTCTTCTGCCTGCATTTGATTTCAGTCAGGAAGCCAAATATAGCCATATAGTTTACATGACCTCAGTGTGTCGAGGTGGTGGAGAACACGCTCAGCTCTCTCAATGTGTATGTGTGTGTTTGTGTGTTTTTGTGGCCGTTGCTGTCCCAATTCTGTCTTCTCCCCCCATGGGCCCGAGGTCAAAAGCAGTACAGTGGTCAGCAGTACCCAGGCTCAGGGCAAAAAAAAAAAACAACCCACATCTGACCAGCACGACTCGACCCCCTCCCTCGCATCACCACATCCACAAACATGATGCAGCTGCGCTAGCGGGGCATCTGCCGCATTGTGTTTACAAAATATGCCAGCGCACTTATTTGTTCTTGATTCGTGACCGTCTTGGGGGGAAGAATGGGGGCTTGCTGGAGGCCGCAACTGTCTCCATCAGCTCATGTGGAATAGGTTAGCGGGTTTCCGTGGCAAATCAGTAACGAGGCGGCTTGAGAGGATGCTCTGCAGCTCTCACACTATGTTCTAGGTAGGAGATGCTAGGAGAAGTGGCAGTGCTGGATTGAGGTAGACGTGGTGTTCTCCTCTGCAAGGATTTCAGCTCTCTGCATTTACACCACTATTCAGTTTCAGTTCAGATCACCTGTAGTATTACCGCATCCCCTCAGCATAAAACAGAGTAATGTAATAAAAGACACTTTATAAGCTGTCCTAAAATCTGATTGTCTGAGGCTGTATGGTTTTTAAAGCCATTGTAAAATACCCAATAAACACACACATATGCCTCCTCACAGCAAATGTGCCAAGTCACTAAAACTGTGCCTTCTTTGAAAACATTGAAAACTCGCCTTCCCTCTTTCTGCATTTCGCCTTTTGTCTATTTGACCCTAAACCCACCACAAGACCTTCAAACCCCAAAACTTTTACAAACTTTTCAATTACTGTATT
The DNA here is from genome assembly GCA_021613375.1 of Megaleporinus macrocephalus. NCBI lineage: Eukaryota > Metazoa > Chordata > Actinopteri > Characiformes > Anostomidae > Megaleporinus > Megaleporinus macrocephalus. The sequence goes on from CM038722.1 coordinate 15,970,658, forward strand.
TATGTTTGCTTACCTTAGGAACAGTGAACTGTATGTAATAATGCATTTGCAGTATTTGTTTTGGAAACATATAGAATAGAATAGAATAGAATAGAATAGAATAGAATAGAATAAAGTTTTATTGTCCTACCAAAGCAGAACATTTTTCTTTTGGTTTCAACACCATACAGCACAGCACAACACAAACAGAATTCTGGGGAAATTAAATAATAATAATAATAATAATAATAATAATAATAATAAATACATAAACCATACACAGACCTTGAAACAGATTATTGCGATTTGTTAATATATTTGATAGCGTTAGGAACAAAAGCGCCTTTGTAGACCTTCTTTTCCGGAGGACCTCTATAGCGCCGGCCTGAAGGGAACACCTCAAACACAGTATGAAAAGGATGTGTCGGGTCACCAATAATTACTGTAGCTTTTCTCAGCAAAGCTCTTTTATATACCTTGATACTTTAATACCTTGTACCTTAATATGTGATCCCTGGTTTTAAAACATGGATATTCTGGGTGTTAATTAGAGATGAAACAGCAAAAAATCTAATTATCTTGCTTTTTAGTATTAATAACCATGATAATTAAATTACACTGAAAATGTTGAAATTAAATTACACTGAAAATGTTGAAAAGATGCTGATGATGTGAAATAAACCTAAGCTACATATTTATAAGTGTGAAGAAAAAGTAGAGTTTTAATGAACAAGTTAAACAGAAGTCATTCTGTGATGTGAGCAGGTTCTAGATTATTTAGAGCTTTATAGACGAGTACAGAACTTTAAAGTCTATTCTGTGAGATACAGGTAGCCACTGCAGTTCTTTTAACACAGGGCTGATATGAGCTTTGCTTGTTGTTGTTAGGATCTGAGCTGCTGCGTTCTGTATGAATTGAAGGGGATTTATTGTTTTTTAGAAAGCAGAACTTTACAATGATCAACTCCACTTTCTCTGCGTTGCCATAAGACGGACAAGGCCGAGCTTTAGCTCAATATATTTTACATGATAAACAGCTACTTTATTGAGTGTGTGATAAAACAGATCACACCCAGGTTATGTACCTCAGCTTTGAGATTCATTACTGAAGAACCTAGTGTTTCATGAAGCATTTTTAGTAGTATTTCAGTTTTTTCCTGATTTAGTTGTAGAAAATTGTGACGTCCACTGAAAAATATCACCTAGAGGTAACATACAAAGAGAAAACCAAAGGCCCTAAAACTGACCCTTGGGGTACTCCACAAGATGTTTTTTTTTTTTTTTTTTTGGATGAATGATTTCCCAGCAAAGCCAAAACATCCAAGTCCATCCATCCATCCATTATCTGCCGCTTAATCCCGCTAGTCGGGGTCACGGGGGGGCTGGAGCCAATCCCAGCGTCATCGGGCGAAGGCAGGGTACACCATGGACAGTTCGCCAGTGCATCGCATGGCCAACACTCACTCACACACTCACACCTACGGGCAATTTAGAGTAACTGATCCACCTAACATGCATGTGTTTGGACTGTGAGAGGAAACCGGAGTACCTGAAGGAAACCCACTCAAGCATGTGCAGAACATGCAACATGCAAAACATGTCTATTCATTAAATATGAATATTTAGACTACTCTAAAACTCGGGCAGTATTCAGGATGGTGGATTAGAAATCCGATAAGATCACAATCGAGAGAATTTGCACATCAGCACTAAAGCCTCTTGTTTGATATTTAATAGGCATCGCTTGTTTGAAAACACCTTTTTCTAAGACATTAACAAGACAGGAAAGTTAGAAATTGGTCTAGGATGCGTATTACCCTCTTTTGGCAGAGGCTTCACCAGGGTAGTCTTTTGTAAACTGTTCTTTGTTAACAGGTGTTTTTCCAGACACTTTTGAAAAAAATAAACTTAAGGAATGAAGTAGGAACACAATCAAGATCACATTTAGATTAACATAATTTGCTGTGAGCTCCTGATAATGGATAAATCGCTTGTGTTTGTGTTTAACTCGTGTGTAGTGCATCACTGTCTGTGTATACAGTACATAAAGAAAATAGTGTTCAGTCTTTGCTGTCATGGTTTGGTTTGTGGTGAAAACGTTGCTCAGTGATTCCTTCGTCTCTATTAGTAACAAATATCTGGGAAACAGAATAAAGTGTACCATTTCACAGTGGAGGAGATAAAATTGTGAGCTGTGGTCAGTGTTGGGGGTAACATGGTACTGTAAGCACATTGCATTTGTCTGTACTGCAGTAACACATCACTGTTCCCAGAGTCAGTACTCAGATTACTAACCCTCTACAAATAGACGATGAAAGCAGACTGAAAGAAGACTGAACGCTGTTTTCTGTACCTACTCTCTGCACAGACAGTGATGCACTACACAGGGATTCCATAAAAAATGAACACAAGCGATTCCTCTCCAGGATTTTGTGCTTGGCATCACTGAAACCACAGCAGCCAATGGCTGGACGTGAAATTGAGCCTTGCTCTTCCCACAGCATTTTTCTGCAGAGTGTTTTTGGGCTGTTTTTCCCCAACTTTGCTGCTGTTGGCTTAGTGGTACTTTATTAAAGAGCTTGAATGAAGGAACTTGTGTACGTCCTCCATATTAGAATGGGGTATAATTTGGTTTAATTTTATAGGCTATTGGAAACTGGCAATTACATGACAGTAAATCTCAGACGGCGTTGAGGAGTAACACAAAAGTAATGCTATGACTAGTGAAAATAATTAGTTTGCACATGGAGTAACTTAGAAAAACAATGTGTAATACAATACTTTTTCAAAGTAACAACCCCAACACTGGTGGAGGTCATACATAGAACCTTTCTGACCAAAAGAACCCTGCTTCTTGAACCGGTTCCATTCAGGCTTCCTAGAACCTTGGTGCTATTCAGGGAACCAGCCCACACCATTTTTTTTTTGGAACCAAGAAACGTTAAAGAATATGTCACCAAAGAGGGAACTGCTGAACAGTAGTAAACAGTAGTAACAAGATGGTGAAGCCCATAGATTGCTGTGAGCACAGAATTAGATGGGTTTTTCAGAATAAGGAGTTTGCAAAAGACCACTGAACAGTCTTCGAGGGTGTTGCCATTGTTGCCTTGTCTTTCCTCAACAACTGAGACATATATGGTTGTTCCAAACGTACCAATTTTTGGTGGAAATGCGTTGAACATATTAAAAATTGGGGACATGAACCAAATTGGGGGAACAAATCATTGCACGTTGGTGAAATCCCCCTTTCACAACAAATGTTCCTAAAAATTCTATATTCACTCTTATAATCACCAAAATACAACCACACTTCAAACTAACTTCTCTTATACGGCTGAAAATGTTTTTTAAAGCGTGGAACTTAACCACAGTTTAAATAATAATTAAAAATCGGAACCAATAACACTAATCGTTGGAGTTTTTTTAGTAGTTCATCTTGAAACTAATTCAATTAACTGATTCATCACTAGTATTAGTATTATTCAATCAATCAACCTTTATTTTCCCTCTGTAATACATTGAGGGTAACCCTCATTTACAATGCATCCGAGCATTTACAACTTAAAGGGACTGAAAATACATAAAAATTAGAATCAATATTTAATCAAGAAAGCTAAAATAAAGAACTTCATGAGTAACACATAAGAATTAAATGATAAAAATATTAGAAAAACAGGCAGAAAATATAAGAATTAAATTAATAAATAATTCAAAATAAAAGTTTAAGTGGACAAGCTAAAAATATAAAACAATGAAATAAAAAGATTTTTTAAAAATAAATACAAATAAATTTAAATAAATTAAAAATATGAAGAAAGTAAATGATGAAAATAAAACAAAATGTAAAAATGGATAGATAAAAGGACAGAAAAAATGAAAAAGTTTGGAGTCAAAATGAAAACTCAATAAAAACAGGTACAGACTGTCTGAAGGTGGTTAGAAACTAAAAGTTTAAAATGATTTAGTGATACCAGCGAGATGAGTTTTAGAGTCATTCAGCATGCTGTACAGCTTTCTTCATTCTGGAAACATCTCAAATGATTCCTTTCTTTTCCTACTAAGTATTCAAAATTTGTTTACAAAACTAATATCATAACATGGGCATTTTCTTAATATGGCATCATCCATTTTTTATTTTACATTGACGGCAAACGTTTGAATGGTGCTTCCAAACTTAGAATGTAGTAGTTGAGGCTTGGATTCGGAAAAGGAGAAGCTAGTTGCAGATATGCAGAGTGAACTAATTCCTACCCACAGGCACAAACATCCTCCACTGCACTTGCTCACCAAAAAACCATAATCCGGTATCTGCTCATACACATGCACTCCCAAGCTCTGCCTCTGGTGCATGCGGGGTGCAGGAACCTATAGTTATGAATCAAAACAAGCTGACACGTCCTGAATAAATACGAGCGAATAGCGGCGTTCACGTGTAGAGTATTAAACTGAACCAAACAATGCGCTTTGTTGCATCAGCTTCAGAGTTGACAGAGATTTGCTGGGGATTATCAGGAAAAAAAAAATTACATCTTACCCCAAGCATCTCGACTCTGCACGCATGATCTGCCTGCATATGTGTTTAAACGAACTTTAAGCTCCGTCCAGACCGGCATATTTGGCGATGGAGATTTCCTCCTGCACGCGGGGTAAATCTGGAGCCTTTCACACGGTCACACAATGTGTTGCTCAGATGGCTTTTAATTACTACGGACCTTCTAAACAGTCGCCTAAACATCTAACATGGACAAAAGCGGTTCCAATTAGGTCCTCTTAGGGCGCCCTTAAAAGCGCAGTCACTCTTTTTGAAGCAGGCCAAGAGCGGGCCATCTGTTTTGTGTAGGCAACAGGAATTGTTGTCCATGCTACAATGCAGCTTTGTGGTAAAGGATAGAGAAGAGCAGGGGTTCTTGAGAGAAAGCAGAACCGCCGCTATGTGTTGTTCTGTTAAGTAGCCACAGGCGTTTAGCTCAGTTCAGCCTCAGTTCAGATCCACAGCCTTGACAATGGCATGTGGAGCCGATTCGTTCCCGAATTATGAATTTTTCAGTCCGGTCGCTGTTCTGTCCACTGCTTGATATAATCAAGAAATAAAGGCAAAGTACGAGTTCAGTCTCCTCCGTAGAAGCATATGTGAGAAATATCAGAACATCTGCCATATAGCTTTAGACAAGGCCAAATATCCTGTCGATATTAGCGGCCATATGCTCGCCCGTGGATGCCAGCGGTGACAGATAAGAGACGCTGCCATTTGCAATCTGTTTCTTCAATCTTTCTTCAGTTTTATTTGGCATTTACCATCTCTGCTGTGGGGAAGATCTTTTGTGTCTATGGATGGATAGACACCACTGTACCAAGGTTCGAGACCACCCTTTAATTTGTTTAATTTCCTGTCAAAACGGCCCCTAAGTATAAGTCCTCATTTTTTAGCATCGGGAAGAAAAGCCAAGCCTTGCTCTCTTCCATGTAATGTTATGTTAACGGTGTATGTGTCAGTCTTCTTTTAGAAAATTAATAACTTATGCTGGAGAGAAGCTTTTATATACTCCATATTTATACTCCAAACAATAAGAGACCACCAGAAAATCCACCTCACTCTTCACTCCTTACCAGTCTAGAAGAAACATTTCAGCATCAAACTGTATTCCTTTACTGTCCAAGCATGGCAGAGGAAAGCAGCACCAGTGTTATCTTTTGATTGCTGACGAACGTGGTTTTCTTGCAGAGAGCAGGCAGCGGTGATTACATGCTAAGAGCTTCAGCCATCGCTGCATTTATTCTTTCTTTCATTGGCTGACTGTCCATAAACACTCTAACCAGGAGCAGCACATTCAACATGATTGACAAGAGGTTAGAATACATCATCTCTACTACTACTGCATCCTCTCATGTTGGACTGATTGATGTTACAGTGACTCACTATCACCTCTTGAGGTGCAATGTGGTATTACTAGACAGGACAGGCTACAGCTACCTGGTTAGTGTGCTGCAGGACTATATAGACATCTTGACATATTATTAAAACGGTTATTTATTCACATTCCATTCACAATCTTTATTCATTTCGGAATGTTTTGAATAAAATTTAAGAACGTTTGGTCTGAAATAGAACCGAAAACCTCTCAGTGCGGTTTTTGACACATTCTTGATGATATTTTTCATGACGTTCTATAGTAAAGACAATGGTTCTGTATGGAACCATGTTAAATGGTTCTGTATGGAACTAGGCTTAAATGGTTCTGTATGGAACTAGGCTTAAATGGTTCTGTATGGAACCATGTTAAATGGTTCTGTATGGAGCTAGGCTTAAATTGTTCTGTATGGAACCATGTTAAAAGGTTCTGTATGGAACTAGGCTTAAATGGTTCTGTATGGAACCATGTCAAATGGTTCTGTATGGAACTAGGCTTAAATGGTTCTGTATGGAACTAGGCTTAAATGGTTCTGTATGGAACCATGTCAAATGGTTCTGTATGGAACTAAGCTTAAATGGTTCTGTATGGAACTAGGCTTAAATGGTTCTGCATGGAACTAGGCTTAAATGGTTCTGTATGGAACTAGGCTTAAATGGTTCTGTATGGAACTAGGCTTAAATGGTTCTGTATGGAACCATGTCAAATGGTTCTGTATGGAACTAGGCTTAAATGGTTCTGTATGGAATTAGGCTTAAATGGTTCTGTCTGGAGCTATGTTTAAACGGTTCTGTATGGAGCTAGGCTTAAATGGCTCTTTGAATGGTTCTTCAGATTGATGGAGAATGTGTTGCATATGAAAATGGTTTTATAGACATAGCAACAGCAAGAAGTTTCTTTTGTTGTCTGAGGAACCATACAAAGAACCCTTTAACCATGCACATGGTTCTTTAGGTCTTCATGGTTTTATGTGGAACCATTGTCTTTACTAAAGGACCCTTGAAGAACCATTTTTTTAAGATGGTGTTTAAACATTTTGTCATCTAACTTTAACTTCGTTTAACAAAATATCGGCACAACTTGCACCTCTGTTACTGCGTGTTGACTGTGTGAGTCAAGTTCAGATGCTGTGCTCTTCTGTCTTTTTCTTCCTAAATAATTCTAGATGTTCATCTTTTGAAAAGTTCAGAAGCTTTTAAGATGATATATCAGTATCAGTACTGGCCGGTACTCCAGGTCTCCGCTTTGATGTTGGTATGAGAAAGGATAAGAAAAGTGGTCTCTTTTAGGAACTGTTGGATGCAATCAAAGTGAGAGTTTCCGTTCAGTTCCTGATGAGTTCCTGCCCACAGAAATCAATGTCAGCCGTCGCCCAGATTCGTGTTGCTTCCCTCTCTCTTTGGAGAGCCACGAAGCTGAGGTTTCTGCCTCTGTAGAAAGTTCAAGCCGAGCGCCGGCTCTGGTGCCAGAGCAGAAAAGGGAGGAATGATCTGCGGTCGTCCGGGGCATCCAGTTGTGACGGGAATTTCAGGCAAACTCAGGCAAACCACTGCGTTCCAGCAACCAGCTATAACCACATGGTTCAGCTTCCGTGGGATACTGTTGAAGGGGAAATTCCAAGCAGGAGAAAAAAACACTCTTTTTTTCAGAGGTACGAGCAGGTCAAGTGCCTGAGAACACTTAATGGACTATGTAAATGTTCTTCAGGGTGTTTCCTTGTATGACTTGTTTGCTACAGGCTCGAGCAGACATCGTGTCTGGGGGAAAAAAAATATTTTTCAGCACAGCCAGACTTCTCACTGATGACGTCCACAATGTGTTTAAACCTGGTGGTCTAAATTCTTACATTCTTCTAGTCATGCATTTTCAGTGATCCATACTCAGAGCGTCTCTAACACTTTTGCAAAAGTCCTGTCTGGTTAGAACTGTTCAGGATCCATCACATCAGTTTCACTTTGGCTAAAACAGAAAAACCATATTAAAGAAAGTTTGTGAGGACTTACGCTGACCTGGCGCCATCTTATGGCTGTAATATGAAGTGCAATTGAACGTCTTTTTCTGTGCCTGAGATTGTTTATGAGCGAGAGAGATGTGTATGTGGAAGTATTATTATTATTAGTAGTAGAATTAGCAGTAGTGTTATTATTCATTATTAGCTATTTGTACTTCACTCAAATGTTATCATAAACCTTTAAGACCTTTAATGTACTCATTACAATTTCCAAAGACTTTTTTGAATTTTTGGAAATAACATGTTTTTACGAAACCTCTAATGTTACATGGTGATTATTCCAAGACTATGGTCCTCGGTCGGAAAAGGGTGGAGAGCCCTCTCCAGGTTGGAAATGATCTCCTCCCTCAAGTGGAGGAGTATGAGTATCTCGGAGTCTCGGGTGAAGGAAGGATGGAGCGGGAGGTTGACAGGTGGATTGGTGCAGTGATGCGGGCTCTGTACAGGTGAAGAGAGAGCTGAGCAAAAAGGCAAAGCTCTAAATGTACTGGTCAGTCTGCGTTCCTACTCTCACCTGTGGTCAGAAGCTTTAGGTGGTAACTGAAAGAACGAGATCATTTTCTCCGTGGGGTGTGGGGTCTCACCCTCAAAGACAGGCTGAGGAGCTCTATTATACGGGGGAGGCTCAGAGTCGAGCCGCTACTCCTCCATGTCGAGAGGAGCCAGCTGATGTGGTTCGGGCATCTGGTTATGATGCCTCCTGGACACCTCCCTGTGGAAATGTTTCAGACATGTCCAACCGGGAGGAGACCCCGGGGAAGACCTAGGACACACTGGAGGGATTGTATCTCTCGGCTGGCCTGGGAACACCTCGGTATCCTGCCCAAAGGAGCTAGAGGAGGTGGCCGGAGAGAGGGTAGTCTGGGTTTCTCTGCTTAGACTGCTACCCCTGCGACCCAGATCCCTGGAAAAGTGGTAGATAGTGAATGGATAGATAGATGGATGGGGCCACAGTTTGAGGTTGAAGCTATGAATAAATATACTAAGGCCAGTGTTTACTCTATTCAGGCCACAAGTTACTATAATGAGACCATAATTTACTGAATTAAGGCCACAAGTTACTATAATGAGACCATGATTTACTGAATTAAGGCCACAAGTTACTATTATGAGACCATGATTTACTGAATTAAGGCCACAAGTTACTATTATGAGACCATGATTTACTGAATTAAGGCCACAAATTTATATACATATAAAGGTTATGGCCTGAATATATTAAACTGCCTTAATATAGTAACTTGTGGCCACAGCTTTTAAAAAATGAATGAGTAAAAAATAAGATAATAATAATAATAATATCACCTTGGGAGCTCTGTACGTTTCTCATTCATTCAGTAAACACATAATAATTACTTTGTTATGAAAGAATGTTTTACATTATATTTTTTAAAATACATGTTATATTCTAGTAGAGGGAGGGACACTGCTATGTCTGCTCTTCTCCATTAAACGGGATTTCTGGATGCTGTTGTTGTGTTTTATTTATTATGTACTGGATGTGGAAACAGGCTAAGGTGGTGTTTGTGGTAGTGCGACACTGGTCTGATGTTTTCAGAGAACAAATCTGATCTTTTCAAATCAGACCTGACCCACTCTCAGCTCCTAGATCAAATATATATCCTGTTTGTGGCAACGCAACCTCAGCATTACTGAATGCACGTGTTTTTTTCCACATGAGCCAAACCTGACATTAGTGAAAGCAGACCATCTGACTCCTCTTTAACCTACGTCTTGTTCTGATAATGAACAGCTCAGAGTTGTTCCCTGACAGCGTTTGGATCAGCTGCTTAGTTTGCTGTCCAGTGTTCATTAACACGATTAGGATCATTAGGATCAGGACACATGATTGTTCACATTAATGACAGTGTGCAGTGCAGTGTGTACGTAGTCTAATACTTACCCGTTGCTAGTTCTGTGTTGAGTGTATTGATTGTGCCTATACGAGGAGGGTGTGTATGTTCCCACACTGTGCTCTTTGGAGTGCCCCTCTCTCCTCCCCCATGTATCACTCTTATGTTCGGACTCCCTGTCTTCCTTTCCTGTCTTCCCTCCCACTCTCCCCATACCTTGTACTTCTATTCTATGGATAGGTTGATTGATAATTTCGCCAGTTTTTGTACTTGTACTTGTGACTGTGTGACTTAAAGACCTGTTGATTGATAGTATAAGTGATTCATTTGCAGTTGTGTTGTATCGTCACACTGATTAAAGAGGACCTATTATTCTCAGTGTTAATAATTGTATCATTGTGGTATATTAGAACACATTTACACTTCAGAGTAACTCGTTTATACGTTGGTACCTCTCTGTGTGTTGTGTGTTGGTGTGGAGGTTGGGATACAAGCAGTAAACAAGAGGCTATTTTAAGTGTAGGCGAGCTACAGCAGTGCAGATCCACACTAACTTTCATAAATAAGATGAATTGCCCTCGTCAAGCTTTGGTCTCTTCCACTGCATGTTTTGATTAATAATTTAGCTCATGTCGGTTAGTGGTGCCTTTGAGAGAGATATAAGAGAGATTCTGAGGAATGCTAACATTTCATCTTGAAGAGTGTTTTACTTTTTTTTTTTTTTTTTCTATTTTTTTTTTTTTTTACCTATTCCATCGCTCATATGCAAGGGCAGTTTCAGTACAGGAATCAAAAGGACTCATGTTTTAGTTGAAAGAAGAAATATGAAAGGGAAAAAATCTGCTGCCAAGTTTTGTGGAGGTGACACATCAGGAGAACGTGGCTGAAAGCTGACTTCATTACAGACGTCTTTCAGATCAGCACTTAACCTTCTGGCTTTATTAATTGTTGGTCTCCTGCCTAAGAAATCTTTTCTGTAGCTGTTAGTTTGATGTCAACTCAAATCAGGGCTGGTCTGATTATACAGATATGTAAAGTCTGATGGTGTGAGCATGTGTAGACCACCAGCATTTTTGTATGTTTCACATGAGATTTATATTTGTATAGAGTTGTATTAGAAACTGTTGGTGATGTTGGTGAATATGCCCCCCCCATACACCACACACACACAGATCATATACAGGATGATGATGCATAAACTAACAAACTGTTAGAAGAAATAAACTAAGATAGCAGTCATGGAGGTTTTTGCACCAAGAGAATCTTCTTGGCAAAAATACCCCCCTGGGTATTATACTAAACCCTATAATAATATAATAATATAATAATGCACTTATACAGTAATACTATTACACTTGCACGTACATACACTTATATAGCATATTTCACACACCAAAGGAAGCTTTAACCCAAAGATATAAAATCATATCTAGTATTTGTCTCCAAAAGTTGTCACTAATCAAAGTACAAGATTAAAAAAAACAATTCAGGTCCCTGTGGGTTTGTGTTCTAATAATTATTTATTTAAATCACAAAATAATAATTATAACAGAAACACCCCTTGGTAGAAGTGGTGAGTCTGGAAGATCGCAAGTTCAAATGCCACGACTGATTACATATAAATGGTGGTATTCTCGGACAAGACACTGAGAACCCAAACTAGTGGCAGCAGGTGGCGCTGCTCTGCTGGCAACGTTGTGCTGCTGGCAGGTTGGGTAAAGTTAGGCAGCAAAATGATTTCCCTTGTAGGACCAAGAAAGTATGTACTAAGTTAAAACATAATATTTTATATTTTGTTAACTAGTTATATATTTATTGATTTTATATACTTTGTAAATTGATTAGATTGTACTATTATTATTATTGTAATTATTATTATTATTACAAATATGTATCTAAACATTTCTTATATAACTTATGATAAATGCACAGATGACAATTTTATTGTAAAAATTAGATCAACTAATCAAATAGATTTAAATCCAGATCAAATCCCATCAGAAGAGAAACATCCACATCCTATACAGGTAAAACTGTTCACCTGTTGTTGTCAGTGTCCACTTTAACCCTTTTTACCAGAAATAACTTTCTTACATTGTGTGTCTGAAAAGTTTAGCTGATTTAGCCGTGTGTTTTATGTGTATACAGCTTGTATAGCAGTACAGATTTACTGTCTTCTATAGCCCTATATATATATATATATATATATATATATATATATATATATATATAGAGAGAGAGAGAGAGAGAGAGAGAGAGAGATCCATTCCGAAAGCATTATGATAATATGTGTTTGTATGTGTGAGAGGGAGCGAATGGGATCTTGAAACACTATTCCAACTTATTTTCTCATTTATTTTAATGAGACTTGCTTTAAACAAAAAACCAAACAAAATACAACATTAAAAAAGAATCAAATAAAAATACCAAAGCAAGCTTCACGGCAAATGTTGGACCACCAAAAAACAAACAAACAAAAAACATTATCTGCTTGGAGTACAAACTGTTCCATATTACAATATTGACTATTGAAGTAATAACATCTTTATACTTTATATTTGGGCTTACAAAATCATTAACAGAAGTACACAACAATAAAAAAATTCTGTAAGTAATCTGTAAGTTGCTGCGGGAACATTTGGCACAGGACACAGCCAGGATCACGGTTAAACCACAGTAAAAGCTTTGAGATTTTTGGAATGTTCTCCCAAAATAGCAACACTGTTAGTACATCTCACAAAACAAGCTGATATTAGAGCCGGGCTGAATGCTTCTGAGCCAGTGAGCAGCATTCACAAGCAAGATATTTCATAGTGAACTTTAACAACTGCTGCCACCAAACAGATTAAAAAATATATGTCAGTAACCCAGAATGCAGTATCTGCAGGCGAATATGTACACCACAGTGAAGGTAGACAGTCCGGAGCAACCTTAAGCAGTAAAGTGAAGCTGGATGTAAAGGGAGGTAAATTCATCAACCCTGCCAGCTGTGATTACTAACATCATCATCAGAATGAAAGACGTTCAGCTGAAGCCAGGTCATGGGTTAACATGTTAACTTTGTATTCATCCCTAAAAGAGGTGGACGGTGTGGGTGCTTTCACCTGCATATGAGGGGCTTTAGCATGCTAACCCATAACTTCAAACTAAGGGTTTGTAATAGTCTAACTAGCCTAGTAAAAAAACCTTGCAGTGAGAGTGAGAGCCAATGACATTACAGCTGTTTACAATGTGCTAGAGCTCAATTCATATTCCATACAGATTAATAGAGTGAATGTTGAAGTTAAATTGTAATAGTGGAGAGTGGGGCACAACCTAACTCGGGGGTAAACGTAACAGATTTTTTAGTTTACAAATCATAAAGATGTACTATTGTATTCTAATCTATTGAGATCTAGCCAACCTGAAGTACGGCCTCCACATGGTGGGGTTAGATTTAATACATATTCTTTAGTGTTACAAATAAAGCTTCTTTTCCCAGACTCTGAATGACGTGGTCTTAAACCACAGAACTACTACTACCACCACAGTACTAGTACTACCACAGTACTAGTACTACCACAGTACTACTGTTACTACTCCTGCTATTACTACTGCTTTTACTACTACTGCTATTACTGCTACTACTACTATTACTGCTATTACTACTACTGCTACTACTCCTGCTATTACTACCACTGCTATTACTACTGCTTTTACTACTACTGCTATTACTGCTACTACTACTATTACTGCTATTACTACTACTGCTAATACTACTGCTGTTACTACTCCTGCTATTACTACCACTGCTATTACTACTGCTTTTACTACTACTGCTATTACTGCTACTACTACTATTACTGCTGTTACTACTCCTGCTATTACTACTGCTGTTACTACTCCTGCTATTACTGCTACTACTGCTGTTACTACTACTGCTAATACTACTGCTGTTACTACTCCTGCTATTACTACCACTGCTATTACTACTGCTTTTACTACTACTGCTATTACTGCTACTACTACTATTACTGCTGTTACTACTCCTGCTATTACTACTGCTGTTACTACTCCTGCTATTACTACTACTGCTATTACTACTGCTGCTATTACTACTGCTTTTACTACTACTGCTATTACTACCACTGCTATTACTACTGCTTTTACTACTACTGCTATTACTGCTACTACTACTATTACTGCTGTTACTACTCCTGCTATTACTACTGCTGTTACTACTCCTGCTATTACTGCTACTACTACTACTACTGCTGTTACTACTCCTGCTATTACTACTACTGCTATTACTACTGCTTTTACTACTACTGCTTTTACTACAACTGCTATTACTGCTACTACTACTACTACTGCTGTTACTACTCCTGCTTTTACTACTACTGCTATTACTACTGCTGCTACTACTACTACTATTACTGCTACTACTACTACTGCTGCTGCTACTACTACTACTGCTATTACTTCTACTACTACTGATATTAGTACTGCTACTACTACTACAACTACGACTACTGCCATTACTACTACTGCTATTACTACTACTACTACTACTGCTATTACTACTGATACTATAATGAACTCTTGCTGTTGTACTTTGTGGTCTAATATAAATTTGCCAGTGTTTTGACAGCCTCTTCATACTTAACATATTCATTTGTAAATAATTTGTAATTAATTGTAATTTTGTTTGCATCAGTTGCCAGATTTTTCTACTGGTTGTAACTAGCCCCCCATCGCTCCTCCCATGTTTGGCTGAAATGTTCTAAAACAAAAGGTGCTTTTTTGTCTTCATTTCCTGCTGAGGATACTCAAATACAGAAAAATTTATTAATAAAAAATTATATTACTCTTGCTCAATTTTTTTTTTTATTATTCTGACCAAACCAAGATGTGTTAGGTTGTGCCTCACTCTCCTCTACATATCTGACATTAGAGGTTTTGGGAAAATACTTTTGAAAAGCTGGAACTGAAACAACTAAAATGTCATTTAGTGGCTCGTAAGTTCACTCAGTTTAAGAACTCTTAATGCTGTAAAACAGACTTACATTCTTGCGGCAATATACAGCACTGTGCAAAAGACCACCTGAGACCCCCTCTCATTTGTATGATTTCCAGCAATCAAGTACACAGTATTCCCAGGAGATATTTCTGAGGAGATTAGATATAGGATAATTTTAGGAGTGAACAGAAATTTAAAAAACTGAAGCTAACAATGAAATAAGAGTTACAGAAAAAACTGGGGGTCCTAACAACAGGTTCACCACCAAAACTGTCGCCTTCAGTCAAACAGCACTTAAAGAAAATATCTGAAAACATCAACACCTCAGTGCTCTGGGTATGAAAGAAAGGGGGCTGCTGGTGTTCTCAGAACAATGTACTGACCACTCCGGTGTTGAGATCCAACATCACGGAATGTGTTTGGGGAAACCTGCATTACGAGCAGCAGGAAATGAGCTAAGGGTGTAGAGTGGTCACTAGAGTGGTCACGCTCTAATACTGAAACACTAAAACGTTGATCTATTTATTTGAGGCTACTGCAGCATTTCTGTGTGTTTTTTACATTCACAGCAAGTTTAGCATGTTTCAGTAAGGTAAAACATCAAAGCTCACATTGTACAGAATCATGCACAGTCTTAAGTTTACAAGTCATAAATACTTTGTCAACTTTATTTCTCAGTTTTACTCAAACGCAGTATCAGTTTTGCAACAGATTTCTAGACTTTAACATAAGCTTGATATTAATGCGAGCCTGACTGTTTAGTAGGGGTGTGCGATATACATTGTCTATGATAATATCTTACTTGCCCTCTTAACAGTGTGCGAGCTGATGGTTTTGAGTACACTACTGACTGGGAAAAACACAACAATCGTAACTCCCCGACTCCACACGTTCACTATTTCTCACTTTAGTACAGGCTGCTGTGAGTGCTCATTGTGTGTGCTAGCATAGGCTAAAGCTAGCATAGCTGCCTAAACAGCACACCTAAAGCTGAAAATGAGTGAACACACTGCTTCAGGAGAAGAAACTCAGACACCGCCAGCTTCGCAGTCTACCACCTTAGATTTAACTCCTAGGTGAGGATCATCTTCACTCGTGTGGAGCTGGTCTGGATTTAAAAAAAAGACTAACGTTGCTCAAAAGACGGCAGTTTACAGACTTTGTAAGAAAGCAGCCGTTAAAGATCTCTCCACAGCTAACCTGTTCCATCATCTCCCAGCAAACCAGCACACAGAGTATGAGGAGTATGAAGAGCTTCGGGAACACTGTCCAAGACAGACCTAGACCAGCTAAGGTGTCTAAACACACCTTCAGCAAACTTCAGCGGAGTCGTTCACTAAAATAGTGCCTTCACCCGATGACGCTGGGACTGACTCTAGCACCCGCCCCGTCCCCGACTAGCGGGATATAGCAGAAGATAATGGATGAATTTTAATATCCTTTAAAAAGTGCAGGCTAATAAAATATAAGACTTTTACAAAAACGCATTTTAATAATGCAAAATATTGTTTATTATCGTTACAGATACAATTATAGAAAATATCCAGATATCATTTTTGTCAATATCGCACAGCCCTACTGTTTAGTGGGTGGACAAAAAATTTCAGATACACAATATTTTTATGTAAGTACATAAGTTTCCTTGTTACCAGCTGCTATTCTTTTACTATTATCTGTTTTCATTTGGAAAAGTACAAATACTGGACCTTATTTTTAGTTTTTAGTTAGTTTTTTTAAAAAAAAAAGAGTTATAAGAAGCTTTATGCTGTGAAATCTCAAATTGGAAACTGTCAGATCAGCCTGGAAAATCAC
Source organism: Megaleporinus macrocephalus (assembly GCA_021613375.1). Classification (NCBI taxonomy): domain Eukaryota; kingdom Metazoa; phylum Chordata; class Actinopteri; order Characiformes; family Anostomidae; genus Megaleporinus; species Megaleporinus macrocephalus. Next base: position 15,987,221 of record CM038722.1, read on the forward strand.
AATCAGTGCACCTCTACTGTCTACTTCTCTATGGCACTGAAAAATGAAAAACATCCTGGTGGTTTGACTGGAGAATAAATAAACTCAGGGTGGACTTTTGCACAGTGCTGAAGATCAGTTGCTTATGTGACCTCTTAAAACATTTAATCATCCTGAAACTAAAGCGTGCGTGTGATAAAGCATCTGCAAGAACGTTCAAACGGCTGAACTGTAGATGCTGTTAAGCCACAGGGTGGAGGTGGAACCAGTGCTGTTATATTATAATATATTATTCCTTTGTTCTGCAATTCTACAACCTGCATCTGCAAAATGCTCTTAGGCAAGGCTATAAGATCAAAGGCACAAAGAGGCAGAGAGTCGTCTGAAGTCAAGTCAGCCGAAAACCGAATCAGCCTGTGTGTGTGTACCTTTTCTAAGTGCTAAGAGCCTCGACTCCAACTGTACAGCGTTACTGTAGATATTACAGACCTGCTCTCATACCTTAACCTCAGCACTCAAAGGCTGACACTGCATGTTTTTGAATACTTGCTGAAACGACAGAGATAAGATTTAATATACATTAAGCTTTAGAGTCGTCATCTTGTGTACGTGTGATTTTAGCAGCTTCTCGGCAGAATCCTCAGGGTGTATATACAAAAGGGGAATAGAGACTATAATTACTGTTCATAATGTAATGGTAAGTTCTACCTTATGTCATATTACTCAGTGCACGAATTGTAAAAAACAAACCAAAAAAGTTTATAAAATAATAATAATAATAAAAAAGCGGACATACACAGCAGTTAAACAATAGTAAGCGTATACTGTATTTCTCAATTTGTCCATATAATAGAACCAATCATTTAATGATTTGACAGTTTAACCTTAGGTTTAAGTGGATGTTGGCTAGACTAACTTGAGGTACCTGTTTTTGTTCTTTTCTCTGCATTCTTCCATCCACAGGCGGAGTGGAGGTGGCACAGATACAGAGAACGTAACGCCACATTGATCTCCCAGTTCCAATCCAAATCAAGATGAGCCCTTATATACGTTACTCCCTTCAGATGACTCTTGATACTGTTGATACAAGGTTGCGAGACTTGATGTTTTAATGCGATAATCTGTAGTCACTGTTACTTACAAGGCGAAGCATCAAACTGAAACAAATGATCTTGGTTCTGGAGTTAGCAAGAAAAATTGATGGAGGGCTTCATTTTACTGGAATGGAAAGGGCCCGGATGCAACGCTGTTACTTTCAGGTGGTTAGATCTTTTTTTTGATGCCTGGGACATTCCCCAGTTCCACAAGCCGGGTTGCGTTACTTTTTTTTGCCTTTACCACAAGGACAAACCGGGCCGTACACAGGGATAAACCTGCCGTACACAGGGACAAACCTGCCGTACACAGGGACAAACCTGCCGTACACAGGGACGAAACCGGGCCGTACACAGGGACGAAACCGGGCCATACACAGGGACAAACCGGGCCATACACAGGGACAAACCGGGCCATACACAGGGACAAACCAGGCCACAGGCATGAAACAGTGCCTTTTTCATATAAACTGTGCTGGCCAATCCCAGGTGTCTCTGAGGTACCTTTGGGGTCCTCAACAATACTCCTCAGACCAGCGTCTCGGGCAGTGTGTCCGCATTGTCTGAAGATAGGAGCTGCCAGATTTGCCATCTGTCTCGTTGCCAGTCCTGCCACTCCGGGCTCAGGGGAGTCAAAGCCCCCCCTGAGGAGGAGGACGAGTTCTGTGTGACAGCTTTCCCGCTCTGTTGGGGGCAGTGCTGAGCTGAGGCCACGGGAGCGTGAGACGTTGGGGAAATGGACGAAACCGTCAAGGTGGCTGACCTCGAGTGTCCGTAGGGGGGTGGTGGGGGGCGAGCGTCATTCTTATTGGCTGGTTTAGGGAAAATGGTGGGACTAGGTGTGCTGTGGCTGCTCCCGACCGGGAGGTCCTCTGAGCTGCTGGAGGCCGACTGGCCGTCAGGGTTGAGATTTAGACGGAGATGTGGTTGGCCGGACCGCGGACTGCCGCACGCGCGATTCACCGCGGCGTGCTGCCGACAGTCTGTTGCACCCACAGAGGGCTGTGTCCGCACAAGCTGCTTGGGGTCGCCTTGGTGACTGTCAATCCCCTCCTGTGAGCTGCGGGAGCTCCCCTCGGACATGTTGCCATAGGAACCTGTAACAACAAACCAAAACGCACTCTTAGCTCATATTAAGGGGCACCGGATGACCTTGGAGTGGAACACAAGGACATACAGTACCACACTTAAGTAACTGGACAGTGAGACAGTCGTTGTTGTGCTGACCAAATCCAAACTTTGGAGTACTGACGTCTATGCTGGGTGAAACCAACAATGAATCAGCTGGAGACTGTTTACAACCTGACTTTACTTAGTTAGGTAATGACGTATCGATATATATATAAATAATATATAAATATATGAACTAATGATACGGTGAGTTATTGAACTGTCAGTGTCATGCAGAATGACATTTAATTAGATGCATTATACTGATGATTATATTACTTGTACGCATGTATATAAATACATTTACAAAGAATCAATACAAATCTGAAGCAATAAACATAAAATAATATGATAAAATATAATATCATTGATGTTTATAATTTACACAATAATGATGGATTACAAAATATTTTGAGCGTTTGTACTACCTTTATAGAGAGAGATGTGGTGTCTTACTAGTTATAAACCTTTAGATGATGTCAAAACATGAATTTGCTGAAGATAATGGATAGATAGATGTTAATATCCTTTAAGAAGTGTACGCTAGTAAAATATAAGCCTTTTACAAACATTTTTAAATAATGCAAAATACTGTTTATTATCATTACCAACAAACTGACAGAAAATATTCAGATATCATTTTTTGTCAATATTGCTCAACCCTACTGCTTAGTGGGTGGATGAAAATTTCCAGTTACACAGTGTTTTTATGTGAGTATATAAGTTGCCTTGTTACTGGCTGCTATTCTTTTTCTATTATCTGTTTTCATTTGGAAAAGTAAAAATACTGGAACTTATTTTTAGTTATTTTTTCTTAAAAAGAGTTACAAGAATGTTTATACTGTCAAATCCCAAATTGGAAATTGGCAGATCAGCCAATCAGTGCACCTCAATTTTCCGTTTCTCCATGGCGTTAAAAAATGAATAACTTCTTGGTTGTTTGACTGGAGAATAAATAAAATAAGGGTTGACTCTCTGACGTTTGCACAGTGCTGTAGATCCGTTGCTTAAAAGTTTATTACTGTAGCTTACTGGCACACTGTTACATTACATTAAATAAATAAACAGCACATCATTTGATCTCTTCAGTCTGAGCTGAACTGTAATACTGCATTTGTTGAAAAGTCTATATTGCTGGTGCAAGCCATTGATTTTCCTGCAGATAAGTATTTAAACTGCACTGGCTACTATGCGTGAAAGAAAATATTGAAATATGGAATAAGACATGATTGTCTTCATTAATGGTTATCCTTGCATAAGTCGGTTCTGTATCAATGTATACATGTTGTTATGGCGATGAAAGCATTAGATAAGTAATAACTAGTATTGCAAAATGTTACTCTCTTGCTTTAATAGTATATTTCAGGACTCTGTTCTACTACATGGTACAACACCATCCATCTGACTGGTTAAGATGTTTCTGTACACATCCGAATTCATCCATCTGCAGTCATCTCAGTAAAGATAAGATTTCACCATGTTTTACGGGTGAGATGATATGCTTAGGATGATAAAACGTCTCATGTTTCTACAGTTTCCTCATTCCATCACTGTGCTACAGGTTAATCTTTGTCTCACTTGTCTATAATACACTACAGGCTTGTTATGTACTTTGTAATTAAACTATAACTTGACCTTTCTGTTCTCAAACTGGCACATTCCTCTCTTTATGGCGGTCTTAGAATGCGCTCACACTATGCAGTCCAGGTCCAGTTTGTTTGACTAGTGTGATCACTCTGTTTAATTGGGTGGGCCGTGGGTGAGATCAGAGCATCGGAGCTTTGGTTAATTTAGAAGTTCAATGGCTTTGAAGAAACAGAGCAGTAGCTCTAGCACGATCTAGGCCCTGCATTTTTTTTGGCATGCGCACCCTCGTGCCACTTAAAATTCTTCAAGTACGAACCTAGATTATGGCTTTAACGACCCTTGGATCAATGACATAAGCAGCTCAGGTCTGGAACATTAAGCACAATGTGAGCGCAGGCCAGCAAGGGAGTGGGGGGAGGGGAGGTGGCCATGTTCTAGCATGGTACAAGGCCTAGTGTGAGTACGCCTTTAAGCACGTCCTAGTGTATTTGATCAGTAAGCAGCTTTTTCTTGAAAGTATTTTCTTTATAATATAATATAATATCCTGAGGGCTGCATGTTACTGTTCACCTCACCAACCGCATTCATTCCTGCTTTTTAACAAAAACCCCAAAGAGTTCATTTTAAAAAGATGTTTTTGGCTTTTTCTAGCCTCGTGATGACCTGCTTTACTGGTACTGACTTATGCTTGGTGCTTATGTTGAGAGACAACAACTATAGACCCTAGACTCTGGTGCCACTCGAGACATTTTGCTAGCTCACTTGTACATGAACTAATGATGTCACAACACAGCTGCTTAAGAAATAACTAATCAGCCAATAGTTTCCTTGCTTTTCAGTCAACCAATTGTTTAATCAATTTTTGTGGGCTGCAGACCACAGGATGCTGCAATCCTGATAGGATTTGGCAGGTAAAGACATTTGAACCCTGCTTGTCTTTAAAGCAATGAATCATTTAATATGTTATAGAGTTTCCCAGATTAAGAGATGTCTGAGTAACATCCATCTAAAGATGAATTCCAGAGCGACTCACAGTAAGTCACTGAAATTTCAAAAGTATGCAGGGGGCTATAAGCGTGCAAGACACTTTGGTCATTTAAGGAGAAGAAACAGTAGCTCGCAAATGAGGAGCATGTAATTCTATTTTTTTAACAAGAAAACTAAATATTGTAGATGCAGCACAGTTTTTTTTCTACCAAGTTCTAATAGATTATATGTAAAAAAGACATGAATCCAACACAAAATATGAACATAATGCTGTTGAATTAAAGATGAATTAAAAGCCACACCAACTACAAGAACCTCCATTTAATTGCATAGGAATAACACTGTAGCTATTAAAGTTATACTTACACAAAAGACTACATGGAAGCTACTCAAAACTAATTTCTGATTCAGAAGAGGTTCAAATGACTTGCTTGTGCAGTACCTGTATAGGTTTGTTCTTTTAACCCTGGCTTCAGTGTTGTGTGCCATGCACCCCAGATGCTGGTGTGCTCCTCTGAAATATCTGAAAGAATAATAAAAAAAAAGATTCAGATTTCTATCCACTCCTGAACAGACGGCTTCTTATAAATCAAACAACTGCTTGTTCTGACCCTTTGATGGGGACCAGGGGTTTGAGACAGCATCCCTGGCACGGCCTGTGACTTGGCCCACCAGGGCGTACTGTTCCGGGACGCGGAAGAGTCGCTCGGCGCTGAGGGGTCCTCCGGCGCCACTGCTGCTCCCTCCATCTCCACCCCTCCTCTCAGACATCACAGGGGAGTTATTGTCATATGGAGACACCTCACCACTTGACACCTTGTTGGAGTCACTGGAAGATCTCCGTTCACTCAGAGAGAAGGTGGTCTCTGAATTCAACAAATCTGGACTCCTGTAAAGAAGGAACATGGAGGAGAGATGAAGGAGGAGAGCAAAAACACAGGACGAGCTAACAACTGAAGACATACAGAATTTTTTTTATCGGAGAGTGACCCATATGTGGGACTAGACTTCCTCACTTTCATAAACACTGAGTTACAAATTAGTTTAACAGCAGTTACTGAATAACGACCAGTAGTTAATGAACAATTGACTGTAAAGGATTACATCAAGATAGGTTAAGACATCTGCCTCCTAATGCCCCTAAAAGGAACATCACAGGAAGCTATTACATAAAATAACCACATATACATTGCTTAATGCCTAAGACATGCTGAGACAGTGATCATTTTGGATTCATCACTATTTACTGTTACATATTTCACCATTACATATAAATGAAGACTAGTCCAGGTTCACTGATCATTTTGAATGGTGACCGAACTGGCTATATTTACTTTGTAGACATTGTCACCCCTTGTTCTTGGGGTCACAGTGTCTCCAATGTCTTGATAAGCTTCTTTAAATTCTATCATTTCACACAAAACAATACTTCATTATTCTTATATCTAAGTGATTTGACTGTGCAGAAGTTTTTAAAAAGCTAGGTCCTATATTTCTGTTGCAGTGTTCAATAATGGCCACCAGAGGTCAGCGTGTGTCCACATATTTGCAACCACCTCTCTGTATAGGTGCAATGTAACTTCTCCATTCTTGTGTAAGAAATGGTCAAAGGGGTCATTTTTACAGTTGAATCACAGCTAGGTGTGCATGCGCGTGTGTTTTTAAGACTGCGCACTCACTGTGATGCCTTCCGTCGTAGCAGGTAGTCTACCACGTCGGGATCCGTCTCCAGCAGGCTCATTAGCACCTCGTTTTGCAGATCAGGAGACACCTGGAATTAACACTACAATGAAATCAAGCACTCTTAAGATCATGCACTAGCATTCAGCTACATCTGCAATGACTCATCCTCAAAGCATCTGCTACCGACAGTAACACACAGCGAGCTGTACGACTCCACCCTCTCATTTAACGTCCAGTCCAAACAGCCATTATGTACAAGTTAATCATTTTTAGTGTAGAGGAAGAAGGATGACATCAAATTACACAGAAGCCTCGAAAATAAGAAATTATTTGTTGAGATTTTCATTTTTAGGAACTTTGCTTTCAGTTTTCAAAGATTTGTGTCCAAAGTCCAGTCATGGAAACTGGTAGCATTTTCTTTTTCTCACAATCCATGTAATCCCTATTACACATTAAGCCGTATCACTACATTAGACTGTACTCCACATCTTCTTTATTGTGTCTGGTTCCTCTTTTTTATATATAGCAGCATCTTGTTGACAGCTATGCATCTGTTTAGGCATTTAGCATTGCATCTTCTCACAATGAAAAGATGGACTGTGGATATTTTCAGATCTCAAGCAAGAGCAGAGCTAGATTTTCTCCGCTCTTTCTAGAATGCTTTGAGTGATGATGACAGGTTTGGTAGACTACCAGGTCTCGCAGTAAAAAAAAAACAACAACAACAACTCACACCTATTGGCCATCATCTGTTCCTCAGTACTGTATACAAATATGCTCAGTTCATACACTGTGTTCTGTACTGCATTGCATTTTCTAGACTCTTGAAAAAGGTCATACTGAACTCTAAAAGGAAAACAGCACCAGCTAAAACCTCTCTCTCTTCACGTGCACTTCCTGCTGGGCCTCTGTTAAGCCACTCCGCTCACACTTAAATCAGACCTGCTCTGCCTCACACAGCAGCATTTACCTTCCATAAGACACCTCTACTGTCTGATAGAGCTTTAACTGGACCAGTCTTGTCGACTTGGATTCCAAAAGGCAGATGAAGAGACACAGAGACTAGCAAACACTTCAGTTCTCTCAGTCAGGGTTTTAACAAGTGTCTGACATAGTCATGCTCGTTAGATGATGGGGTGTAACAATGCATTGTGACATTATGATGTTGCAATATAAACTGTGAACGTTTGCTTCGGCAACTCATTTTAGCAATCCTGCCTCTCAGCACTAGTGTTGTTAGTGAGCTGAGCAACAACATGATGGTAGTATTTATTTTCATTTGATTTGTTGTAAAGATATTGAATTCTGAATCAAGTATAATGAACTGAATCATGGTCTATCAGCAACATCAACCAGGTCACAGTTAATATTTCTAGGCTGGAGCCCTGTTTGTAAGCAGAGCAGTCCATACAATCTGAATTTGATAAAATAACTTTAGACTTCTGGTGGAAATTCCTGATCTTTTAAATGTTGTTTTTAATGGAGATTACTGTCCACATCGAATCCAGTTACACTACCAACAGTCATGAACTGCTCTCAGTTTTTCATCTCACCATGAAGAGATCCTCGAACGTGGCGATCATCCTCTGCACCACAGCGATGACGGCGGTGGACTCCTCAGCTCGAGCCGAGCTTTGAACGCTGAACTCTTTGTCTGAGCTCTTCTGTTTGTGCAGCAGGTTTGGCCCGAAGATGGTGGCCAAGTTGATGGATGTCATCTTGTTGCCGGTCACCTGGGATCAGATTCATATGAAAGAGACTAATAAACAAAAGCTGTGAACTGAAATTAGCAGAACAAGTGCTCCAGTGTGTATTTACTGTAGTGATAACTACAACACAACATGTCATTAAGCCACTGGGGTTCAAACTTTGGCAAACGACGGTAAACCTCAGTAAACCCGGCCCATTTCCTAAACTAAAAATACCTCCTTTGCTTTGCTCCCAGGAACCTACGTAACTAGCAGCACTGGCTAAGCTTTACTTCCTTTGACCAAATATCCTGTCACCCCCACCCCGTAGCAGCGGGAACGCAAGTGTGATGAAAGTGCTGATCAGTGTTCCCCTCCCAAGCGTGAAATGAGTCCAGCTTCCTGTGGCTGATGGCAGATAGGGGCAGAGAGGCGTGTGGGAAAGTGTACTGGGCCAAGCCCAGCATGCTGCTCTGAGAGTGAGAGTGTCTTGAGGACAGACCCAGCCTTTTATCTTGTGCTGTGTATTTATATCTCTTTGACTGCATTTACATGTGATAAATCTTGGTGCTGCTGTTTAAAGGCTCTTTACAAACACAGGTTAAGTTTAACATTGCAGAAACTTATTTTTACTGCGAGCTGTGGACAAACGATGCTGCCCATTGTTTCTAATTCAATGCCTGAGAATGATTCAGTGTTCAATACTTGAAAGCAGAGGATGCTAATCTATTCCCATTTTCCTCTGAGGAGCAGACGGAACAGACATGCTCACAGACTGAAATCAAGAATATTTACATGAAGCTATATATGGGCAGCCTGAGCAAATCAGTCACCAGTCAGTTTTGTCTAGCACGAGCACTTGTCTCCATTACACAATGCAAGTATCCGTTTCATACAAGCTACGTTACTATGCAATGAGATCATACTCCCAAAGAAAAACCCTAATTAGTCGTCCTTTTTAATACATTCGTTTTACAAGTGTAGGGCAGTGCCAACTATACTAATCCTTGTTAGCATATGAAGTGCGAAACAACCCAAATCTAGACCCTAATGCTGGATCAACAGATCTTGCTAAGCTACTTATTAGTGCTTAGCAACTGACCTCAAAATAGTAAAGTATTGGGACCATTCAGGCATTACTGAGATCCTTACACATAACAGATGACTAACAGACTCAGCAATATCAATGCATGGCACAGGTTTTTCTCTTGTAAACCCAACATGGACATGTGATCACTCTGCTTACTCCAAAACCCACTGCTCCTAAGGGGCCCATGCATTTAAGTATACACACATAATAGCACAGGACTTTGAATGATTAGATCTATATCCCACCTCCTGGCCATCTTTGTCAAATCCATCCTGAGCATGCTGAGCCACGGTGTGCAGAAACTCCAGCAGCCGGTGGAGGGTGTCACTGTTACAGGGCGGCAACAGGTACACTAGCAGCTGTGTGGCTATCTGCTGGTCTTCAGGCTCCATCACTGTGAATGACAACAACATTGTTGGCAACACAGAACTGACCAAGATGTACTACTAGACATTTTGATCTTGCACTGGTAACGACATCGTTTTGGTGTCTGTGCCCATTGGCGTAGGAACCGGGGGTTAGGGGGGGCATGTCACGCCCAATATCAGAAACAGGTAGATTTGTCCCGTCCAAAAATTAAACCACAGAAAAAGCGGAAACTTTTTAATAACACTTTCTTTTAAAAGCTCGTTTTGGCAGCCTTCGCAATTCATGCACTGTGTTTGTTGTTAGCAACAGACTCTGGTTGTTAGGTAGTCTGGTTCTTTCACTTTGTTGAGGTTTGTGTTGAGATGCCTGTTCAGAATTATCCTGCAGTTGGCAGCTTCATTGACCCGAGCTCTCGCCAGCTTTAAACGCAGAGAGCGATGAATAGCAATGACGACAATATACACTGAAATAAAACGGCTTTAGTATAATGGGTTGTTATGGTAACAGACTAGGAGGGTTTGGGTTCGCTAACGCTTATATTAACTTTTGTCAGAAAACACTCTGACACGTAAAGTTACATTACTCTCTGGCCACGCCCCAAACTGCAGATTGCCACTACACTAAATGTGTAAAAAAATTAAATGTAATAAATAAATTAAATAAATAAACAAAAAAATAAAAGTGCTTTCAGTATTGCAGTATGTAATGTTCTATACTGCACTACTGACATTAATGTTAATCTTGTCTAGTCAGGAAACCTCAACATTGTTTTGTCAAGTCGTTTCAGCATTATGCCACCTAAGAAAATAATATATATATATTTGGTTATATGTGTATATAATCCAGACGCTGCGTGTATAATTTAAAAGGACAACAGTACCAGTACAGTGTTTTACTCATATGTGGTTGTTGCCATACTTGCTGTCTTTTAACAGTACTATGTAGTGTGGAGTATCTTGTTTAGTTTGTAAAGTGATCTTTAACTGGATTTATCTAATAATAAACAGACGTACAGATAATGTATTTTATTTATTTATTAGAAATGTACTGTAATTCCACAAATGTTGTTCTATGTCACGACACATACAGCGAGTTACTACCTTACCTACAGTGGAATCAGATTATAGGTAATATTTTAGGGGATAGGGTGGGCTTTGATTCATATTAGCAAATGTGCCCCCCCCCAACGTCAAACCCGCTCCTATGCCCTTGTCTGTGCCATCACTTAAATACTGTATCAGCATCAGCAACATAGAATACTGCTACCACAAAGCAGGTTCAGATACACATGTTAAGTGATGTGATGTGTACATGTGCTTATCTGAGAATTCAGCAGACTATTAGTGAGCGATATACTGGCTGAAAGATATTAGCCACTAATAAACACTGATGATGTAATGTGCAAACCATCCAGTCATTGATTTTTCAGTAATTCCTCATCCCTGGGTCAAGTAGTCAGTTGCAGTCCAAGTTTACGTGAGTCTGGGCTCTTATCAAACAGGCAAACGTTAGGGAGGTAGCTGAGATGAAGAGCTGGTGTAGCCAATTATTTCCTAAGTTGCCTTCTGCACTCTGGCCCCACTTCTACTCTACAGTTGTCTCCTTACTAAGGGGCCAAGAAGAGGCTCAAGCTGTGTACATGGCCTGAATGTTGTGGCAGGGTTTTACTCACACATGGTGTTGATGAAGGCAGTGTAAAGCTCCTTGGTGAGGAGCGGGTCAGGCATGTCCCTCAGGAATTCCTTCAGCAATGCAGCCACGTCATGGACACTGTGGTCCTCATCCAGCTGCACGTCCACACCCCGATCAAACTCCTCCCGCAGCTGCGGCAAAGAGACGAGCATATTAAGGCAATTACGCTCAGATGGAAACGTCTAAACGCTGATTGTGAATCCGAGCTTGTAGCGTCTACATGTGCAAGTACACAAATAAATACACATCAGTACCACCACAGATGAAGAAGTGCATTTCTACATGATTAAACATATTCACAGGCACAGTGATGACTTTCTCAGCATGTGTTTTTACTCATCTGTGGTTGTTTCCATCTCTTTTAAGACCAGAGTTTCTTGACTAGGCCTTGGCAAGCACAATCCACTAACGACTTACTTGAACCCTGACACGTAACCCTACCGTAACCGAGGCAACGTCATATGCTGTCAGGAGTAGTCATTACAGGTTTTATTCAAGTGCCATGGCAGCTTATATCACATGTAAATTTTCACTACGTGCAGCCATGAAGACATTAAACATCATAACATCTGTCAAAGCAGTTACTGATAGTCGTAACGAAACAGGTAATTGTTATGACAGACGCTATAATGTCTGATGTCCAGAAAACCTTTTAAAATGTGGGAACACATCACTGCCGTGTACACGCCTTATGTTGTCACTGCAGACTGTGTCAAGCCATGACAACGTAAGGCATCTACATGGCAGTGATGTGTTCCCACTTTTCAAGAGGCTTTCTGAATGTGGACAGGGGTATTAAATTAGATTCAGTACGGTCCAGTTAGAGGATATCACTACATTAATAATGCTTTTTTAAAAAAAAGGGCATCATAACTTGCTAATTTAGAGAAAAAGTAAATTAAAACATGGGCTCTGGTTAACTCAATAATATATCTTTACAGTTTATCTCCCTCTTGTATTCCTCTCTCACACTTTCTCGTGTTTAGTGAGAGAAGTGAGCTCTTGGTTGTCCAGGCAGGACTTTAAATCTGGGCTGAAATTTCTTACATTCTCAGACACATATGAGATATCTAGGCCCTTCGGTGTGGAGTGTGTATGTTCTCCCTGTGCTTAACTGGGATTCCTCCAGGTACTCTGGTTTCCTCCTACAGTCCTAAAGACATGCATGTTAGGTTGATCAGTCACTCTAAATTGCCTGTAGGTGTGAGTGTGTGTGTAAGTGTGTGTTGCAATGGACTGGCGAACTGTCCATGGTGTACCCCGGCTTCGCCCGATGACGCTGGGCTTGGCTCCAGCCCCTCCCAGTGAGATATACATGGCTGCTTTAAATTAAGTCTTTTTCAGAGTACGCCATCTGTACAAGCCTTTCTCTCTGACTCGCTTTATTCTCCGACTGCAGCTTCTCGCTTCGTACCTCGCATGTGTCCGCCGCACTCCTGAATCTGCACAGATCTGATTGGCTGAGTAGCGCATTTGGTGATTTTACTACGCACGTGATTGGTCTGTAGGTTTACAGCGCCGCAAAGCCCGTATACTGTAAAGACAAGGAAAGTTCCGTCGCTTAAAATAAACATTATCAGAATTAAATCCTTCTCAGTAGTTTGAGTTGTCACTTTGGGTTCGCATTGGACAATGTCTGGACCTGGACCTGGACCAAGGTCCCCCTCTGGTCTAGGATGATGAATGAAGCAAAAATGTGGAAGCTGTATAAAAGCTATACAGATGTTGTGATAGCTCGCATTTAGAAAGTCAAGATCAAAATCTCAAGGCAAAGCAAAACATGTAGGTAGATGTTGCTAGATGATTGCTGTGGTATTTTAGGTGTGTGCTGAATTGTTGGGATGGTGTTATGGTGTTGTAGATAGTAGGCAAAATAAAGATTACATGAACAAAGTGCAAGAAGCAGAGTGGTTTCAATTGCTGCTTGCTGAAATGCGTGGAATTCCCCTTTAAGAGTGGAGAGGGTGACTAGAGGCTAGAATTCATGCTTTGTTAATCTAAGAATGTGTGTGGTTTGGTTAAGTCCAGTGTCCTGAACAGTGGACACCTTGAACTTAGAAAGCTTAGGAAGCAGAACGAGCTCCAGAGTTTACTGCCTGGTAAACTGATAAGACCTTTCTACACATATAATACAGCCTTGATCATTTCAAAGCAAACCAGACTAGTCAAGCACAAATGGCCGAATTGTAGTAAAACCACTTTGTGAAAAAGTGAAACTTGACTTTAACATAATAAGAAGGTGTTACGTAAACTGACATAACAGTCACAGTGTGTGCTATGACGCATGGACGTATCATATTTTGCTTTTTTAATAACTTCTCCGTTGTTCTTGTGGTAGGTCTTTCCACAAGCTGCTTGATCTTTTGTAAAGGTGTCTCTCCCACTATTAGAGCTCAACCAACAGGTTCTGCTCTCAGCACTACTGCTTCCTTTGCAATCTGATTCTGATGCACGCCGGGACCGTGTGATATTTGTTTACTTATTGTGGAATAAGCCCGCTGTTTGCTCTAAGCTGGTGTTTTTCCACAGTGCTCAGTGTGCGTCAAGTGGAATAGGCCTGTAATTTTCCGAAGGAGGGGAACACCTTTACCTCGGCTAGCGTAAACGTCTGAAATGTGGCCCTTCGTTGAGAACTTGTTCACATAAATGTTTTTTAAGAAGACGAAGAAAAAAAAAGTCCCATTCACTGACGAGACAAGCTGGCAGCTCCGTGAATGAAAGATAAAATCGTCCATTGTTGTGTTGTGGAACTGCAAAACGAGAGAGGCGGGAGGAAAGCCGTCCCGGGGTTATGTTTTCTTAGCGAAAAAAGCAAGGCACTCTCACCCGCTTCACTTTCTTGAAAACCTTTGTTTTCAGTCAAAACAGCTCCGCGATTAACAAATGATTATCATATGTATCGAGACCTTTCACTAGATTCACACACACACTGAGAAATGTGCTGCAAAGACAAATAATTATAAAAGGCTAGAAAAGTGCAGTTCCAAGGTTCTGCTAGGGCATTGCTGGATATCTGCTGTGGTATTTTAGGAAATGCTATGTGGGCCGATGCACCTTTGGGCTGGTATAATTTAAAATATGTTTCGTTTTTTGTTTTTTATCCCTGTCTTATGGGGTTGTGGCTGGCCCATTGATTAATTTTTTTATAGGGACAACTGGCCGGCCCAGTCATGTCTTGTACTACGCCTCCCCCCTCTGTCCTCTGTTTCTTGTGTCAGATGACGTGACTGCTGTGGATGGATGTGCACTGGAGAACAAAGCACAAGGGGGTGTGTAGAGTTTGCGGGACAAAAAATACAATAGAGTTCAATGTTCAAAAATAACATGGATATACTGCAGCTTTAATTTCGGCAGTACCTCACACTGCATAGCAGTAGGTGAAAATCAGAGCAGGAGCAGTGCGGGGCAGTTGCCACCACGACTGACTATTCTAACTTTCATTAACTACATTATTCTGCAGCATAATATCATCATAATATGATTCAAGTTATTCGACGTCAGGTTCCCTGGATTAACACCAGCAAAATGTATAATACAGCTTTCACCTGTAACACCAGGCAACACCCTGTCCTATGTTTATTTTTAAACGGATGTGGTGGTAACTATTTGGATATATATGGATTGGTGTCTGTGGGGAAGTTCTCCGGGAAGTGAGTAAAGAGCATGTTAGTGCACTTGTCCATGACACTTTTACTGGTTTGGGGACCAGTACAGTAGTTCTGCATTTTATGGGGACTGCAAGGATGCAGTATTTTGTCCCAGTCCAGCCCTGGTGGTGGATCGGGTGTTGTTAAACTGCTCATGTTATTCCAGGTGGCTGCTAGCATTCCACCAGGACCACATATCCTAGAGTTGTCTTGATGATATGTGTCATAGATTGTCAGACACTTATCCAGAATAAAATAAGAAGATAAAGCAAAGGATAATCAAAAAAAAAGGATGAAGTAAAATAAAAACATGTGTTATTTACTTTTATTAACTGTTATTCACAGAATTCCTGAATACAACATAAAAGTTTATTTATTTTGTTTGTTATTTTGTTATAGTTTGTTATTAAAAGCCATTTTTGGATTCTAAGTTATTATTATTAGTTATTAGTGTATTATGAGGAAATTGTGTTCATTTTTGGATCAGCTACCTCAAAGTATCCCTTTTTGCAGTTCGTAACATGAGCATATTTAAAAGACAAACGCCTTCCTTCCAATGCTACAGAAAGACAATACAGATCTATAGAAAATATCAGACAATAGAAAGCGAGCCCATCAAGCTAAACCACTTCTGAGAAGAACCAATGAATCTAGACTTAGCATCATCCAGAGATACCTCAGAGTGGCAGAGTAATTGCTCCAAGGACAAGAGCACTTGAGAAGACAAAAGGCTATGCTGATTACTTCAAATGACATTGAGCCGATCCTGCTTATCAGTAAAACATCAGAAATGAATTCGAATATAACCCCCTACAGCCTCCTTTCTGAAAGCCTTCATTTACCACTTCAATGGGATGGACTGGAATATAAATGTTGAAACGTTGAAACACTAGCCCTTCATGATGCATCGTGCTATGTGTAGTGGGAAGTGTGGTCACACTCCTACCTGCCTCACTCTTTTCTTCGAGCTGCCCACTCTGAAGATCCCTACCGTTTGCAGACCTACGTGAAAGAAAGCACAATTTAACCATCTGTATCTGATTTCCATTAACCATTATTACTCATGCCTTGCTTACAGCCTACAGCTTTATGCGTAATTGCAGAACTTCTAGCTCACATACCATACTTCTCAAGGTGCTGGCAGCAGCTGTCCACCACGCGAGGCACCTGCCTGTAGATGGGGTTCAGACTCAGCCTCTTATCCCGGTGCTTCTCCTTCTTGCTGGGCGTCTCGGCCGGCAGGGACAGCTGCAGGGCCTCCAGCAGACGAGACTGGTTGTCGTCCAAGTCGGTGATGGAGTCCACTGACATGCCACCCTGCCGAGGGCAATGCGGTCATCAAGGCACAGGTTAGAGAGAAGTTTGTGTTTAAGAGTTTGCACCTTCTGCCAAACTCAAGGAGTTTAATTCCTCCAAGCCTATTTAACTGTGTACAATGTAAACACAAAGACGCATACAGGACTGTCCCCTTTACACTGCCCAGCAACATAGTACCGTCAGATAGTTACAGAAAACTGTCAGAAATGAAAGCTTTAGCGGAAGTTCTGTCAGGAAGACTCCAATGCTACGTCACTCTCTCATCCTTTAGGTAATGACATTTCCACGTGCTACCCCCTGCTCCCCACCACCACCAGTTGAGTCCCAGTCCTGCCGTCCTGGGAGGCAGCTTCACCCCTGCTGTCCATATCCAGCAGGATCTGCGAGGGTCTGCACGCTTAAAAACCTGGACCTAGGACTGGGCTTATGCCAAAGACTGTTCTTCATGTTCTACAATAACTAACCTTTTAATTATACACCTTATTGAAGATAAAACCTTGTTTTACATTCCTCTACTGCTGGAGTCTTTTTGGCAGAACTGGAAAGATGTTTATAGTTGTCTTATATTTCTAAGTGATATTTGAATATGTGTTTATTGTACTCTACAAAAGCAGAACGTTTGGCTGATGCTGGCCTGCCATGGTGAAATGTCTGCATATTAGTATTAATTTTTCTGCATTTGTAATGTTTACAAAATAAATACCTCGTTATAAAGGTACCTATAGATAGGTTTAGTCCCAATTTATACATTTTATGAATGTTTTATTGAATAAATATCAGATGTTGGCCTATAAATTCTATATCGTCGCTATCCAATGAAAAACAGGTGTCTCCAAAATGCTAGCTTTACAGGAGAGGACAAAAACTTTACTTTCAATGTAAGTCAATGAAACCAGAATTTCTTCCAAGCTATTTTGGAGCATTTCTATTGGTAAACATCAGCTGCTGCGTTTAAATGTAAAATGTTTTTCATTGGCTCACCCTCCTGCGTGCGCGGGGTGCTGCTTCTGGCGTGTTTGGCGAGGTGGACTCATTAGCGGTCTCTGAGGTGGAGCTGAGGGAGGAGTTGCTGCTGGAGAGCTCCTTGGTGGGCCGCTTCGTGGCGAACTGCAGGATGGAGGAGACGAGGTCACTGGAGTCCTTATGCTCCTCGCGGGGGACAGGATCCAGCCGCTGACCCTCCTGACGCTGCCTGTGCGTTCGGTCGTTGGCAATCACCTGCGACAGGGAGATGCCAAAGGCCTGGGGTGCGTTCTCTGGAAAAGAGAAACGAGAACGTTGGAGAAGAGAAAAGAGCTCCACGTTTCTCCAGGGTTGCTGTCAAATAGGAGGTGCTTCAGTGTAACTTAATAAATCATACATGTTAAAACCTTACAGTAAATGTTCACTACACACAAAACAACATTATCACATCAAGTTTTGCTCCTATTTATTTTCAATGTGGAGTAAATGTGGAAAAATGTGTGAGCTGAGGGTTTCAACTGATCCCAAACAGCAGCCACGTAGCACAATCAAGCAAAAGCTGACATTCCACCTTGCCTACATAGTTCCATCTGGACACCTGGCTCTTTAAATAATACGACTCCCCATGTTTCTACTGGCAAGTATCTATCCATTTCATATCCATATTTACAGCCGAGTGCTATTATAAAAATAGCAATAGCACAAAAAGATAAGCGTGTAGTGTTTTCACTACAGTAGTCTTTCATTCTTCACACCTGCTTTTAGAACCTGGATCATGAAGAAAACCTACATGAATTAGAAGAGAATTGGAAATGAATGATATCATGACAGCTTTGGGTAGTGACTAAAAGAACGAGATCACGGACACAAGCTGCCTAAATGAGTTTTTCTGTAGGGTGACGGGTCTCACCCTCAAAGACAGGTGCTCACCTCTGCGGTGCTTACCAATCCACAAACTGTGCTGTAAGACAGCCCAGCGGATTTGATTGTGGGCTGCCTCGATCAGAAAACATGGCACTCAACAAGCCATTCAGATTTGGCTCCCCTTGTTACATAAATTGGGGGACTGTGGTTAGTAATTACATTAAGCCAGATTTTCCTGCTTTTCCTGGGTTAGTGCAACGCAACAGGGGTCGGTAACTGTCTGTGGCGAAACTGCAGACGAGGGAAATGTAAGTAAGTTATTTCTCGCCTCGGGAACGCAGCACGCGTGGAAGAGCGTTGACTCATGATCCTTTAAAGCTACAGGCAGTTTAAACGGCTGTTCTGAAATGAGGGGTTTAGAGGGGGTGGGGTGGGGGTTATGCTGTGGTTCTTCGTCCCAGACATTGCATTCAGACTCTAAAGAACTGTGTTACCTTCCAAAAAGGACTATGATGTCACCATTAAAACTGAATCGCAGGAAGCCACGCCAGTCGCCCACCCAAATTCAGTGGGCCGCATGCCTTTACAATGATGTGCACATAACAGATGTACACATTATAGTAGAAGAGCTTCCAAATGAAAATAAAAACTTCATTGCATGGGCATGTAATCTCATACGGTGGATCCATGCAGTATTAAATGATCACTAACCGCGTACACAGTAATGATGTAATAAGCATTTTGCAAAGATTTCAAACACAAAACTGATTAATTTCGTCAAACTAGAGTCTGAATGCATCATTTATAGGTCAGAGAGAACTGCTGAATGAATCCATGCATCCATTATCTTCAGCTTTATCCAGCTAATCCGGGTCACGTGGGGGGCTGGAGCCAATCCCAGCGTCATCAGATGAAGGCGGGGTACATCATGGACGCGTCGCCAGTCCATCGCATGGCCAACACACACTCACAGACTCAAACCTACAGGCAGTTTAGAGTGAGCGATCAACCTAGCATGCATGTGTTTGGACTGTGGGAGGAAACCGGAGTACCCGGAGGAAACCCACTCAAACACAGGGGGAACATACACACTCCACACAGAACAGCCCAGACCAGGAATCCAACCCAGATCATCTTGCTGAGGTGACAGTGCTGACCACTACACCACCATACTGACCACTACACCACCATACTGACCACTACACCACCATACTAACCACTACACCACCATACTAACCACTACACCACCGTACTAACCACTACACCACCATACTAACCACTACACCACCATACTGACCACTACACCACCGTACTAACCACTACACCACCATACTAACCACTACACATCCATACTAACCACTACACCACCATACTAACCACTACACCACCGTACTAACCACTACACCACCATACTAACCACTACACCACCATACTGACCACTACACCACCATACTAACCACTACACCACAGTGCTAACCACTACACCACCATACTAACCACTACACCACCATACTAACCACTACACCACCGTACTAACCACTACACCACCATACTAACCACTACACCACCGTACTAACCACTACACCACCCTACTAACCACTACACCACCATACTAACCACTACACCACAGTGCTAACCACTACACCACCATACTAACCACTACACCACCATACTAACCACTACACCACCTTACTAACCACTACACCACCATACTAACCACTACACCACCTTACTAACCACTACACCACCATACTAACCACCATACTAACCACTACACCACCATACTAACCACTACACCACCATACTGACCACTACACCACCATACTGACCACTACACCACCATACTAACCATTACACCACCATACTGACCACTACACCACCATACTAACACTACACCACCGTACTGACCACTACACCACCATACTGACCACTACACCACCATACTAACCACTACACATCCATACTAACCACTACACCACCATACTAACCACTACACCACCATACTAACCACTACACCACCTTACTGACCACTACACCACCATACTGACCACTACACCACCATACTAACCACTACACCACCATACTAACCACTACACCACCGTACTAACCACTACACCACCGTACTAACCACTACACCACCATACTAAACACTACACCACCATACTAACCACTACACCACCATACTAACCACTACACCACCATACTAACCACTACACCACCGAACTAACCACTACACCACTGTACTAACCACTACACCACCATACTAACCACTACATCACCGTGCTAAACACTACACCACCATACTAACCACTACACCACCATACTAACCACTACACTACCATACTAACCACTACACCACCATACTAACCACTACACCACCATACTAACCACTACACCACCTTACTAACCACTACACCACCATACTAACCACTACACCACCATACTGACCACTACACCACCATACTGACCACTACACCACCGTACTAACCACTACACCACCGTACTGACCACTACACCACCCTACTAACCACTACACCATCATACTGACCACTACACCACCATACTAACCACTACACCACCATACTGACCACTACACCACCATACTAACCACTACACCACCATACTAACCACTACACCACCATACTAACCACTACACCACCATACTGACCACTACACCACTGTGCTAAACACTACACCACCATACTAACCACTACACCACCATACTAACCACTACACCACCATACTAACCACTACACCACCCTACTAACCACTACACCACCATACTGACCACTACACCACCATACTAACCACTACACCACCATACTAACCACTACACCACCATACTAACCACTACACCACCATACTGACCACTACACCACTGTGCTAAACACTACACCACCATACTAACCACTACACCACCATACTAACCACTACACCACCATACTGACCACTACACCACTGTGCTAAACACTACACCACCATACTAACCACTACACCACCATACTAACCACTACACCACCATACTAACCACTACACCACCCTACTAACCACTACACCATCATACTGACCACTACACCACCATACTAACCACTACACCACCATACTGACCACTACACCACCATACTAACCACTACACCACCATACTAACCACTACACCACCATACTAACCACTACACCACCATACTGACCACTACACCACTGTGCTAAACACTACACCACCATACTAACCACTACACCACCATACTAACCACTACACCACCATACTAACCACTACACCACCATACTAACCACTACACCACCTTACTAACCACTACACCACCCTACTAACCACTACACCACCATACTAACCACTACACCACTGTGCTAAACACTACACCACCATACTAACCACTACACCACCATACTGACCACTACACCACTGTGCTAAACACTACACCACCATACTAACCACTACACCACCATACTAACCACTACACCACCATACTAACCACTACACCACCATACTAACCACTACACCACCATACTGACCACTACACCACTGTGCTAAACACTACACCACCGTACTAAACACTACACCACCATACTAACCACTACACCACCATACTAACCACTACACCACCATACTAACCACTACACCACCGTACTAACCACTACACCACCATACTGACCACTACACCACCATACTAACCACTACACCACCATACTAACCACTACACCACCATACTAACCACTACACCACCCTACTAACCACTACACCACCTTACTGACCACTACACCACTGTGCTAAACACTACACCACCGTACTAAACACTACACCACCGTACTAACCACTACACCACCATACTAACCACTACACCACCTTACTGACCACTACACCACCCTACTAACCACTACACCACCATACTAACCACTACACCACCGTACTAAACACTACACCACTGTGCTGAATTAAATGCTACTTTTAATAATAATTAATATCACGTTTGAGCCAGTGTTGCATAGATTTACCTCTAGCTTTTTAAAACGAGGCATCATTTTGCATTTGTGCCTCAAGGGCTACTAGACAGGAAGCACAAGCCTGTTGAGAATGCACTGTTTAGAATGTTTACCATCAAAACAACATTATTTCACCTATCTTGATCCGATACAAAGTCTGTAGCTTGTAATATTCGGTGGTGCTGCTGTAATCCAGTTATTATTCCTGCTAAAAGAGTCCATTGACGGGCCAATTAAACTGCCGTTCCTGTGTATTTAAATAAAAACTCTCTCTACGGTATGTGGGTCACATACACTGCTGAAAAGCTTCACATGTTCTGTATAGGAATGTAAAAGTATGTATGTGTTCTATATTTCATTGTGTGCTAGTATGGACAGCTGGCCAGTGAAAATGGTATAGCGTCAGTCGGTTAGATCAAAGGCCATATGCTGTCCTCTGTTGGCAGCCCTGACCAACCAGTGTTTGAGACAAAACAGACATGCTGGGAGAACAAGAGAAAGTGTGTGTGTGCATGCGTGTGTGGTGAAACTCTCTAATAAGGCAGCGCATTTCAAAGGAGTTGTGGGTTTTGTGCATTCCCTTATACAGCCATGTGTAATTAAGGAGCCTCTGAAAAGATTACTGCAGTATGGACTGTAAAAGTAAGAGTAAACATAGGCAAGAGAAGGAAACGTACAGCGCTGCTGTGTAAAAGCTGAATTTGAGCACTTTCCTGGCACGGATGAATCAAATTCCAGTGCTAAGTTTAACTGCTTTAATGTTGTTTCTGCACTTAATGCCCTTTAAGACCGGCACTGAAGACTGAAGGTGGGGTGGGGGGGGTATGCTACCCAGTGCAAATTCAGCATCAGAGAATAAGTCAGTTAGTGGCTCACAATGACACAAAAACAGCTGGTCGTGGCTCATTTAAACCGGGTAATCAGAAGCTACATCTGACAAAGCTTTAAAGCAGCAAGAACCGAGCAAGTGTCAAGAAACGATGAGAACTATGAGCTAAATAATGTTTATGAGCAAACAGCAATATCATCAGGAAGTGTTAGTGTTAAAAAAGACTCTAGCTGAAATAGAAACAAACACAAAAGCTAAATTAAAACTATAACGCCCACAAAAACTGAAGCGAAATATTATTACAGAGGACAGAAAAAAAGATCATGGGGTGTTTTTCTTCCTCTCTGGGTTCTAACAACCATCACTAACAGTAAACTACTTACGTTTTTTTCGAAGCTACGTTTGTCTTGTGCCTCAAGTGCTCAACTAAAGAAGCAAACAGATCTCTTATCTGATTTGGGAACATGACCAAAATCTGATTTGCTGGCATATTCTTTTAACCCTGCCCCTAAAAGAAACTGTAACTTAAAAATCTAATTTCAGTGTCAGTTACGGAAAGAGAGATGATTTCTCTTGTCAACAAAACAAACAACAGAAACAATGTTAAACTGTCCGTTTCACAGTAGCCTGCAGGCATCAAGGAGGGCAGGATACTACTGAAATCTGTTTACGTGTTCTCTCCTTGTAAACTCAGCCAGTGGCAGCCAGACGCAGCACGCCGGGCGAGCCCGTGGGACACAGTGGCTTTCTTTCCGTTTTAATTCTTTTCCCTCAAAACTGAGACGCTGTGCCAAACACGCTGTCTGAGGTCAGCTAGCTCTCAGCCGAGTCCCCTTACAAGGAGAGCTTTACACTTTTCTAAATATATCACGGTAGTAAACGTACCCCACCCCCTTTGGGTAGGCCAGATATTACACCTGGGGTTTGATACAGTGGATAGAGCGTTATCCCTCGTGAAGTTCACCGGACTGGAAATAATGCTCTGGATCACTTGGGGGTGGGGGGGGATAATATGATGCACGTCTGTGGGAGACGGCTGTCAAGTTTTCCCAGTCTGCTAATGACCTATCAGTATGGAGAGGGAATCCACTGTAGAACATGCTTCTTTAATAACAACTGCACCCTGGAGGTGTTTATAGAAGCTTTGGCTCGGTTTCTGTGTGATAATGTTATTACAATGCATTGAAGTTTCTTCGCTAACCCATGTTTGTACACGAGTAGGGCTGTGGGTCACTATCGGTTACATAAGTAAACAAGTAACAGAGTACTATAATGATTATTTAATGATTATTAAGCCAAAAATGGGCTTAACCAACAATAACATACTTTGCATAGCTTTAAAAAATTCCAGAATGGCTCTGAAACGCTTCATATATAAAATGCTATGTAGTTAAAAAGGGGTTCCCCGTTCCCGGTTTCTAAATATGAATTCAAAATATGCATGACTAGAGTATGTGCTAGCTCTGGTATGCTGAAATCTTAGCTGATGATTGCCAGTCATTATAGTACAAGCTTAAAGTGGCCGATCTGTAGATATCAATACTAGTAGCTTCCAACTCAAATAAACAATCATTACTGACTGATGCCCTATATCACTACAGAGGAGCATTCAGACCCATTTTAATATATCTGAACTATCTGCTCCCAATAAAAGGTGACAGTACAGGTGTTGACTAAAAAGAAATATGTTGTTTTTGTTATCAGCCTAGAGACAGTGGTTTTGGTGTTGGATGGGTAGCGGGCTCTTCTAAACAAGGTGGATGACCATCCAACATTATTTGTCAGAGATTCTTTGCTTCTTGTTTCTGGGCCTCTAACATCAGCTAGAAAAGTTGGCAAATAGCTTTACTAAATTATTAGCCTGTGTATTTTCTGTCTTCCTGCTGTGAAACACGACAGATACTCAACACACTGATTTCAGTATTTGAATACCGGAACTTTTATTTTTTTGCTAGGACCCATGATGTGTTTCCATAAACATGTTTTCTGCTTTCTTTCATTAATGTGGATTAGCCTCAATGCAACAGATCAATTCAAGCATTCAACTGATCTTCTGTTTCTTGTGAAACTTTAGGAATGTTTAGGAATATTGTGAATAACAACAGAAGAAAAGCTTTTTAAAGAGCTAAGCTGTTAATAATACATTCGTGTGGATGCACTTTGCTTAACCAGACATTTAAATAACATCCTGCTCAAACTGTGAAACAAAGTTCTACTCCTCCAAAGGAAGAAACACTGTTATATCATCCTGCTATTTCTTTTTATTTTAATGTATTTACTCAGAGAGCTTTTAGCAGCCTTTCTGATTGGTCAGCACCAACAAATATTGAAACTAATTAGGCTTATGGATCATACTGGCTTATCGCTTTTGTTTACTTTTGCTATTCAGTCCAATGTATTTGGCCAGTCAGTTTAATGCTATTTTTAGAGACATGCTGGATTTAAGAATGTAAAGTCTTATGCAGAAACATTCTAAACAACTTTGAGTATTAAAACTACAATAAATTCTATGGAATTTTTTCACGAATGCCAAGCTAGCTGTGGTATATAATTCCCACACTGGGTGTAACACAACTGACACCCAAGGAAGAGTGAGATAAAGAGCCTACGCCTGTTATTTTCTTGTACCTTTGTCTTTGTTCTTCTCTTTGGCTAAGGAGTCCAACTTCCTCCGCAGTGACTTCTTCCTCTTCTGTCCATCTGTGAACACATGGAGGATAGCATGTTAACACATATTCAAATGGTTCATGTGATTTTACAGTAGAAGGTAAAGTCATTTCTCATCTGATCACGTGAGTAAAAGTTCTAAGGGCTTCACTAAACTTAGTTGTGTACTTGCCATATCCACGTCCTCTAGTCTCTTATAGCCTGAGTACTTCACTCAGATGCTGCTGTTGATAATGTTCTGGAAACCTCATTTATTCATGACCCCATCAGACCACACACATAATAAAATACCTTATAACTGTACAGCTAAATCCTTCTGCTCCTTTTTTTAGTTACATGTTGAGATTGTCCTACATGGAAAGTGGCCTATCAAAAAAAAGTGTGTAAAAAAACGGTGGCATCTGTCAACAACTGACCACCCTCTCCATTTCAAAACAACCTTCTATGCCCTCCCCTCACTCAGGAATGCAGCTGCAAAAGATTTCCTTACGCCCACCCACTCCAGCCTCACTAACAGGACACTGGATAGAGTGTGAAATCCATGTGGAACAGAGAGTGCTCTTGGCCTACGTCTCGGTCATCGCGGTTAATACGCTCTACTTCGGCTCCTAACCGCAAGCATCAATCATTAGAAACACCGTGTATAGAAATGGCTGTCAGTTGTCTCTTAAGTAAATCCAAGCAGCTCCTGGAGAAGTATCAGTGGAGCCAGCAGCTCTGACATGGGGGAAGTGTTCAACATTGACACTTTGAACTGTGGGTGAATTTTCAGGTGTTTTTAAAGCTATTCTAGGTCGGATTGTCGGGACTCAAGAATTTTGATTTCAAAACCAAATGACACTATGGCAGTTTCTTACAGCTTAACTTTTGGAGCCCTAAACCAGTTCTAGACATACTTTCCAACCTTCATGTTTAAGCTCACTATGGACTGCAGAATGAAGCATTGCACGTCTGTGGAATCCAACTAGATGTAAGGAACATATATACATCTGGGATGTAGTATCGCATGCTGTTTATTGATGTAACTGAAAAACACACACACAAATCTCTTAAAACAACTTCTTTGAGTCTCCACAGGCGCTTTTTATAAGCACCTATAAAGGGCTTTAAATACTTGCTGCCTCCCATTGCAGCCTGTTGCAGGATATTCTGCAGTTGGAAAATTAAGATATGCTGATGTGGCATTCCCATTGGCTACTGAATCCAAAACAATGGTATTGCTACAATGAAATACAACAGCTCATGGAACACAGTTCCCAGTTGGAAACTGCAAACCAATGAAAATGTCTTGTTTTAATGCGCCAGTGATCTGTACAGCCGTCGTCTTTTCCTCTAGTCGTAATTTTACTTCTTTAGAGCGACCAGTTCAACGACATCTCCGCATGTTTATTAATATGTTAGGTTTGTTATTGTTATTATAATAATTATTGTTATTGTTGTTATTGTTCAATGTGTTTTGTTCAACATAACATTAGAAAAACGAGCTAGCTATTTTAATCAGTCACTTATTCAAGGAGTGCAACAAAGAAATACGATATATACTCTAACAATCAAATTTTAAATGGATTATATAAAGTTAATTGTTTCTAGATATCTTACTAAAGCAAACTATGATTCTGTACTTTATCTGATTTGCCTACAGATTTGTAAAAATGAAAGCATTTTGAATGGTCATTAGCGGAGACAGCTCCAGGAAAAACATTGGAGTCACGGTAGCGTTGGGTCGCATCAGTCCAGCATGAAAGGATGAAGAAGTAACACTGTCCAGCGTATTCTAAGCTTATGGCAAGCTCCTGGTTAAATCATTTAAAAACAGGCAAGCCCTTGGCAAGTGACTATTATCACCATCACCACCACCCACTCTGGACAAGAAACCATGCTCGGCTGCAAACGACAGAATCATTATAAACAGAAACAAAACAAGGGTTAACTTTGGTATTGTTTCCTACAGCTAAATGTGAGTAAAGTGGTTAACGGTTTCTTCTATACTGGTAAGGAGTAAAGGAGGAGGAGTGAGGACCGTGCATTTTCTGGTGATATGTTGCCCCTACTGTTTTACAAAGTATTCCTTTAATTAGGATTAGGATTTCAGTATTCAACCTTTCATTGTAATTGGCCCAGAAACTGAAACTAAAATGAATTTCCTACTTTACAAGGAAAGTGTTTGGAAGCGTATACAGTAAAAAAGATTGGTAACTGCTTCTGACCTGAAATTAACTGAACTATATTAAGAATCATTTGCCACTTGTGTTTGTACACAGTGGAATTGGACCTCTGTAGTTAATCCATCCAGGCAGTGTAACACCCACATATAGGGGAGCAGTTGGAGGTTAAGTACCTTGCTCAAGGGCACTTCAGTCGTGTCCGGTTGGTCCAGGGGATGGAACCAGCAACCTTGCGGTCATAAGACTGGATCCCCTGCCCACCTTTAGCCCATAAATGCACACTCCCTGCTGCCATATCATTGTTTTCAAATGTTGTTTTACATCAATTTTAAGAGCCATGTGAAGTAAGTGGTAAAAACAATCTAATTCATATCATTCATTCATGTATCTGATCTTCAATTCCATAAAAACCACATGGACATGATTATCTGATCTGGGATTAGCAAGGGCCTCCTCGACCAAGACTACAGTCCAGGACTACAGACCAAAAATGGCGTACAACAAATAGAAATGTTTAGGTTTTAGCAGAATAGCACAATGACCATGTGTGTATGTGTGAGACAGACAGACAGAGAGGGGGAAAAAAGAAAGAGAGTAGGAGGAAATGGTTGGGATTCTTCTCAGATGGGGTTTGCGTAGCTGAGCGGAAAACCCAGGAAGCCTCCGATCCTCTCCTTTCAGTCTAGCGCAACGTGAAATCGCTCAAAGTCACTGTTTTCTTTTCTCTCCTCTGTCTTGCTGAATGGTTTTTGAGGCTTTGCCTTTGCCCGACGCAGGCTTGCCTTTAGATAAATAACAAAACCAAGCCCCTCTAAACGCCCACAAAAACCTCACAGCGCTCGCAGCGCTGAGAAATGTCCCTAACACATGGGCATCCCGAGTTCTGGAATTAATAGGAAACGCAGACCGGCGCATTAAATCATTCTGAGAGGCAGAGGAATGCGGGCTGAAGTGCTAACATACGAGCCGCTTTCGGTGCGTGACTCTGGAGGACGGCCTTTTTGACGGCGTAACTGAAGCTTTCAGACAGGAAGCTTTTCACCTACGCCGTGTCTCCTGTCTGAACGTGCTCCAGCCTTAGAGCCGATCCTTCGCCTGTGCAGGATCCAGGTGGCTCCGCTGGTCCTGCGGGGCCACGGCCTCAAACGGCAGCTATCTTCGTACTGCTGCGGCGAGACGCATTCAAGGAGGTCATGAAGAGAAACCAAAGCAACAGCTTGTTTATGTCCGACTCCAGGAGCCACTTCATGCTGATTTGGCTGGTTAACGGTATCGGGTTATCTGATATCAGTTTTTAGTGTTGTGGCTGAAACTTAAGCAATAGTTCACGGGACAAAACAAATCCCACATATTTAGTCTGCAAAAATCTTGAGTTTATCTTCTGAGAAGCACTGGATGGTTGGACTGAATGGTTTAGAGATTGGTGTAGAACGGGGCATACTTCTCAAAGCTGATTTCAAACACAGTCATCCATCTTTGAGTTTTGGGCTTTTTTATGTTTCGTGACTGCTTCCAGTTAAAGTTTGAGCTGTGACAGGATGCAGGCCTCTGGCTGTTGGTCAGGCAGCGCAGACTGGCTCTGTTAACGCGAAGCAGATCAGAGAGAGTCCAGACCTCACAGCTCTCTGAAGTTACGAGCTCTCCTGCTTACGTGAGGCCAAGCGCTGGGGTTAAGTCACTGCCTCTACATGAAAAACATAAACGTGAAGTATTCCTTTCCTGTGAAATGAAGGGAGTGAAAATCATCTTACAGAATACTTCCTTTTCCTGTTTGAGGACTGTTCCTAAAGGACTTATATAATAAAACTTCAAAGCTGTGTTCATAGACTGCCGTTGTAAAGGATAATGTGTCCATTTTTACAAAACGGTGACCATATCGGTGGATGTTTTTTTTTTGTCTCTCCAGTTTTGCTGTCATTCGAAAAGTATTTTCTATTTTCTAGTGAGATCTAGGGCTGGATCGATTAGCATAACATACATGGGTGCGTCACAAAGATGACCACGTCTACTGAAACCATGGATTTATCCGGAGCGCTGCAAGCTGCAGCTACAATCACTCGCGTGCATCTAAACACAGAAACACTACAGTGTGGTGCTCTGTCAGCTCTGCACAGTGGAGATGATCACAACAGCACAACTGCTACACACAAGACCTTAAAGCTGAAACATCCCGTAGAGCTTCATCAACACAGCAGCAGGACAGCACCTGTTTACCTGTTTATCTTATCTTAACCAATTATTTTAGGATTATTAACA
The DNA here is from genome assembly GCA_021613375.1 of Megaleporinus macrocephalus. Taxonomy (NCBI): domain Eukaryota; kingdom Metazoa; phylum Chordata; class Actinopteri; order Characiformes; family Anostomidae; genus Megaleporinus; species Megaleporinus macrocephalus. The sequence goes on from CM038722.1 coordinate 16,017,264, forward strand.
CGTGTAACATGTTTCTTTCAGTAGTGTCACTTGAAAAGTCTCATTGTTAACCATTTCTTAATCGTACAGTGTAGAACCTAAGACTGTTCTTGATACCGCAGGAGCTTTAAACACACGTAGCTGCTTCTCAAACAGCTCTCTGCCAAAATATATAGTCCGCAAGCTGTCCGGTTCCTTGTCCGTAAGGCGTGTAGGCTACATGTTATTTGTGCCTCTTAAAGTCCAGTCAGAGCGTAGACTTTAACTATTTATAGATCACGTGCGTTTAAGGTACCCTTTAATATATTAAGTGTAGATCGGCCATGTATTTTCCTCGTGCTCCCACAGCCCCTTGTGTTCTTTAAACAATATATTACTTCACACAAATATAGAAATTATCCATTGGTTACAAATCCATAACAAAATAATGAAAAAAATGTAATTCCTAACACACTCACATTAGAGTAATCTAAAAATTAGTCGTTAGATTAATGGATTAAGAAATTAATTGTTAGGTGCAGCCCTACCCAGAACTACTGGTACTCCAGTAACAACACTGTGAAAAGAGGCCGATTTCTCTGTTGTTTTTGTTTAGTTAATGTTTCTCCTCCATGATTTATGCAAAGTTGCAGACAGTAATTAGCAAGTTTTTTTTTAATGGTGGCCAACTGGCTCACTTGACATTGGAAATGATGACAAAATGCATGATCACGGATTTGTAAACTTCCTGTACAATACTGCACTGAAATCTCCCTTGAAAAAGTTCCCTTCAGTTCAGCACCCAGTTAGAGATCCAGGGAGATACAGTACACTGACTCTACAGGATCTTTGCCTAAAACGGTTAGACAAAGTACCAAACACAACTGGCACCATTTAGCCAGGACACATTCTCTGAACTCAGCTTCTTTACTTCTGCACTACAGCTAATGTAGCTATCAAGTAATAGAAGCTTGTAAGCAAGTCTGCATGTCATTAGTGCAACGGTTTGTTAAGTGACCTCAAATAAATCTGTATTTTTTTTATTTATGCTTTTATTCTTATTATATTTGTGTTTGTTTTGCTATCTGGCGTCGACCAGAGCAGGATGGGGTTCCTCTTGAGGTATCTTCCTCTTGATCTGAGGGGGTTTTCTTGCCACTGTTGCTCCTGGTTCACTCATTGGGGGCTTGGACCTGGATTTTCTGTAAAGCTGCTTTGTGACAACATCTGTTGTAAAAGGTGTATATAAAAAAAGTTGACTTGACTTGCTTATGGGCCTTCTATCTATGAAACAGCAGCTGGTTTGGACAAAACATCTACAGTGTTATTTTCACAAAAACTGCATCACTTTGTTCAGTAACAGATCTCTTTATGATGCTGTTAACTATGACTACGTGTCTACTTTAGCATATATACAAACCCACACATTCGCCAACATGTGAGATCAGTTGGATAAGCTATTGTTTGACCAGTAGCCTGCTTGGCCAGATTCAGAATTCCCAAACTGTCATTGTCCGAAAATTAGCTTTTTGTTTGGCTGTGAAGACAGAACAACTAGACAAACAGATTAGTCAGAAACAAAGAGAATAAAGTTTAGTAAATTAGAGGGGCAGTGAAATGTATTAGGAGTGTCTGCTAAATGACTAATGTAAACACTTCACAGACTGACCGGAACTACATAACATTTAAGTTAAGTAAGCAAATATTGAAAAAGCTGAGCTAAATCTTCTCTTCTTTGCAAAACAGGCCTACAAAGAATCATACAATGTTTGGGGCTTCTTCTTTTTTTTACTTACATACTTACCAATTCTTAGGTGACAACAGAAACAGTGTGAGCTCAAATAAACAAACATTAATCCTCTAAATGTGTTACAGCATCAATCAGAACTTGTTCTTTCGAGTATCATGACGTTCAGTAAGCCTTCTGTTGTGACTTAAAACATCTGATGCTGGTTAAGAACTTGGGAAAATAAATTGTGATCGGATCAAACGACTGAGATCCAGGAGATTCTGTAATAACTGTCACAGTAACACCAGGCTGAGAGCCCATGATCTTACCTTTGGGGATAGTGATCTGGCAGCCCAGGTCATAGTCCTGGTGTAACCGGTTGTAGGCCACCTCCTGCAGCCTCACTCTCTCCAGTTCTGACAGGCTCTGGATGGCCACCGGCTTGAGCCGCACACTCCTTCCAGACAGGCTATTCCAGGTGAAGTCACCCTGCAGGAGAGCAGAAGAGAATAAACGTCATGCAGCAAGCCTACAATCATCTAAATGGAGTGTTACTTCATTCTGTTATGCTTCGTTCCACTCTGGCTTATCGCGAATGCAGATATGGATACACAGTACCAAACACAGGGCTCAGATAAATGATCAATCAGGTTCTACTTTACAGCATGTTGATATTAATAGTAAACACACTGAAATGTGCGGTCCAGTTGATCATGCCTGCACACCCCCTTGTGTAAAAAAAAATAATAATAATAAAATAAAATATTCGGCAGAATACAAACCGGATTTCAAAAAAGTTGGGACACTAAACAAATTGTGAATAAAAACTGAATGCAATGATGTGGAGTTGCCAACATCTAATATTTTATTCAGAATAGAACACAAATCACAGACCTGAAGTTTAAACTGAGAGAATGTATCATTTTAAGGGAAAAATATGTTTCAAAATTTCATGGCGTCAACAAATCCCAAAAAAGTTGGGACAAGGCCAGACGTCTGGGGACAGAGGAGACCAGTTTCTCAAGTTTAGGAATAGGAATGCTCTCCCATTCATGTCTAACTGTTCAACCGTCTTGGGCCTTCTTTGTCACACCTTCCTCTTTATGATGCGCCAAATGTTCTCTATAAGCAAGCACATAAGGCCATGCCTTAGATAGCCATTGGACTTCACATAAACAGCCTTAGTGAAGTTATCCAGGGAAACCTATGCATGAAAAGCAAGAGCGTATAATTAGCATGGACTGAAGTGATGTGTCCCCATCAATATCCAGCGATTATTGAGTTGTCCCCACCAATAATTTGATCCCCTCTAAAAAAAAAGACCCAAATCGGTCAACGTCTGCTTAACCTAGAGGAGCAGAAAGGTCATATGGCCAATGTGTTTGGCTTTGCTTTTCCTAGCTGTCATGTGAGACTCTTTAGCAACACCAAAACCATAAAGAAAGCTTTCCAGTCATATGAGACTCACTGTGCAGGGGGGCGTGGCAAGGTGGGATAGATTCATAGGTCCCCACCAACGTCAGGAGCAAATCTACGCCCTTGTAAAAAGCATACATCTGTCAGAAATATGGGCGGTGTTGATGGCGGGCAGCACTGTGGCGCGAACTGGCCATGAGCCTGAAGCAGTTTTAGAAAGCACGTATGATTTACGTTAATCCTCTAATCTGATCATGAATGGTTTTACTTCCACCACTTCGTTTTCCTCTCTGAAAGCTCTCTTATCGAAGCCATTCTTCCCCTCCTCTTTGTGGGAGGATGGAATGAGGGAGACTGTATTTTGGGTTATAAATCCTAGTGCCAGCCTCCAAGGATATCTGCACTTTGGAAATGCTATTATCCAGCGAAGAGGAATAAGTCAATGTGTTCTAAACTTGAGCAAGCAAACATCTTGCATTTAAAGAAAACAATCTCTGGATTAGATCTTCCTGAGTTGCACAACGTTGAGGCAGATTTTTCCTTCTTCCCATGTGTGCCAAGTGGGTTGTTTCTCGGTTTCCTGTCACATCCTCACGAGTGCACATGAATTACATGCTGAACTCGCATACGACGCGGATGCAGGGAGTCTTCTCAGAGGCGTCCCTCTTTGCCTTTTGCCTTCACATGGAGTTATTCTTGCAAACGGGATGTCTTTGGCTTTTACTACTCCATGTTTTGAGTTGACGGCCCATAAAATCACAACAGCCCCAGCGTGCGGAGCGCCTCTGGGGTTGCGATGACGCAAGGCCGGCGTCCAGAGCCAGCAGTTAGTACCGCTGAGGAGAACAGCACAGCGAGGGCAAGAGAAATAAAAGACGAGTGTTTGTGTGTTCTTGTGTGTGCGAGACAGAAAGAACTCCAAGCCCTCCACTCTCAGCATGTGCGTAACTGCACGCTCTGTCTCTCCTCTCCAAAAGAAAACACGAGGTCAAAGTTGAAGGACCCGGTCCAGTCATGTGGGGCCGTACCTCCGGACGCCATTATGTCCCTCAATGAGGGCTGGCTGCAAAGATTCCTTTTTAGAAGGACACGGCTCCTCAGAGAGCTCGCAAATCATGGTGCTGGCAGTGATGCAACAGGCTTCATACAGCTTCATACATACTTCATACTATATGCATGTTGTTATACATCTAGATTTATATGTCTAGGTTTACTGTGCTTACTGTTGCTGCATTTGTTTATAGTAAAGGACATAATCTAACAAAGTGGAACATTCTTTATTGTTCTATATGTTTATTCTGTTTGAACTGGTAGGAATATCACAAGTCAAGCAGTTGTTGCACTTGATCAGTATTCTGATTAAACAAAACAATACAACTGCGCATGGAATAAGCTAGCGCACCTGCACCCCCCGCCCCCAACATACTAGAGGTGTAAGAAAATATTGAAAATCAAATATCAGGATATTTTGTTTAGTGATACTGTATTGATTCTCAAAAACACAGTATTGATACACAGATTCCTGGCAGACGGTGAATCATTTTGTGTTGTGTTTAAACCTCTGACCACTAGATGGCAGTGCTGTAATCCATTTTCAGCTCCACTCCAACATTAACAAGCAGCACAAGGGCGCAATGCTGTTGTAAACACCGGCAAACCTGTTCATACAGTGGTGTGTTTTAATAGTAGGATTTAAAAAATCACAATATATCATGATACTGTATATTGAATCGTGGCTGCTGTATCACGATATGTATTGTATTGGCAGGTTAATAAAAATAAAATACATAAATAATGTATTTTATACCGTGTCCCACGAGAAATGGTGCCTCATGCATATTTAATGTAGTAACATTTTTTTTTTTCTGGGGGGCGGCAACTACCATCTGGTCCATGTGCTTAAAAGACATACTGCTGTCAGTTATCTAAACGGCTCGTGTTTATTTTTACGAAGTTAGTGTTTCTTCCAGACCTGTGGCCTGTGGTGTGTGTCTCTCATCTATCCACAAGGGGGGATTGTCCTGATCCAAAGTGGATGGGGCACAGCAGCAGAATGCCAAGAAAGAGAAAAACAGCTGGAGGAACAGAGACGCCTGCCAGGGCACGTCCGTGAAAGCACATCTCCGAGCCGCACACTCTGCGCTTCCCCAATTGTGCGGCCCTTGGACCTAACTGTGACTAAAGTATCTTGGCACCCGTGGACATCGGTGGAATGCGGGCGAAAACAAACGCTGGATTTAATTAAGGCAGAGATGCTTCAGTTCAGCTCGCTGCCCCCATCGACCTTGATCTGTTGCTGACAGTTTTTCTTCGGGGGCATCAGGAACTCAAACTAACATCTCTCTGGCTTTGCCCCTATGTACAATCAAACAGCAACACTATCACTTTTCAGCTCACTCTTGCGTCAGCTGTCCTGGTGCACTAAACACTCTCGTGCCCCTTTTATAACGTTCTTTCATAATCTGTTTATGAATATCCAGCTTCTTATCTTCAGTGCCTAACATCCTGTCTACATCCTACTACAACCCAGTGTCAACCAAAGGAGGACGGATTTCTTCTACTGAGTCTTGGCTCCTCTAAGTTTTTCTTATAGCCTTATTTTCATATTTGCCACCATCACCCTCAGCATGTTCATTAGGGGGTTAAGTGTAGATTTCATTGAAGCTGCTTAGCAACCGTGTATTGAACTGAATCATATTGACGTCACCTGCCATCTTTGCATACCTCTACAGCAGAAATCTGCAGAGACAGCTCAGCATTTCTTACCTGTTCATGCCACCAAAAGCCCTGCCATCAGAGCCACTTCCTGTTTTTCAAACAAGTTTCTTTGGTTTCCACCACTTGTTCATGAAGTACACTTCAGGGTGATACTCTGTCTTCTGACTGTACACATTTTCACAGAGGACAAGCTGGCATATAAGTAGCTGCTATTAACTTTTTTATTTTGTTGATTATATGCAGCTATTCAGTTATGAGTCTGTAGTAGCCAGACAGGCTGATCAGCTGTTTCTTTCTAGCGGACCAGTGACACAACTCAAACTCAGATAAACAAACATTGCTCACCACACGTCTTCTAAACGTGATATGGCATCATTCAACAGTCAGAACATTTGTTTTTTCTTATACAACACACGACATCTCAACATCTCATCTTAATGCTTTTGTTAGTTTGTTTTATTAATACCTTTTTGCCTCAGCTCAGCCATTTCATGTCTCAGCTATCTCACTGGGTGCTGATCATCTTAGGAACTCCTCAGCTACATCCAGACACAATTCAAGACCTTCTATTCAAAATGCTTCATTGAACTTGTAGTTGTTTGGAGGTGCAGCCTTATAGCTTCTCTCTTACAGTCATGTAATCTCTCCTTATACTACGACTATACACTGAAGGAGTGATGGGAACTCGTAAATGACAGATATGCATCACTCACAAACATAAACTGGAGAGCTATGAGCATGTTCTGGTCCCCCCCTGAACTTCTTTCCACCTTTTCCTCCATTCGCCCCATGGCTTACGCGGGGACGAGCTGCAGCTCAATACATTCCACCCGAGGGCCTAAGAGGCCTCGCTGGGCCTCTTAGGCCTAAAATATGAGGCATGTAGTATGTAGGCACTCTCAATGACTTCCATGTGGAGGAAAATGCTCTTTGAAGAGACAGCAGATGAGCGAAATAAAAGCATTCAAGAAGCCTTGCATACCTTTACCTCTGACTTCATATTATTATAATTTCCTTCACAGAGTATGTAAGAGGATAAAATACAGTTTCTCACTTTGCTACAGTCAAACAGATCAACAATTACTGCGAATGACCTGGCAATGAAACTGTTACTGAAACAATTACCAGATAAATTAACATGTTCTAGTTTTTTTGTCACTTTATTTCATCTATGCTTTATTTCTCAACTATCTGGTAAATCTATCTGGCGATGTAATGATATTTTATGATTAGAATTATAAAATATGCCACTATGTGTTTCTGTGGATATCATCAGTACTACAAAGAACACTGACTAACTACTCGGTTCAGTATAACTACATGTTCCTACCTCCAAGTTGTATCATTACTTGAGCATAAATTGATCTTTAATTGTTTAATAGGATTTAGTGCAGTGTTACTAAAGACTGTTGTAATATTTTTTATAAAAGTAATTTGATATGTACCATTACAGGTCATTTGTACTAAATATTGTGATGCATATTGTGTACTGTGTACTACTTTTATAATTATTATTATTAGACAACATCAAGCATCTACAGAGAATCCCAAGTGGACTATCAAAACAAAGAGCAATGTTTTTATATTCTAGTACTGTCTTCGTCATGTTGGTCCTGCTGACTTTCAGAATAAATCACAAGTTGTGACAGTAAAGCAAAAACACATAATGAATAATAGTGGATAATACAAATGAGACATTTACAGCTGAAATTATCACATGAACACACTTAAACAGTACTGCTATTGAAAGAAACCTAGCCTGTTTGTGCTTCAGACAGTCATTCGTGGCCATGTTTATATACTCTACAGATCCCTTTAACCTACTTATTCAATTTCCACTGAAATAATATGCTCCTTCTGTCAGGTCTCTTCAGCCTGCTGTGTGATAATTCAGTGTTATCTCTCCAACTGCAGGGACAGAGTCTCAGCTGGGGGATCATCAGTATCATTACTGAGTTCCTCACTTGACTAGAAACACCCCAGTGGTTTTACTTTACCCTGAGATTGCCATTTGTTGGCCCTTACATACAGATAGTAATTAAAATAGCATCAGCTCCAAACCTTTTCAGTTATTGTTTTCAGTTATTGCATTCTAGCTGATCTGAGTTGCAATCCTATGGTGTAAATAAAGTGATAAATAATGTGTGCACTTATCTGAATGCAGCTGCTACACCTGTTCCAAAATATCATAGCATAAATATGCAGGACTCATTGTGCTAAACAGACAGTTGCCACTTACTTTTGATGTACTTGAATAGGCACCTGATTTTCATTTATGAATTCAAAATACCAGTTTGTCCCATTAACCCTTCGAGGCTGATGCATAAATGAATAACCATGTCTCCATTAATAAGGAACATCCCTAAAACTACAGGAAACACAGAGTAGAATATGTTTGTATGACACTTAAACTAAAATGATACACTAAAGATCCAGTAAGGCTTGAATAAAAAAAATAAATAAATAAAACACAACTTTAAACTGCTGATCAGACCAATCTGAGAACTGTGAAGTGGTTTAACACTCCTAGCTTGCTTCACCACTGAAACTGAACTAAAATTATTATTCAGCTTTCATGTGATGCTACCTAAATAAAAAACAGATCAAACAGATATCGACGAACGAAAAAATGTGTAAAAGAATAGATAAACAGACGTGCAAACAGATTAATGGATGTAGTAGTTTGTGAATAAAGGCACAGACTAATAAACAATGTTGTTGTCAACCAGGGGGTCTAACTTGCTAGCTTTTGGTTATACAGGGTTAGTTTCACCTCGCAAAGTTCTGGAATTGTTTTGTGTGGGCCGGGCCAGAGTCGTCAAGCTTGAGATTGGTTAGGAAAAGCCTACAGAAGCATTACCCAAAATTAGGACCACCTAGTTTACATTTGTGGAGAGAAATATGGGAAAATACGGAATTTATTATACTAAAGACATTCATAGCACATACTTTGCACATGTATACTGTAACCCAAAGAAAGCGCTGATTTACCTGGTACTTGGTTTGTAATCCAATCTAACAAAGCTGAAAATCCATAGATTTGTTTTGTTTTGTAACAGTAAATGGTAATTGATAAAGGAAGTCCGGTATATTTTATGGTTTTAGAAAACACGGTAGCACAGAAAAAGCACCAATCCTACATACTCATACCATTTACTCTGGCCAACAAGCGAGTTCTTCGGCAGAAGAGATAAAAGAACCACCAGCTAATTCTTAGAACAGGTTTTCAGCAGAAGGGTTTAAAAGCAGACAGTAAGCAAATAATGGTGTTTATTTTGAGGCTTTGGTGAACAGGAAGTATTAAGAATCTAGTGTGTTTCGCACTGTTCAGTTAATCTACAGACTGTGAGCCGTGGCTATACATATTAGCCAGAACAGGCGCCCATCAGCCAATTAGCATCGAAATTAGTAACGCAGATTCATGATCCCTAATCACTACTGTAGTGAACTCTATGTTCTGGAGACTTTGTGTTAAAGGCCAGTAGTACTCCAATGGGAGAGAGTTCTGAGACAGAAACGGAACAAAACACTCAACAGTCACATTTCGCCTAAATAACTCTAGTCTGGTCAAACAGTGGGCAGAGTTCACAGGTCTGAAGCTTTTTGGGAAAAAAGAGAAACAGATAATTGTCAAGTAAATTTATTGGGAGGTTTTCTAGAAACTGCTGAGAAAAGATTCAGGATGTGCTTCATTCATTGCTTCTCATCGCAGATGCATCACCAGCCCTTACTATACGCTCAGCGCACTCGGGCTGCAGCTACCAATTAACGCATGGTAAGCAGATGTTGATGCTCTGCGAGCTCAATTATACAGGATGTGCTTGGGTTTTTGCACAAGCGAGGGCAAATCACGTAATGTGAGACAAAAAGAAATGTACGTTTCCACGGCAACAGGTACACAGAGGCGCGTGTATAGCCGGATCTGTACTAGGGTCCCCATGACAACCACTCAGCGCCACAAACACACATCACTGACCATCGCTGACCGCGGCATAAGGACCATCAGCAGCAAACGACAGGTCACACAATTAGGGGGGCTAAATTTGTACCCCGCGTGTGGACGCCGAGTGTCCTTCTGTTTATTTTGTCTGTGTCATCTGCAACAACTGCATATGTTTACATCGCTTGGTTACTCAGAACTGGCAGCTTGCATCTGAAAGAAAAGGGAAATGAGATTCTGAATCACATCTCGTTGAGTCATACTTTTTCCTGAAGGTGTGGCTCACTAGAAAGTCATATTTATCCTATTCCTATATTTATCTTATAGGCACTCTGCATACCCAGAAAGCTCAGCTGGGACCGAAATGAATTCCTACTCCCTCAATAATATTGTGTTCTACAGGGATACACTACTTCGATTATTCTGAATGAATAGGTACATGCGTCAGTGTTCACCTGTTGGTGTCCAGCACTGTCTGGGTCAGTAGCGGGTTTTCCATTCACAAAACCAAAACACTTGAAAAAGAAATGCCTGTAGCACCAGCTGGAAAAGATAGAATATCACCAAAGCTGAAATGCAACAAAGGGAGATGGAAAAGGGTTTTAATAGGGCTGCAGCTAACACCTAATTTCTTAATTGATTAATCTACTGATTGGTTTTTCGATTATTATATTACTCTAATGTGAGTGTTTTAGGAATTAAAATTTTGTATTATTTTGTTATGGATTTGTAACCAATGGATGACTGTATATATATATACACACACATTAGAGTAATCTAAAAATATTTATTAGATTGGTTCCAAATCCATAACAAAATAATAAAAAAATGATTCAAATTATTCAAATTTTTTAATTTTTAAATGTAAAATTTTTTTTAAGCACAAGAGAAATATATATAAATGGTTAAAGAGTAAAAGTCTACACTCCGACTACTTTTAGAGGCACAAATGACACGTAGCCTACACACCTTACAGACAAGTAATCGGACAGTTTGTGGACTATATATTTTGTCAAAGAGCTGTTTGAGAAGCAACTACGTGTGTTTTAAAGCTCCCGCGGTATCGAGAACAGTCTTAGGTTCTACACTGGACGATTAAGAAACAGTTAGCAATGAAACTTTTTTAAGTTACTACTACTGAAAGAAACATGTTACACGTGTTAATAACCTTAAAACAGGTAAACAGGTGCTGTCCTGCTGCTGTGTTGATGAAGCTCTATGGGATGTTTGATCTTCAAGGTCTCGTGTGTAGCAGCTGTACTGTTGTGATCATCTCCACTGTGCAGAGCTGACAGAGCACCACACTGTTGTGTTTCTGTGTGAAACACTCCCACAACTGTAGATGCACGCGAGAGATTGTTCCTAGCTGCAGCTTGCGCTCCGGATAAATCCATGCTTTCAGTAGACGCGGCCACCTTTGCGATGCATCGACGCACGTTATGCTATTCGACGTAATTTCGTAATCAATTCCGTTGCCGCGTCGCCCCAGCCCTAGTTTTTTAATAAATTAGGAAGTTTCAGGCCATAAAGTCACATGATTCTGTTCAACCTGATTATAATGCTGGCCATACAGCATAAACACAACAGTGAACTGCTGTTACACCAAACGTGCTACCCACAACTGTATACTGTATACATCTGAGCAGCTTACGTAACACAATGGCAGTTCTCTGAGCGACTGGCCCAAGAGATGTTGCTCAAGACATTTCAGAATGCTGAATCCAAAGCTGGTTTGAAAAATGAGACTAGTGCAGTGTGTTTGCTTTTGCAGATGCAAAGTGAAAAGAAGCTAAAAGGAGGCTTTTTATATGAATTTCCGTTCCACCCTAAATGGCACATCAGTTACGTTCAGGCACCATTTAAGCTAAAATGGGAAATTCAAACTTCATGACGGTGGACGTTATCAGGGTGACAGACATTACAGTCCTCACTGGGTGAACTACTGCTCGTGTATCTTCCTTGTTCCGATGCAGCCTCTACTCTAATCATGGTAGTAATGTAATCTGAGGTTTCTTCACCTAACTGTGGTGGATGAAAACGGGATCTAATCAGCATTACTCTCCTGCCAGGATGTTGAAAATGCACATGATATTTGGAAATCAAGCTAGTGAGGCTTAAGAAAAACATTTAAAAAGTGCAAAGGGGTAGATACTGGAGGGAGACGTCCTAAACTTGCTAATCATGATGAATTTTTATACTGTGATAAACAATATACTTTTCTAAGCATATAAGCAAACACTGACTGAGCAACTGTTTTAATACAAAGAGAGCATAACCAGTCCCCATTTCACTATTGTGAAAAAGTATCATCTTATAGTATTTTTTACTCTAATACATCATACAATTCATTGTTAAACTGTACAGAACTGCTGTTGTTTCTTAACAGGGAGTCAAAAATGGCTTCAAATGGCTCAGTAAACAGTCCTCCGAGACGGGCAATGCAAACATGTATTCAAATGATGTCCACTAATAACTAAGCTGTGCAATAGACTGAAGAACTGTATTTACACTGTCGTAGTTCAATAAGCAGTGTTTAGTTTATAGAACCATATACCATGGATCTCTTGTTCCTCCTTTATATACAAATATTACATTTTACAAAAGGACAGTAAAACAATTCCAAAATCCTGGACTGTTACATAACAGTCGTGACTGATTTATACTTAGTCCCCAAAACGTGCATACACAAGCTCGAATTCTAGCCCAATGAAACAACGGCAATAAAGGAACAACAACAAATCTATCGTGAAAAAATCAAAGGTAACTGAACTGTCAACAGCTATGACTGATGCTCATCCTTAAACTAGGCTTAAACAGAATTCCTATTCAACCTCTTGATTAATGAATGTTCATTTCCACTTTAAATGCTACAGGTCGTACAAACGCCGGATTGTAACTGCAGCAGAAAATTCACAAAACAAGTGACAACTAAAAACGGAAGCTGTCTGTAACAGCAGGAGTTTAACAATAACCACCAGAAAACTAATCATGTGATGCCTACCGCTGGGCTGAGTCATTACCATCACCATCACACTTCTTTCTTTTTTCTTCATTTTCATGGTGAAAGTTGATTTAGTGTCATTCATCATGCTTGGCATTAGTTTACTACTTTACTGACTGCTCTCTGTCAGTGAGCTGAAGAAGACTAGATCGTAATTGTAGCTGAAATCTGTTAATTTAAAAGACTGACTGTGATGTCATATCTACCATGGCTCTCTGAGTGATGATAAAAAAACTGATGGTACTTTGTGACGCCCCTAGAAACTGAACTGTGTCCAGAGTCACAGAGTGCTGGTCTTACTGCTCCAGACTTCAGAATAAACTGTGTTTAAAATGTTTTTCTTATTCTGAATGGTTATGACTGAAAGGCATTAGATCCCGAGAGCTGCACCAACAACTAAAGTGTTTAGTGTGTTCCTTTAAATCATCACTGTGTTGGGCTTTAGGTGCTGTTCTGTTGTTTGCTGTGAAGTGAAATTAAAGATAAACCGATATTTACACAAACCGAGAAGACGAGTGTAGTCAGAGCATCCATATGCCTGCGCGAGTCGCGTGTTCACCAGAGTCTACTTTTATTTAAAAAAGCGATGGTTCTCAATCTTTGGACATTGCCGGACCAGTTTGCGGCGGCCGTAAGGCTGAATGCTGCATGCTGGTGCTGTGCAATGTTAAAGCGGTGATTTTCACCACAGTAAGAAAAAAAGCTGCCACAGTCCCATTAAATAGCACCCTAATCCATTTTAAGTGCCCAGGGATCCATTTTAATCACAGCCATTTTATTACATCAGCCAGACAAGTCTAGTCCAAAACTAAAGAAGTAAACTTCACATACCAAGCAGGTCTGCACGTCTACATTTGAGAAAAAACTAAAGTTTGCTTTCTAACTTACAGAGCACAGCAGGGGTGTTTAATTAGAGTCAGTGAGGTCCAGTCAGAGGAGATTTCCTCAGGCCGAGGTCCGGACCCTCATCATTTCTAACTGTGTCCTGTAGCCTAGAATCAGCATCTTATACCATCAGCTACTGAAACACCAACACATCACACATACCGTTCAGTATATTTCAGTATATTTACTGTTTAAATGCTGAACTGAATGTTAGGGCGACATTAAAAAACAGAATGCTTTTTTAAAAAGTGCATCTTAAAGTGTTTATTTATAGAAACAGTAAATAAAATATACTCCTTGTTAACTCAGTTTCACATCTGGACCTGTTGGTTTGGAGCTGCCTGTGAAGAATATTCTCTGACTCGCTTTACTCTCTGACTCGCTTTATTCTCTGACTCGCTTTACTCTCTGACTCGCTTTATTCTCTGACTCGCTTTACTCTCTGACTCGCTTTACTCTCTGACTCGCTTTATTCTCTGACTCGCTTTACTCTCTGACTCGCTTTATTCTCTGACTCGCTTTACTCTCTGACTCGCTTTATTCTCTGACTCGCTTTATTCTCTTTATTCTCTGACTCGCTTTACTCTCTGACTCGCTTTATTCTCTGACTCGCTTTACTCTCTGACTCGCTTTATTCTCTGACTCGCTTTATTCTCTTTATTCTCTGACTCGCTTTATTCTCTGACTCGCTTTATTCTCTGACTCGCTTTACTCTCTGACTCGCTTTATTCTCTGACTCGCTTTATTCTCTGACTCGCTTTACTCTCTGACTCGCTTTACTCTCTGACTCGCTTTATTCTCTGACTCGCTTTATTCTCTGACTCGCTTTATTCTCAGACTCGCTTTATTCTCCGACACGCTTTATTCTCCGACTGGCTTTATTCTCCGACTCGCTTTACTCTCCGACTCGCTTTACTCTCCGACTCGCTTTACTCTCTGACTCGCTTTATTCTCAGACTCGCTTTATTCTCAGACTCGCTTTACTCTCTGACTCGCTTTATTCTCTGACTCGCTTTACTCTCTGACTCGCTTTACTCTCTGACTCGCTTTATTCTCTGACTCGCTTTACTCTCTGACTCGCTTTATTCTCTGACTCGCTTTATTCGCTTTATTCTCTGACTCGCTTTATTCTCTGACTCGCTTTATTCTCTGACTCGCTTTATTCTCTGACTCGCTTTACTCTCTGACTCGCTTTATTCTCTGACTCGCTTTACTCTCTGACTCGCTTTATTCTCTGACTCGCTTTACTCTCTGACTCGCTTTATTCTCTGACTCGCTTTATTCTCTGACTCGCTTTATTCTCTGATTCTTTATATTCTGACTCGCTTTATTCTCTGACTCGCTTTATTCTCTGACTCGCTTTATTCTCTGACTGGCCTTATTCTCTGACTCGCTTTATTCTCTGATTCTTTATATTCTGACTCACTTTATTCTCTGACTCGCTTTATTCTCTGATTCTTTATATTCTGACTCACTTTATTCTCTGACTCGCTTTATTCTCTGACTCACTTTATTCTCTGATTCTTTATATTCTGACTCGCTTCATTCTCTGACTCGCTTTATTCTCTGATTCTTTATATTCTGACTCACTTTATTCTCTGACTCGCTTTACTCTCTGACTGGCTTTATTCTCTGACTCGCTTTATTCTCTGACTGGCTTTATTCTCTGACTGGCTTTATTCTCTGACTCACTTTATTCTCTGACTCGCTTTATTCTCTGATTCTTTATATTCTGACTCACTTTATTCTCTGACTGGCTTTATTTTCTGACTGGTTTTATTCTCTGACTCGCTTTACTCTCTGACTCGCTTTATTCTCTGACTGGCTTTATTCTCTGACTGGTTTTATTCTCTGACTCGCTTTATTCTCTGACTCGCTTTATTCTCTGACTCGCTTTATTCTCTGACTGGCTTTATTCTCTGACTGGTTTTATTCTCTGACTCGCTTTATTCTCCGACACGCTTTATTCTCCGACACGCTTTACTCTCTGATTCTTTATATTCTGACTCGCTTTATTCTCCGACACGCTTTACTCTCTGATTCTTTATATTCTGACTCGCGGTCCACCTATTAGTGACTTCTGGCGTATGGAATTTGATTTATAAAAAGAAGAACACTCTTAACAGTTACATAAACCTATATGATCTAGTAGTTACATTTATAAAGTTTAATAAACTGACAACTCTCACAATCCAAGTTTTTTTCAAGTTTTCAAGTTTAATTCAACATTTTGAATTATTATTATTTTTTGCTTTAAAATGCTTTCCTCTAACGTTTCAAGCACTGTACCGTCTACGTGCAGCACCATAAAGCTCAACTTCCTCCACATCACAGCAGCCCACTTCAGAGAAGGACTGTTATTGTTTTGAAGCTCTGAAGTTTGCACATTCCTGAGATTCACTTTTATCTAACTTTAGGCCCACGCAGCACATGTCCAACACCCTGCCTAAAATGAGAGGGACAACAGATTGTGGTATGACGCAAAGGGCTTTTTAAAATTTTTTTTCTTGCCTTAATTGAATTACAGCCATGGTGAATGTGCCACACACACACACACACACATGCATGCAATCTCAGTGCTAATAGGAGGCATTCACAACATCTAAATGAGAGGAACACCATATCAATCTGAAACAAAACAAGTCTTGTCCAGCTGGGCCGGTGCAACTAGAGCAGAGACGAATGTTTCCGTAGTGTGGAACAAAAGATCATGCCCTCTAACTGTGAACGCTGAAGGAATCAATGAGTGTGATGAGCTTCATTTATGGAGCAAAAGCCAGGAATACATATTTCTAATCAATCTGCATGTGTGCATGACTGCTGTTAAGGGTTACAGTCATGTGTACGGGCAATATATAATATACATTAATTCATTAATAAATATATTGATTAAAAATACTACTAATAGTAATAATACTAATAACAAATAACAAAAAAATTAAATATAAGTATGTATATTAGTATATTAGTATACGTATATAAGTATATTAGGGTATGCTAATGTACAGTTTTACTGAATGAATGTTTCTTCTAAGGATAGTTAATAACCTTTACTATTGGCCACATTGATATGTCACTTCACTTAGACCTTAGCACAGCCTTTGATATAGTTAATCATAATATCTTACTATCCCATCTTGAATCCTGCTCTGGCATTTGTTACTGAGGTCTGGTTTAAATCAAATCTTACTGACGGGCAGCACTTCTTTTTCACTGGCAAATTCAAATCTCACACTGCTCCAGTACCACAAGGTTCCGTGTTAGGTCCCCTTCTGTTCGTCATGTAAATGCTAACCTTTTGCTCTCTAATCTTTAACCATGGTCCGAATTCCCAAATTGTTCCTCTACCAATCTTCACAGTCTGCTAAGCTGTTACAGGACATTAAAAACTGAATGTCATCAAATTTCCTAAGTTAAACAATCACAAACCAGACATCTTGCTGATCACGCCAAGGCTAGTGTCTTGTGACTTTGATGGCACAACAGTATCTCTCTACACTACTGTTAGAAAGCTTGGAATTATCTTTGACTGTACACATATTAGTTTTACATCAAAACCAGCCTCATACCATCGATAATGCTCATCTCAGAGCCTCTCTCAGCTGATTAGGTCTTAATTTTTTTTAATACACCTTTTAATTCACCTCAAACTACAGAAGAAAACAGCACCATATCCAAAACTCTGCTGCCTGACTGCTAACCCACACCAGGAAACCTGTCCATATATCTCCCGTCCTACAGCAACTTTACTGCTTTCCAGTTATAGCATGTATCCATTCATCTAAACACCTGCTTGCTCATTTGTATCTTCTGACACCAGCCTCTCTGACATTAAACTCACAAAACTCTCTACGGCTGGAGATAGACCACAGTTGTAATTGCAGGGGCTTTCCTAGAAATATGTTTTTAAGACAATTATGTTTCAATTTATGTAGCTTCCAAATAACGCAACCTTCCAAGCACTGGGCCTGCTGTCAGATCGTGAGCTCAATCCTCAGCAATGCCACAAACATCCAGCGCAATAGGCCTAACTGTCTCTGGGTATGACGACCCACCATCTTTCCAAACGCTGAATGTGATGTAAGCCAGCTGATGTAACAGTCTTGGCAGTTAGCACTCTCCTCTGTTCATGTTCAGTTGTCCAATATCATTGAATTAGTAGCTGCTTGAAAAAGATATGTTGGTGCTTCCTATGTCTCGTAGGCGTTACCCTCCCAACCTCATGGGATGGGGGAGACCTAACTAGTTAGTGGGAACTGAAGAAGTTTAAATCGGCAGTGGGGAAAACAGATTCCAAATCTAAGATTTTAAATACATATGAATGTTAAAGCCCTATTCTTCACGAGCGACTGGAGCTGATCGTGCAAAGCTGTATCAAGATGAATGAGCTGCTGTTTGAAGAATATTAAATGTAGGATTTTAGTCCCAGTAGTCTCGGCTGTAGTCACGGCATTACAGGCCGTCTGGTATGTCCACACATTTGACTTCCTAGTCTGGACGACTAGGAACATTCTTTTTGGCCAGTTATGAAATACAATTCAACTACTTTACATGCCATGATATTCTGCTGCAAGATCCATCAGGGCTTTCCATAAAATAATTGTAATCTGACCCTAAAAGTGTTTTTTTAACAGCTTGCGCAAGCAGAGGAGTAGAAAGGATGATGCTCAGTCAGTCCTGGTATGAAAAATCTCGCTCTCCAGAAAGAAATATGCACATGTGTCACAGAAACATCTGCTCTGTGAACAAACATGCCTGCTCCCAGAATTCTCTGAGGAGGACACTGGACACATGCATCTGTGCCTGTGAGGTAAGACGCTCCGAGCAGAACTGGAGAAGGGAAGGGGCCTTCCATTGATACACTGATAATCTGGGGAATGAATATACAAGAGAGATGTCTCGGTCTGGTTTCTGGCCATTCTGCTTTGCTTTCTCTTCAGGTCTCGGACAGCTCGTGTCCGGCTAGAACACTGCTGGGGTTAACATCTGGTGGCAATTATGAACACTGGCAGCACTGGCCTGTCAGAGAAGAAAGATTAATGCTCCTTTCACCTGCTGCTTCAGATCTATCGCCCTCTTGACACTTGATTGGTGGGAGAATGGGGCGGACCAGATGACGTCAACGGCAACAAATAGCAAATGAATCCGGAAGATAATGTGATGAGGCAAGATGCTGAATTAAACACTGTCAACACAATGAAAACACAACCTCAAGTGCGTGACAGAATCAGGGAGCATATGTAAGTGATATTTTCAAATGAAACTA
This sequence comes from Megaleporinus macrocephalus, assembly GCA_021613375.1. Lineage (NCBI taxonomy): Eukaryota > Metazoa > Chordata > Actinopteri > Characiformes > Anostomidae > Megaleporinus > Megaleporinus macrocephalus. The sequence continues at coordinate 16,036,177 of CM038722.1, forward strand.
TGAAAGTACAGCTACAACTAAACATAGTTATATAATCATATGAGATGGGGAAAGTATATGGTGGCATATAATGGAGACCACAAAGTCATTTTCTCTGTTAAGGAAAGTGAGTTTTGGAAGTTTAAAGCATTGCTTGAGCTGCGCATCAACGTCTGGAAGCAATCTGGAAGCACCTGCAGGCCATCACCACAAAGATCCCAACAGTACCATGGCTACACACAGCAGCTAAGATGGTGTTACTGTTGCATAATGTGGCGCATTACATAATTTCTGGATGGTTTCTTGGCACCAAATGTATGGTATTAAGTAGGGTTGAGGAATTGGAACCAGCAGCAGCTGGCAAACAGTCAATTTATTATTTTCATTTGGGCCAATCTGTGTAGAAAATTAAAAGTATTATGCTTTTATGCTGAAGTTAAGCTTTTTAAATACTGACACTGCATTTACGCCAAAATGCTGAAACATAGTTGTGCTAAACAGAGTCACTTCTTACTCTCAATTTACCACTTTATGTGATTTCTAGTTACTAGTTTCAGTTGACTAATATTTGTGATATTATTATGATATTATATATATACTGTGATACCAGTACTGATGAAAGCTATATAGTTAAGACATATCAAATGTATCCAAACAAGCTTAAGCATAATAATAGCATAATAATGTTACAATCCAAAACACTTTTTTCTAAAGATAACTAATAAAAAATAAGAAGTGATTAACAGAAAACAAACTCAATCAATTAGTCAATCAGAAACTGCTACAACATATTATTTAAGACTGAGAGTGTTGGCTGTTTAATTGATTTGACCAACTATAATAAATTGTAATAACAGTAAATGTGAACCTCAAAACCTCAAAGATAAGTAATAAACAAAAACTCTTTTGATTATCTAATTGAAATAGGAAACAAATTTTGATTACAGGTTTTGAAATGTTGTGTTAATAAGCAATATGTGTTATTTATTTTGGATTCTATTGGCTAATAGAAAGAGCAGGTTCTAGTCTGTAATGGACAAATATCAGTCCAAGAACTGACCAGTTTTGACCAGTTCTATTGTAAAGAAATCAGAATCCAACATAAATAACTCTCGTATAATAAATATGGACATCAAAACCATCAACTGCTTAGTAGTTGGTATACTGTACATGCCTACAATATTTATTATCCTAAAGATGGTCCAGAATAGAACAAGTAAAGCTGGACTAATTTACGGAAACATACCTTAAAAGTATACACAGCTTTTCTGTTTTCTATAACAAACACTCTAAAAACTACCTCCCCCAATGGAATTTTCTGGTCTCATCAAAAGGCAGGTATCTTTCTGCCTCCCCTCCATCCCAATCTCACCTCGTCTTTCTCCACCACCCATCCCATCAACATTTCTCTTTTTTCCTCGATTGCTTCAGCAGCCACTCTCTCTACACCCATGGAATGTGCGTAATCTTGCCTTGCATGCCGCATGGTAAATCCCCCGCTCAGGAAATCAACACCGCGGTGAGCTAATGAAGTTCGGTCATAATTACAACACCCAGCGTGAAGCACTTTCAACAGTCGGGCAACGGGGGAAACAAATTGACAGAAAACTCAACTGCCTTTCCTGCTTGATCAGGACCGCAGGCTCAGCCGAGCAGAACCGGAATAAACGAATGCTAGAAATCAACTTCATTACCACAGATCGCAAAGTTATGGAAAGGAAGCACATGGACGTTTTTTAGACCAGTCATCGTTTCTGATGCTCAAAACCAATATTTTCAGCCGGGTTCAGGAGGGCTTTGTCATGGAAGTTTGGAAGTCGCTAAAAGCCGCGCTGTGAAATGGAGCTGACAGTCCGTGGTAATTTATATCTAACCCCAGCCAATTACCCACCAATACAAACACAAACAGACACTGTGTGCTGCGACCGCAAGAGAAGCTACCCTCAAATTATGGCATGCCCTGACAATGCCACGTCATCCGTCATTGTGTACAGGAGGGAAGAGGAAAGACTGTAATCTAGTATAATTGCTTTGCTATGAGTCTCCTGTCACATTTACTTAACAGATAGTCCGTCCGCTGTGGGAGGGGGAACGTCGTCCCCCCTTCAGCTTTGCGCTGCTGCCTCAAGCCACAGGCAGCTCACCAAAACCAAACAACGGTGAAGAAGAAGTCTGTTAGCTTAAAAGCTGAAGTGTTATTTGATCTGGAACCAGCGACTTCAGCCTAAATCCTAATGTTTACCAGTCGTGCCATAATCGAATGCGATGCTAATTAAATATTTGCATTTTTAAACTAAAATGCTCTTTTGAAATGTCTCGGTTCTACTTGCAAATGAAGCAGATGGTCTCCGAACACTTAGAGGACAATGCAAGCCAATTCACTTGCATCTACCATGTCAGCGCTAAGCCGTGGCATCAAATCTGCTTGTGTTTAAAAGAATAGAACACGTCCCCTGTAATCAATCCTCGATTTGATTGTGTTCCCTGAAATGCACAAATAGGAAACCCATCTGCAACGACTGTTTCACACACATTAAATTTTTACTTAATTTACTTGGAAATAGTGTACTAGTTTCACTAGTCAACCCAGTGCAAATAATCAAGAGCGAGGAGGTGATTTATAAAGCAGGAACTGCCAGTAAACTGCATAAGGTGATCTAAAATTATCGACACACTTCAAATTAGTGCATTTTAACATTTTGCGGTAGTGCACACAGGTGTTCACTACGTGCATGGAACTTGTATAACCTCCAGAAAAGCAATACCAACAGAACTATAGCAGCTATACAGTAAGGCTGTGTATTGGCAAGAACCTGCCAATACAAAACATATCGTGATACAGCCGTCACGATTCAATATATCACAATATATTGCAATACTGCAAGTAAAGTGATATATCGCGATTTTTTCAAATCCTGTTATTAAAACACACCACTACATAAACAGGTTTGTCAGTGCTTACAATAGCATTGCGCCCTTGTGCTGCGTGTTAATGTTGGAGTGGAGCTGATAATGAATTACAACACTGCCATCTAGTGATCAGAGGCTTAAACACAACACACAATGATTCACTATCTGTGTATTGATACTGTGTTTTTGAGAATCGATACAGTATCACCGAACATAATATCTCGATATTTTCTTACACCCCTACTATACAGGAGGTTGAAGTCGCAATACGCAATGCCAAGCATTGGCTTAATACTTGGTGAAGCCTCACCAAGTATTAGGCTGTGAATCAGTGGAACTGTATTCTCTGGCATGATGGGGCTCCATCCACGAGCCTTGTGATGGCTTTGCAGTGATCCAGAACTAATAATTCTAAATTATACCAGACTTCACTAATGCTTCTGTGGTTACATGCAATCAGATCCACACACCAATGTTCCAGTACCTACTGTAAAGCCTTGCCAGAGGCGTAGACGCTGCTACCACTGGAAACTGGAAAAAAATGTTGAATGATTTATGTCTACAAGCCTTTACACAAAGAAATGTACATCCTGGCTCAGATCTTGCAGGTCTTATAGCTGTGCTGCTGGACTTGGATACACTGCTTACTGGACACCTTGGTCTTTACTTATTTTAAATTGCCACCTTCTAACATTTCGTTGTGATGCTGTTACAATGTTTATACTGGCAACTACCTACAATTATCTAAGTGTTCTCCTGCCTTCAAAAATGTGAAAGTGTGGGAATCCAGCACTTGGTGGTTGCCAGTGGCTGAGTAAAGCCAGCATCAGGTCTCCCATATTACAATAACATTTATTCGTTTTGCCAAGCAATTCACACTTGGTGATTCTGTTGCTGTATTTGTAGTCGATATACATAGTGTCCTACTGAGATATGTTCAGGAAACGTTTCTTTTCCATTAGCTTTTTCTCCATAAACATGAAATGTGTCCAACTACATGTGCTTTGGTACAGCAGACTGGGAGAAACGCTTCAAAAGCCCCCACATCCCATCTTTCAAAGAGCACTCAGTAGGACTGTTGTGGTGATTGCCTCTTGACAGCTGTGATGCTGTGACAAGTAAAGGCAAGTAAAAATGATGCCTTTATCCACTTTTCACTCATTGAATGCCATGAGCAGTGGAAGTCTGATGTTTTGCCACAGAGAAAGTTTTGGCACAGGCCAAAGCCCAAAGGTGCCTATAGGAAAAATGTTAAGCACTGCCATTCATACCTTAGGCTAGGCTCACTGAGCCAGACGCGATCTTGTAGTGAGAATACACATCTGGGGACAACGTGTGAAACCGTTAATGGATAGTTGCAAAATCCACCACAAACAAGGGTACGCATCTCTCTAAATTCCTCTAGACCGTGCTCGTTTGAGGAGCAGAGTACAACCAATAAAATAAGCTAGCTAACAGTAATTAAGCTTTAGTGCAAGTGCCAGGAAGACTCCGATGCTGCGTCATTCACTCACTACTCTGGCCAATCGCAATCCGTCACCTGTCTTTAAAAATGACTCGACTTGTCATCCATATCCGCCAGCATCTGCGAGGGTCTGAAGGTTTCAAAACCTGGGCCTGGGACGGGGCCTATGCCAAAAACTCTTCATTTCCTACGAATCATTATCCTTCAAATAGTACAACTAATTGAGGACTAACATATTTTCCAGTCTTTCTAGCAGAACTCTTTTTCCTTTTAAAGAAGTAATGTTCATTCTTACCACACGTGACTTACTGTCTGCACGCAAAACCTGCATCTACATAGTTCATTCGATTTTTTTGGGGAGGACCTTCAGATATGCCACCTTACGATACCTCTGTGCACTTAGATATGCTGTTGGCTTATGCTGAGAACATCACCCCCTATGCTGGATTGGTTAAGAACTTCACACAAGTTTGCTTCCATCCTAATAAATCAAGGTTTCCACCAACATTTAGTCCAGAATGTATCATGGTTGCCCCCAGACCTGAGAATATGTCTGGCCTGAGAGACCAGGCTCAAGAGGGCCTTATAGCTAGTTGGTGTCAAATCAGCAGACAAGGCAGGAAGGCAGAAGATGGGGACCACAAAAAAGAGGAAAAAGGACAAAAACTAAAACTAAACTAAACGCAACTGCTAGGCAACAATCAAAATATGAAACTGCACGATGGAATTTCTCTCTCTCTCTCTTTCTTTCTCTCTCTCGCTCACACATGCGGTCTATCCCACACACATGCACGCACGCATTAGTCTATCAAGTTTCAAGGAAAACTTTGCTTCTCCCACCTTTGCCTTCCAAGGTGCTGAGAGATTAGAGATTGATCGTACGCGGCTCTACCTTTTTTCGGAGGCTCCACAGCTGCACAGAAAAAGAAGCATTTCTTTTCATCATTGCCTTTAATCATGCGCAGCACACTCCCTCGCGGGAAACACAGTCCAACAACAACTCTTTTCCTTCGCTGACTGGACTTTCCTTTGATTTTTAAACACTGTGACCCGGCGATGAAAAAAAACGTAGCGCTTGTGGACTGTTTCACTCATTTCAATTAAAAGGCGTGTAATTAAAAGCTGATTAGGACGGCAGCAGGGTACAAGAGCCTAGCACTCTTTCTCAACGTCCACGCTTAACATGATTATAAAACTGCTTCTTTCAGTACCTGCTCAGAAACCAGAGCACAGACGACAGAAACACTGGAACTTTCTATCAAATATGTTCAGGCAACTTGCTCAAAGGCCACTGTTTTCCTTTTACCAATAGGCCAAATACTCTTTCCTTATCCTGCTTTTGGCAGATGATCTAGTAAATTCTCTACTGGGCAATGTCCCCCCCAAACATGCACCAGGACTTACCATACTTCTGGTATGAGATTGGCCAATTATGTAAGAAACCCCAAAACCTTGGGGTTTCTTGGAATGGAATGTCTGAGAATGAATAAGGATGGTGGGACAGCAGCAATGTCAGGCTATGCCTGAAAATAAAGGCTGTTCAGCATCTCAAAGCCAGGTCTTAGTCATTAAACTGGTTTAATGAAATTGGTTTAACATCACCGCAAACAAGTCACCAATACCAACAGTGCTAACTGTGGTCTAAGCAAGCGGCCTTCTCGCCGAGAAGCTCATTCGTGTGCAGGGCTAAAAAAAGGAAACGAAAGTAAGTACGAGCGCTGGTGAGGAAATGAAGTGCATGTGGGCCAACGTGCATCAAGCCTATGAGATTACCATCATTCATCTTGTGGTGGGAGGTCCTGAGAGGCTTCATACATGATAGAAGTTCTCCATAACATTGCATTCCAACAGGTGCCTCACTTCGTAGATATGAGATAAGTTAAGATAGTCTGGGCTTTATTGCCGGCTTTCATGGAATGTTATCTCATGTCAAGATATCGTGCAAATCATTCCACAAGTACTTGTCATGCTTTGAAACTATGCTAAAATAGCACAAATGATTCATTCACTCATACACGAGCCTTTCCTAAGTACGCAGGACATGGGCTTGAACCGCACACAGTATAAATAGCATGTGATGGTATCAAGAGTTTAGTGAAGACAACCTCATGCAGGGTAACCTTGGTCCTGTTCAGCCACCTGCATGTTTACCCAAACCTGCGTGCAAGAACCGCTGAGCTCACTTACACTAAGAGAGCGCTTGGGGCAATACAATAAAGTGGAGAGTGTTGTTTAGTTGAAGATAAGTAAATATGCTCGGTCTCGTGTCGCAGATCAGAATGGAATGTTACGCTGCTTTTGTTGTGGAAAATAAAAACTTCACGTTGGAATCGGAATGTGTAACCCCTTCATGACACCACATTCTTAAATATTTTTTTTCAAGGGGGCAAAAGGTGACGGTTTTTGATGGTTGGGCGATTTTCATGTGTTGTTTTTCTTGCCTGCCTCATTTCAGAGTGACGTCTATGAGGTATTATAAAAAAACCAACAACTAATACATTTCTTGACACAAAGTTCACATGACCGCCCTGATCCTAATCTTTACCATGAAACCAAAATTCCTCCGTATCTTGATAATAGTGGCGCTCCACTATCTGAGTATCACCTAAGCTGTCGGTCACAAGACAAGCCATATGATTCTGTATTGATCCCTTTACAAATCTGGTACAATTCATGAGGCCTACTCGTCAACAGGGCTGTGTAGACTATAAGTACATGAAAAAAAAAACATAGCGTGCTCCTATAGCAACACCATGATAGTCTTTGAAACAAGATTTTTTTGCTTCGAAGACAAGGAAAACCTCCTTCCCATAATGGGAGGAACTTCTAAAAAACCTATAAGTTCTTTTAGTGTGTATTTTTGAGGGTGGGCTGTTTGAAATGTGTTTTCCTCCCCGACTCTACATCAGATTGTCAATACATCATCCAGAGCAGGCTCTCAATACCACATCCCTTTTTGGGGGTAATCCTACATCTCGCATACACAACAACAGCAAATCAGAGACGAGAAATCTGTTTCTAAATTTGTACTTTGAACTAATTAGTATAAATGAATAACACTATGATAAGAGCTGCTCTGTGTTTTTTTTTTTAAAAATGCTTATCTCAGATTTGTTCCTCTGCCACGTCCTGATAAGTAAAATATTTCTATGCTATTTTGGAATATTTCAAGTGGAATATTTCAGTATTTCAGAGGTAGAAGTAGAATATTTCACTGGCTATTTTTTGTTTTTTGCACCTGCTTGATGTTGGAAGACTAAAGATGGAGCAAATTTTTTTTTTATGTATTGTTTGAATTCTACAGCAGAGTTGACAAATACTCACCTGACAGTTTATAAATAAACCAAATACACTAATTAGGTTCTGGTGGTTTTTTGTTGGTTTTGTTTTGTGCTATTTTACATTACACACTTTGGCGAGTGTTGTTTGTTGATGTACCAACCTAATGAATCTGGCTAATGTATAAGGGAGTTTTATAGCTAACGTTACTAGAAGAAGCCAAATCTGATGTGACAGCTAGAACAGCTTTTCACATAACGAAAAGGATACTGAATTACTGAAAAATCCTGAATTCTGTGAAACCGATAAGGCTGAGCGGTGCAATGTCACCTTTACATAATTACCTAACATTACATATAACATACTCAATGCTTGCTTTAGACCAGAAGACCCTTTACAAGCCTGATTAAGACAACAGCACAATGCCTGTGTTGACTGAGTTTACTGAGGTGAGACAAACACACAACAGTGTTGGATGTGAAGTCTAATGCTGCCAGAGAGGGCCGAGAGGAGGAAACTGCTCAACTCTCTTGATTTTGCTGGTATTCTTGGTTGAAGAACAATGATAAGAAGTCCTAGTGATGCGGTATAGGACAGAAAGATAAGCCTTTTCACACTGACATGAAAGCAGCTTCGCCCTCCTAGAAGCATGTCATACAAGTTTGCCGCAGAAACACAAAATTGATCTGAGGTCAGTGTTAAATAAAGCAGTCTTCAAACAACCTGGGAGGCTTTGCTTAAACCTGCCAACTCTCTGCTCTGCTAATCCTATTAGCACACAGCGGCGAGGTGTTTAACTGTGCTGTGCTGTGGACATAGCTTAAAACCGGATACTTCTGTTAACTCTAGCAATTTGAGTTGTACGTGCCACTGAAGGTGACTTCACTTACTACAGATTACCAAACGTGAGATGACAGGTGTTGTAACAGTGTTGAACACTTGTTCTATTATTCACCTGATGTCATACGCAACTTGACCCATGCACCGTCCAGAACAGTTTTTAAGATCTTGATAGCTTAAATGTCTGACAAGGTTAGTAAACATCACTGCTTCTCGGATGGGTAACAGAATTATATGAGTTCTTAACCCTTTCCCCTGACCTGCCCTGGATTAGCGGCACTAACCACAGAGCCGGGGTCGAGGAGGTAAAGCTGAAAGCGTTCTCAGAATGCAGGGTAATGGACTCCTCTGAAGCAGACCAGTGAGGAGAGTTTCATGGTCTACTGGTCCCTCTCAGAGTAGAGGCAGTCATGAGAGATGAGCCAGAAGACGGAAAGGAAAGCTTAGATTGGAGCTGGCCTATAGTTATCTGCATAATTTCTTATCTGGGACCTGACTCACCCTTTGGCCTATCTTGTACGTAAACTTGTGTGTAAACAAGTGACAACAGGCTGAACAGACAATAACAGACATTGTCCCTGCAAAGGAACTGGTCTGATGTCTTGTACAGTCCTTTTTCTACATTCTCTGTGGACAACCACTGTGAGTCTAACTAGAGATGGATGGCATGACACCCATACCATTGTTGAAACCCTAAATATTGGCAGATACCTGAGAAATATTTAACTTTTTATAACTATAACACTTTAAAATGAGCTATTTTTAACTGGAGATAAGCATCAAAAGTAGATTGAGAAACTACTCACTTTCCACAGACAAGTAGAAATAGCCTACACAGCTAACAACATCACATGTGAGAGTGTGCTATTTCAGGCTGGATTAGTTCCACAAGTGAATTTTACTTTATCATAGCCAATGCAGTATTCTTCAACTGAAAGACCCCGATAACCCCAGATATCACTGTGTCTAATCTGAACCTAAAGATAACAAGTGTTGTTATGTAAACTTGTGGGTATTATGACATGTTTCCCACAAACAAATTCAAAATAGTAACATTATAATGATACATATGATGTACGGGTGGCCAATATGACAAAAACATAATACTGTGGCCACAATACACGATATTTCAAGATATTTACTTGTTTCAGACATTTGATCAGTTGGAATTTTGAAAATATTATTTTTAGTCACTAAATCCTGTTAAAAGAGTCTAATAGTCTCACTATTACAACAACCATTCATGCCCTTTGCTCCATCCTTGACTGCATCACTGCATCCACCTGATGTAGCACCTGTACAGCTTCTAAAGCTTTTACCTTCAGACTCAGCTTTAGTTTATTAAACTGTAAATACTGTTCGACCAGAGGAGGATGGGTTTCTTCCTCCAGTTGAGGGAGTTGTTCTTGCCACTTTTGCCTCTGGCTTGCTCACAAGGGATAAAGTGTTGTGATTTCATGTTTTTCATGCTTTTAAAACTCTGTAAAGCTGCTTTGTGACAACATTGTTGTAAAAAGCGCTATACAAAGAAACTTGAGCTGACTTTAAGTGTATTAATGTATTAGCATATTAACTGCAGTTAATACTGCACTACTACATTCAGGGCCTTTTAGCGACTTTCACTTAGCATAAGAAAAACAATATAAGTGAGTTGCTACTCATTTTTGTTCGCCTGTGTGATTTACATCTGAAAAGGAAGCTCTTAGAGATCTCAGAATAAGCTGCTCTACGACCAGTCAAAGCTAAACTGGTTTCACATCTGCAGCTTGGGGGCCCCTTTCCTGGTCGAACAAAAAACTCTTACAAGGCCCAACCTTATCAAACGAAACACTCATGGATCAGACGCGCCAACCTGAACCCATTTTGACATCAGCGAGAATGCTAATCTGAAATTCACAAAAACCTGGTGAGTTGAGTGTGTAACAGCAGAACAGCCTTCGGAAAAACAAATAGAGAGGAACTGGACCAATTACAGATCTGGTTTTATTTCTCAACCATCCCATATCACACATATAATGTCAGTCATTTCTAGTCATTTCTTAAATTCTCAAACAATGTTTAATTAATTCATAGTTTAAATGAAAAATTTGTTGTAGATTCATTTTGTGTTGTGATAGCAGTCTATAGCTCCCACTTCTATGTAAACATGTAAAGAAAAGGTGCCCAGTTAACATTAGCATTAGTAAACATTTGCACACGGTGCTGTGTTTTCATGCTGTGATCGTTTTCCTAAGATTTTACTTTAAAAAATACAAATTGTAGCGCTTTGTTTTTAGTATCTTAATATATCGGAATGTATTGAAATGTAATGCCTGTATCAAGACACATATCGTATCGACAGTTTCATCCCGATACCCAGCCCTGGTCATTTCAAGAGACTGCAAACCAACAGCAACACAAAATAGGCTTTATCACTCTCATTCCTCTTCCTCATTCCGTCCGGCTGGTTCCACAAGAGAGGACAAGGCTTTAGACTCCTATGCAAAGGTAAACAGGCTGAGGAGGATGTGGAAAGTTAGAGAAATGAGAAATGTTCAATGTTAATAACATTAGCCTAACGTTATGTAATCTGCTTGTTCACCAGACATTTAAACTGGCAAAGTAATGTTGAGTTAAATGTCGTGTATGTGTTTATGTGTGTATTTTCTAACATCATTGGTGCAGACAAGGGCGCAAAAGCATGTGAACTGATGCCGGCAAACCGGATATTCCCTTGTTTTTTAAATGAAGCAACGACAGAAAACTCTGCCTCGGTGATTCCGCAGACCGCGGCGGTGAGCAGAGTGTTCCGACGCAAGTTACATTTTTCCTTAGCGGTGGAATGATAATATCGATATTGATTTTTTGGGAGCAATTCCCGAATAACCTTGTATTATATAATCTAATTAAGTACAGAGAGTCCTCCTGCCTTTCTCCACCTTCACCAAACAATCAATGCTGCTAAAACTCTCCACTGAAAAGCGTCTATTTTTGCCGGTAACAGAGTCACCATGCCAAACTTGAACATGAGTGATATGTCCATCAGGCCATCAGACTGTTTAACTCATTCCAGCACAGTAAAAAAAATAATCCTGTAACACTGTTCTACTCCGGACCCCTATATCAGTTATCAGGTATCAGACTGTATCATATTATATATTTATTTTAGATTTATCTGTATAACTGTATGTTATATATACTATACTGTTAACTATCTATAAAATGAGTATACTGTTATTATTACACTAGGAGTAATATATCATATATCATGTATTCAGTCTATACATATAAATAGTGCTGCTGCTATTAGTGCATATTTGCACCACCGACTGTATAACTGTATATTTGCACTACTGAAGTGGTCTACACTGTTTACACTGGTTAACTACACTACTGTCATCACTCTCACATACACTGTGAGACTTTTTCTATTTCTAGTTTGCATATACCATATTCTATTTATTTTATATTAAATATATTATATTAATATTCTATATTTATTTTATATTCTATCGTTATTGTTTGTTGTAACTTTCCTGTTTTGCCATTGTGCACTTATGGAATAACCACCGGATGCCTTGAATTTCTCTCTGGGATCGATAAAGTGTCTGTCTGTTCTAGTTTTAGCACATCGTTTCTATATTGGTGGAGATTTCAAAATATTTTAATTATTAATTCTTTGGACACTGTACACTTTAGGTTTTAGTTCTTTTTGTGTGTTAAGACGTGCGGAAGAGAACGTGTTCGATTATTTTCACTTCGAAAATCAACAGTTTCGCCAAGGGGCCCAAGCTTTTTCATACAACTGTGCATGCACGCAGAGCCAACAAGTAGGCCATTCCATCACTACACAATATACACAGCTGTATACAGGTCACTCAATAACAATTATCTTCGCACATGCCTCATCCCACTACAATCATATGAAAGCTGTGGCACTCACCCAAGCGCTAAGTGGTATGGTATGTTCTGCAGGCTGCTTTGTGTCATGTAATGGTGGTCTAATGTCAGTTGTAGTTAAGGGGCTTTTATTAAAGTATTTTGCATTCTGCTCCATCACTTTGACTTGTCGTCTGTGCATAAGCCTAGAAAGTTAGAATAATAAATACTACCTCAGCAAGACGAGAAAAGAAAGGAAGAGGGATGGAGACCAGTGTTTGATCACGGCTCATGGTTAGCTCCAGGATGTGGTTCCAGTGGTAGACGTTAGTGTTTATCATTAACTAAACAACTTGCACAACAGCACATGCTGAACTATTTGCAAACTCCCACTACGTCTTTGACTCGCATCCATCTGAATGGGCTTTCATTCCATCTCTGTTGTGCTCGTCAATGTACATTTACGTTTGCAAAGCTCTTTTGCAACAAGATTCCCAAATATGGTTACATTTGAAATGGCCTGTCAGCGCCAGCTGCAGTTGCATAGTTCTTTTCAAATCTGAGAAAAAAAAAAAAAAAAACAACACAGAAAAAGTTGTGTTGTGGTGTGCAGCATGTATGCCCATCAGTAAAACATCCTGCACGTGTTAATGAACTGACAGGCATGGTGGTCTGCGATTTGACCCCATTAGATTTACCATCTGACCTCTTGACCTTACAGCCTGGGTTTTCTGTAATTAAAAAACAAAACAGTAATAATAAAACATCCATCTGAAAAGTTCAGTGTTGTAAATATGTGAGTGGTTTAAGGTTTACAATGGTATTTGAATAACGAAATCTGTCTCGCTTGTTAAAATATTTATAGAAAGGTCTATAAAAGCGTGCAGCTTGTGCTTTTTACAGATGTGCAAAGACTTGTGGAAATTAAACAGATCTAAAGCGTGGACATATTTCAGTTTGGATTTTAATGTGTGGTGTCGTAACCCCGAGGCTGCAGCATTCTTACACACATATATAGCTAGTTTAGACCCTTTATTCATTTAAACACTGATAGAGAACTACACTGGGCTATTTTCTTGCAATTGCTAATGCATTACAGTAATTAGAGAATCTTGGAATCACTGAGCATACATCACTGTGTAGAAGTTAAGATCATCACAATCATGTTTGATTGTGCAAACGGACCCGTATTGCAAGTCCTAAATGCTTCCAAAAGGCATTACTGGTTCTTGCTTTGGCTTTCCAAGAATGCTAGCAGTTGTTGTCGCAATCGCAATTACAATTAGGGTGCCACTCTTTGAGAAATCCCCAGGGCTAATACAGTTCCTGCACTGGGACTTTGTGAAGTCAGTTTATGTGTTAGGACAGTGCCTTCAACTTATGGCGATCTGGGCGTATATGACGGCTTCTGCTTGGAGCTAGAAGGATGGATGCTTTAGGACAGCAGCACTAAAGAAGGGTTTCTTCACTTAATCATATTACTTTTGAGCTGTGGTGCATAATGCAGTCTAATGTAAGTTTAACTATGTTGGTATTGGATCACCGCTCAGCCCCCTAGTTTCAGCATGGAACCATCTTGTTTGCAGAAGGAGTAGCAGTGCAAAGTAAACAGCCTTGGGCACCAACTTGTTAAGTCTTAGATAGGTATGGAAATGCACGTGCTGGAATCCACGGAAGGCACCTGAAGACGACAGGTATAGAAAGACCTCCTTGAACAACAGGAGGAATTTCCAACTTGTCTCTGCTGGCAGACCTGTCTTGCCGACACCTTCTCACTTGGGTCACTTTGCTCTCCGAGCACAAGGCATACTGCTGCTCTGCATGTTTGGGCAAGGAAGTCTCCCCCGTATAGCTGTGACGTCAACCGACGGCTTCTGCACAGTGATATCTTTCAAAATAAAGCTTGGATTAAGACAAATAGGTTTAATTACATATACAATACATGGGCAATCTGGTTTTCATTCATTTACAGAGACAGCGCAGCAGAAACTTGACCCGACTCCCAACATACGGTCTTTGCATATAGGAGCAAAAAGAACTATGCTATAGGAGTGGAATGTCTTCTCCGTTGAGAAGGAAAAAACTGACCCAAATGTATGTTTTCCATAGAGCTATGCTCACTATAGCACTCGCCAGTATAGATTCCATTTAGCTGAACATTCGTGTCCAAGATCAGTCCTTAGTAGCACGACTGAAGGGAAGTGTTCATATGGTTATTTTTTTATGAATGTACAAAAAAACCTGATGTGTTGTTGAGTAATATAAATAACTTAATGATTTCAATAATATTTACATCTTAGATTTTAACTAACCTTTCTCAACATTAAGAGGGTTTTATTTTTGCCCCAAAACAATTTGTAGTGTATTTGTAGTTCACATCCTCAGTGTTTGCAAACCAAAACAAATCAAAATAACAAATATATGAATGATGAATATCAGAGAATGAGAAACTCCAGTTTATCTACTGAGTTATCTTCATGATGCTGATAAAATAAACACTGATAACATTACAATGACCTCCAAGGATTGACAAACGCAGCTGTTATGGCATGTGACGTGAAAAAAAAACCTTCCCAAATGTTTACGTAGGTTTATGAAAAGCTGCTGCAGATGTTGTGTAGGCTTACGGAAGCTGCCCCTTCAGTCAAGTAAGTCTTCTAAGGATGACCTTCTAAGAACGGCGGAGCCTAAATCTTCGGTTCCGTCTTGGCATTCCATTTCCCTTCTAAGGCTTTGTGGGTGCAAAGGCTAACCGAGTGTAAAACGCTAGCAGATAAAGTGGCGGCTAATCCGTTGAGGTATTGGGGCTGAGGGCGCTGGTATGCCTCGAGCGTCACTGGAAGGCCAAACCCAGCCACATGGCTGCCTACAAGATGGATTAAACGTTTATGCTCTGGCAACCTAAGAGCGAGCGCTCACTCACTGTCTTGCTGTCTTTCTCTCGATCCCTCTTTCTCTCTCTCTTTCTCCCTCGCTGGCTCTCTGCACGTCCCTCCAACCAGTAACCTGGAATCCAGGCTATTTGCTTAGCGCCATGCCAGAAAAATGACAAAATAAAGTATTCTGTTTATACAAGCACTAATAGCGAAAGCTTATGTGAATATAATCCCCCGATCAGAGAACACACTCAACGTCATGGTCCAAAGCTTAACGGTGACACCTGAAGGCATAGCTGGGATGCCGCAGAGTTTATTGCCTTACTTGCAGGATTTCTCAGTCGTATCCTAAAGAGTCCTGAGCTTGAAGCCGAGCTGTCCCAATTTGGTCCATCTATAGGTGACGCTTCGCCGTAACCAGTTTTGAAAACGTGTTTGCAGTGTTTTTGTAGATCAATAAGTGTCTACTCATATTGGAATTCTGGGGTCTGACCTTCTAGTCCCAAACAGAAAGCACCAAGAGCTCTCTTAGTTCTCCCGCCAATTAGCTCCCACTCATTACTACCACTGTATGTAGAAGGCATGGTCTGAAATTGCTAAATATTTATTTTCAAGCCATTATCTGCTGATACCAATATGATTCTAATAGATTGTCGCTAACATCTTCATTATAGCTTGAATAAGAAAACACTAGTAGCCAATAATCTCAAAATTTCCAGTCTTTTGTCCCCATAATCAAAACCAGTCCGATTTCTTCTTTATTAAATACCAGTTCTCTGTGACATAGCAGCAAACAAAAGGACTTTCATGAAAGGTACAGATGGCTCTAATATACTTCACAGATATTCTTCCCATGCACTCATTTCTCCATTCTTCACAGGGACTCGTTTTTCTTTTCTTTTCTTTTTCATTTCAAACTGCGATGGCGGCTGTGGAAGCCAAAGAAAACTGTATTGTTTTCCAGTCTCAGATTGCCTAGTTTTTTTTGTATTTTTTTTTGTGTGTCCTCTCCACAGAAGCATTGCTCATAAACCGACACGCAGCTCACCCGACCCACCAGAGAGCCAGTAAAGGACACTGAGTAACATGCACAGATGGAAATGAGTTACAGTGTCGACCAGAGGAGGAGGTTTGGAGTCCTGCAGAAGTTACGCAACACCCGGGGACCATCTCCTCTCCTGTTACAGAAGGATGAAGAATTTTCCTCTTCTTCCCATGAAGAGGAACATTCTTCCCTGCTTACTGACACTGTCTGTTTCTTTAACCCTCTTTAGCCCCCACATTTTTTCCTCCCTTTCTGCCTTTTCAACCTGCTCTTATTAAGAATTCATACGCGGTATGGTTAGCAAGAGTAAGTGAGTGAAGAATAAAAGCCACACACTGCTTAACTGATGGTGGACCCATTAGCATTCACCGGACTGAGACAGAAGGGTAAGAGCAGCGTGGAAAGGCGTTGATCATTTCTGATAGTCATTGACTTTCACTGAAGAACACTCACATTGATAAATAATAACAATGCTAAACAGTTAAAACATTCAGAATGTCGTCAAGTACTTTGTTGACTCCAGCTTTCCGAGGACATGCCATTGTATTCTGCATTGTTTCAATTGTGGCTCTGACAAAAGTGTTGCATAACAACTCTTACTATTTCAAGCTACAGTGATCGCCAGTGTGACTGAACAACAAAACCAGGGACATTTCAGGAGAAATTCAGGACTTCACTGCTGGTACACATCCTCTCATGTAGGTTTCTGAGGCCTTTGATCCGTTATCTCCTGTTATCACCTTTTGTGGTCAAGTGTTAGATTGTCATGGTGCCATGAAAGTCCTAGAGTGGGCCGGATCAGCTGAGGGGGATAAGAAGCTGTTTCACAATCCACCCCAATCATGACTCTAAAAAAACTCCACTAAAACTTCCTTGTCAACAAACCTGTTTGGTCTTGGTTATCTTACAGCATCCATGTGAAATGGACTTGCATCATTCTTATGTCAAGAAAACAATGCCCCCCAAAACACAAGGACAGACACAAACAACATTCAAACACAGCCAAAGACACTGTATTGCAAGTTCCAACTCCTTTACAAATAAAGGCTGTGGAGAAATCAAAAGGAAATCTTAATGTCCTCTGGCAATGACATCTTAAGGATATGCAAACACAACTTGAGCAAGCCAAGAATGTTCTCATAGCAAAGTAACTCAACTTTGACAGCTCAACAACTAATGATATATTTAAATAGGAATCAGATGAGATTAACTATTGGTAATGTATGTAGTTCAAAACTTCTAGGATGTTTTGGGTTCAGATGCTTCTTGATCGCCTTTGGCACGGATATAAAAGTGACTCTAGTGCTGATCCCAACATGAAATATTCATCTGTTCCAGCATAAAATACCACCACAAAATCCATCAAAAAGATGAAAAGAAAACTATAACTTCTTGGCAAATGACCATGAGTCTCATTTGTAAGTCATGTAATAAATGGGTTAATAACTTTTCTAATGAATGAGTCTTTCTAAGAAACAAAGCGAAGCCAAATTCCTACCTGGCCATTCATAGTTACAGCCCGGGGAAATGATGGTCCACTCTTAAAGCAGCGAAGTCACATAAATTGGTCATACTTGTAACATGTTGGTCATGCTTGTGAAAAACTATGTACAAAGCAGTATATTTAAATAATGATAAAAGTGGGGCCGTAAAAAGAGTTGGAATAAGTACAAGACAATTTTTATCATTAATATATTTGAAAAGTCTTTGGCCTGAAGCACCCACTTCAGTCCAAAGGGGAACCAAATGTATTTTCTTTACAAAGCTAAACGCTACTAAATAACCATCAGCAGAGAATCTACCAACACATCACACAAAAAAAACAATGCCTTGTGATTGGTCATTCTGGTCATTCAGTAAAAAGGTACTTTCCTATTGGTGTAGGTGGCCAAGCTGAATGGCGAAACCCGCCGAAATATCTGCTTCACTGAGTGAGACTGACACCAGTAAACACATGCTTCTGAATAAAAATGGCATAAAATTTCCTCGACTCTGCTACGTTGCTCTTCACTGCCTGCCAAAGCCTGCGGGAAGCTCATCGGCCAAAGCTGGCCATGTGTTTTAAAATACAGAGTTGCCCCTAAGCACCACTTCAGGGCCAATACAAAGATCTGTATTGGACAAATGTTTGCTTTGATGAAGCATTAATACATTTTATAGTGCCACCTATTGACAAAACCAAGTCTTGTACACATGAGAAGTGGTCAAAGTGTTCATGAGTAACTCACATTTCTCTGAACATCACATGCTTCCTTCTAACACCAGGTGTGTCTAAACAGCCACGCTCCTCTCCGCCCAGCACACTAGGCAAAGTAGATGTGATTACACACATGATTTACTCCCTCACCGCAGAGACCAAGCCCCAACTAAAGACTTGTTGCACTGGCAGAAAGCTGGTTTAGGCTCATCTTAAACATCAGGACTGCACAGTGTGTCATGTATCAGTTAAGTTTAGAAAGGGACACCAAGATCTAGATCAGATTACAGTAAGAATGAAAGACAAGGTTAAAAGAACAAACAGCAGACGGAAAGAAAAAAAAATACTTTATCTACCTCCAGCCAATCACTCAACAGGCTTTAATGATGGGAAACAAATGTGGGAGGGGACAGATGAGGGCGAGGCATCGAGATATGTAAACCAGTTGTATTGCAGGTTCATTGTGGTCTCAGTCTAATGCCTTTGTAATCACAGTCATGGATCAACACGAAGGCAGGAAGATGGTATGTCGTGCATATTTGTATATGTTTGTGTGGCCATGTTTTGCATGTTTAGCTCTTAATTGGCATCAAATATCCACATGAGCATGGAAAACATTAACATGCTGAAGTTATTGGCTTGTGAGCACATTTTACAAAATTCCAGCTTTCATAAGACAAAATAAAACATTTGTTCACACATAAAATATTCCCGATGTTGCCATTAGGCTAAATGCTAAAATATGGAAAAATTTAAATTTAGAACCTTCCAACATTAGCTAAAATTACAAAACGAATGTGAAGAAATAACTATTTTCAACGGTATGTCAAAGACACCTATATGTATCGTGTTAGAAATATCTACAGAGCATGGTAGCCAGCTAGTCCTGACCCATCAAGTCTTGTAATAACACTCTGTACCTCAGGAAGCATGTTGATGATCCTGCTCTTGTTAAGATCATTTAAGGACAGGCAGTCAATGAAAGGAAATGTAAATGCAACACTGACTGAAGCTATTGGTGAGGTACCACAGCCACCCGCTCTCAGCAAGAAACCATGTTCGGCAGCAAACAAAAGAAGTTGGGTTTATTCATCCAAACCTCCAGCCTAGCTGCTTTCCTCTCAAGAGCAATGCAGCGCTCATCGCTTGCTCTATCTACGCTCCATCTATCAGATTAGTGGTGGACCAGGAAATAATAAACAGTGCTTCACGAAGGTTGTCCATTTCAAGGTGTGAATGGCATACAATTGCGGCCCTAGTAAAGGTCCAGTACTGCCGCCCTGGGAATACATGCTGTTGTAGTGCTGTGAGAAGTCAGGTGTTTTAAAAATAAGAAATGTTTATCTTTGGATGTCTTATGTTTATTCATACAACTTGCCTGAATACATGTGGAGTGGTGGGTTTTCCAGAGTAGGGCTGAGTGTTCTTAGCTGTAGCACCAAGCCAGAGAGGCTGTGTTTCTTCTTGTCATGTTTAACCTCAAGTTATCTAAATTTCTCCTGACAACTGTTAAGGTTATAGTAGTTTGCAGTGTTACTGGGGTCCAGTGCTAATGCTAACCTTGACGTGGAGAGACTGTGCATTACGACAGGCATGGATGCCACATGCCACATTGTGTCATCTTATACATTACACATTAGTCATCCACAGTAAAGCAGAAGTCAACAGCAAGACTCAACAAAGACAGAAAAAAGAGAGAGCAAAAAGAGGGAGTGCGTGTCCACTTGATGACTGAAAAAGAGTGAGAACAACAAGCAGATGCAAACATCATTCCTTGCACATTTCCAGCACTTAGCACGAAAGAACTTAGTTTGTCACATTGCCTATTTGGTGACTAATCATCTGGCAGTGCAGAGACATCAACCAGAGTCATAAGGTGCCAATGAACCAAACAGGCTCTTCGTCCATGGCCTCAGTCCACTGGACTGGACTTTAATGGACTGGGGGTGAGGCTTTTCATGTAGAAGGTATTTTACATGCGGGTGGTGGGTTCTAACAGCTGGCTGGAGACAGAGATACAAATGCAAATCATAGCGAGCCAATCTCAAAAATATGGATGCAATTTAAAATAGACATAATGGACATCCTGGGTGGTATTACATCAACAGCAACACATCCCCCCACCTATAATGTGTCTGACATAATAAACACTGTGTCTAGCCACGTGTACGCCAGCGTTCGGAATCAATGTTTTCCAGCAAAAGACAAAGACGACTGACTCTAATGTGGGATAATATAATTACAGGCCATAAGCAGAAAGCTGTAACACGAGAGCATGCCCAGAATGATGAACAGATCTGTAGATGACCACAGAACGACTGGTTATAATAACATCTCCATGGCCAAATATAATGTATGTTGAGAAACCTATAAACAGATGATAATAGCATATTATTATCTTTGTGAACTAGTTTGCAGTATAGGTATATATGCACTATGTTAGCTGTATATAAGGTGATATTGTATATAAAAACAACCCCAAATGTTGAGTAACTGACAACTTTCTAACCCCTCAGTTCCTCCAGCATCTGCGAGAGGTCTGAACAGCAGGAGGCTGAGTACGAAATGTGTGTCAGTATCTGTTTCCTCACAGGAAGCACACACGTTAACTCTGCTCTAGAGCTCCTCAGTCCTCGTTTCTTTTTTTATATTCGTCTTTTGCAAATGCACTGAAGCTCTGCAGAGAAATAAACACTCTTTTTATCCGAACAGCAGAGGTTGGCTTCAGCTGCGTTTTCGAATTTGCCCGTTCCACCTTAAACGGTGCAGCTAAAGTAGCTGGCTTCAGCTTCGTCGCCCAATATGACATGACAGTAAAGACTACTCACAAGATAAGAAATGTGCCTGTCGAAGAACACGGAGTCCCCCATCTCTCAGCCGGAGCAAAATCCACATAGAGCAGTCAGGAAAGGAGGAATCAGAAGCGGGAAAACTCCAGAAAACACGCCGAGGAGCACGCGAGAAGTCCCGGCGTTGACTTATCATCAATGCAAACTGAGGAGAAAGTAGAGAGGAATATATATATATGTGTGTGTATAGAGAGAGAGGGGGGGCGGGGGCTCTAGACGAGGAAGCCGCTCGACGAAAAGCGCGTTTTTCGCCTCATGTTCAGTCACGAAAAGCGAGGTTTTGTCAGCTGCGTCCCTCCGACTGTCCGCGATGCTGAGCTGCTCTCTCTGCTGAGAGCAGTCAGCGAAGGAAGCGCCACAGGCGGAGCGAGCCGCGCGCGCGCACACGCACACGCACACGCACGAGGAGTACTACACGCTGCAAGCTGCCCGAGAGAAGAGACGAGAGAGGAGTCGTGGGGGTCGTACGTGAGGAGCACAGACTTTGTGAGATGATGCATTGGACGGGTTGTTGGGGTGACATGCGCTCTCCACGTCAAATCCCAACAGGAATGTAAAAATTCAGGAATTCAGTGTCCAAAGGAGCAATATGTCATTTCTTCCAAAATGAACTCAAATTTTTAACTGTGTTTAAAGAAATTACTATTTTTAATGGTATGTCAATGACGTCTACATATCGTGCTGCAGGGATATCTACAGAAGTTAGCATGGTGATCATCTAGCCCTGGCCCCTCACTCTTACCTCAACTTTGTACCTCAAAACAACGTTTGACAATGTTTGTTTTGAATGTTTTGATGCCCACATTGTTGTCAATGTTAGTGGCAATGTTGTCAGAACGTTGTCAGAACCTCCTTGAATTCTTCATACAGTCCATTATATCTGCATAGAACTCTTTAGGAGAGTATTTTTGGCAACAGGTAGTCATAATACTGTCAAACACTTTTGCTCAATAGTGACTTTGGGACAGGCTTGTTCAGACAACCTAAAGAAGGACCACTGTTTGACAATGGGGTAAGAAAGCAGAAAACGTTGTGACAATGTTGTGTGCTTGCTGGCAAGAGGCAAGTACTGAGTCCCTGTAGTGTCCAGTCGAATCAGTCCAACATGAGAGGATGAGGAAGTACCACTGCTCTGATGGTGTATTCTAACCTCTTGTTATTTATGTTGACTGACCTGCTCTCAGTTAGATTATTCACACACAGGCAGGCGATTAAAAAGGAACAACAAATGCAACAATGGCTAAAGCTCTGGACAAGCGACCCCTATAATAACTATTGTTGTCCACTCTTGGCAAGAAAACACTTCAGCAGTAAACCAAAGAAGTGACATAAATAGAAGCAAAACCAGAGGTAACGTTGGCGTTGCTTTTCACCACTGGAGACACTCTTGGAAAGTAAAGGGATGAAGTTTGATGATGAACTCACAGCATTTCTTCTAGACTAGTAAGAACTGAAGGAGAAAGAGGCGGGACTACATTTTAAGGTGATATGTTGCCCCAAATTGTTTAGAGTATGAACTATGAATGATAAGTTGTGTCATCTTACAAATCACTCCTTTAAAGACTGACATGTAAATTGCCTCTGTTCTGATTAGCTGCTCTGAATTGGGCCACGTTAAAAAAGTTCAGCCTGAGTGGGCGGGGCTAAGCTACTATAGGCTGTATTTACAGATATATACAATTGTGAAATCACAGAACAATGAATTTCTATGGGCATCCCAGTTTATATTTAAGTGCTGCATGGACTGGAGAGCTTGACAGGAGGTATGACCTTGTGACACAGGAAAGGGCTGGAACCGTATCGAGGCATTTCAGTGTAATCACCACATTCATGTAAATGCGTTGATCATAGAACTCATAAAATTGGACCAGTTATTAAATAATTCAGTGTATCTAAATACACTTAGTTATCATTTTATCAGCTCAGCTGTTATAACTTGTCACTGGGTTGGGACCCTCAAGGGTCATCTTCAGTATCTTTAAAGCATAACTGTATCATATTATTTTACTATTGCAGTTGTGTTGACTCAACACACCTAGTCTTATCTCCAGCCTTTCTTCTGAAATGTTCTACACCTGAAAGTACATTTGGACCTATAAAAATGTACCCACACAGTACCTTTTTTCAGAGAGGTGCAGATTGTATTCCTTCTATTTCTCTGTATTATTTGTTCATCAGAGGTCAGGGTTCAGTGTGGAGGTCCATTCTCAGCCCAGCAGTGACTCTGAGCCGCTAGTGGGTGTTGCTGTGTTACAAGCATGGGCGGAGCCAATAAGGGGCCGGGAAGGCATTGGAGCCCCCTGAAATCTAATTGGACCCCCCAGGTGCCATCCCAGATGACTGACATGCCACGGTACCGCACGTCTTGTTGAAAAGAGCCCGTTGTATTTTGTAATCGGTAAGACCTGCTGACTGCTAGGTCCCTCCTGTGCAGTAGTTGGCGCTATGTATCACAAAGGGTTTTAATCCACCCCACTGTCTATATAAACCCACCATTATAAAGAGGAGAAGAAGAGAGTCAAACGCTCGGGAGAGATATCTCGGCAGGGAGAAGAACAGCAGCCTACCTGGTGATGGATGGTGAAATAGTCAGAGTGATTGTTTAACGTCAGTTATGTTCAGATAGGAGATCCTTTACAGTGTGATTATATCAGTTCACCCTCGAGTATCAAGATCACGTTAACATTCTGTTGCATCTCATTTCGCCTACAGATGACTCTCAGCTTCCAGCGCGCTTTAACGTTAACATACGTTTCACTCCGGGTGATTGAACTGAGCAGAATGTGATGAGCTTGGACTCCGTGCTGGTCTTTCTTTCTCTGTTTCTCTAATGACTGTAGAGGAGTGCCGTTAGCTACGTTAGCTGATTTAGCTGATTCATACGCTGTGTCAACTAACTTAAAAAGTTAGAATATTAAACTTACATCTACAGGGCATCTGCAGGAAACTCCTGTGGATGTTCTATCAGTCTGTGGTGGCCAGTGTCCTGTTTTACACCGTGGTGTGCTGGGGAGGCAGCACATCCAAGAAGGACACATCTAGGCTGGACAAACTGATCAGGCGGGCTGGCTCAGTGATCGGCCTGAAACTGGACTCTCTGGTGACGGTGGCAGAGAAGAAGACAATGGACAAACTTCTGGACATTATGGATGATGCCAGTCATCCTCTGCACACCGTCATCAGCAACCAGAGGAGTCTGTTCAGTGACCGACTGCTCCTACCCAAGTGCAGAACCAACAGACTCAAAAACTCCTTTGTCCTTCATGCCATCGGACTGTACAACCCCTCTCTGCAGGGGAGGAGGGGTCACAGGAGGACAGAGGATGGGATGGAGCAGTAGATTGATAATAACACAACATCTATCTATCTATCTATCTATCTATCTATCTATCTATCTATCTATCTATCTATCTTTGCTGTGAGACAGTATCAGTCAGACAGTATGGGTCAGTAAGTTACTGAAAATCTGTACTCAGGTACAAGTACAATTACTTATTCTTACTATTAATTATGCTCTTCTGAACTGAGCAGTAGGTAGCTTGACACTTAGTCAGACAGAAGTCTTAGTCTTGGTGCTTGCTTGATTAAGCTCTGCGCTACGTTCATGTCAAGATGGCGTCACTGATATTTTTTTATTCAATGAAAACAGTATAACACTTACAGATTTTGATTGCAATCGATTGTGTTTCTGAATATTCATTGTCATAGCCTGTGGACCCCCTACAAAAGCTTTGGCCACCCACTGGCCACCCCAAGGATAAAAGTCTAGCTCCGCCATTGCTTACAAGTGGAGATCTTTTGGTTGGCAGGTGATTCTCAGGGTTAACACATTTGCAGAGAAACAAAAGGATGTCTGTAAATGTCTGTAACTGTAAACCCCTACAGTGAATCTATACAATTAGCAGAGCTGATAAAAAGACTATAAGTGTTGGACGTGGTAGATATTCCTAATACAGTAGCCAGTAAAGTGTACAGTGGATGAATTGTAATCGAGCATATCTTTGTGAAATCACACAGCTAGCTAGATCAAATCTTCACACATACATGGAGATGTAGCCTGAGAACAAATGTCTGAACTGCACATTTGTTTGTGCGACTCAGAGAGTTTAGCAATCTGGACAAAGTTAGAGAGAGAGAAGAACAATGCGGCTCCTGCTCGAGGCCTCCCCTGAGTTGCTTATAATAGAGTTTCCAGATTCATATTTACGTGAGTTAATAAAAACCATTCGCTCTGCTTTAGTGGGGCACACGCACATCAGGTCTACATCGAGAAACACTCCACTCTCCCTCTTTCAACTAGAAAACCTCATACCCCCCAGAAAGCTTTAAACTTCACGGTCTAAACTTTTTAGAGCGAATCCCACAACCCGTCCTCATACACGGCCACTTCCAATCTGCCATTCTAGTATTACTAGGCTAATACATCATGTCTACCCAATAAAAATCAATTGTAGCTCCATTTTTGGCCTATTTTAAAAATCACCTAGAATACAGCCTTCTTAAATGAACTTCCATTGAAAGTTAAGGACGTTTCTGTGCTCTTCTGTAAATACACTATTTTGAATATCAGTATTTCATTGGACAGCGACTACAAACTGCACAATGTCTGATACATGCAGTATAACTTTACAACAGAAGTGTACAACACAACTCATCAATAATGCCTGTATTATAATGTGCCTACGTGTCTGCACGCTCATTTGTCTTCTGCTATATACAGAACGAGCTTATTTCAGATTTTTTTCTAACGCACAGCAGACTGTAGATTGTTTTACTTCAACTGCTGACACCAGCGCAGATTCCAGGCTGAGACATTTTCAAGTGTGCTTTGTGGAACAAATGTTTTGGACATTGTTTATGAGACAGCTGCAAAGGGTGTCCATGCAGGACGTGCAGATACTTCTGGCAGAATGCTTTTGGCAGATACGGCCACAATGCCTGTCCAAACCTTCACAACAAAGGCGACATGAGACATTCTGCACTACTCTCGCTGAGGTAGATAAAACAAAGCACAGCAGCTTACAAGCCGTCCCGGTAGTAAATGTGAGGATTTGGGCAGAGGCCTCTTTTTGTGGTATGTGCGCCTCCCGCCAAAAGTTTGGGGACACTACCTTTTTTTTCATATTGCCTTGGAAACCAACAAGAACATTAGTTTTCTTGACTTTCTTGCATGACTGAACATACAAGTTTGCGCAGAAGTCAGAGACCACGCTTTTATCCATCCATCCATTATATTCTGCCTTATCCCGCTAGTTGGGATCATTGGGGGCGCTGGAGTCAATCCCAGCTTCATTGGGCGAAGGTGGGGTCACCATAGGCAGGTCACCAGTTCATCACATGGCCCAACACATACAAACATCTATCGATCTACCAATCAACCCAACATGCATGTGTTTGGACACTCAAGCACGGTCCACAAAGACTGGCCTGGACCAGGAATCAAACCCGGGGCGCCAAAACAGTATGAATTAAGCACAAGACATTGTTAGTATCAGGGAAAAGGAGAAAAACCTGTGTCCAGATTTTGCGATAGTTACAGCTTCCTCTTTTGTTCAAGAGACTCGCCTTTAGCTTTTCCAAGAAAATCTGCAGGAATTGTTTTCCATGCCTTCAAAGTTCAGTCCCTGGTTGCACTTCCTGCTTCCTATGATCCAAGTAATCCCACACACGCTCAGTGATGTCTGGTCTGGGGTCCACAGTGGTCAGTCCATTGTTCTGAGAACACCAGCAGATTGTTTATCTTCTTTTTGTCTATCCACTTTTCTCAGCAAAGGCTTCCTACACATCTTTTTTAGACTCACAGAGCTGAGGTGTCCTCTTACAGTGTAAGAAAGGACAGAATCACCTGTGGCTATGAAGTAAGAGCGGAGCTTGATTGCTGTTTATCTGATGTTGAGAGATGGTGGTCCACCAAGTCTTGCATGATTGCTAGAGGGCTCATTTTTGGAACTCTTGTTTGGAACTTCACTGATTTTTCTTCTGATGCAAGTTGATTACTTTATTTATTTCTCCTGAAACGTGGACATATTGGCCATTCGGCTGAAAGTTGAGTGAAATATATAAAAGGTTTCTTACTTTTTCACATTGCTGTATTAAACAGAAACAGCTGATTATATAATGGCATACTACATGCATATTAACCTTTAGTTGTGGTGCAAACTTTTTTTTTTCAGATATTTAAACTTTTTTTAATGTATATTTTTAATATGTGCTTTAAACATACTGGAAAAACCCAGTGAAATGATTATATTTAGGCAAAGAATATTCTCCATTGATGAGCTAATAAGCTGAATCCTGCTCAATGCACCCAGTATATTCTCAACTACCTGTTCTATATGTTACCTGACTGAAAGGTAGCAAAGAAAATAAAACATTACTCCAACAGAAGGCAAGGCGCCCCCAAACATTTACAGGCGGAGTAAGACTCCTCTCCCAAACTGTAACCCTAATTATCACCACCGCGAGAGAAACCAGAAGACCATTCTAGCTTGAGAGTAACAGAAGCTGTTCAGGCAGTGGACGTTCCCCTCTGGTGCTAATTCAAAACCAGTCCTGCTGCCGTACTTATGAGATTAGGGTGAAGATTTGATCAGAGGGAGCTGGTCCTAGGTCAGCAAGAAAGGAAGGAGGCCATTGTCTCCTAAAATGGAGCTTGGGCAGACGAACAGAGTGACCGTATCTGACACGGATCCTCTGCTCCTGTCTTCCAGGAGGAGGCGGTGATGGTCCTGTGTGTGTGTATATATGGGCCCGAGAAAGAACTTTCCAGAGCACCAGATGTGGCGCATCACAGCCGAGCCACTTATCTGCAGCGCCCTACTGCATACGCACGCGGCCGTTTACCAGCAGTGATGAAGGGCAGCTAAAAGTGTATAGGTCACAGGTTAGGAAGGAGAGGCACGAGCGGTAGACTGGTTAGGAAAGTCAGAGGCTTCACCTAAGACAACGAGCTGGAATGCTTTGTGAATGTTGGTTTAACAGAGCTCTTCATATAAGAAGTATTATTAATATGCTCTCAAGCTATACAGCATTCTGCAACATTACACGGTTACTTTCAACTCTTATGTTGACTTCATTTATAATTTTTTTTTTTTTTTTTTGCACCAGTGCTTTCTCACTACATTACCCAGCATGCATTGCATTGTGATGTCTGGCAAAGAAAGAGACACTGGAAACACTGTGCCCAAATGCAGGCACATCACATCCCAACCCTTGTGCCACTAGTTCCTCCCCAGACGTGCAGGGGCAGAAGGACTGGGCGCTCCCACTCCTGACACCAATGTGAATTCTTGGCAAAGAAGGAGACGCGGGAAGCATTCACAATTTTAACTCTTTATAGCTCGTCAATGCTCAGTGCATCAGTAAGAACTAGGTCACTAATAGCCATACAACCGTCCCTGACGCATCAACACTGCCCCACTACCCCACTAAACACACTGTACACACTGGCCAGTGTAACACACTTAAACAGCTTGAAGTTACCAGTAACAGTATGGTTTATGTCTCTCCTATCCCAGCTGTAGGATAAGAGGGGACCTCCCGCCTCCAGCGTGTCCTGGGTTTTGCCCTAATCAGCTCAAGACGCTACTATATAAATACATCATACAACCAATGGTTGTAAACCCCTGTCACTTATCAGTTATGATAGCTATGCATTAACATACTGGGTAATAAATAAGCACAGATTTGCACATCCTAGCTGAAAATCCATATTTTGTTGGACTCTCTCAGGGGAACGAACCTTAATGATGTTTAGCGGCACAAATTTTGACTACTGTCTGAGTCACTCTCACCAGTGCACCCCCACTAACACACCACCACCACTACTACCACCACGTCAGTGTCACGGCAGTGCTGAGAATGATTCACCACCCAAAAATACCTGCTCTGTGGTGGTCCTGGGGGCGCGGTCCTGATCATTGAAGAACCAACTAATACATAAAATATCTCAAAGGTAGTACATTTACAGGAAAAGTTAAAAACTTTTTTGTATTTTTTAATGTAAGTCTATGAATTTACTCCAAGCAATTCTGCAGCATCTTCAATGTTTTATTATATATATATATATATATATATATATATATATATATATATATAATAAATCAATGGAGATGCTGCAGAATAGCTTGGAGTAAATTCATAGACTTGGAGTAAATTCATAAATATATATATATATATATATATATATACAAATCCATTATCTGCCGCTTATTCCCGCTAGTCGGGGTCACGGAGGGCTGGGGCCAATCCCAGCATCATCGGGCGAAGGTGAGGTACACCATGGACAGTTTGCCAGTCGATCACATGACCAACACACACACCTACAGGCAATTTAGAGTGATCAACCTAACATGCATGCATGGGAGGAAACCGGAGGAAACCCACTCAAGCACGGGGAGAACCGGGAATCGGAGAAGATTTAAGGCACCTTAGTATATATAGTCCTTCAAAATTGACTTCTACCCTCAAGATACATCATCAGAATGGGAGTTTCCCAGTGTTCAAACTGGGAAATCTCACTCGAGAGACTACAACTTCACAGCTGTACAAAGCAATTAGGAATATTTACTAAAGACAAATTAGTATCTTAATGCTGTGTTTTAGTCTAAGTGTCTCTTCAGTGTTTTTTAGTCACATACTGACACCGTTTATTAACTCAGTCGAGTGTTTACGGTCTGAATTGACTCGACCTGGTCTGGAGGCTAGATAAAGTATGTGCTCTTTTCAAAGTGACAAAGCGGACTGTGTGACGAACCTGGAAAACGAGAGCCTTAAACTGCCTGTTTTACAACGGCCACTGTCGTAGGCTCATCAAAGACTTAAAGAAATCCTACCAGACAAATAAGTGGCCGTCTTTAGCCGGAACATGTGATTTGAATTCAAAACACATATTAGGGTTCTTTCTCCTACAGATGCCTCTCGGCTGTTTTTAGCATGACTTTAACTTCTGACGGCTCCGTAATTATGCAGCCAGTTGCTTATTTAAGGCAAATTCCGTTCACAAATGACTTAATCTCCCTGCAGTGCGCAGACACGTTTCCTTTTTTTCTAAGAGCTGAATGTTTCCTATGATACCACAGAGAGCGCCAAACCCTGAATAACAAACTCCAGCCAGAAACACAGCGAGACAAGACCATAAAACCAAGCGTAGCCCAAATTTGCATCTCCCCCTTCTCCATTTCTTTCCCCACAAAAACAACCCGAGACCAGCAAAAGAGACTAAATTAACCCCTTAAACCACAGCCCTATCATCCAGTAGCTACTGTGTTTGGTAATCACTGTCTAAGACCTTTAGGTACACTGTTAAAAATAAGACGTCAGCTCAACTAAAAATGAATTACTAGAAGAATTACTTAAAAATGATATAGAATTATTTTTATAGTTGGGACACCTTCCATCAGACAACTCCAGCAAACATTGCCATCTCTCTGAATTTTTATATCAAATTTATTTACTTCCCTTTACCAACTGGGCCAACAGAGTAAAAGAATGTTTTAATACATTCTAAATACATTCTAAAGATTTTTTTAGGATTTAACATGAAGCATCAGTCAAAAGATATAACTGCAGAAATTTCAAAGTGATATTGTTTGTAGAGTATGTTGTATTTTAAACACTAGTTTTCTGTGAAGTTGTTTTTAGCAGTGATGTTTTACTATAAAGGTTGAGAAAGATTTTGTGAAGCTGTCAGTGCAAATCTGTATGTGGTAGTATTTGTTAGCCTAGGAAGTTTAGGATTTTAAGTTTGCTGCATTCCCCGTCTTTGTACATCGTATCTGCTTTTAACTTTAGCTAGTTAGGAGTTAGTTAGTGCTTAGTTTCATCTGGGTAAATGTGTTTGTGGTGAGTGGACACATGCTTCATTGTGAAGGTGCTGCAGTGTTTGTTTTTCGAACATCGGTTTTTACAAATGTAGGTATTTTAACACACTATGTATCTTACAAACTCAACTCTATACAAACTCAATGTCAAAGATATGGCTGGAAGATGTTATTAAAAATTTCGGATCCACCTCAAACGATGCAACAGTTACTGGCACTAGAATGCAGCTGCATATCGTTTAAGGTGGAGCAGAACGTGGGGAAAAGGATGCAGCGCAGGGGAGGATTGGATGGCAGTGCTGGAGTTGCTGATTGGCAGCAGTGGTGTGGTTAACTTCAATAAAAACAAAGTTTTGAAGTTTTTAGAAGCTGCTGTATTTAGACCTATAGAACCCACAACCACCTGTAGCCCCAGGGCCCATACGCAGCTTAAACCACCACTGCTCCTCGGTACTCACTTACAGATGGCAGTGGCACTGCTGAGGTTTAAAACCTCCTGAGGCTAATCTCCTGTTGGGCTAAGAGCTCAAATTTTTTAATATTTAATAGACTTTAGAGCAGTGATCCCTACCCTCCTCCTGGAGAACTACCTTCCAGCAGAGTGCAGTTCTAACCTGCCTCTAACATGCTGCTCCATTCAATAGCTGAAACTAATCTAGCCAATCAAGATCTTCTGAAGAAGTTCATTAGTTGGTAAAGCATTTTTTGATTGGAACTCCAGACTCCAGGATCAGGTTTGGTGCCCACGGCTGAAGATCACATTTTTCTTTCATCTTTGAATCTTTGCACTGTCTAATACTTCATCCCAACAACAGCAGACTGGATTGAAGCTCAGCCATGCCACAGCGGTCCATATCTGGACAAAAAGAAAAGGTGAGGTGGGACCGTATGATGCAAAGGGTCTCAGCTCGTGAGTTCTGGTGTTCTAGTGTTGTGTTATCTGTTCAGCAGATGTCTGATGTTTCACAGCGTACGGCAGTGAAATGGAAGTGTGAGCTCGCTGATGGACCCTTGGAGTTTTTGGGGTTAAGGAAAAGCAGAAGAAGTTTGCGCAGGAGGAGCACCAGAAGCTGCTGAGGGGTGACCTCAGTGCTGGGGAATGTGCTCTCAGCTCTTTCATGGCGGCTAAAAGGAAAGAGGAAGAGTGCGCGTTTATTGAGCGGGCCGGAGCCAAGCGGCCCCGAGGCCCAAGGCAACCAGGCCGATCCCCTCAGGATGCACTGAGCTGTCAACGAAAGAGGATCCTGCAAGGAACAGTAGGGATGTGAGTGTTTAGGGCTGAATGTTTGTAAACAGAGTGACCGTTAAGTGTTGGGACAGCTGCAATTGCAACATCAGAATGTTCTGGGACGGTGGTATGTCGCTGAGTTAAAAGGCCCTGAGAACTTTTCCGGGTAGCAAGACAGACCAATAAATCACTTAACAAGGACAACTTATCCAAACAGAACACCGAAACTTATAATCTTACTTATGATGTTACCTACAGGACATTAGAGACTTCAGTCTCTTCCTAAAGACCTTATTCTCTTCTTAGAGACTTTATTCTCTTCCTAAAGACTTTATTCTCTTCCTAAATACTTTATTCTCTTCCTAAAGACTTTATTCTCTTCCTAAATACTTTATTCTCCTCTTAAAGACTTTATTCTCTTCCTAAAGACTTTATTCTCTTCCTAAATACCTTATTCTCTTCTTAAAGACTTTATTCTCTTCCTAAAGACTTTATTCTCTTCCTAAATACTTTATTCTCTTCTTAAAGACTTTATTCTCTTCCTAAAGACTTTATTCTCTTCCTAAATACCTTATTCTCTTCTTAAAGACTTTATTCTCTTCCTAAAGACTTTATTCTCTTCCTAAATACTTTATTCTCTTCTTAAAGACTTTATTCTCTTCCTAAAGACTTTATTCTCTTCCTAAATACTTTATTCTCTTCTTAAATACCTAATTCTCTTCCTAAATAGCTTATTCTCTTCCTAAATACTTTATTCTCCTCTTAAAGACTTTATTCTCTTCCTAAAGACTTTATTCTCTTCCTAAATACCTTATTCTCTTCTTAAATACCTTATTCTCTTCCTAAATACCTTATTCTCTTCCTAAAGACTTTATTCTCTTCCTAAATACCTTATTCTCTTCCTAAAGACTTTATTCTCTTCCTAAATACTTTATTCTCTTCCTAAATACTTTATTCTCCTCTTAAAGACTTTATTCTCTTCCTAAATACTTTATTCTCTTCTTAAAGTCTTTATTCTCTTCCTAAATACTTTATTCTCTTCCTAAAGACTTTATTCTCTTCTTAAAGACTTTATTCTCTTCCTAAATACTTTATTCTCTTCCTAAAGACTTTATTCTCTTCCTGAAGATTTTATTCTCTTCTTAAAGTCTTTATTCTCTTCCTAAAGACCTTATTCTCTTCCTAAATACTTTATTCTCTTCCTAAAGACTTTATTCTCTTCCTAAAGACTTTATTCTCTTCCTAAATACTTTATTCTCTTCTTAAAGTCTTTATTCTCTTCCTAAATACTTTATTCTCTTCCTAAAGACTTTATTCTCTTCCTGAAGATTTTATTCTCTTCTTAAATACTTTATTCTCTTCCTAAAGACTTTATTCTCTTCCCAAAGACTTTATTCTCTTCCTAAAGATTTTATTCTCTTCTTAAAGACTTTATTCTCTTCCTAAAGACTTTATTCTCTTCCTAAAGACTTTATTCTCCTCCTAAAGATTTTATTCTCTTCCTAAAGACTTTATTCTCTTCCTAAAGACTTTATTCTCTTCCTAAAGATTTTATTCTCTTCCTAAAGACTTTATTCTCTTCCTAAAGACGTTATTCTCTTCCTAAAGATTTTATTCTCTTCTTAAAGACTTTATTCTCTTCCTAAATACTTTATTCTCTTCCTAAAGACTTTATTCTCTTCCTAAAGACTTTATTCTCTTCCTAAAGATTTTATTCTCTTCCTAAAGACTTTATTCTCTTCCTGAAGATTTTATTCTCTTCTTAAAGTCTTTATTCTCTTCCTAAAGACTTTATTTTCTTCCTAAAGACTTTATTCTCTTCCTGAAGATTTTATTCTCTTCTTAAATACTTTATTCTCTTCCTAAAGACTTTATTCTCTTCCCAAAGACTTTATTCTCTTCCTAAAGATTTTATTCTCTTCTTAAAGACTTTATTCTCTTCCTAAAGATTTTATTCTCTTCCTAAAGACTTTATTCTCTTCCTAAAGACTTTATTCTCTTCTTAAATACTTTATTCTCTTCTTAAATACTTTATTCTCTTCCTAAAGACTTTATTCTCTTCCTAAAGACTTTATTCTCTTCCTAAAGATTTTATTCTCTTCCTAAAGACTTTATTCTCTTCCTAAAGACTTTATTCTCTTCTTAAATACTTTATTCTCTTCTTAAAGACTTTATTTTCTTCCTAAAGACTTTATTCTCTTCCTAAAGACTTTATTCTCTTCCTAAAGACTTTATTCTCTTCCTAAAGATTTTATTCTCTTCTTAAAGACTTTATTCTCTTTATAAAGTCTTTATTCTCTTCCTAAATACTTTATTCTCTTCCTAAAGACTTTATTCTCTTCCTAAAGACTTTATTCTCTTCTTAAAGACTTTATTCTCTTCCTAAAGACTTTATTCTCTTCCTAAAGACTTTATTCTCTTCCTAAAGACTTTATTCTCTTCCTAAAGACTTCATTCTCTTCCTAAAGACTTTATTCTCTTCCTAAAGATTTTATTCTCTTCCTAAAGACTTTATTCTCTTCTTAAATACTTTATTCTCTTCCTAAAGACTTCATTCTCTTCCTAAAGACTTTATTCTCTTCCTAAAGATTTTATTCTCTTCCTAAAGACTTTATTCTCTTCTTAAATACTTTATTCTCTTCTTAAAGACTTTATTTTCTTCCTAAAGACTTTATTCTCTTCCTAAAGACTTTATTCTCTTCCTAAAGACTTTATTCTCTTCCTAAAGATTTTATTCTCTTCTTAAAGACTTTATTCTCTTTATAAAGTCTTTATTCTCTTCCTAAATACTTTATTCTCTTCCTAAAGACTTTATTCTCTTCCTAAAGACTTTATTCTCTTCTTAAAGACTTTATTCTCTTCCTAAAGACTTTATTTTCTTCCTAAAGATTTTATTCTCTTCCTAAAGACTTTATTCTCTTCCTAAATACTTTATTCTCTTCCTAAAGACTTTATTCTCTTCTTAAAGACTTTATTCTCTTCCTAAATACTTTATTCTCTTCCTAAAGACTTTATTCTCTTCCTAAAGACTTAATTCTCTTCCTAAAGACTTTATTCTCTTCCTAAAGATTTTATTCTCTTCCTAAAGATTTTATTCTCTTCTTAAAGACTTTATTCTCTTCCTAAATACTTTATTCTCTTCCTAAAGACTTTATTCTCTTCTTAAAGACTTTATTCTCTTCCTAAATACTTTATTCTCTTCCTAAATACTTTATTCTCTTCTTAAAGTCTTTATTTTCTTCTTAAAGACTTTATTCTCTACCTAAATACTTTATTCTCTTCCTAAAGTCTTTATTCTCCTCTTAAAGACTTTATTCTCTTCTTAAAGACTTTATTCTCTTCCTAAAGACTTTATTCTCTTCTTAAAGACTTTATTCTATTCCTAAATACTTTATTCTCTTCCTAAAGTCTTTATTCTCCTCTTAAAGACTTTATTCTCTTCCTAAAGACTTTATTCTCTTCCTAAATACTTTATTCTCCTCTTAAAGACTTTATTCTCTTCTTAAATACTTTATTCTCTTCTTAACGTCTTTATTCTCTTCCTAAAGACTTTATTCTCTTCCTAAAGACTTTATTCTCTTCTTAAATACTTTATTCTCTTCTTAAATAGTTTATTCTCTTCCTAAATACTTTATTCTCTTCTTAAATACTTTATTTTCTTCCTAAAGACTTTATTCTCTTCTTAAAGACTTTATTCTCTTCTTAAATAGTTTATTCTCTTCTTAAATAGTTTATTCTCTTCCTAAATACTTTATTCTCTTCTTAAATACTTTATTTTCTTCCTAAATACTTTATTCTCTTCTGAAAGACTTTATTCTCTTCTTAAATAGTTTATTCTCTTCCTAAAGACTTTATTCTCTTCTTAAAGACTTTATTCTCTTCCTAAAGACTTTATTCTCTTCCTAAAGATTTTATTCTCTTCTTAAATTTTTTTATTCTCTTCTTAAATAGTTTATTCTCTTCCTAAAGACTTTATTCTCTTCTTAAATACTTTATTTTCTTCCTAAAGACTTTATTCTCTTCCTAAAGACTTTATTCTCTTCCTAAAGATTTTATTCTCTTCTTAAATTTTTTTATTGTCTTCCTAAAGACTTTATTCTCTTCCTAAATACTTTATTCTCTTCCTAAAGACTTTATTCTCTTCTTAAAGACTTTATTCTCTTCCTAAAGACTTTATTCTCTTCCTAAAGATTTTATTCTCTTCTTAAAGACTTTATTCTCTTCTTAAAGACTTTATTCTCTTCTTAAAGTCTTTATTCTCTTCTTAAAGACTTTATTCTCTTCCTAAATACTTTATTCTCTTCTTAAAGAATTCATTCTCTTCCTAAGGACTTTATTCTCTTCTTAAAGACTTTATTCTCTTCTTAAAGTCTTTATTCTCTTCCTAAATACTTTATTCTCTTCTTAAAGACTTTATTCTCTTCTTAAAGACTTTATTCTCTTCCTAAATACTTTATTCTCTTCCTAAAGACTTTATTCTCCTCTTAAAGACTTTATTCTCTTCCTAAATACTTTATTCTCTTCCTAAAGACTTTATTCTCCTCTTAAAGACTTTATTCTCTTCCTAAATACTTTATTCTCTTCTTAAAGTCTTTATTCTCTTCCTAAAGTCTTTATTCTCTTCTTAAAGACTTTATTCTCTTCTTAAAGACTTTATTCTATTCCTAAAGACTTTATTCTCTTCCTAAAGACTTTATTCTCTTCTTAAATACTTTATTCTCTTCTTAAAGACTTTATTCTCTTCCTAAATACTTTATTCTCTTCCTAAAGACTTTATTCTCTGCTTAAAGACTTTATTCTCTTCCTAAAGACTTTATTCTCTTCTTAAAGACTTTATTCTCTTCCTAAAGACTTTATTCTCTTCTTAAAGACTTTATTCTCTTCCTAAAGACTTTATTCTCTTCTTAAATACTTTATTCTATTCTTAAAGACTTTATTCTCTTCCTAAATACTTTATTCTCTTCCTAAAGACTTTATTCTCTTCTTAAAGTCTTTATTCTCCTCTTAAAGACTTTATTCTCTTCCTAAATACTTTATTCTCTTCCTAAATACTTTATTCTCTTCTTAAATACTTTATTCTCTTCTTAAAGACTTTATTCTCTTCTTAAAGACTTTATTCTCTTCTTAAAGACTTTGTTCTCTTCCTAAAGACTTTATTCTCTTCCTAAATACCTTATTCTCTTCCTAAAGACTTTATTCTCTTCTTAAACACTTTATTCTCTTCCTAAAGATTTTATTCTCTTCTTAAATACTTTATTCTCTTCTTAAAGACTTTATTCTCTTCTTAAATACTTTATTCTCTTCCTAAATACTTTATTCTCTTCCTAAAGACTTTATTCTCCTCTTAAAGACTTCATTCTCTTCCTAAATACTTTATTCTCTTCCTAAATACTTTATTCTCTTCCTAAAGACTTTATTCTCCTCTTAAAGACTTTATTCTCTTCCTAAAGATTTTATTCTCTTCTTAAATACTTTATTCTCTTCTTAAAGACTTCATTCTCTTCCTAAGGACTTTATTCTCTTCTTAAAGACTTTATTCTCTTCTTAAAGTCTTTATTCTCTTCCTAAATACTTTATTCTCTTCTTAAAGACTTTATTCTCTTCTTAAAGACTTTATTCTCTTCCTAAAGACTTTATTCTCTTCTTAAAGACTTTATTCTCTTCCTAAAGACTTTATTCTCTTCCTAAAGACTTTATTCTCTTCTTAAATACTTTATTCTCCTCCTAAAGATTTTATTCTCTTCTTAAAGACTTCATTCTCTTCCTAAGGACTTTGTTCTCTTCTTAAAGACTTTATTCTCTTCCTAAATACTTTATTCTCTTCCTAAAGACTTTATTCTCTTCCTAAAGATTTTATTATCTTCTTAAAGACTTCATTCTCTTCCTAAGGACTTTATTCTCTTCCTAAGGACTTTATTCTCTTCCTAAAGACTTTATACAGAAAAAGCAAAATTTTAAACAGAATCCTAAAATAAACCAGCAACCAAAGTAGAGATGCCAGTACAGGAGTAACATGCTCTCTTCTTTCAGTCCTGCTAGATACATGGAAGCTGTCCACTCCCGACACCACGTGCAGGAATTGTGTCGTGTTTCTTCCTTTTTCAGGTTTCGTGACTGCAGGGAACGCACTGTTGTGGATGAGAATTGCTGTTCTTTGCCGCTTTACTGTTTTATATCCAAGGAAAATAACAAAATGCAGCAATCAAATGAAGCCAGTGACCAACATTTTGCAAACTCACACACAGAACAGTGATGTAAGTGAATCGCTGGTTTGGATGGAATTCTTGTTTGTAAAAGCAAATCAGCAATAATGAGCCCCTCCCCCAACTAAGCCCAGAACCAGTCCTGGGTGTGGACTCAAGTATTCGGAACGAGTGTGAAAACGCCCTTAGTCAGTATCGTACATGAATTTGACCAGAGAGCCAACTGCTACCATTCCACAATGCTGACAGTATCATAGCCAACTAGCCACCGTGCTTTACTCTGGAAAGTTCCGACTAGTCATAAATACACCACCACGATTCCATGGAGATTACTTTCTATTCGCCAGCATCTTTGTGAATGTTCCATTTCACCTTAAATGATCCAGTGATCTTTCGTCCATCCCTGAAAAACATCACTGGTACACCGTACTATGGGTTGCAGCTGTAAAACCAGTGGACCAGCTGTGTTTTCAATCTAATGTCCAGTTCCGTCTGCGCTCCTGATACAAAGCAACAATGCAGGATGGGTCAAAAGTGAAAGAACTAACAAATTCATATCACAGTGGATTTGTAGTATTTCTGAAAGGGTTTATATCAGGACTTGTTTTCAGTGTTTGAAAACAGCATTACTGGCAGTTTTTCTGATTTTGTGGTATTTGTTATGTAGATCTAAATTAAGATAATCCTTTGAGTCCCACAGTGGGGGAAATTCACAGAGTTACAGCAGCAAAAAGGGATAGCAAGGCACTCAGTACAAAAAATAGTTGTAGTTATAAACAGAGGTGTCAAGTAATTAAGTACAAATACTTTGTTATCTTACTTAAGTAGAAATTTTGGTTATTTATACTTTACTGGAGTAAATATTTTTCAGCTGACTTTTTACTTTCTACTCCTTACATTTACACTCCATTATCTGTACTTTCTACTCCTTACATTTACACTCCATTATCTGTACTTTCTACTCCTTACATTTACACTCCATTATCAGTACTTTATACTCCTTACATTTACACTCCATTATCTGTACTTTCTACTCCTTACATTTACACCCCATTATCAGTACTTTCTACTCCTTACATTTACACCCCATTATCTGTACTTTCTACTACTTACATTTACACTCCATTATCAGTACTTTCTACTCCTTACATTTACACCCCATTATCAGTACTTTCTACTCCTTACATTTACACCCCATTATCAGTACTTTCTACTCCTTACATTTACACCCCATTATCAGTACTTTCTACTCCTTACATTTACACACCATTATCAGTACTTTCTACTCCTTACATTTACACTCCATTATCAGTACTTTCTACTCCTTACATTTACACTCCATTATCTGTACTTTCTACTCCTTACATTTACACCCCATTATCAGTACTTTCTACTCCTTACATTTACACCCCATTATCAGTACTTTCTACTCCTTACATTTACACTCAATCATCAGTACTTTCTACTCCTTACATTTACACTCCATTATCAGTACTTTCTACTCCTTACATTTACACTCCATTATCTGTACTTTCTACTCCTTACATTTACACTCCATTATCTGTACTTTCTACTCCTTACATTTACACTCCATTATCAGTACTTTCTACTCCTTACATTTACACTCCATTATCTGTACTTTCTACTTCTTACATTTACACCCTATTATCAGTACTTTCTACTCCTTACATTTACACCCCATTATCAGTACTTTCTACTCCTTACATTTACACTCAATCATCAGTACTTTCTACTCCTTACATTTACACTCCATTATCAGTACTTTCTACTCCTTACATTTACACTCCATTATCAGTACTTTCTACTCCTTACATTTACACTCCATTATCAGTACTTTCTACTCCTTACATTTACACTCCATTATCTGTACTTTCTACTCCTTACATTTACACTCCATTATCTGTACTTTCTACT
The DNA here is from genome assembly GCA_021613375.1 of Megaleporinus macrocephalus. Lineage (NCBI taxonomy): Eukaryota > Metazoa > Chordata > Actinopteri > Characiformes > Anostomidae > Megaleporinus > Megaleporinus macrocephalus. Next base: position 16,076,662 of record CM038722.1, read on the forward strand.
CCTTACATTTACACTCCATTATCTGTACTTTCTACTTCTTACATTTACACCCTATTATCAGTACTTTCTACTCCTTACATTTACACCCCATTATCAGTACTTTCTACTCCTTACATTTACACTCAATCATCAGTACTTTCTACTCCTTACATTTACACTCCATTATCAGTACTTTCTACTCCTTACATTTACACTCCATTATCAGTACTTTCTACTCCTTACATTTACACTTCATTATCAGTACTTTCTACTCCTTACATTTACACTCCATTATCTGTACTTTCTACTCCTTACATTTACACTCCATTATCAGTACTTTCTACTCCTTACATTTACACCCCATTATCAGTACTTTCTACTCCTTACATTTACACCCCATTATCAGTACTTTCTACTCCTTACATTTACACTCAATCATCAGTACTTTCTACTCCTTACATTTACACTCCATTATCAGTACTTTCTACTCCTTACATTTACACTCCATTATCTGTACTTTCTACTCCTTACATTTACACTCCATTATCAGTACTTTCTACTCCTTACATTTACACTCCATTATCAGTACTTTCTACTCCTTACATTTACACTCCATCATCAGTACTTTCTACTCCTTACATTTACACTCCATTATCAGTACTTTCTACTCCTTACATTTACACTTCATTATCAGTACTTTCTACTCCTTACATTTACACTTCATTATCAGTACTTTCTACTCCTTACATTTACACTCCATTATCAGTACTTTCTACTCCTTACATTTACACTCCATTATCTGTACTTCCTACTCCTTACATTTACACTCCATTATCAGTACTTTCTACTCCTTACATTTAAAAATATCCTCGTTACTCCTATTTAATTTCAGCTTGTTTTCATTCATGTTCATTTACATTCCAGTAAAGATTACTGATAACATGCCTTTGAAGTTTGACTTTCTGCACCATTACAATTATAGACGACTAGTCATCATATCTTCTGCTCCATGAAACACATGTTAATGTTCAGTAGTAACAGATATGCTTCTTTAATATATTTAAATTGTACTAAAATACATTCATTTTTAATGAGCCTATAAACGGCTGAAACAGGAAGCCTAGCACATCCCAAATTTATCAACACTAACATTTTAATATAACATTATAGTCATTATGGCTTTAAGAAGTATGATTTTTCTGGGGAGGTGGGCTAGTGCACTATAGACCCCTGTGGTGCGGCCTAAGCTTTTGTCCTTAATGGCATTTTTTCTCTTTTCATACTTTAAGTAGTTTTGAAAGCAGTACTTTTACACTTTTACTGGAGTAAAAAGCTTCAGTTGATACTTCAGCTTCTACAGAAGTATTTTTAAACCCTAGTATCGATACTTCTACCTGAGAAATGAATGTGAATACTTTCAAAACCTTTGGTTATAAAGTTGGTGTGATTTATCAAAGCTAAGTAGATTAATTCCACTGGGAGTAGCTGCAGCTAATCTGAAATTGGCTTCTTCTACTTCAAAATGGTGCCAGTAAGTGCTGCAACTGCTGCAGCGCGCCATCGGTATTTGCAACAAAGCATAACATTAAACTACAAGCCTCCAGTGTTTCTTCTTAGTTCTATAGCTGGCCTGTTACCGCACAGTTTCACAAACACATGACCGTTTCATATAGAAGAAAGGACAGGACCACTGCTCCTCCTAAGTATGTCAGTTGTGAAACATCTGATAAGTCAGTCATGTGGTGCCGTGCTATCCATGGGAAATATCTTCAGGGAAAGAGTTGCGCCGTGTAAGAATTCACGGCGCAAAAAAAGCCCCCCCCCCCCCCCCCCCCGATCTCAAGCAATTTCCATACCAGACGCCCAGATTTCATAATTCATGCATTTGTATGAGCAGACGTTTTACATAATGCAGGCCTGAATCATTGCGTCGCAAACAAGGAAACCTTTTGGTTAACCACAGACCCCATGAGAAACGAAGTGACTGTGATTTAGATGTAAACAACTGTCAACATTACTCTTCTGTGGGACCTGGCTGTCTCAGAACATGCAGCGAAATGAGGGTTCATCCTGCATTTCTTTATGCTGGGGACTGTGGATTGGCAGGTCACGGTGGTCCGCTCGGAACAGCTGGAGCAGACTAACAGAGGGACGTGTCACGGCGCCATGAGACAAAGCGGCACAGCTCGCTCAAAGGAGGCCGTTGTGAACGCAGCGGATGTGAAGAAGTCATTGTGAAAGCGGCAGACGACGTGAAGGAGCGTGTCGTGACTGGGCCAAAGCCGAGAGCGTCTGTGCAGACTCTCCGCCACCCACACTCCTCTTTCTCCAGCCACGGCCTGTTGCCATGGCACTGATGTGCCGTCATCCTCGCTAATGAAGACGGCTGGACTTTCAGCCTGGAGCTGCAGAGGAAAAGCTCTGCGACGTGCGGTCCCATTCAAACGTCTTGAAATCGCTCATCATGTAGTTTTGGATTCCATAGTTCATACACAGCGTAGACTGAAATGTGAACTGAACATGGAAAGATGGTATATTTATATATTTGTAATATTTGAGGTTATCTGTAATTAATAACACATTGTTAAATATTAAATAGTAAGTTATAATTATATGATTACATCATCTGTGTGAAGATTCAGGCCCTTTTTTGAAATATGGAGGATATTAAAAATAATTCTGGAATTTTAGAGCAATCTTTGGCTCAATCTATTTTTCAACACATCTATTTTTGGTAATAGATATTACAATAGTATTTAATAAGCATGTTAGGAAATGAGTAAATTCAGTAATAACTTTCCAAAAAGCTCTTCTTTTTTCTAAAAGTTGGCAAAATGGAAATAAAATCAGAATGTCATGATGTGTAAATAATTTAAAGCTTATATTTCATTGAAAATACTACAGAGACAACATATCATATGTTCAAACTGAGAAATGTTATCGTTTTTTTTTTTTTAATATATGCTCATTTTGAATTTGACGCCAGCAGCATGTTATAAAAAGGTTGGGACAAGAAACACATAAGACAAGGTAAAGGTAAGGTAAAGGTAAAGTTACAACAAGGTAAAGTTGTGTATGGCTGAAGAAATACTTGGTGGAACATCTCAACAGGGTATACAACCAGCTTCCAGAGTTTCTCCTCATACAATAAACTATGTATTCATTTGAAATCTTCCAGATAGATAGAGAGATAGATAGAGAGATAGATAGATAGATACTTTATTGATCCAGAAGGAAATTTTTAAAGTCCTTGAGCACATTAATTCAATCCAGCTTAAAACTTATTTAGAAACAAATCATCACTTCACAATCCCTTCTGGTCCTGTTTTTCAGTTGTATCATAGCACTGAACCAGCTCCAGTTTAGCTTGTTCATAATGTGCCGATTCAGGTGCCCTCAGCATATTCTGGTTCTACTTGATTTAAGGTGATATATACATAGATCTGAGTTTTTTGGATGCGCTGCCTTCCAAACAACATCTGTTTCTGGGTAGGCTTTGCTTATCTCTGCAATATGATGCCAAACCACATTCTACACGTATTCCAACAACATGACTCTGTAGTAATGTATAATGTTGTATACCATAAACCAGAAGTCACTAATAGGTGGACCACTGTCCAGGTCCAGACCCAGACATTGTCCAATGGAGACCAAAATTGATGAACTATTGAGAGAGTTTGATTCTGACAGGGTTTATTTTAAACGGCGGAACTTTTCTTGTCTTTACGGTATACGGGATTTGCGGCACGTGTTGTAAGATCACCAAAAACGCTCCTCAGCCAATCAGATCTGTGCAGATTCGGGAGTGCGGCACACACACAGGCGAGGTACGAAGTGAGAAGCAGCAGCCAGAGAATAAAGTGAGTCAGAGAATAAAGTGAGTCAGAGAATAAAGTGAGTCAGAGAATAAAGTGAGTCCGAGAATAAAGTGAGTCCGAGAATAAAGTGAGTCAGAAAATAAAGCGAGTCAGAGAATAAAGTGCATCAGAGAATAAAGTGAGTCAGAGAGAATAAAGCGAGTCAGAGAACAAAGAGTCAGAGAATAAAGCGAGTCAGAGAATAAAGAGTCAGAGAGAATAAAGCGAGTCAGAGAATAAAGCGAGTCAGAGAATAAAGCGAGTCAGAGAATAAAGTGCGTCAGAGAATAAAGTGAGTCAGAGAATAAAGTGCGTCAGAGAATAAAGTGAGTCAGAGAATAAAGTGCGTCAGAGAATAAAGTGAGTCAGAGAATAAAGCGAGTCAGAGAATAAAGCGAGTCAGAGAATAAAGCGAGTCAGAGAATAACACAAGTTAGAAATGATGACGGCCTGAACCGGCCTGAAGAAATCTCTTCTAACTGGATCTTACTGAACTCTAATTAAATACCCCCGCCATACACCATAACCGATGGATTATTTACAATTAAAAAAAGTATTTTTAGAACTATTAAGTTATGGTAGGGTGACAAACAGTAAATGTTGTTGAATAACTTTAACTGTAATCATCAATTTATAGTCATATATTATTCATTTTGCTATAAATAACTACTTGATCAGTCAAATGTTTTTTTTTAAATTAGCTATTCTAAATACAAATTTTATTTTTTTTTAAGCAGATGATTTGATGTGAAATGGTTTATATTAGAGAAACCTATCATCTTAGATTTTTATACAGAGGTAAATAATAACATTGCATTCATTATCCAAACTGACCAGTGAACCTGAGTTTTCTTTTTATATATGATGTTGATAAGGAGAATAACTAGTGGCAAATTAGATCAAATAGTGGTTTCCATGACCACTATTCTCCCTGAAAACAAACTGCACATACCTCTCCACCACAAATGTATTCTAAAAATATATAGTATATATTCTTATCCCAAAGATAGACATCAGCCAACATATCCATAAACATTTCATGTAATAACTTGATGTATTTTAAGTAGTTTTTTTAAAAAAGCATTAGACATCTGGTTCCTATTACCACCACTGTATAAATATTGACTGTATAATGTTTCTACAACAGCATTTCACATCAAACCACCTCAAATGACTGTTTACAACTTATATATTTCATTGTGCAGAAGATTTTAAAGAATAGGCCGAATTATTATTTTATATCACATAAATAATTAGCTTACAATCATATTAATACAACTGTATACGTACATATGGAGACAAGATTATGCTATAAATGTATAAATGTATCTGTCTTTATCAGTCTTGTCAGGTTATATAACCAGGTTATGTATGTATTAAGAAGATTAAGTAGGCATCCACTGTTTTCCGGTCCTTTGAATAGGTGGTAGCAATACCCAGATCTATTTGTGCAGAACCTGAACAGTACAGTGAAGAGCAGAACAGAAAAAAGAAGAAGAAAACAACAAAGCCCTCGTGTATCAGCCCTAGCATGGCTCATTCTACCACTGTAATGCAGCTCAGCGTAGCTACGGGAGAGGAACCCAAGCCAGACAGTACGGCTGGTTACGGCTGGAGGGGGCGGAGGGGGATTAAAAGGTCACTGCTCCACAGGAGGAGGTGAGTGTTAAACACAGAATGGGAATTTTTACAGCGAGTCAGTCTCAAACTCTCAGCCACAGCTTTTCTTCCTTCTCGAGCCTGTGTCACAGTACACAACTCCTACTAATACTACAACTACTACTATTACAACAAATACTACTATTAATACTACTACTAGAACTACAACTACTACTACTAATACTGCTACTACTACTACAACTAATAATACTATTACTAATACTACAACTACTACTATTACAACAAATACTACTAATAATACTACTACTAGAACTACAACTACTACTACTAATACTGCTACTACAACTACTACTATTACTAATACTGCAACTACTACTATTACTAATACTACAACTACTACTATTACAACAAATACTACTATTAATACTACTACTAGAACTACAACTAATACTACTACTACTGCTACTGCTACTACAACTAATAATACTATTACTAATACTACAACTACTACTATTACAACAAATACTACTAATAATACTACTACTAGAACTACAACTACTACTACTAATACTGCTACTACTACTACAACTAATAATACTATTACTAATACTACAACTACTACTATTACAACAAATACTACTATTAATACTACTACTAGAACTACACCTACTACTACTAATACTGCTACTACAACTAATAATACTATTACTAATACTACAACTACTACTATTACAACAAATACTACTATTAATACTACTACTAGACCTACAACTACTACTACTAATACTGCTACTACTACTACAACTAATAATACTATTACTAATACTACAACTACTACTATTACAACAAATACTACTATTAATACTACTACTAGAACTACAACTACTACTACTAATACTGCTACTGCAACTAATAATACTATTACTAATACTACAACTACTACTATTACAACAAATACTACTATTAATACTACTACTAGAACTACAACTAATACTACTAATACTGCTACTGCAACTAATAATACTATTACTAATACTACAACTACTACTATTACAACTAATACTACTATTAATACTACTACTAGAACTACAACTAATACTACTAATACTGCTACTACAGCTAATAATACTATTACTAATACTACAACTACTACTATTACAACAAATACTACTATTAATACTACTACTAGAACTACAACTAATACTACTAATACTGCTACTGCTACTACAACTAATAATACTATTACTAATACTACAACTACTACTATTACAACAAATACTACTAATAATACTACTACTAGAACTACAACTACTACTACTAATACTGCTACTACTACTACAACTAATAATACTATTACTAATACTACAACTACTACTATTACAACAAATACTACTATTAATACTACTACTAGACCTACAACTACTACTACTAATACTGCTACTACTACTACAACTAATAATACTATTACTAATACTACAACTACTACTATTACAACAAATACTACTATTAATACTACTACTAGAACTACAACTACTACTACTAATACTGCTACTGCAACTAATAATACTATTACTAATACTACAACTACTACTATTACAACAAATACTACTATTAATACTACTACTAGAACTACAACTAATACTACTAATACTGCTACTGCAACTAATAATACTATTACTAATACTACAACTACTACTATTACAACTAATACTACTATTAATACTACTACTAGAACTACAACTAATACTACTAATACTGCTACTACAGCTAATAATACTATTACTAATACTACAACTACTACTATTACAACAAATACTACTATTAATACTACTACTAGAACTACAACTAATACTACTAATACTGCTACTGTTACTACAACTACTACTATTACTAATACTACAACTACTACTATTACAACAAATACTACTACTAATACTACTACTAGAACTACAACTAATACTACTAATACTGCTACTACAGCTAATAATACTATTACTAATACTACAACTACTACTATTACAATTAATACTACTATTAATACTACTACTAGAACTACAACTAATACTACTAATACTGCTACTACAGCTAATAATACTATTACTAATACTACAACTACTTCTATTACAACAAATACTACTATTAATACTACTACTAAAACTACAACTAATACTACTAATACTGCTACTACAGCTAATAATACTATTACTAATACTACAACTACTACTATTACAACTAATACTACTACTAGAACTACAACTAATACTACTAATACTGCTACTGCCACTACAACTAATAACACTATTACTAATACTACAAATACTACTATCACAGCTAATACTACTATTAATACTACTACTAGAACTACAACTAATACTACTAATACTGCTACTGCAACTAATAATACTATTACTAATACTACAACTACTACTATTACAACTAATACTACTATTAATACTACTACTAGAACTACAACTAATACTACTAATACTGCTACTGCTACTACAACTAATAACACTATTACTAATACTACAACTACTACTATTACAACTACTACTACTATTATTTATACTAAAACTACTACTACTACAACTAATACTATTACTACTACTACAACTACTACTACTACAACTAATAATACTATTAATACTACTACTAGAACTACAACTAATACTACTAATACTGCTACGGCTACTACAACTAATAACACTATTACTAATACTACAACTACTAATATTACAACTACTACTACTATTACTAATACTAAAACTACTACTACTACAACTAATACTATTACTACTACTACAACTACTACTACTACTACAACAAATAATACTATTACTACTACTACAACAACTACTACTACAGCTAATAATACTATTACTAATACTACAACTACTACTATTACAATTAATACTACTATTAATACTACTACAACTACAACTAATACTACTAAGACTGCTACTGCTACTACAACTAATAACACTATTACTAATACTACAACAACTACTACTACAACTAATAATACTATTACTAATACTTCAACTACTACTACTACAACTAATAATAATATTACTAATACTACAACTACTACTACTACAACTAATAACACTATTACTAATACTACAACTACTACTACAACTAATAATACTATTACTAATGCTACAACTATTACTACTACAACTAATACTACTATTACTAATACTACAACTACTACTACTACTACAACTAATAATACTATTACTAATACTACAACTACTACTACTACAACTAATAATACTATTACTAATACTACTAATACTACTGCTACTACTATTACTAATACTTCTACTACCACTACTACTACATCTTACTGCTACTACCTTTACTACAACAACTACTTCTACTACTACAACAAGTAACACTACTAATACTGCTACTACTATTACTAATACTGCTACTAATACTACTATTAATACAACTAGTAATGCTACTAATACTCCTACTGCTGCTATTACTACTAATACTACAGCTACTACTATTACTAATACTGCTTCTACTACCACTACTGTCACTGCTACTACTACTGCCTCTTACTACTGCTGCTACTGCTACTAATTATACTGCTACTACTGCTACTACTACTGCCTCTTACTACTACTGCTGCTACTGCTACTAATGATACTGCTGCTACTGCTACTACTACTGCCTCTTACTACTACTACTGCTGCTACTACCATTACTAATACTGCTACTATTACATCTGCTGCTACTACTGCCTCTTACTACTGCTGTTACTACTATTACTACTACTGCTACTACTACCGCCTCTTACTTCTGCTACTACTACTTCTGCTGCTACTACTGCCTCTTGCTACTGCTGCTACTACTATTACTACTACTGCTACTACTACCGCCTCTTACTTCTGCTACTACTACTTCTGCTGCTACTACTGCCTCTTGCTACTGCTGCTACTACTATTACTACTTCTGCTACTACTACCGCCTCTTACTTCTGCTGCTACTACTGCCTCTTGCTACTGCCTCTCACTACTGCTGCTATTACTACACTACTACTATTGCTACTAATACTTCTATTGTTCTTTTTACTAATATTAGTAATGCAAAGAAACCTAAAATACAAAATGGTCTATAACTTATATAAAGCTCCAATATAACAGAACTACAGTGACATTTTAGCACATTTTATGCAGCAATATATTAGGTAGTACTTTGAACACCCCTGTTTTTTCTGAAAACACATCCTCTACAGGGAACACTTAGTATGGCACTTTATTTAGCACATGTTCCAGTTAGAAGAAATGATGTTTACTATTTTGGCTGGCCTTCTGATTGTGTTTGTATATATAAACAAATTTGCCTCAAAGTTGTAAAAGCAAAATAAGAGTAAAATGTTTACAGAATATTCAAATTACCGTTTGGCAAATAAAGGGCAAAAATCACAGAGCAGCTGCTTCCACACCGGGACCTGTGTGACTAGATTCTTCACTCAGGGCGTTTTCACTCTTGTTCGAACCCAGGACTGATTCTGGGCTCGTTTTGGGGGGGGAGGGCTCATTATCGCTGGTTTGCTCTCTCACACATAGGAATTCCATCCAAACCTGAGGACCAATTATGTAATTCCATGTCACTGTTCTTAGTGCAGGCGTATACAGCGACAGGCAGTACGACTAATGTAGCAATATGAGCGTTTGCCCCAACATTACATACTGCACAGCATCCTTCCTCATGTACCTGTCACTATAGGATCAGTTTTATACACAATCGAGTCACATTATTATGACCACGTCCTTTCCTCGATGGTGTCAGCGTGTAGGTGGCAGTGTTATGGTCTGTGGAATGTTTTCATGGCATTCTCTGGACCCACTCATCCATGTGGAAGGCACTCTCAAGCAATCTGGGTACAAATCCATCCCTGCAGATCACGTACAACATACATGCAGATTGTCTTCGCTGGAGCGGACGAGATCTTCCACACGGCTAGAAATGTCCCACGTTGGTTGAAAGAGCTGACCAAGAATTCCAAATACTACCATGAACCCCGCATTTCCCACATTTGAACCTAATTAAGCATCTGTGGGACCACCCGGATCGTCATGTTCACTCTATGGATCTTGTCATATGTGTCCTCCAGCAGCTGTGGGATGCACTGCAGTCAGCATGGCTCCAGTGCTGTGACAACCTATCTGTGACAACCTGCCCGGACCTTATCGAGTCTCCCAGCCTGTCTAGCTGCTGTCCGTGCTGCACACAGCGGTTAAACTAGGTTTTAGCTGGTGGTCAGAGTAATGTGACTCAATTGTGTACATGATACTTAGCAGGCTTGTGTAGTGGAGAAATGACTAATTAATTTAAAAACTTTGAAGATGTATGCGAGGCTACTCTCAATAAAATACACAATATTCTAATGCACCTCTATAAATGCCAAACTCTTCATTAGTCCATAAACGCCAACATCTCCCCCTTATATGATGATGCAACATGAACATGCACACTTCACACAGAACAGACTGGACCGGGAATCCAACCCGGATAGTCTTGCAGTGAGGAGACAGAGCTAACCACAGCACCACCGTGCCGCCCTACAATTAGTTTAATTAAGTTCATTTATTCCTTTAGCATTCAAACCCTGTGCCCTACTGGGTCGCAGCAGGTGCTGGAGTCTAGGTCAGCGCTCACTGGGCGGAAGGCAGGTCACACTCTGGACAGGTCATCAGTCACAGGACCGACACAGAAACACACACACACTCGCACCTAGGGGCAATTTACTGTCTCCAGTAGGTTGTTTACAGATGATGTCATGTGATCGGGTTGATATGGCATGAACTGCAGATGGAGGGTGGGCAGTGATTATTAACATAGGGGGCGCTATTACTCTTACGTAAAACATCTGTGGTTTTGGTAGTTCATTGGTAGTTCATAGTTGCTCAAAATCAAATCATGAGGAGCTTTTATGGAGTACCAAAAAGAAAAAAAATGCAAATAATGGACCGAAAAATGGCAGTAAAATAGGCCAAACCCTCGTCTGCAGTCAGGATGAGGCTAAAGGAGCTTCCTGTTTAAGTTTTTTGTAGCTGTAGTTTTAAATCTATTACAAACTACCGCGCCTTTTAAAGCAGAACAGCTTTGTGCAGTCGGTAGGTGCAGATTTTGTACTTTGTACTGGAGATTAAAATAGTGATATATGGTAAGTGATCAGCTGTAAGAGGTGCTGTGGAGTTTAATGCTTGTTGCTTGTTAATCTAAAGGACTGTAAAAGAAAACCAAATAACAGTCAGTGAGGACCTCCTTGGTACTGTGATCTACCCAACCAGTTACTTCTGTATGTTTGGTTTGTTTTATTGGTAGTTTTCATATCTGCTGCCTCGATAGCGGCTAATATTTCAGTTCAGCTGAAATCGCTCTTCGTAACATCAAGAGCGCTTCTTAACATATGCTGAGAGTTTGCGTTTGTATCTTTCTCTTTAATACTGTCTAAACTAGCGCAGCATGAGCTCCCCCTCTCTGTCTCGTCCATCCAGTTACTCACTGATTCCATCTGGATTTTGGACATTGTCTCAATCACATGACTGAAAATAGCCTACTCTACAGACTGTGCTGATATAATTCAGCAACATAATGTTTCACAATATTATGCTATCAGATCATTTTAAAGCTTAATAAAGTTAATGAACTTGCACTTCCTGAGGTTCCATATTCCATAGATTTTAAGCAAAAGGCTTGTTAACAGTTGACTGTTGGAAACTGAATGCTCCTTGTCTATCAAATAAAAATATCACGCAAGCAGAAAAGCACTGTCATATGGTATGTCAGTATCTCATTCTACTGGTATAGATGATCGCTTGCATTAAAGGTTTGGCATAAAAATGTCTGTACATGATACTTAGTCAACGACATAGAACTAAACTATAGTTAAAAATCTAAAACTATTATAACCTTGTCTCAGTCAAGATTCCAAAGACTTTTACCTTCTATAAAGTGACCTGTGAGAACTGACATGTTGGTGAGTACACCATCATATTCTGTTTAGTATGCAGACAAGAAGAGTTTGTTTGTGTTTTCTGGCTAAAATCAGGCAGATATGTACTGTTCTATACCGTGTACCCTTCTTCAATCACAGAACCTTAATAGATGTTTACAGGAACTACAGAAAAAGTATATGATGGTATGCGGTATGACAGATATATATGGAAAAATGATGCAGTCACTGAAGGTCGCCAGTTTAAGCCCTGAACTGACAGGACACAACTGAAGTGCCCTTAAACAACACGCTGCATGGATGGGTTAAGTGCGGAGGTCAAATTCCTCTGTGTCCTAACACATGTGGCTAAATTCTAAATGATGATATTATTTCAGGTTCCACGTCTGAACGGATTAATAAACACATCACACTGGTTATATTTTAGGGGCCACTAACAGAAAAAGATGTAGACTTTACAGCTGGCTTTACTGCAACTTGATGCCTGTTTAAATTCCAAATGATGGCACATTATAATGGCATATGGAAGGGAATGTTCACCAAATTGTTGTAAATTTCAGTACACTTGTTATAAACTTGAGGAGTCAAACCAAGCTCCATTTCAGAAAAAGAAAAAATGAGAAAAGAAAAAATAAACAGAGGCTGTACTTCCTATAACCCTGATTTATTATTACTTAACTGTTACTTAACTGGAACGTTGGTTTTAGCAGGACTACTGGTGCAGAGGGAGCTCCAAGATCAGCAAATTATAGAAGGTAATACACGCCAAGCTTATTACTTAGCAGGCTTGTAAAAACTAAGGCCATTGCAGATCCATACTGGATTTAAGTCTTGGATCTTACTGGTAATCAATCAAACTACAGCACTTCCCCATGTAAAAGTAACCCAGTTCCTACAGTTCATACTATTAATTCCTCGTTTCAGGCTAAAGCATTACAAACGGGCCAAGCGACTCGGTGAGGACCATCGTGAGAAACATCCTGCAGGGCAGCAGTTGTTAAGTGACACCCCTAGGCATTGATTAGGCCCCAGAATAGGAGGCGAGAAGTAGGAGGAGGTACATGCACATGCATTCACAGACGCTTCTTTTTCGCTTTATCTCTTTGTCTAGTCCAGGTCACTCTACCCCAGAGACGGCGTGTCTTTTTGTCATCACAATTTGTACCTCGTATCTTTTATCTCCGCTGCTGCAGCATAAAGCCAGGGGACATTTGTCTTGCGAGGCAGCTCACTCGAGACCTGTGCCATTGTCTGACATGAAACAGCTTTTGGAAGCACTATAGCACGAAGGGAATTCGCTGCATAATTCAATCACCCAGATGTAAACAAAGTCATTTCTCTGTGAAATGGGCCGCTCTGAAGAAGCCTACTGGTTCATATTTACTTTGCCGTGGTGGTGAGCCAGGGGTCATGATGTCTGCAACGTAAATACAGCCATTCTTATTTACTGTCCAAAACCACCGGCGAACCTGCAAACGTGTCTTCAGAGGCTCTGTAGGTAATGTAGGTCGAACGGTGGTGAATCTGAAGAACAGCTCTCTTTGGGGACTTACAACGCCCTGCGTGCACTATCTTTCTTTGTCTTTGTTGAAGTTGGTGGAATTCCCCTTTAAGCTTTCACTCGCTTTGACTCCGCGGCGTGGCCATGTGCTGCACGATCCCACAAAACTCCCCACAGCTGAACTAGCTTTTGAGCGCCTCCCCCAAATATTTACACAACTATAAACAAAAGGCTGGGAGAAGATCCGCAGCCCAATTTCAAGCGAGAGTTCTGAGCTGAATCCAATTTTTCCAGTGTTTTAGAGATCCAGGCTTGGTGTCTTATCTAGTGTCCAGCAATGTATGTTATATAAACCACTGTGTGAGTGTGTATACAGTGTGTATGGTGCATAGCAGTATTAAAACAGTAGCAGCAGCGACCCTGACGCCTGAACGTGATCTTCACTTTCACACACACACATATATATATATATATATATATATATATATATATATATATATACATACACACACTACCGTTTAGAAGTTTAGGATAACTTAAGAATTTTATTTGATGCAATTTTCATGCAATTCATACAATTTTCATGCAATTCTCAAACAATATTGTCCATTTCTCAATTAATGTAAGTGTATCAGATGATTTTTAAAGAATAATAATGTTTGTACTAAAGCCTATTTTGTATAGAGGCTTTTTTTGCATATAGTCCTATTATCAGTAATTCTCAGTCCTCTGTCTAAATCTCCTGGTACGACCGCCAATCCAAGTTAAGGATGTTATTGGACTAATTGGTTGTTAGGACACTCTTGCTCAACTGTGATGCACAGCTGAAAAACATTCTACTAATAAGTGAGTATAAAAGGGAACAACATTCTAGGTTAGTTTAGTATCTGAAGATCAGCAGTTGATGGCTTGCTGACAGACACAAAATGACCAGAAACAACTTTCTTTAGAAACTCGTCAGTCCATTGTTGTGTTAAGGAAGAAGATACTCCATTAAAACAAGAACATTTCACTGTGATCCCAAACTTTTGAGCGGTAGTGTGTGTGTGTATATATATATATATATATATATATATATATATATATATATATATATATATATATATATATATATATATATATAAGTTTGTGACTTGGCAGAGCTATTCTGGCCGACTGAGGACATCTGTGATTGTCTGTGAGTGAGAGAGCTGAGAATCCGTCAATGAGGAAATAAACGAAGCACTGCAAAACACGCACCTTTAAGCAGTGAACACAGTGTCATTTTTCAATCCTAGTTCATAGAGCAGCTTTATCACTTACACTGATGCAAATTCAAGGGGTCGGTTGGGGGGGTGTTTTGGGTGCAGTAGGTGGGGCGTGTCCCTTCCACTGTTTGAACAGTTTATATTACTGATAGTTCATGTTTTTCATTAAATCTCCCAAAGCAAGTATTGTGTAGGCATTAAAGTTGAAAACACACTGCACGTACACTGACCTGTGACAAAAGGAGTTTACTGTTTCCTTCTCACACCTGCTTTAGCTTAAAGTCACATTATTATAGGAATCTTTATTTATAGAGCACTTTTCATACCGTGGCAGCTCAAAGTGCTTAACAGATGGTTGCCATCAGTAATAGAAGAAACTATGAGTTTTAATAAACCAAAGACACAGATCACATTTATACATTCGAAAGAAAATGCAGAGTTTTAATTAAGCGCCGAGTTAAAGAGATCCATTTTTAATTGTTTACTAAAAGTCAGCACTGATCCTCACTCTCTAATGAAAGTTGGGGTCGAGTTCCACACACTAGAACCAAAGTAACTAAAAAAGTCTTCTGTACTTAACGGATATAAGATCTCGAGTTGAACATAAACAGAGAGACGTTCTGTGATGTAAACTGGCGCTAGATTATTTAGAGATTTACAGACTAGTAGCAGAATGAAAAGGTAAAGTCTGAAGTTGTGGGGGATCTTAGGAGCATTCCAGTGATCAACTCTTACATAACAAATATATCTTAAAGTAACAGTGTCAGAATTATAATCGGGAAATTGGCGTCTTTTTCATTGCAGTATAGATACACAGATTCCTGGCAGACAGTGAATCATTGTGTGTTGTGTTTAAACCTCTGACCACTAGATGTCAGTGTTGTAATTCATTTTCAGCTCCACTCCAACATTAACAAGTAGCACAAGGGTGCAATGCTATTGCAAGCATTGACAAAGCTGTTCATATAGTGGTGTGTTTTAATAATAGGATTTTAAAAAATCGCAATATATTGTGATATGTGGAATTGTGACAGCTGTATCGCGATACGCATTGTATCACCAGGTTCTTGCCAATACACAACACTAAAAGCTAGCATGACATCATGGCAGAGGCTGGACAGATGTGGAAAAAGACCAGAGAGTGACCGGCATTTACTCACTGGCGAGAGATAAAAGAGAAGGGATGAGTGTTCATTGCTATTCTTATTATGTCATATTTAATTAATTAATACTAATATATAATATTTCATTATGAATTAATATTTAAATATCATTTTTTACGTTGCTCCTGATGCAAAAAGTCATGTTACCTTAGACCCGTTTCAGACTAATGTGCAAAGAAATAGAAAGTCATCTCATGCCTAAAAGTTGGGTCAGTCTTTGTTAATCTCTTGCCAAATAAGCCTTGAAAATTTTAGCCTCTTGTAATCAAACCCTTTAATGTTACTGAACCTTGTAAGTCAACATGGTTCTTTCTCTTGTGTCCCTTCCTCTCCGTTGTTGTGCCGAATACCGACTGTCTGTCAGAATCAAACTCCTCTTTGTGATATTGGTTGTTTACATGAAAAACGAAATTGGGAGTGTAATCTATAGCGACTGAATGCTGATGTGACACACTTGCAGACGAAGGAGAGTGTGTCCTCCATGAAACAGGTTTAAGTCTAGAGCAGAGAAGTACTCATTAGGCTTCTAACTGTGTGACCCTATGTTTATGATGTTAAGACGGCGCTTAACAATGTGTTTATCACAGAAACTCATATCGTAATAACTATAACAACACAGATAACTGTGCAGCACCTCATCTGGAGTAAAGAGTGATCAGTATTTGTTTCGTTTCTATAGGTTACTGCTTTAAAAGAAGAGAGAGAATCCAGAAATAAATGGTAGTCACTCATCGCCATGGCGCAGATGGACGGCAGATGGAGAGCGTGGCATTGACGCGGCAGTCTGAGCTGTTGGCCTGGTCGTAGAGTGATGCTTTAAAAGACGTCTGCGTGTGAATGAGTCTGTGCGGTGGGCGAATATGACAAATGAGCCTAATCGAACCGTGACTTTTGTTTTTCCTTGGAGTTAGGGTCAAACAGACGACAGCACGGACCACCGTTTTCAACAAGTAACAGCCCCCCGTACGGAAAGCGTGTGGGGGTAGGGTGGGCAAAGAGAGAGAGAGACAGAGAGACAGGAGAGAGAAAAATAGAGAGAGAGAAATCCTGCCTGGCTCTGCTCTCCCTGGGAGTTGATTGAGGAATGTGTTTGGAATCTCAGCTAAACTCCCCCAGGTCTAACTCTCTCCCTACTCGTCCCCCTCACAGGAACATCTCTACTCCTCTGCAGCCATGTCCAACTGGCCAATGCACCTGTGCACAGACAAACAGTCAAAAACACTTACACACATACACCTACAAGAAAATCCACCACTGACAGGTTATGAGAGGACTGGGCATCTCACATACTCGTAATGGTTTAAGACTGGAGCCTAAGAACTGGGGATCACACAAACAATGTAGGTCTATGTGAAAGACAAACAGAACACCAAATGGGGTTTATTATCTCGCTGACGTCTCTCGGTTTCAGTCTGTTTTACTGACTACTCTAAAGTAATGTAAGCGTTCCACGGAAGCACATAGTTACCTTCCACCATCTGATAAAAAGATTCCCCAGCTGGCTATTCTCCAGCTTCTTATTCAAGGTATATTCTGGCACCATCTAAAAAGGTGGAGGTGTAAATCTGAATAATATGCTGGCCAATAGGAATCCAACTACTGAACATTCAGCAGTTTTCCTGTCGCAGCTTTACGTAGATTTGCTAGCAAACTACACACAAATGGATAATGAGCTAAAAGTTAGAGTTTACAGTAATAAATTAAAAATGTTTGGATGATGAGCCCTGTCTCCTCACAGTAAGACAATCCCAGTTGGATTCCTGGTCCGGGCTGTTCTGTGTGGAGTGTGTATGTTCTCCCCGTGCTTGAGTGGGTTTCCGCCGGGTACTCCGGTTTCCTCCCACAGTCCAAACACATGCATGATAGGTTGATCGTTCTAAATTGCCTGTAGGTGTGAGTGTTGTTGGCCAAGCAATAGACTGTTGACCTGTCCATGGTGTACCCCGCCTTTGCGTGATGACGCTGGGATTGGCTCCAGACAGACAAACGACGCATGAATGAAACTGAATGAAATGAAGGTGTGGGCAGGGCAAAAGACGCCAGCCTTGTGATGGGTTGGACAATGCTTATGAAAGCGGTACGCAAGATTAGGACCACATGGATAGTTTACATGGATAGAAAAATAATAGTGTGAAATCGGCAAAAATATTTATTAGCAAATGTCAAAACATGGAACCAATATTGCAGCCTTAACAGCTGTTGTTATGTTAATCTACATATGTATTATTTTATCACTTATTTTTAGCTATTATTTGTTATTTACTGTAATTATGGACAAGCTTAAACAAAGCGGCATGTTTGTTTTCCTGTAGTGCTAAATTAAGACAGAACTCTTTGTTTTTTTTTATATTTTTATATTAACAGGCTGCATTTAAGCTGATTTTTCGACTAATATGATTAATCCAATGCCAAACATTATATTTTCTGCAGCCCTACTGTTTTCCACATATTTTAATATGTAGACAAGAGGTTCACTGTATTTTGTCATGTACACATTCTGTCCACTGGGGGCAACAGCTTGACCCACAACATGAGAGCTATGTCAGCTATGTGTCAGGAGGTTGGCGTGTTGGTTGTTTGGCGCTAAACTAAAACAATGAAGCCGACATACATCCTCTTCTAATGCTCCCTGTATGATTTCATTTCTTTTGATTTCCTTTGATTTGTGTTCGCTTAAAATCTTAATTCTGACATAAAGGTCATCACTTAGGCTCACAGTCTGAGAGGTAAAACGAGTAATTATTCATTTACTATAGTTTACATCTACCAAACATACGTACTGATTAACATGTTACATGCACTAAACCTCATTCAGGATTAATGGGAGTTCCTTGATAGCAAACTTGTTGCTAAACCAAACCACTTACTCCAAATTCACATTAAAACATGAGTTTTCCCACGAGGTCCTAACTGTTTCCCCATGAGGTCCCAATTAACTGCCCCATACTTTGCAAACAGACGTAACCCAATCTTAAGCGCCAGCACCAACTGTATCTGGATCTTCAGGGATATATACACATGAAGAATAACACATTTCAGAAACTGTCTGTTGCAAGATGGATAGTCTGTCCAGCTGTCTTTCCAACGATCGTCATTTCCAAACAGTGGGTGGACAAAGGCTCTCACACCATCCAAAGCATTCCCAGCTTACGACTGCTCCGAGACTTCTACTATCCAAAGAACATCTCAGCCACAGGGCAGGCCAGACCAGGCCAGGCTTATTTCACAGAGGCTTAGTATTCGTGTAGAGAAGCTGTGTTGACATAAGCAGCGAAAGATGACAAATTTGAACTGTGCATGTTTGGAAGCTCCAAGTTATAGTTCTGCAAGTCAACTGGCAGAAGCGCCTGATTTTGAGTGAAAGTGGGAGAGAACCAGTACCAGCTTACTTCAATTTTAGCCCAAAATTAGTTACAGACAATGGAAGGCCACTCTCGCCAGCTGGAGCAGAGCACAACATCACCAACGTTTTTTCTCCTCTCGGTTTCTGGCATTCGAGTTTGCACTATTTTCTTGGTGTACCAGGGAATAATGACTGTCTATTTGAGAACTCTAGAAATTATTACGCAGTTACAATTACTCTAATTACATACTTTCTTCAAATGTAATGTTATTATTTCAATGTAGCATCTTCACTCAAGGTATTGGGATAATACGTTATTATATCAACAAAACAGCTCAGAATAAGCTGTTATTTTCAGACAGTTATCTTGTTCTGACTCACCACACTAAGATTTTGAGGAAACACAAACCGTGGATACAGTTCTTTTCTGTGAGTATTTCAATAGTAAAGACAAAAAAATCACTGACTCAAAGCATGAGTCTGGCCTGGTGGAGTAACAGTGTCCAGAAGGCCTTCACTGCGTTGTCGCAGGCTGACCTCTGTCTGCGTCCAGCCTCAGAGGAGAGCGAGTGTTTATGCCCACTCAGACACATTCAGCAGGCATGTTTATAGTGCCCGCCGGTCTCCCTGGCGACAGCCCTCTGAGAGTGGTGTGCGCGTGTGAGTGAGTGAGCGTTTTGGCCGACAGACTCAGCATTCTGACATTTACGTTACATGCGCCTGTGCAATGAGCTTAAATGCTACACTGGCCTCTGTTTCCCCGAGACCCCCACACCGACACCCAGACAAGCACCTTTTCTCTGTGGAGTACAGTGGATATACACTTACCGTCCACTTTATTGGAATCACCTATCTTACCTGGTATACAGCGCATCTGTTGATGGACAGATGATATTAGCCATCCTCCAGCCCTTCAACCGGTGGTCAGTCAGATTCTTGGCTGAATATTTTTGGGTGGTGAATTACTCTTAACAGACAACTGGTAACAGTGACAGCAGTGATACTGACATATATATAAACCCCAGATCCATCAGTTTTGGTGCCTGATACACTCATACCAGCAGTCCTGAGGTCAGAAACTGATGAAGTTATGTGACACAGTCTGGTTCTGTACATGTAAATAAATTAAAAATCCCTATTGTCCTGTATGTTGTGTGTAAATTTAGTGATGATTGAACTAAAATAAGGCATACAGTTACTTGGAAAAACATCTGGTTCCATTGACTTACATCACGAGTAGAGTAGGTTTTTTGCTTCTCCTGTAAAGATATTTAAATCTACATCTTTAACAGTACTAACAACAGCGGCAGCAGGTCAGACTACCTACTTTAATACATACTTCCATAAAAGTTTGTTTAGCAAACTAACAGTTACTTGTTAGTCAAATAGTTTCACAGTGTTTGGCACTCAAAGAACAGCGCAGCACTCATGCCGTATAGCGGTGGCAACCAACAAAGCTCCAGAAGATCTACCATCCTGCAGAGTCTAACACGACCTAGTCTTTTGCAATAGTATGTCAAAAACCCATCACCTTTAGAAGGTTATTATTAAACTAGGACACTGATCAGCCAGTTTATTAAAACATCATCTTGTTTCTACAATATCTGCGTATTTTAACAGCTGAGCTTACCATGTAGGAGCACTTTCTACAGTTCTACACTCACTGACTGTAGTCCATCTCTTCTCCGAGTACTTTGTTAGCCCCCTTTTAACATGTTTTTTAATGGTCAGGACCCCCACAGGCATTATATGGGTGGTGGATCATTCTCAGCAGTGCCATGACAAGATGCAGTGATAGTATGTTAGTGTGTGTTGTGCTGGTACAAGTGGATCAGACACAGCAGTGCTGCTTTTTTAAACACTGTGTACACTCATCTGTTGCCATCGGTTGTCCTCTAGTTCTTTATCAGAGGACGCTGCCCACAGAACACTTTACTCAGTCCAGCAGTGAGCACTGCTGTATCTGATCCACTCACACCAACACAACACACACCACCACATCAGTATCACTGCTGTGCTGAGAATGACCCACCAGCCAAATAATACCAGCTCTGTGGTGGTCCTGGCCACAGAAGAACAAGGTGTACAGAGAATCAGATGGTCTACAGTCAGTGAGTGAAGAACTACAAGGTGCTGATGAACTGATGTAATGGACACTGGGTGTGTCTCAAAACTTAGTGAGCTACCTACATAGACAGCATATTACTATGCTAGCGGATTTTACAGCCTCAGGCTATTGTTTTGGATGCCAACCGATAGCTTAGCAACCAGCTAAACCACCGGTCGTGTGCTGCAGTGGGCGGAAACAAGCCGTGACGCAGTCTCTCTCTAACTAGAGCGTCTCAGTAATCTGTTTTATGAGGAGAGATGAGGAGAGAACGCTGATACTTACACAGCTGCTACCTAGACAGCCTACTTACACACTCACTAGGTTTTCAGACACACCCATAGTGTGAAACAAGGAGGTGGTTTTAATGTTATGGCTGATTAGTGTATGCACAGTGATGAGCTAAATATGAAGACCTAGTATGCTGTTGGTCCTCAGAGTATCACCAAAGCAGCACTGACCCTCAGAGGCATGGACTCTACGTGACCTCTGAAGGTGATCGGTGGTATATGGCAACAAGAAGTCAGAAGCAGGTGTAAGCAAGTTCTCGAAGTGGTGATGTAGTGCCATCAGGGATCTCACAGATGCTCCACTGAATTGAAAGCCAGGGCAAAACCCTGAACTCTTAATGGTACTCGAAGCATTACCAGACAGCGAGCCCTATCGTGATGAATGGATCCACAGCCACCTGGTCTGCAGTGATGTTCAGGTCAGTGCTACCTGTCAAACTGACACCCAGCCACAGGATTTCCCAGCAGAACACTGCCCACTGCCTCCCTCTACCAGCTTATCTTCTTTCCACAGTGCATCCTGGTGCCATCACATCCCCAGGTATGCAGCAGAGACGTACCTGGCCATCCATGTGATGTGAAAGAAAATGGGACTTATGTGATGCTCCAAGGTCCAGTAGCGACACTACAATGTACCTACACCCTTTGTTTGAACGCGCACCGCCCACTGTAGGCACACTGTAGGCACTTTCGTCAGTAGACAACATATAAGAGGTACACGTAGGTCACTGTGAGGCAGAACAGTCCCCAGAGAAAATGTTTTTCCACCAGATTTTCCACCCAACTATAGACACATGTAGGTTCACTGGGGGTTTTGGACAGTAAATAAAGTGGTTTACATTGTAAACACTATATCGCATCAAACCAGCCCAAATAATTTTGTTTACATATTAAGCTTTGAGTTTTAAGTTTTTAAACAATTACTGGATTATCCAATTAATGCCTGAAAACTGGTTTCTCTGTTTCACCATGTTAGCAACACTAAATAAATGTCAGTAAATAAAACCAAAAGGAGCAATGTTCTGCCTAATACAGTACCGTTTTATAGAGCATCCCAGAGAGCGGGGCCACTCTTCCCTTTTAGCCTCTATCAAAGCTCCATTACAGCCTGGCTCACCCTGCCGTACCACTAATCCTCCCCAGGTGTCGCACGCACACACACGCACGCCACCGGATCTCTTTCCCACGCTCCTGCATACCTCAGCCGGACACTCCTCCTCCCTACAACCCAATCAACATGCTTCCTCACACCTTTGCTCAGAGCCAATTACATACAGGCCCTGTATTTTCATCTTCCTGGCTACCACCAGGTTTGAATTGCACCAAGCAATTACCTCTTACTTAAGATGCATTATCCTAACAAGCGCTAAAGCGCTGATTCCTGTGGTTTGGAATGCTGGAAGTGCTCACGGCCGAGTGGAAGGTATTGAAGAGGAGATTGGAGTACACCGAGTGCATCTAGGAGTTTGTTTAGAAAAGTTAGAAGTTTAAAATATGTACAATACAACGTAATATACACAACATCACAGTTTTAAAGTGATACCTCTATATTTACACTTACTTTCAACATTTTAAACTCTATCAGTCTGATTTCACTTTAATGTAAACATGTATTTCAAAATGTGACTGAATGAACTATTATACAATATTTAGCAAAAGTTATTAACCATGTAATGTATTAATAAATTAATTTACAGGGATAAAGAATTATAAATAAAGGGAATCATAAATATATTTTTCTATACCAGCAGGGCTATCAGGCATCCCTTATTTTACAAAGCCATGTGACAGTCGCGCTTCCGGACTCATCTTCTGACTCCACTGATATTACCCCTCACTGACCAGTCCCCGTCACATGCCCACATTCAGCCAGTCACAGAAGCCCCTTACCACTATACTAACTTATTACACCTGTAAATCATTTCAGCATGTGTATGTGTTTTTCTCATTGTGCATTATTGCCTATTAAGTACACAGCATACCTAACATTAATTTCTTGTATTGATCTCTTGTTGACCACGTCTCTTTTGCCTAGCCCTTATTGGATTTGTTCGCTATATTGTCTGTTGGAATTGAACCCTGCTTCTCATTTTCGTTTTTCCTCTCAGTTACGATTTTGGCTGTAATTATACTACAGTTTTGTACAACCCTTGTGCTACTAATTCACCTGAATCTAATATCTGCAAGCGTTTGCCTCGCCTTAGCTGCCTGACAGTGACAACCAGCGTTGCCGGTTAACTGATGAGAGTGGCTGAAGCCGAAGGTGGTGTGGCCGGTAAGCTAGGCTATAACCCTGTTTTTAGAAGAGAAAGTCTTAAGTCTAGCAGAATTTCAAACTTCTTAACAGCAGCAGCAGTTCTGCAATCATCTGGGCAGATTTCCTAAAGTACACTATACTGCCAAAAGTATTCGTTCGTCTGCCTTCACACGCATGTGAACTTGAGTGACATCCCATTCTTAATCCATATTAAGTTTAATGTGATGTCAGCCCACTCTTTGCAGCTATAACAGCTTGAACTCTTCACATGGTTTAGGAGTGTGTTTATGGGAATGTTTGATCGATCTTCCAGAAGAACATTTGTGAGGTTCAGACACTGATATTGGATGAGAAGACCTGGCTCACAGTCTCCGCTCTAATTTATTCTAAAGGTGTTCTATCTGGTTGAGGTCAGGACTCTGTACAGGCCAGGCAAGTTCTTCACCTCAAACTTGCTCAAACTGTAGCTACAAAGTTGGAAGCATACAATTGTCTAAAATCTCTTGGTCTGCTGAAGCATTAAGAGCTCCTTTCACTGGAACTTAGCGGCCGAGCCCCACTCCTGAAAAAAGACCCCTCCCCATAATGAATGAATCCACAGCCATCTGGTCTGCAGCGATGTTCAGGTCAGTGCTACCTGTCAAACTGACACCCACATGAACACCCAGCCGCAGGATTTCCCTGCAGAACACTGCTGAGAGTATCCCACTCCCTCTACCAGTTTATCTTCTTTCCACAGTGCATCCTGGTGGCATCACATCCCCAGGTATGCAGCAGAGACGTACCTGGCTATCCAGCCTAAGCGGCTGAGCCCAACTCCTGAAAAAATGACCCCACACCATAATCCCCCCTCCACCAAACTTTACACTTGGAACAATGCAGTCTGACAAGTACCGTCCTCCTGGCAACCGCCAAAACCAGACTTGTACGTCGGTTTTCCAGAAAACACTCCATAGAACACGTCTCCACTGCTCTAGAGTCCCGTGGCGGCATGCTTTACACCACTGGTAGCTGCTGGTTCATGAAAACCCATTCTATGAAGCTCTCTATGCACTGTTCTTGAGCTGATCTGAAGGCCACATGAAGTTTGGAGGTCTGTAGTGATTGACTTTGCAGAAAGTTGGCGACTTCTGCTCACTATGCACCTCAGCATCCGCTGACCCTGTCCTTTTACGTGGCTACCACTGGCTGAGTTGCTGTCGTTTTCAGTATATCACTGACAGTGGACTGTGGAATATTTAGTAGTGAGGACATTTCACGACAGCTCTTGTTGCACAGGAGGCATCCAATCACAGTACCACACTGGAGTTCACTGAGCTTCACAAATGTGTGTGGCCATGGTAGTGACTGGAATACCTGAATTCGATTATTTGGATGAGTGAGTAAATACTTTTGGCAATACAGTGTACATGTAAATATGATACGGGTAATAAGCCCATGTTGACTGTATGGATCCTCCCTCATGCGCCCTCCAGCTGCTGGGGGATGCACTGCAGTCAGCATGGCTCCAGATGCCTGTGACAACCTACTGTGACCATGACTGTGTTGTTTGTGGAGTTACCACGTAACTAAGTTTTGGGAGCTGGACCACACCCTAATTACCTCTACCAACTACATATACAACACCATTCTCGCTCCATTCCCGTGCCGAACAACATCGCACCCCTAACTCCTTATCTCCTTCCTACATTTCATCTTTATCCCAAAGACCGGAAGGGGGGGGGGCACCAAGCCACACAAAACTCCGGCCCAAGCCCTCTGAGTTCGCCCTCCCACCCTTTTTCGGCTCACTTCTGAGCGTGGTCCATGCTAGCAAATTGACTGTTAATGTGGTCAAACTCAAA
Organism: Megaleporinus macrocephalus; assembly: GCA_021613375.1. NCBI lineage: Eukaryota > Metazoa > Chordata > Actinopteri > Characiformes > Anostomidae > Megaleporinus > Megaleporinus macrocephalus. The sequence goes on from CM038722.1 coordinate 16,102,846, forward strand.
ATCATTGAAACTCATGCCATGAATTTAAATATTCTTAGATCATCTCTACGATGGACAAAACTCAGTCGGGTACAGCCCTAAATATCATATACCTTCATATTTACCTTCAATGCAGCTTCAATCCTTTTAGCTTCTCAAAGACATTTACAGGGATATTGTTTTACATCTCCAAAGTTCCCTAACAGAAGCTGGTTTCATTTTTTGTTTCTCATTATCCAGGTAATATGAGAAGTGACATTGAGGTCTGGACTCTGAGGTGGTCAGAACATTGTTCTGAGAACACCAGCAGCTTCTTTATTTGATTTGCTTTTATCAGTAATGTCTTCTTGGCAGCTTCACATCCTCCCAGATTCACAGTATTGAGTTGTCTTCTCACAGCGGAAGGCTGGACAGAAGCACCCGTGGATAGTTTTAGATCTAAAGCACAAGAGGAGATCTCTGTTGAGATCTGATACAAAGAGTTTTGGTGCTCTAGCATGTTCCACATGGTTGTTGGGAGTCTCTTGTGCTGTTATGAGTGGATGCTGTTTCTTGCTCTACAGAATGCAATCCTCACTTAAAAACATGGCAAAGATTAGTCAGATCTAAGAAGACCAAGCAAGCATTACTAGCAAATAAGCAATGTACTAAAAGCCAAGAGGCTGATTCAGTGTATAAAAGGAATCCTCTTCTTCTTGCACAATTTATTGTTACTAATTTATTTCTTTAAAGACTTTGGGTTAGATAAAAATCTGAATGTTGCTGAATTTCACATTCCTCCCCCGTTGGGATTCCCCTCGGATGACCTTCGTGTCGCAAATAACCAAAGAAAAACACCACCGGCTCATCCAAAGAACACATAACTCTTTCCATATTCGTTTGATTTAGAACAGTTCTGAAGTCCATATGAAGACTGACGTTAATAAATCAATGCAGAATGGATGACAGCCACCGAAGTGTGGACAGATTGACTCGAGAAATGGGCAGAGCCAAGCTCTTGGCTCTCGGCCTGTCTGACATCATAGTTTTGGTCTTCGCAAAACGCTGGACTTATTTCACTCGGTCAGACAGAGTTCATGTGATAAAGCCGGATACGTCCCGTGAGGGAAAAAAGCAGAGAAAACACAGTAAAACCTTGAAGTACGCTGCTGTAAATGTAGTTAGAGAGAAAACCTCACAAATAAAACTTACTTTTTTTAGTTATTTGCATTATAGCAAGCAGAGCAATTAACCCTTTAAATAACGCCCGCACACTTCTTAACCATCCCAACATATTTAGCAAGTTAACGATGGTAATTTAAGATTATTCATTTGTTTATTTAATATTAAGCTTAAGGAACTGAACATTTCGAGTTTGCTTACTTTTTAGGTTAAAATCTGTTTCATTATGTACATTATGTGCATTATTAGGTGTCATGAACTGGTTAAAAAGCAAGTTTCTCCAGGACACATCCAGCCTTCACACAGATTCATTAAATTCCGTAACTAGTACAGCTATCCACCCATCCATCTATTATCTTTATGAGGGGGCTAGAGCCAATCCCAGCGTCACTGGGTAAAGGCTGGGTACACCATGGACAGGTTGTCAGTCCATCGCATGGCCACCATACACTCACACCTACGGGCAATTTAGAGTGAGGATCAACCTAACATGCATGTGTTTGGACTGTGGGTGGAAACCGGAGAATCCAACCCGGGTCGTCTTGCTGTGAGGCGGCAGTGTTAACCATTACACTACCTTACTAGTACAAGTAATTTAACATTTACAGTTGATGCATATTTCATATTCTGTAATGTGTTATTCATAAAGGCAAATGCACAAAACACACACTAGACAGCCTAAACAAGACAGAAATGTATGTATAGGACAAAAAAATAAAAAATATTTCACGTTGTGAATAATAATATCATAACATAAAATTACCCAGGGATGGTATTATTACACACTGTAACAGGAAGTGTAAACTTAAAAAAAATTAATAAAATGAATAAAGTGCTAAAAAACTCTTGCACACGAATAGTCACATTCTACAACACAGTAAATGTGTTTCACCAGACTGAATATAACAGTCCTGCTACTAGTCCAGAATTACCTGTGAAGGAGGGAATATATATATATATATATATATATATATATATATATATATATATATATATATATATATATATACCAACAGAAACTACAGGCTTCAAACTTCACTACATCACTGCCTCCCGAACTCGTCGACCAGATTACGATGGGTTCCTCCCTTGAGCCTTGGTTCCCCTCTTGGTTTTTTACTAGACACTGTCGCTTCTTGCTTGGTCTGATGGGGCTTGGACTTTATGCATGGGACCTTTTTTCTTTCTGTTCTTTTTTTCCTCTTTTTTATTTCTAATAAACTGCTTTCCTGTAAAGCTACTTTCAGACAACACTGGCTGTAAAAAGTGCTGTACAAATAAATGTTGACTCCTGGCTTGGGGTGTACCATGTTGTATTGTTTGCAATAATAATAATAATAAATAATAATAAAGGTATCATTTTTTAAACAAATATCCTGATAATAGTGATATTCTGACTTGTTGACGTAGTGACGTCTTGCCATGCGCAATGTGTACGTTCGTTACATGAGTCATTTTGGAACCAAAAAAAGTATACAGCGTCCCTAAAAGGCAATATTTTTTAAGGACAGCACTCCCGGACATGCATTAAAGTGAAGTGATAAGGTAGCAGCCTCACTGTCTTCTGCAGAGATCAAGCAGAACTACAGAGCCGATTGTGATTCAACACTGAGTCACTGCTAAATAAATAAAACTACAAAAATAAAACATACTAAATAAAACTTTAACATCTATTTTGTTGCAATTGTAAGTAAAAATTAATAAAATATTAATCAGTGTTTTGTCATATCGCCAAAAATATCGTTATCGCAGAAATACCCTGAAATATTGGGAATATTATTTTCTATATCGCCCACCCTTACTCCTGGCAACCACTGAACCCAAACCCATTCATTGGAATACCAGACGGAGAAGCGTGATTCGTCACTCTAGAGAACACATCTCCACTGCTCTAGAGTCCAGTGGCATGGAAACCCATTCTATGAAGCTCTCTACGCTCTGTTCTTGAGCTGATCTGAAGGCCACATGAAGTTTGGAGGTCTGTAGAGATAAACTCTGCAGAAAGTTGGCGACCTCTGCACACTATGCCCCTCAGCATCCGCTGACCCCCCTCTGTCGGTTTACGTGGCCTATCACTTCGTGGCCGAGTTGCTGTCGTTCCCATTCGCTTCTGCTTGGTTATAATATCAGTGACAGCTGACAGGAATATTCAGTAGTGAGGACATTTCACGACTGGACAGGTACCATGGTACCATGTTAGAGTTCACTGAGCTCCTGAGAGTGACCCGTTCTTTCTCTAATGTGTGTAGAAGCAGTCTGCATGCCTAGGCTCTTGGTTTTATACACCTGTGGCCATAGAAGTGATTAGAACACCTGAATTCAATGATTTGAATGGGTGAGTGAAGACTTTTGGCAGTATAGTGTACTTATGTGTACACTGTAAGGAAATACACTCTGATGTTGGTGTGTAATGCTACATTTAGTACGGTAATACTATATTTAATATTCAAGTATGCTTAAAGTGTGAACATTTAAAGTATGCACTTTCCATATAACAAACACTTTTTTAAATACACTTAAATGTGTTTGTCTTTCACAAGGGCATACCTCTCCCTGTTCGTGACTTAGCACTCTTCACGGGTAAGAATGGCCAGGCAGAGCGACGGAGAGAGAAAGAGGGCATTAGTGTTTGCCTCGGTAACCAGTATTAAAAGAGGGCAGCTTCTTTTTGTGTATATTTAATTATCCTGTAACTCACTGACTGCGACTGAGGGGAGGGGAGGTGTTGAGCTAAAAAGGCTGCTGAACGTGTTGAGGAGGAATTTTAGGAGGAGGACAGAAAATAATCAGTCAGAGAAAGTGCTTAGAGATAATCTCCCCAATGAACTAACTATGATTACAGTTCCATCTCCATATCCAGAGAATTTACCATAACTGATTAGAAGAGTGCAAACTTAGAAACAATACCATTTTCATCCACTCACGGGCCACGTTATGACATCCACCTGTCTTTCAGGTGCACTACACGCTATAGCTTATCTGCTGTCATGCACAACTGATCATCTCCCTCTGTCTCATCCATCGTCGGACAATTTCTGACCACAGGACAGCTGTTGACCAGATGTTACACTATCGTTTGGGATCACTGTTCAAAGGTTTGGAATATTGTTGTGAACAATATAAATCAGTTTGGTTTTAGATCAATTGTATGAAATATGTGTTGTAGGTGGTAATAATATGAATAATTATAATATAATATGAATAATTACAGTCACTCTAGAGAACATATATATATACACTGTATGACATTGTTACACAAATAACAAAATGCCACTAAATAGCCACTGACATCCAGCTAAGAGCAGCTCTGTGACCACTGGTCAAGAGCTGTGCATGGCAACACATAGTCTTCAGTCTCTGACTGTAAATGAGCAAGATGGACCCACAAGACAGGCAAAGGGGCTAGGCACTGTTTGTCTAATTATATAGAGCAGCTGGACCATGAACTGACTCACGGGAGCCAGCAGACCAGAAAGTGTTTGGTCTACTGATCCATAAGTGGTCACTAGTTGCAATACTACAACTGGCTCTTACTACCGAAGTCAGCTGGCACTGGCCATGTGATTGGCTGAGGGCGTTCAGTACAATTTACTGGCTGAGCCGTGAAACAGAACTTTCTAGTCTGTCCACATTTTTCCCTTAGTGCAGCTGCCTGCATAGCAAGGCCAAGTAATCAGTGGTTCCTGAATACTGATTAAGTGATTTTGTTGAGCTTTGGTAGACAATCAGTGCTCAGACAATTAGGCAGTTCAACTGAATTAGAGTTCATTTATTATTTGTCTTAATAGTTTTATTTGCAAAAGTTATAGACCCTCTTCATTTATTTCACTTCCAGTCAAAACAGACTTTAAGAACAAGTTATTTATTGTTTTAGGAAATTAGATACAAGAAAGTCAAAACAAGTGAAAAACAAAGTGGGACCAGTCCTGTGAGTCGTGGAAGACCACCAAACCTGTCACTATAATTTAAAAAAGCAATTTACAAGATGTCGAATTAATACTCCAAACAACAGGGGGCAACATATCAGCAGAAAATGTACTGTCCCTCCTCATCTCCCTTCAGTTCGTACTAGTTAACTATACGTTGTGCGTTCAGCATCAAACTTCATCCCTTTACTTGCCAATAGTGTCTCCAGTGATAGAAAGCAGCGCCAATTTATATTAATATCACTTTATTTGTTTACTGCTGAACAAGACTTCTTCACACAAGCGGATGGAGACGGTCAGTTATAACATTTACTTGCCAAGAGATTCAGCCATCAGTACATTTACTCTTCCTTTCATTGGCTACCTCTCCTTCAACATTCAATATGATTGAGAAGGTGATAGAATATACTGTCAGAGCAATGCTACTTCTTCATCCTCTCATGATGGACTGATATGGTTCAACACTACCATGACTCACTATCCCCTCTTGAGGTTCAAAGTGGTATTGTAGGACAGGATGGAGCTGGTTAGCATGTTAACCTTGGTAGATATCTTTGCAACATGGATATGTAGACAACTTTGACATACGGTCAAAATGTCTATTTCTCCACTCTCTGTTGACAATTTACAGTAAATCTGAAATGTTTTACAGTATAAAACTTACATATTGCTCCTTTAAATCTTTTTTGTTTGAGGGAGAGGAGAAAATCAAGTGCCACTCTTGATTCAGATCTGAAAACATCCACATCTGTCCATCCTTCCACTTCCACATGTAATAGGGGGAAAAAACTGAAAAATACATACTGACTCAATGAGTAATATATTATTTTAAACTGAGCTGTCATAATTAATACTCATACGCAATACTTTTTGACTTCACAGTAACTTAAAGAATAATCAATAAAAACTATATTGTCTTCTTCCTTATCTAAGACTGATGAACAGTGATGTGGTTTCTCTCTCTCTCTTGGTTTTTCTGGCTCTGTATGTGGGTCACAACTGTTGGAAACACAGATACTTATACCCAAGTACACACGCAGTCACTCAACTCGGAGAACGTATGTGGTATTGCACTGGCGTGTTTGGGAAGAGCACCAGCAGTAATGAAAGCACCGCCTTCTGAGAAATGACGCCTCACCATTGTAGGAGGTCTTTGGAAAAACACACACACAGCTGCCCTGTTGGTGCGTTACCAACACTCTCTGAAGCCAAACATTTGCTACATTGAGAATCTCAAGAAGCCGAATCCCATTTCACAGTTTCAAGAGCTCTGCAATACCATATCATGGCATAAATGGCTTTACAGTACTGAGGTCATTCCAAGCGTTCGTTTCATTAACTGACAATGAGTGAGGCATGAAAGGCTTCACAGACTTTACAGAATTAGGCCCTTGGGAGGAAATACGTAGGCTTCTGTTATGAAGCCATTGTGCGTACCTACAGTTATTCTTTCGAATCAACTCCACGAGGCGGCTTTCATAAATCACACTGCAGTGTGATGTCCGGCCAGGGTGTGTGGTACGGGAGGAAGAATGGGTCATTACTGCTTTGCATGTGTGACACAAACGTAAAAGAACCTCAACCTTAACATGGGAAGTGCTGTATGAGAAAAGATAAACGTCGCCCTCTGTTGGCCAAAAGGGTTTAAGTTAACTGTCCTGTCGTTAAGCCTGACAGACAGTGTTGCTTAAAAGATAGTGAACCTTTTCTAATTGTAAAGAATGAGACTGTAATTATGATGATACAGAGGACCCAATTAAACACACAACACACAACGTTACAGTTTTTACTCACTTACTGAACTAAGCAATCACATTACAAGTAAATTTCTGCTTTTAGGTACAGGCGCAACTCCCTTGAGCATCAATGACTTCAACCAAAATGGCTCCTGTATCAGCTCCTGGAGGAATCTTGGCTCATTCCTTCTCACAGTACTGTTATGCTGGTGGATTTTCCAGCATGAACATCTCTCATTATGTTGTGCCGCAACATTTCTGTTCTATAAAAGTCTGGACCATTGTAAAGTGCTTTCTGCTTTATCTGTTCTTGGTTGGCCAGCTGTTTTTAGGGTTGCTGTCTTTATCACCATTCACCTTCTGTTGAGGTTTAGTTAATTCATTAAAGTCCTAACATTCTCCTCAAGAATTTCTTGATACAATCCAGAGTTTTTAGCTCCATCAAATAATTTTAAGTTGTCCCGGTCCAACAGCAGCCTCAACCTGTGATACTGCCTCCACTGTGTTTCACAGCTGGGATGCGGCTCTTAAGTGGAAATGCGGTGTTTTGTTTTTACCAGACATAAAACTCACATTAAGCCATGGAGATCATTTTTTCCCTAATTCTTCTACATAACATTGTTTCAGGAGTCTTTTGGTTCATCTAGGTGGTCTTTAGCAAACTTTCAATAGGCAGAACTGTTCTTCTTGGAAAGTAGTGGCTTCCTCCATGCTATTATTCCATACATGCTATTCTTGTTTAGTGCCTGCTTGATAGTGGACCGACATTAGCCGGTATAAAACCGAACTGTAGATCATTACTTGTTATCCTGTGGTCCTTTGTGATCACCCCAGAATATTCTGCCCCATAGTCTTGCAGTCATTTATATTGGATGACCGCTCCTGGGGCGGGTAACAGTGGTGTTGAATTTCCGTTGTTTGTACACTGTCTGTCTGGCAATGAATCTGTGAAGTTCAAACTGGTCAGAAGTATTTTTGGAACCTTGGGAACAAGGTAGGATCAGACACACTCATATATGATTGTCTGACTAACTGAACCTCCTCACCCAAAAGCCCCCTGATCATTGTGGAGGTTCACATTCATATGTAATGACGTCATATTCACAGGTTACAAAAGAAGCTCCAGCTTCATGTTAAGATCCTATAACGTACAATCGTATTATACTAATGAAGAAATGATGACAAGAGTAGATTGTTCACGCACATCCCCAGAAGATACTCTTTATAACAGGCTCTTCTGACTCATCCACTCAGGAGAGAGGTCTACAGCACAACCGCCTTTACAAAATGTTCTTCTGCACGTTGCAGGTAATTAAACATTTCCAGCAGGGAGCTCTCCAAACCCCCAAATCTTACACAGTACACCTTTAATTAGATTGGATATATGCAAATTCCTCACAACTCATTCAAAACACAACGTTGCAGCTTAGGTTTCCCATTGATGGATTAGATGGTCTAGAAAGTGTGAAAAGTGAAACAGTATGTTTTGCATCTTCTGCTATGACTTGAGTATTGAGTATTTATATGGTGTCCTGCAGCCGTGCCGCTCAGTAATGCTATGACCTTTAATCTTTCTGCCCATTAATCAAGATATTTTAATAAAAAATAAAGAATAGATGGTGTTTTCGAATGGTGCATGCGGTATCAATTCTGAAGTAGTACTTTTGTCAGTTCAAAGTTATCTTTTAGGCTTCATTGATTTTTATGTCATAGCTCAGAAGAAGAAAAGGGATTATAGGACTGTTTAAGGTATTTACTGGAAGAACAAGCACTGCACATTCAACACGTTTGGAAACAGCTCAGCCCTTTCGCTTGTGTTGGGTTTATAAGATTAACCAGTAGATGTCAGCATGCAACAACTGTGCTACTCAGAACAACCACGTTCCCATTTCTGTAAATATTCTGAATTTGAACCTTCATGTTTAACAGAAATGCAATAAAGCTGCCATGGGAAGATGATTTAACACAGCTATTTATCTTTCCTTTTCTAAAAGATAAGTTTCTTTTTTCTTTCCTTCTACCATTTCACCACACATATCATCTCCTCATACCAAGTATTATGATTTAAACACCTGCAGATCTGGAACTCCAAAAATTATATACAGAACTGTGCACATGTTTTAGGCACTTGGGGACATATTTAAAAATCTATGGCCAAAAAAAAGCTTTTATTTGCTTTATTTGTCTTAGTATTAATACAGTAAGTAGTGGTTTTACATATACCAGTGTGTTTATTTAACCCTTTCCAAGCTTCTCCTTGTGGTGACCCAGTGTTATTAACAGTTCTCATCTAATACCTGCTTTGACTGCTCAGTACTTCATTAAGCTAAATCAAGATTTCTGCTGAAGGAACTGAATACATTCATACAATGTCTGGGACGTTCAGGAGAAATCTGGAACCTAACTTTGTTCTTCAAACTGGAGCTCAAGATATGATCTCCTTCTCTCACAATAAGACATTCATGTTACTTTGTATTGTATTTATGCTTATTTACATCTGTTCTAATGATATCTGGTGTTCTTACTGGTAAAAATACACTTACTACCAAATTCAGCTTATTTCATGCTGACGCCGTGACACTGTGGTGTTGTTTTAGTGTGTGTCGTGCTGGTATGAGTGGATCAGACACGGCAGTGCTGCTGGAGTTTTTAAACACTGTGTCCACTCACTGTCCACTCTATTATATGCTCAGAGACAGTAGCTCAGCTGTTGCTGCACAGTTTGAGTTGGTCATCCTCTAGTCCTTCATCATTACTATCCTCAGTCCAGCAGCTATACTGATTTATATTGGTTTAAAAACTCACGCAGCACTGCTGTGTCACTCACAGCAGCACAACACACCACCACTATGCTAGTATCGCAGAGAATGATCCACCACCCTAATAGTACCTGCTCTGTGTTGGTCCTGTAGGGGTCCTGACCACTGAAGAACAGCAAACTATGCAGAGAAACAGATGGACTACAGTCTGTAATTGTAGAACTATATGACAAGTGAAACTGATGAACTGGACAGTGAGTGTATGTATGGTAACTACTGAACAAGTCATATTTTATACTTTATTTTCTCCTCAGTGTGTTATAGTCAGCAAGTTAACAATAAATGTGAACTAAAATATGAGGAAGCTTTGCATAAGAATGTCTGGTGTTGAGAGATTGCCACTAACTGTACTTCCAAAACATCAAGAAAGCAAGAAATGAGGCACTCAATTTCATTTCTATATGAACCTCAACTCTAAAAACAGTTGGGACAGTATCATAAACCATGCTTTGTTAATCTATATTCACTAAAACAGCACAAAGACCAGATAATGTGTTCATTTAATGTGTTATCAACTTTATGTGCACTGGGTTGGGAAACCTGCAACATTTCAACAATTTGGAAGAGGGTAATTGAAAACGCTGTGAACGTTGTCAAACAGGTGGTGTGATCATGCTTGAGCATCTAGGAACGGCTTAGACCAGGGGTCACTAATAGGCAGCCCGCGGTTCAGGTCCGGACCCAGACGTTGTCCAATGCAGACTGATAAACTACTGAGAATGATTTCATTTCGACTGTGTTTATTTTAAGCAGCTGAGCTTTTCTTGTCTTTACAGTATACGGGCTTTACAGCGCAGTGAACTCAGAGACCAATCACACGCGCTGTAAGATCACCAAAGGCTCCTCAGCCAATCAGATCTGTGCACACTGGGGCGTACGGCACGCGCACACAGGCGAGGTACGAAGCGAGGAGCAGCAGCCGGACGTAAAAACAGAAAAGTCGAAAACTGACTGTTAAACCAGGAACGGTTCTGGAATGAACTCGCTCATCTACCAACATATCAATTTGTGAAGCTGATTTAACAAGAAGACGCAAGTTATATTTACTTTCTCCATAAAGAAATACTTTAAGATGCACTTTTTTCAAAAGCATTCTGTTTTTTTTATGTAGCTCTTGTTTTTACTTGAATTGAGGAAACTTATATTGCCTTTCAGTAACTGATGGTATGAGATGCTGATACTAGACTACTTAGGTAAACAGGATACACCACTGAATCATAACACGTTAGAAATGATCTCCTCTAACTGGACCTTACCTAATTCTAATGAAAAACCCCTGGCTTAGACCTTAATGAGCAAGGATGGCAACGCCGTGCCAATAAAGCCCCAGCAAATAATTTCAGAATGAAGCTCCTGAGTGAGCAGTTGTGAGGATTTTCTCTACAGTTCACAGCATAGTTGCACGATTAATAGAATTCAGAGAACCCTGCACAGAACAAGCAAAAACCACAACTGAACGACGGTGACTTCAATCCCTCAGACAGCAATGCACTGAAAACCAGCAAGCTTCTGTTATGGACATTACCACATGGGCTCAGAAATCCATGAGCATCCAGAAACACAGCCAGAAAAGGACTCACCCACAGTGTAAACATGTATTGTGGTCCGATGAGTCAGAGTGTTTATGGAAATAAAGGATTCTGAGTTCTCCAGGCCAAAGAAAAGATTGTTACCAGCGTAAAGTTCAAAAGCCAGCGTCTGTCATGACTTACTGGCCCATTAGTGACCATAGCACGGCACACTTGCACATCTGGTTGTCATCCCTTTCAGGGACACCCATGTTTTTTTTTCAACAGGACAACTCAAAGGCACATTCTGAACATGTTTCAACAGCGTGGCACAAGACTGGCCTGGCTGGAGACTGCAGTCCAGCCCTGTGACCCATTAAAAATGTGTAGCACATTAAGAAGCGCAAAATCCAACAAAGAAGTTCTCTTTGATTGTGTACAAATAACACAAATCTGAAATTTTATTGATATAATTTATATTTTGTAAAAAGAACAAAACATTTAAAAAGTGGCCTGAGCTAAAGTCATGTATTATTTATTTTCCCCAATTTGTTAAACTCAGCAAATAAACAGAATTTATGTACCAGAATTTGCAAACATCATATTCAAGTTTGTTGCACAGAATGTGTTCCCTTATTTCCACTTAAAAAGTCAACAAAGCATTCACTGTGGTCAGTGGTGGTCAAACTCTTGCATAAGACTGTGTACCTGTGTACCGTTGGCTTCCTTTTCTTACCCATTACCTGATAAGGATAAACTTCTTCCTGGTGCACTAATATACAGCACTGTGTACCTAAGCTCATTGTTTGACAGCCTTTATCTTAGTAATAAAGTATAAAAATTATTACCAGTAAGAACACCAGATGTAATTAGAACAGATGTAAATAAACATAAATACAATACAAAGTGAAATTAATATCTTTTTTGAAAGAAGGATATCATATCCTGAGCTCCAGTTTAAAGAATAAGTGTAGTTTCAGATTTCTCCTGGACGCCCCACACAATGTATGAATGTATTCAGTTTCTTCAGCAGCAATCTTGATTTAGCTTAATGAATTACTGAGCAGTCAAAGCAGGTATTAGATGAGAACCGTAAATAATACTCAGTTATTTTTACAAGGAAAGGGTTAAATACACACCGCAACATATATAAAAGCACTACTTACTGTATTAATACTACCGGAATATAAAATATACACTACCACTCAAAAGTTTAGGATCACTTAAGAATTTCATTTCATGCAATTTTTATGCAATTCACAAACAATGTGTCCATTTCACAATTACTGTAAGTGTATCAGATGATTTTTAAAGAATAAAAATGTTTGTATTAAAGCCTATTTTTGTATAGAGGCTTATTTTGCATATAGTCTATTATCAGTAATTCTCAGTCCTCTGTCTAAATCTCCTGGTACGGCCGCCAATCCAAGTTAAGGATGTTATTGGTCTAACTGGTTGTTAGGACACTCTTGATCAATTGTGATGCACAGCTGAAAAACATTCTACTAATAAGTGAGTATAAAAGGGAGAACAACATTCTAGGTTAGTTTAGTATCTGAAGCATCAGCAGTTGATGGCTTGCTGACAGACTCAAAATGACCAGAAAGAAACAACTTTCTTTAGAGACCCGTCAGTCCATTGTTGTGTTAAGGAAGAAGATACTCCATTAAAAACAAGAACATTTCACTGTGATCCCAAACTTTTGAGCGGTAGTGTATATATGGAATAAAGTGTTTTGCTCAGCAAATAAAGGCTTCCTGTTTGGAAAAACAGCTTTTAAATATAGTAACGTCCCCATAGCTCACTACAGCCTTTCTTGCCAATTCTTTCTCCTGAGAAATGCTGTCGTCCCCCGTTGTGCTGTTTGTTTGTGTGTTGTAAAAGGCATGTGAGAAAAAAAAAACTATTATTCTGAATTCTTTTATTCCCAGTGTAGCTTTTTTGCTACACTTTACAACAACAAGCAACAAACTACAACAACAAGCTAATCAGATAAAACTGAACAGGAAACTTTTTTTGTTGACTTACGAGAAATATCACCTTTGCTTTCTGTTCCCTTTACCTACGAGTGCAAACATTTTAAAGAATTCAGCTTTTGATCATAAAACAATCAGCTGAATGCAAATCAATCTACTGGCACTGCAGGTACAATCACATACGGATCTAACCAAAATAGTAACTTTGCAGTAACACTTGAAACAGCACAACACGCATGCCTTTAGCTTTGCTATTTATAGTGCTGGCCATGTTTTGTGTAGAGAGGTCTTGGCCTCTCTCTCTCTCTCTCTCTCTTCCACTCACTCTCTTGCCCCACTCCCTTTTTCTCTCAGGGTGAGAGGTCTTCTCATCTGGAGCCCAGTACTGCCTGCAGTTATATTTACTTAGCCATTACTGGGACGGATTTCGGGTGCCCTCGGGTCAAATAATAAAAAAAGCCAAAAACAAATACGATACAAGTATTTTTAGATCCCACAATCACTTTCACTGTGTAAAGCAAGAGGTCTGATTTCCAGTGGCTTTTGTGAAGGCCCCAGTGAACACGCTGGACGTTTCAAACCGTGTAGCACGGTGGTAAGGAAAACTCGGGCTGAGACCCCCTGATTTGTCAGTAAAATGTAACAGCAAGCATTTGTGGGGTTTGTGGTCAGATTGTTAGCTAGAGGCTATAAAATGGCTGGATTACTCCAGGGCTGGTAACACAAACCTCCAAACCATCAGAATACAGTTCTACACCCAAGAAAAATACATCCAAAAGGATACGCATTACTGCGAGTAATGCCTCTCATGAGGGTGCTGCTCTTGCTTAATATGCCACAAATCATCCCCGTAACAATCATCTGCCATTTCTTCTAGAAGGGAAAACATCAGGACACGATTTATGTGATGGTAACTGGCAGTCGACCACAGGATCTTCTCTCGAAAGAGCTACGCCTGCCTTTAACTCTTAGCAGTCTAGAGCTATTATTGTCATTTTGCTACACAGTTATGTAATCACATAACCACAGTTAATTATAGTGGTATAACTAGAGTACTTGCGTGAAAGTAGGGGAGCCCTAAGGATGGTTGGTATAAGGGTAAAGTAGACTGTATTTCAAAATTATGGAGCCAAATTTCTGTTCTCTATTCGAACATCAAAAATAAACCAATTCCACCCATTGATACTTTAAAGGGTCACTGATTGGTGGAGTGGGAGTTTGTAAATAGACACCATTAAAAGAGGGAAAACTTTCAAGCCAGGAAAAACTAAACATGATAGCAGCTCAACGACAGCTAAGAGCTACATGATTTCCACTGACTTAACTTTGAACCCTGAGATATCCTCTACATGGGTGTCCTTATCATTAGTAGCTGAAACCAAGCAAGAGCTGTGTGGTGGGTGGCGCGTTTGGCCTGCTAGCTAAGCAATCAATAGCTTAGCTAAAACGCCACAGAGCACATTCGAGTTCACCTTGAGAGTCTGTTGCTCTCCCGAACATGGGTTTGTATCATCTAAACGTGTGTCAGCATAGCTCCAGTTAGTCAGAAAGAAACTGTAGTGTGCTGGGTGGCACTGTTTGGGTCTGCCTGCTCGCTAAGCTAGCGCTACATTAGCACCTCAGGCTGCAAATCCAAAGACCATAGAACAGGTTTAATTTCACTGTCCATCAGTTGTTTAATTTCACGTCCTCAGATTTAAATCATTATAAACCAACCTTGTCTCCCTTATATGCTCTACTAGGATTGGTTCATTTATTAGTGAACGTTTGTGCCTCACATTGTTTAGTATATAGTTTTTACTTCACAGTATCTTGCAGAAAGTGCTTTTCTGAAAGGTATTGGAGTGTAAGTTAAAGTCTCTAAAATTAGAAATGATTTAATCAAGTACAGACACTTGAAAAAAGTAATTCTATTCATTATTACATGCACATTTCCAGTATGGTTCATTTACTACATGATGAATGGTCCAATACAGTTGCTCTGAAATTACATTGAAGGAAATCTCTTTGCAGTAACTTACATTCAAGAATAAAAATGTATTTGCCTTCTTTTGTACATTTACATTTGATTTCCGACAGCAACAATTTATATTCAAATCATGTTGGCAGGTCTGCATGTTTTTGTTTGACCCAACATTAAACAGTTTCATAACAAGGTGAAAGATAGTTTTACTTAATGCAGTTTTTTTGAAAAGTGTACAATGGAAACAGGAGCACCTGAACATTAGCATGATGGCGCTGACACACTGCTATATCACAGGCTCAGATAGCGTAGCCCTGGCACAGCTAGTTGATGTAGCATGATGTTAGATAAGAGCCAAAAACAGTGATTTTGTATTTCTTTAACCGAGTAACATGTTGGCACATCATTCACTCAGGAGAAAATCCTTGTGTAGAAGAAAATGAGTTATTAGCAGATGTATGGGTTAGCATTAGCTTATTAGCTTCTCTGATGAGGCAGCTTCTGTTACTCATTCATACAAAACCTAGAGATTTCCCATCATTACTTATTAATAATAAAACATGCTACTCTAATTTTTAGCTTGTTGTTGTTGCTTTTTTCTTTCCCTGCAGTCTGCTGGATAGCTATTCGTTAACTTTTTACAAATTACTTTGTTCGTATTGGTATTTTTGGTGTGGCTCAATGTCAAACAATAAAAATCTAAAGGACCTTTTGTGTGAGAAGTAATTCAGCTCAATTTAAAAAGAGGTCTATATTTGTTTCATGCACCATGTAGAATGAACAGAAGCCAGCTGTTACGAGAGAGAGAGAGAGAGAGAGAGAGAGGGGGTGAAAGGTGTGCAATTTGGAAGGGCCAGGGTGTGTTGGGCAAGCTAACGAGCAGAGCGAGTGTGTGATTAAGAATTTAAAGGAATGCTACGGAGTGGTGGAGGAGGAAGAGATGCCTCCCCGCTTCACTCTGCCAAAAGAGACGCGGGGGTCAGGTCACGCAGCTTGGCGGAGATGGAGCGCGAGCCAAGGCGAAACTCGGCCGACCGAGCTGTTGTTTTGAGAACAGAAGCATTTTTCAGCCCATTCAAAGACTAAATGTTTTTAACATTACACCACATTTCAGCAGAATATCATTTGCTGTACGTTGATGCAAACTAAGGTTATAATCACCAACTTATAGGAACAAGAGCATGAGTACATGGTTAACTGTGCATTAACTGTTGCAGATAATCTCTATCCCTAAAAACTTTTTTGTTCGTTACTATACCTTTGACACTGACAAAACATTGTGAAAGCTCAAACCGTTATACAACAACCTGTTAGATTTGCACTGAAATCCTCATAAATGTAAAAAAACACTTGAGCCCCTCCTTTCAGTTGTCAGTATCTTTCTGAAAACTGCAATAACATGCTCAACTTGAGACGATCAACAGCCCCTTACTCTCCTTATCACATCTCACTAATGAGCTAAACTGCTGTGGGCTGAATGGGTGGGCACATGTTAGTGTGTTTGCGATTAGGGTTGGGCCCACTTCTCTATTCTCTAATTAATCTGTAATGAAAGACTGCATTAGTGCTAATCTGTACATTTGTAAAAACTTAAACAATTTAATACCCATTCTGGCCCCTGCTGGCACAAATGGAAAGGGTTCTAGATATAGGCCTAAAATAACCATAACATATTTTTTACAAAAAAAGAAAAAAAAATACATACCTTTATCAATAATACAAGCCCAAGTGACATCACAACCATGATATATCCAAAACGAGCTGCTTTTGCAGGTAAATTAATTTAGCGCACCGGTGTTTGGGCAAGCCTAGTCAAACGGCATGTTTTTGTTGTTTTCTAAGTGAACGTAAGTAAACATATCCTCTACACTGTCAGAAAATATTGTACAACAAACAATGTTCTCAATAGTCTGCAAGCGGAACCTAAGCCTTTATCTTAGCAGTAAGTGTATGTTCACCAGTAAGAAAACTAGATATCAGATGTAAATAATCATAAATACAATACACACACACATCTTTCAGCTTTTTAACTTCTACTGGGGTCGCCACAGCAAGTGAACTCGCATGCTAGATTTAGGAAAGTGTTTTACGTCGGATGCTCTTCCTAACACAACCGTCGCCTCATACCCGGGCTTGGAACAACACACACTCCCACACGCACTCACACTTACAGGCAATTTAGAGTGACCAATCTAACCTAACATGCATGTGTTTGGACTGTGGGAGGAAACCCGAGTACCCGGAGGAAACTCCACACAGAGCAGCCCGGACCAGGAATCCAACCCGGATCGTCTTGCTGTGACAGTGCTAACCACTACACCAAGTAAAAATACAATACAAACTAGGGGTGTGCCATATCGTATCATACACAATAATATTGTGAACAATATTGTACACCGAAATATCGTGCCATATCACCCATCACAAATTATCACATCAGGGTACTACTACTACTGTTTTTAGCAAAAGAAAAATTCACAATTTTCTCAATTCCCCATGATATATCTTCTAGAGACAGATTTTATCTGTCCAGTATCATTCACTTTACTTCAGTCCTGGATATATGGAGATATTTGGAGTGCATTATTTAGTATCGTGACATTCTGGATCATTGGCTTCTGTTACAATCTGATGAAAATTCTTGTATTTTTTAATATCTCAGTTAGGGGTGTGCCATATCATATTGTATGCAATAATACAATTTCATTTTTATTTTGTTGCAGTAGTGTATTCTTGAATTTTATTTTTTTTATTCAATGTTTTATTCATATCGCCAAGAGTAACGTTATCGCAAAAATACCGTAAAATATTGTGATATTATTGTAGGGCTATATCGCCCACCCCTAATACAAACTATGTGGAGTCAATACAACTTCAAAGATAAAATTTCAATGAATATGGTTTTATTCTGTTTCCTGTCTAAAGGCGCTTAGAGTAACCCTTAAGAGTATCACACCATTAACTAGAGGTTAACCATCCCAGTGACAGTTACTTTTTTTCTGAGAGTGTAGAGATAACAAACATCTGCACATTTTAACACACAATTATTGCTTATTTAGTAAATGTAACAAATAAAAAATGGGGTTGTGCAAAAGTTATATTTAAATTTTTTACAGTATATTAAGTTATAATTTCATTAAAAACTGGTGAAAAGGCCACATTTAACTTACATTCTTTTAGACAATCAACAAAACATTGAATCTCAACGGGTCTTCGAGCGTTCTCCTATGTTTTGAAAACCATGCTTACATTATACATCCACCTCATTTACTTCAAATAAAAGCAAGAAAAAATAGTATTCCACAATTCTGAAACATCTGGAGCACACCCTGCATGACAAGAAACTGTGGAACGTTTCTTAGACACTCGAAACATTACAATTCTTACTGACTGCCATACAAATTTCACAGCTTTTTCATTCCTCTCTCAAGCGTGTTGACAACTTGACTGTGAAGGTGGCTTGGAGGAAAGACAGAGAGGAATAAAAAAGGAGAGAGAGAGAGAGAGAGAGAGAGAGAGAGAGAGAGAAAGAGAAAGAGAAGGAGGGAGTCACAGTTATGGTTTCTTTTTCTTCAGGGCCCCAGGCACCGGAGGCCTGGAATTCCAAACAATTCTACCAGGGCCCCTTATCGTAGAGACTGGAAAAAGAAAGAGAGGGAGAGAAAGAGAGAGAGAGAGAGAGATCCCAACCCGCTATTGCGTCTCTAAGAAGAGACCTCAACACTGCAAACCTCTGCTTTACTGCAGACCAGAGGGCTTTTACTGTAATAACTTCAAACCACGACAATATCGCAAATATTCAGGGAGGGAGACGAGGCCGTTCCGAGGAGACGCTTTCTCCCCTCACGGTTGATATCACGTTGTGAGGAACGGCATGTGAACGGAAACGCTCTCTCGAAACTTTGTGTTCTGGCAAAACAAACACAAATCACTTTGCAGCTGATGGTGGCCCAGAAACGGAGTGACGGTACTGCTTTAGGGCTGTTTTACCAAGTAGATATTTATTGTGAGATTCTGTTTCCGCCACATCATAAAAGACAAAGGTGCAGATAAAGGAATTCCTGGGAGTATGTGTATAAGACTTTCTAAGACACTGTTCTATTTTTTTTTTTCGCAATCAGAATGGTGATCCGAATGCACTGATTTACCAAACATATTTGTTCTTACAAGAACAGCTCTATATGTTTGCTATAGCCTATTCTTGTTAATGTTTGTGTTTTTACTTATTTATTTATTTATTTATTTATTTATTTATTTTATTTACTATTTGTGCCAGGCCTAAAAGACAATAAAGGAGGGGAAAAAGAGGAAAAATAGAGAAAAAGTTATTGTTGCTGCTTTGCTATACTACTTAAACGTACCTGCACAACTACATGATGCTGGTATGAAATTACTATGTTCTATATGGACAGGTTCAACTGTGCTGTTGGTTTCTGTGTCAGAAACAAAAATAAAAATGGCTTAAATAGATAAAAAAAAAATCTACATCCACAGAAATAATGCAGCAGGTCTGTCACATGATATCTTAGCTGATGATTAATTGTCATATACATGATAGAAACTACCAACTTTTCTTTACTGTGCGCAGCTATTAAGGTACAAGCCTATAGGAGCCAAACCGGCTGACTGTCTTTCTTACTAGCAGTCAACTGATGGCAGAAACACTTTGTGCTCAAATAAACAAACATCACTCATTGCTGCCCTCTGATGGTGTTCAGTAATAATGCATTTTCCACTTTCTTTCACTAACATGTCCACGCCTTAAATCAGAAGACGAAAACCCCCGACTCACATCCTGTTGTCACGTAAACATATGATTAGTACCGACAGTATGGTATTGGAGATTCCCATGTAAGCTACTCCAGCGCTGACTGGTTTCATACTCACTCGCCATAGCAGTGCTGATGCTTCAGTAGACACAAAAGCTTTAGTTGAACAATTTGTTCTTTTCTATTATGGTAATGTATTTATTCAGATCTTACACGTCTCCTCTTTCGCCTTAGGTTGTGAGAAATGAGTAACAATTCACTCTTTCCACCAAGCTCCCGGGACACTGGGTGAGATTTCAGCTTTATGCTTTTCAGAGTTACTAAGCTATGAAAAACTACTATTCAAACCCCAATGAAGAGCATAATGTCATAAGCTTATTTTTCGGGCCCCCCAGAATTTTCAATTTCAGACATTCAGGGAGTCCAAGAGATGAATTGAGAGGCCCCGGACCCCCCAGGTCCCCCAGTATTTGAAGCCTTGCTGAAATAATTGCAGCAATTATGTAATAATTGTAGATACCACATTGTTACTGTTTATTTATAGTAATTTCCTGATAAATTGAGATTTGGTGTATTCCTTCTAGATAATTCTAGATAGGTTTAATTTTTATTTAAGCCTTAATATCATTACAAAATATTTTTTTATTTTCTCACAGCTTCCTAAAGATGAGTTACAACCTATGAAATTGTGCACTAGTGGCATCTTAACTAAACTATTGTATACATCCCTCTGCAACAATCAGGTTTTCCATTATTGACATTAACATATTGATATTATACTATCGTCAGAAAAGACTATTGCTTTTGGTATTGCCAGCGATATCAATAACTTCTAGGGGTTAAACAACTCCATTTATAAAGAGATTCAAGAGCTTAGTTGAAGCACTGCATGCAACGGACAGCCGTAAAACCGCAGCACTTGTGCAGTAAATATAAAAAAGGTCACGACAGCTGTGAGATATATAACCTCAGTGATGAAGAAAACATGGGGGAGCATATTAGCTGTGAGGCTAAATTGAAATGAGGATTTTCATTTGTATTCTGAAGGTCCCTGGATCGGTGCACAGCTGAAACATATTGAAGCTGTGTTTAAACATCAGATAAGTAAGATGGACTTCATTCTGAAATGGGGTCTCTGTCCCTGTCTGAACTCCAGCCCATTACCAGCCCGTGGGCTTTAAGATGCGGGTCAGGAAATGAAAATGGGAACCAAAGGAAGCTGCGATTCGCCCTGGCTTCCCCCGTCATGTCAACGGCCTAGATACTGAAGAGAGGAAACTGTGTCAGACGGGCATAAACTCTCAAAGCCTTTAGTGAGTTCAATTACATGAGTTTAAGGTAGAAAAGAACATGACGTTTACTCTGAAGTATTAAAGAGCTTCCTCAGTATCAACTTCTAACAGCGTTCAGTAGATTTAAGAAGACAGAGAAACGTTGCCCTGTCATCCTCTTCATTTAACCCCATCATGTAAGCAGCTAATGGGATACTTCAGATGAGATTACACATAAGATCATCTACTAGAGTATGAGAAAATATGTGGTAAAAACATGACTAAAGCTCAGAAAAGTTTTTATAAGATGAAGAGAAAGTGAGATTTATAACAGCCGTGTAGAGCTGGTAGACCACTAAAACTGTCACCATCAGATAAACAGTATTTAAATATCTCTCTCTTTGAGAGCGAGGAGAACATCAAGTTCCACTCTTGCTTCAAATCTGAAAAATCTGTTTACAAGTGTTTCTGGCCATCCTTCCATTGTGAGAAGACATCTCAATACTATGGGTCTGTAAGGACGTGTAGCTGTCACTGAACACTCCAGGGTCTAACCTGTGTTTGGGATCAGTTGTGTTTTAATCACTGTATTTGGGAAATGCAACCCACATCTAAGCCTGAACTTAGGAGGTAGAACTTATCTGAACTACTAACAGCAGGTTTCCCAAAAAGAATGAATGCAAATACTAGTAAACAGGTAAATAGTGAAATGTTATATTTTGATTGATATTGATTTGAATAATACACTTAATTTTTTAACAACCACCCAGAAAACAGTTGTAGGGGTTCTTCCTTAGTTATAGGATGGGGTAAAAAGCTAGGGCCCTACCAATTTAAGAGGTTACCCTTATTCTGACATGTAAAGAATGTGGTGTATAGAAATATATGGGCTTTTGTAAGGGGTATGGGGGGCAGTTATTGGCCTGAATTCTGTTTAAATACCCGTGTGCCTGTGACAAACTGTCACAGTGCAGCCTACATCAATAACAGCCTGTTTTCTATGAACACATAGTGATAGTGATACCATGATAGTGACAGATACAGTGGCACGTAGAAAGCTTCAATGTTACATGCTGAACTATTATACTGCTCAACGTGGACACACACATACACATTGCAACGAGGCAGATTTTCATGAGTTAAGATGTTATGTTTACTGGCGTATCTTAGCGATCTTAGTCCGGTCTGAATGGCCCACGTCTGCCATTTTTACCCTCTGCATGCTCCCTTGTCAGCGAAGACCCCAATTAGAAATCCTGTTTCTAATCCTGTCTCTAGAAATCCTGTGCAAATTAGTGTTAATTTTGACAGTAAATTTTGATTTAGTCTTAGTCGTAGTGACTAAAATGTCATTTAGTTTTAGTCATAATTTAATCATCTGAATTGTTTTTAGGTTTAGTCTAGTTTTAGTCGACTAATTATCATAAGAATATAGTCGAATAAAGGGTGTAAAATGTAATGCTTTTTCTTCAGATCGCTTCAATTATTTAAGTCATTATATATACTTACACAAAATGAAACATTTATTAACCAGTTATGGAATATTATTCATGTTTAAAAGACCAATACACATATAAACAGATTTAACAAACAACATCTGAGCTCTTCCGTAACTGCAAAGTGAATAATAGAAAACTTATTTTATTCTTGTATCACCTTTTTATTATTAATTATTTATTTAATAATTGTTACTAGTGCTGTCAATCGAATTCAATTACATGATCTCTGGTTACCTAATCTACATTAATTGCATTTATCACTTTTTGCTATAAAAAAAAGTTTAATTGTGCAATTCAAATAAATTTTAGCATAACAGTAAATCAATGAATGAACAACGGCAGTGTTCACTAAAGACACACACTGCACATTACGTGCACTAATTCATTGTAAATGGATGTGGATGTCGTCCCTGTCAAACATGTTCGTCTCGTTTTTATTCGTTGACTAAAGTGTCAATCAATTTCGTCATAGTTTTTTTATCCTATCTGTAGATTTTATTTAGTTATCATCTCGTTTTCGTCATGAAAAAAAGGTTTGTTGACGAAAACTATGACAAAAATAACACTGGTGCAAATCAATGTCAGGAAAAACCCAGTCATAATCTGTGGCTTTAAGAAGTATTGACACATGTTCTCTGAGGCTAAAGTCAAGCCGACATATACCAGCCTGCATCATGTGACTCACCTTAAACTCAGAACTGTAGAAGAACGTTTACAGAAATGTTTGGAGAAAATGTGTGGGATCGTATGCAGCGATGCTGGCTGTTGGCTGTGAACTTCCAAACTACTGACAAAGTTAACGACACACTGCATTATCTTAAAACAGCAAGAGAGACTGTTAGAGTAAACGGAATAAAGGAATGTTCGAACATGTTTTTTGGAACTTTCCTGGAATGATTATGGTGTGTAAAATTACAAGTACTAACTCTGTCACTCATACCGAGATTGCTTATCCCAGGCAACCAGGTCATAAACATGGCCGACGTCCTGTAGTAAACCAGCATTATGTCACCTTCCCATGGAAAACTGATCCCGTCCATGTCATAACCACTGAAAGTTCTCCGGATGACACGTCAGGAAAAACAGGGTTACACTGTACCAATTCAGTTTCAGTAGTCAGTTCCCATATCTAGAACCGAAGCTTAGATAGATTTAAGACATGCACATCATACCATCTGAAGTCATTGCTTGCAACCTAGTAACAGTGTGTTTGTGGGCATCTTAGTGTGTGGGCTCCCGCTATTGTACACAGTTGATTTTCCATCTACACTTGCACGAACTCAGCAAAGAGGTTCCCCTCTGAGACATCGCATTGCCACTTGAAGTGTGTATTTTATTCAGATTTCCAGGAAAGTAGGGCAGAACATCAAGCCCGTTTCACATCAACATTCGTCCTGTTAGTACGAGGAAATCAAACAGCGACATACTTCTGCTCTTTAGTCATATGTGCATGACTGCCTGTCTTTCTCAGTTTGTTTCTCTATATCAGTGCTAGGACAGGTAAGAACAACTTATCGTTACTGTCCAAACCAGGACATGCATCCCTACTGCTTCTCAGTTTTAACTTTTCTGCAGTGGAACACCACAGCTGCTCTTTATATCCTATGAAAGTTTACACTTTCTACAAAATCACTTGGAATAAAACCTCTTTACATTAATTTACACTGAAAGTAAAGAAAAGTTTTTGTCCTCTCCTGTAAAGTTACTGTTCTGGAGTTTTTCTTTAGACAGCAATGATATTTAATACTGCACATACAAAAAATGAGAAATATGCATAATAGATTATCTAGTAGACTATACTTGTTGGCCAATAATCTCAATTGGTTATGCACCAATTAGCATCTCCATCATGAGTATATATCATAAAATGTATTAAAACTTAACCAGTAGCATGTCAACAGTGGGGGGCTGCACAGACCAGTAGACTTTGTTTTTTTGATGATGATGCTTTAAGCTTGATATCAATTTGCTGCAGATTATGACACTAGGAGTGTAAGAAAACATACAAATATTGAATATCGGATATTATATTTTGTGATACTGTATCGATTCTCAAGAACACAGTATTGATACACAGATTCCTGGCAGACAGTGAATCATTGTGTGTTGAGTTTAAACCTATGACCACTAGATGGCAGTGTTGTAATCCATTTTCAGCTCCACTCCAACATTAACAAGCAGCACAAGGGTGCAATGCTATTGTAAGCATTAGCAAGCCTGTTCATATAGTGGTGTGTTTTAATAGTAGAATTTGAAAAATCGCAATATATCACTTTGCTTGCATTATCGCAATATATACTGAATCGTGACGGCTGTATCGCAATACATATTTGTATCACCAGGTTCTTGCAAATATACTTTCCAATGACCTTCAAACATCTGTTTAGCTCCGGTGCTCTGAGACCGATTCAAGACTGAAGAATATTCAGTCTTGCCATTGATCGTCTGATTGACCATAAACACAGCGTTTGCTTCAGGAACTTATTTTTAGTGGACGAAATTATATTGACATATTTAAATCAGAGTCTGTGCTTTACTTTTCAAATCTGTTGTTTAAAAACAATGGAACATGATCATAAACATGTGTTATTGTGAATGAGGCTAACATGATCTACACCAAAATCACAGTCATGATGTTTATTGTGATGACGTTCCTTCTCATGATCACTTAATACATGAACCAGGACACAATCAGTGGATCATGTTCTTTTTATTAAAAATCTACTATGAATTCCACTGCTTTGTGCATCATGTGCTATGAACAAAACTAGGGCTACATTTCCTGGTTTACCAGTGAACCCTGCCCTTCCTCTGGCCACTGCCTTTGTGCCCTTGACGCACCTCAGAATCACCATCACTTCCCCTTCCGCCAGGTTCCTCTTCCCTTTCTCTTCAGGGTTCATTTCTATCAGTATATATACAAAAGAGCACCTCATACTGTAGAGATTCTCAATTCTTTCCACCTCAAGGCCCACCTGTTTATCACTAAGAACAAGAAGTTCTTCTAATAAAAACAAAGCTAAACATTTTCAGCTTACAATTTCTTTTTTGGGTTTATGTCTTGGTATAAACTATGTATCACAGCATCACTGAATATAAAGTATCAAAAGGCTAGGTTAACGTGAGCTTGGTCTGTACCGGAAATCAAGCAGAAGAGTGTTCCTACAAATGAAGTTATGAATTAACTTAAGTTTAGGAGAAGGACCACGCCCAATCTCCTCCTCTCCATCATTAGATGCTCTATATAAACCTCCTCGGCTCTCACCTTCTTGCGATGAAATTAAGCCCCCACCACCCCCCCAGCTCCTCCATCTGTTCCAAAATCGTACTCATGCGTCGCTTGGCAAGGGGGGGCCTGGCTTCAAAACCCAGCAGCCGAAGCCACCCAGAACTCCAGCCCCAAGTTTCTCAGAGTGCCTTAGTGGTCCACAATTTCAAACCTAGTTGACAACGGAAGGTCAGGGGATGTGTATTCTGTTTCTAGAGGTTTGATAAAGCTGCCTTTTTGCATAATTGTTGGAAATTTTGTATTAATATTGTTTACCGTTGAAAACACTGTTTACCATTTTTTCTTTTATTACTATTTTGCTGATTATTATGCTTATTAAGTGCCCATCACCATATGGCTGTACGATTTAGGGAAACTATCTAATTGCTATTTTTCAGGCTCATATTGTGATTGCAATTCAAATTTTTATTATTTTCTATGAATTAAGGTTATATATATACACACCTAGAATATTCATCTTTTCTGGCATGAAGTGTGCAAGACTGCAGTCCAGTTGTGGTTCACAGCACATGGAGGTTTGCTTGGATCTGATCCATCTTATCTCCAGGCAGTTCACAAGCTCTGTGTTGAAAGGTTAACATCTCCCACTTCTTTCAGCATAATGTAGGTTATAATTAAAAACAGACTCACTACTGTGATTTGAAAATTGCACTGTGTGCAATTATACTAAAAATAGTTCAACTTTTAGCCCCAATCACCAGCCCACTCAGTATTGGAACGGGGACCACTAAAGGGTGCTTGGTACTTGGCCCAGTTGTTGAGAAACCCTGATAAGCTGCATGCAGCAACACTAAACACTGTACACTATTCATATCAGTAAAGAGTGCTGAACAGAATGCACTAGCACTACTACCATGTACAATACTGGAGTCAGTCTTGATGCCACCAACATCAGAAGCTGAGCTAATCAATCTAAAGACCCACCTCATTTTCTTAGTCCTCCAATCACTGTTTAACAGTGACCGCTATATGCCTTTTTATGCTGTATTATGGAATGCACTGCATCCTGCATATAGCTCTGGTAGTCTACTGGAATATCAGTAGTAGTTCAGCATACTGGTGACCCCAAACTATGCACATTTGGGTGCTCTGTCTCATCCAGCACACCAGATTTAGCACAGTTGTTTTTTAAACAGTTTTTAGGGACCACCAACTCAAAATGCATAAGGGTACAGCAACAATGTGGACTGTCTGGGGGGCCCTGAGGACCCACCACGTAGGTTTCTTCAAACAAAGCCATTCAGCATAATCTTAAAAGCTTCCATATAAGAAGGACATGAGCAGGAGAGATGTTTATATTGCATTTGCATAAGTGTCAACCTGTAGAGACAGTAAACCTTATACTCACAGCCTCCACGCTGTATACATACTAATGTAATATATTTCGAGCATTAAAACAATTAGCAGCAAACAGCATTTTTAATAGCATCTTGATCTTATTATCTTTACCAGAGTTATTCCTCTGGTTTGCGTAGGAATTACTTATAATCATAAATAAATATTTTCAGTTTATTCGGTGGTTAAACAGCTGAACAGTCTCTTCTCCAGGGTTTAATACACACACGAACACTGTCAACAGACAACAGCTTTTCAAAGAAAAAAACAACTACATCTCAGTATGACAGACAGCATACTAGTGTTGGTTCAAACTAGGGGTAGGCGATATGGCCCTACAATATCACAATATTTTATGGTGATATCACGATACTCTTGGCGATATGACAAAACATTGAATAAAAAAAAATATTTCATGAATACACTACTGCAACAAAATGAAAATGAAATTTTATTATTGCATACAATTTGATATGGCACACCCCTAACTGAGATATTAAAAAATACAAGAATTTTCATCAGACTGTAACAGAAGTCTATGATCCAGAATGTCACGATACTAAATAATGCACTCCAAATATCTCCATATATCCAGGACTGAAGTAAAGTGAATGATATTGAACAGATAAAATCTGTCTCTAGTAGATTTATAATGGGAAATGAGAAAAGTGTGAATTTTTCTTTTGCTAAAAACAGTAAAAAGTAGTACCTGATGTGATAATTAGGGATAAGTGATATGGCACGATATTTCAGGGTATAATATCGTTCACGATATTTAACAATGTTGGTGATATTATTGTGTATGATACAATATGGCACACCCCTAATTCAAACAATTCAATCAGATGATACACGGGCCTGATGTGGAGAGATTCGGACAAGCAAGGTTTTCCACCCGGGACGTTTAGCCTTAGCTCGATTTTCATTCTGCAGGTCATAAGGTTTATGGAGTTCAATTACTTTAGACACTGTAATCTACTCTTTGTTACATTCCAAAGAAGTCTGCATACAGGGCCAACACCCTTGACACATCTTCAAAGGGAAGCTGAAGGACTGGCTTTGATAAGATAACAGAAAAAGTAAAGAATGGACATGCTAGTAGAAATGTTTTCTTGGTTATGAGGGCTCGGATTACATGCTAACAGTATATAAACTGGACTGCTGACACAGTGTTGCTGATTATGATTGTAGCCCAACCTGCAAAGATCCCAGCTGTTCTTCCCTCCTTGAGCCCATACACGGAGCTGCTGTTCTTACTTTTTTGGTAAAAGAGCTCAGGACCCAGCCGAAGCAGCTGGGGTTCATTACTGCCATATTGTCTTTGGAATTGTCAACAGAAAGTGTCTGATGTTTTCCGGTGGCAGCAGGTTCCCATTTGATGGGATGTGTGAGCAACACTTTGCTGGACTTTAATATTACAAAGCTAACGCCACGTTTCCCATCGCCTGAGACAGATGATCGCTAAAGCCGACAGTATTAGTTTTTCTTGGCCAAAAGAGTTTAAAATGTGCTCAAACAGACGTCAGCTGTTCCGGAAATCAGATTATTTTAAAAGACAAAAGATCAAAAGTTTGCTTCTGGCTAGGCAGACGACACTACACATAACAGTGGTTCCACCATCACAACAAACCCACGTCTGCAACATTCTTTAGTCTAGTTTAACCTTTTACATCCATTCACATCCACAGGTGTGTACCAATAAAAGCCTCTTTGTAAACATTTGCTTCAAAGATCTTGGCTGGACTTTGCCTCGAGTAAAGCCCCCCAGAGATAGCACACTGAAAGAAACTGTATTTACATTGTCATCGATGAACTGGGAGAGTTCAGTACATCCAACCAACATTCCTCAAACAGTGTTGTTCCTCCTTCGAATACAAATCCCACATTTCCAAATGAAGATAGTAACATGGGACGAATCCAAAATCCTAAACTGTTGCATAACAGTCCGGATAATATTTACATCCCCAAAACTTACATAGACCAGCTCCCATTCCAGCCCAGCAGGAAACAATGACAACAGGGCAACAGGAATGAAAAGAACCTTCCCAAAGAACCAACTTGTCATGGGTACATGGTTGATGTTCATATTTAAATGAGGCTTAAGTCGGCTTCCTATTTGCCAGCTTCTTAATCGAATGTTCTGTTCCACCTTAAATGCTACTGCTTGTACAAACGTCAGACTGTAACTGTGGCACAGTTTAAGGTGGCAAGGAACATTTGCAAAGCCTGATGAAGAGACGAGCAGTTCCACCTTTTATTAGCATCACAATCACAACCGCAACCTATAAGTAGCAACCATGCATATACAGTGTTAATATTCTGTGTTCACCAAAAATGGAAACCAGTTTATTTTTTTCTAGGACCAAATCAAAAGGTGTAAATGGGCATTTTCACTCCGACCAAAGGTCACAAACCTTCTATTAAGACATCAGAGAGTAATTGAAATGGTGAATTAATGTATTCTAAAGATCAGCTAAAGAGGCGTGAGGTAATACTCCCCTGCCTGAGTATATACTTCACCGACATAGACTTTAATATTGCAGTCAAAATGACTTTTGTTGGATAATTCTGCAAAAAAAATCTTTTATTCATCTACTACACTAGAGCCAATCTTTTCTGTGGGCAATTTGTTGTTGTAATGAATTATGAAATATTATAAATATTATATGGGAAAATTTTATACCATATTGAAACAGCAGTCAACGTGAAGTCTGCAAAGCATGTGCTCAACATCAGTATTTAAAGTAAGCAGGAAAGCCGTTGTAATAACAAAATCATCAACATATTAAAATATTTAAGTTTAAAGAAAGTGAACATGCCACATGTATTGCTTCATACTGCTGCCATATGGCAACAGTTACATTGTATCATTTTGTTTAAAAACTATAGTTTTATTTATGAAATTGTAATTCCTCACAGGTGGTCTTAATTCCTGAACTTATTTTGAAATACAAATATTAAATCACAGATGCATACCGAAAAAAAACCTGCAGGAGTTAAACTAAATACTAAACCACATTTTAGTTCAGCCTGTTAGAGTGCACTCAGGCTTTCCAGGAAACTTTTTAAAATGTTATTAAAAAGTCTGCGTAAAAGAAGACTTTACCGTATTACTAATCTTACACAACAAATCATTCCTGTTCTTCCTATTGTTAACTCCTTGTAACCTAGCACCCAATAGAACTCCACTGATGGGACAGGTATAATGAAGTGGCTCAGTACTAACATGTAGGAGGCCTTTAGATCCATATCTCACAACTGGAGTCTTCAAGAAATATCATGATTTTAACTTCTGATGAAAGATAAGATCCTGTGCACCTTTAGCTTTAATACATCAAAGATATGATGTGACTAGTACAGTCAGTACAATGTCAGTACAAATGTGCAAACACTTTCAACAATGCTGTCTGTGTTCAAATTAATCAATGTAAACACAGTAATGAATTTCTGTAGTGATTAGCATGTCATATTTATTATGTATGCAAGACTGATTCCTAAAACTGTCATAATACTGATTCTAAGATACTGAGCATCTAGAGTGTCAACACCCACACTGTTCAATTAGCATCTACAGAGTTAACACCTACACTGTTCAATTAGTATCTACAGAGTTAACACCTACACTGTTCAATTAGTATCTACAGAGTTAACACCTCCACTGTTCAATTAGTATCTACAGAGTTAATACCTACACTGTTCAATTAGTATCTACAGAGTTAATACCTACACTGTTCAATTAGTATCCACAGAGTTAATACCTACACTGTTCAATTAGTATCTACAGAGTTAACATCTCCACTGTTCAATTAGTATCTACAGAGTTAATACCTACACTGTTCAATTAGTATCCACAGAGTTAATACCTACACTGTTCAATTAGTATCTACAGAGTTAACACCTACACTGTTCAATTAGTATCTACAGAGTTAACACCTACACTGTTCAATTAGTATCTACAGAGTTAACACCTACACTGTTCAATTAGTATCTACAGAGTTAACACCTCCACTGTTCAATTAGTATCTACAGAGTTAACACCTACACTGTTCAATTAGTATCTACAGAGTTAACACCTCCACTGTTCAATTAGTATCTACAGAGTTAATACCTACACTGTTCAATTAGTATCTACAGAGTTAATACCTACACTGTTCAATTAGCATCTACAGAGTTAACACCCACACTGTTCAATTAGCATCTACAGAGTTAACACCTACACTGTTCAATTAGTATCTACAGAGTTAATACCTACACTGTTCAATTAGTATCTACAGAGTTAACACCTACTCTGTTCAATTAGTATCTACAGAGTTAACACCTACACTGTTCAATTAGTATCTACAGAGTTAATACCTACACTGTTCAATTAGTATCTACAGAGTTAATACCTACACTGTTCAATTACTATCTACAGAGTTAACACCTACACTGTTCAATTAGTATCTACAGAGTTAACACCTACACTGTTCAATTAGTATCTACAGAGTTAATACCTACACTGTTCAATTAGCATCTACAGAGTTAATACCTACACTGTTCAATTAGTATCTACAGAGTTGACACCTACACTGTTCAATTAGCATCTACAGAGTTAATACCTACACTGTTCAATTAGTATCTACAGAGTTGACACCTACACTGTTCAATTAGCATCTACAGAGTTAATACCTACACTGTTCAATTAGTATCTACAGAGTTAACACCTACACTGTTCAATTAGTATCTACAGAGTTAACACCTACACTGTTCAATTCGCATCTACAGAGTTGACACCTACACTGTTCAATTAGTATCTACAGAGTTAACACCTACACTGTTCAATTACTATCTACAGAGTTAACACCTACACTGTTCAATTAGTATCTACAGAGTTAACACCTACACTGTTCAATTAGCATCTACAGAGTTAACACCCACACTGTTCAATTAGTATCTACAGAGTTAATACCTACACTGTTCAATTAGTATCTACAGAGTTAACACCCACACTGTTCAATTAGTATCTACAGAGTTAACACCTACACTGTTCAATTAGTATCTACAGAGTTAACACCTACACTGTTCAATTAGTATCTACAGAGTTAATACCTACACTGTTCAATTAGTATCTACAGAGTTAACACCCACACTGTTCAATTAGTATCTACAGAGTTAACACCTACACTGTTCAATTAGTATCTACAGAGTTAACACCCACACTGTTCAATTAGCATCAACAGAGTTAATACCTACACTGTTCAATTAGCATCTACAGAGTTAACACCTACACTGTTCAATTAGCATCTACAGAGTTAACACCTACACTGTTCAATTAGTATCTACAGAGTTAACACCCACACTGTTCAATTAGCATCTACAGAGTTAACACCTACTCTGTTCAATTAGTATCTACAGAGTTAACACCTACACTGTTCAATTAGTATCTACAGAGTTAATACCTACATTGTTCAATTAGTATCCACAGAGTTAACACCTACACTGTTCAATTAGTATCTACAGAGTTAACACCTACACTGTTCAATTAGTATCTACAGAGTTAACACCTCCACTGTTCATTTAGTATCTACAGAGTTAACACCAACACTGTTCAATTAGTATCTACAGAGTTAACACCTACACTGTTCAATTAGTATCTACAGAGTTAACACCTACACTGTTCAATTAGTATCTACAGAGTTAACACCTACACTGTTCAATTAGTATCTACAGAGTTAACACCCACACTGTTCAATTAGCATCTACAGAGTTAACACCTACACTGTTCAATTAGTATCTACAGAGTTAACACCTCCACTGTTCAATTAGTATCTACAGAGTTAACACCCACACTGTTCAATTAGTATCTACAGAGTTAACACCCACACTGTTCAATTAGTATCTACAGAGTTAACACCTCCACTGTTCATTTAGTATCTACAGAGTTAACACCTACACTGTTCAATTAGTATCTACA
This sequence comes from Megaleporinus macrocephalus, assembly GCA_021613375.1. Taxonomy (NCBI): domain Eukaryota; kingdom Metazoa; phylum Chordata; class Actinopteri; order Characiformes; family Anostomidae; genus Megaleporinus; species Megaleporinus macrocephalus. The sequence goes on from CM038722.1 coordinate 16,136,030, forward strand.
GAGTTAACACCTCCACTGTTAATTTAGTATCTACAGAGTTAACACCTACTCTGTTCAATTAGTATCTATAGAGTTAACACCTACACTGTTCAATTAGTATCTAGAGTTAACACCTACACTGTTCAATTAGTATCTACAGAGTTAACACCTACACTGTTCAATTAGTATCTACAGAGTTAACACCTCCACTGTTCATTTAGTATCTACAGAGTTAACACCTACACTGTTCAATTAGTATCTACAGAGTTAACACCTCCACTGTTAATTTAGTATCTACAGAGTTAACACCTACTCTGTTCAATTAGTATCTATAGAGTTAACACCTACACTGTTCAATTAGTATCTAGAGTTAACACCTACACTGTTCAATTAGTATATAGAGTTAACACCTACAATGTTCAATTAGTATCTACAGAGTTAACACCTACACTGTTCAATTAGTATCTATAGAGTTAACACCTACACTGTTCAATTAGTATCTAGAGTTAACACCTACACTGTTCAATTAGTATATAGAGTTAACACCTACTCTGTTCAATTAGTATCTACAGAGTTAACACCTACTCTGTTCAATTAGTATCTACAGAGTTAACACCTACACTGTTCAATTAGTATCTACAGAGTTAACACCTACTCTGTTCAATTAGTATCTACAGAGTTAAGACCTACTCTGTTCAATTAGTATCTACAGAGTTAACACCTACTCTGTTCAATTAGTATCTACAGAGTTAACACCCACACTGTTCAATTAGTATCTACAGAGTTAATACCTACACTGTTCAATTAGTATCTACAGAGTTAACACCCACACTGTTCAATTAGTATCTACAGAGTTAACACCTACACTGTTCAATTAGTATCTACAGAGTTAACACCCACACTGTTCAATTAGCATCTACAGAGTTAATACCTACACTGTTCAATTAGCATCTACAGAGTTAACACCTACACTGTTCAATTAGCATCTACAGAGTTAACACCTACACTGTTCAATTAGTATCTACAGAGTTAACACCCACACTGTTCAATTAGCATCTACAGAGTTAACACCTACTCTGTTCAATTAGTATCTACAGAGTTAACACCTACACTGTTCAATTAGTATCTACAGAGTTAATACCTACATTGTTCAATTAGTATCCACAGAGTTAACACCTACACTGTTCAATTAGTATCTACAGAGTTAACACCTACACTGTTCAATTAGTATCTACAGAGTTAACACCTCCACTGTTCATTTAGTATCTACAGAGTTAACACCAACACTGTTCAATTAGTATCTACAGAGTTAACACCTACACTGTTCATTTAGTATCTACAGAGTTAACACCAACACTGTTCAATTAGTATCTACAGAGTTAACACCTACACTGTTCAATTAGTATCTACAGAGTTAACACCTACACTGTTCAATTAGTATCTACAGAGTTAACACCTACACTGTTCAATTAGTATCTACAGAGTTAACACCAACACTGTTCAATTAGTATCTACAGAGTTAACACCTACACTGTTCATTTAGTATCTACAGAGTTAACACCAACACTGTTCAATTAGTATCTACAGAGTTAACACCTACACTGTTCAATTAGTATCTACAGAGTTAACACCTCCACTGTTCATTTAGTATCTACAGAGTTAACACCTACACTGTTCAATTAGTATCTACAGAGTTAACACCTCCACTGTTAATTTAGTATCTACAGAGTTAACACCTACTCTGTTCAATTAGTATCTATAGAGTTAACACCTACACTGTTCAATTAGTATCTAGAGTTAACACCTACACTGTTCAATTAGTATATAGAGTTAACACCTACTCTGTTCAATTAGTATCTACAGAGTTAACACCTACACTGTTCAATTAGTATCTAGAGTTAACACCTACACTGTTCAATTAGTATATAGAGTTAACACCTACTCTGTTCAATTAGTATCTACAGAGTTAACACCTACTCTGTTCAATTAGTATCTACAGAGTTAACACCTACACTGTTCAATTAGTATCTACAGAGTTAACACCTACACTGTTCAATTAGTATCTACAGAGTTAATACCTACACTGTTCAATTAGTATCTACAGAGTTAACACCTACTCTGTTCAATTAGTATCTACAGAGTTAACACCTACTCTGTTCAATTAGTATCTACAGAGTTAACACCTACTCTGTTCAATTAGTATCTACAGAGTTAACACCTACACTGTTCAATTAGTATCTACAGAGTTAATACCTACATTGTTCAATTAGTATCCACAGAGTTAACACCTACACTGTTCATTTAGTATCTACAGAGTTAACATCTCCACTGTTCAATTAGTATCTACAGAGTTAACACCTACACTGTTCAATTAGTATCTACAGAGTTAACACCAACACTGTTCAATTAGTATCTACAGAGTTAATACCTACACTGTTCAATTAGTATCTACAGAGTTAACACCTACACTGTTCAATTAGTATCTACAGAGTTAATACCTACATTGTTCAATTAGTATCCACAGAGTTAACACCTACACTGTTCAATTAGTATCTACAGAGTTAACATCTCCACTGTTCAATTAGTATCTACAGAGTTAACACCTACACTGTTCAATTAGTATCTACAGAGTTAATACCTACATTGTTCAATTAGTATCTACAGAGTTAACACCTACTCTGTTCAATTAGTATCTACAGAGTTAACACCAACACTGTTCAATTAGTATCTACAGAGTTAATACCTACACTGTTCAATTAGTATCTACAGAGTTAATATCTCCACTGTTCAATTAGTATCTACAGAGTTAACACCTACACTGTTCAATTAGTATCTACAGAGTTAACACCAACACTGTTCAATTAGTATCTACAGAGTTAACACCAACACTGTTCAATTAGTATCTACAGAGTTAACATCTCCACTGTTCAATTAGTATCTACAGAGTTAACACCTACACTGTTCAATTAGTATCTACAGAGTTAATACCTACACTGTTCAATTAGTATCTACAGAGTTAACACCTACACTGTTCAATTAGTATCTACAGAGTTAACACCTACACTGTTCAATTAGTATCTACAGAGTTAATACCTACACTGTTCAATTAGCATCTACAGAGTTAATACCTACACTGTTCAATTAGTATCTACAGAGTTAACACCTACACTGTTCAATTAGTATCTACAGAGTCAACATCAGTTAACAAATTAGCATATACAGTGTTAACACATACATGTATCAATTAGCATATCGTCGCTGTCCAATGAAAAACACGTATCTCCATTTTTTTCACATCATTTGAACATGCCAATTGTTGTTTACATTGTATGAAAATTTCATGATGAATGGACCAATAGAAGTGCTCCAAAACAGCTTGGAAATTCTGGTTCCATTGACTTACATTAAAAGTAAAGTATGTTTTTGTTCTTTTCTGTAAAGTTGCAATTTTAGAGATATTTGTTTTTCATTGGACAGCGGCGATGTACAGTGGTTTTGGACATAATGGTAACTAAAAGTTAAACAGTGGACAATCAGTGGTTAATTAAGATTGAGATCAATTTTCTATAAATTATATGTTCGTAAGATTGTAGGCACCTGCTCATCTAGCAGTTCTTTGTAATTCAAGGGTATTAATAGGGAGTTTGCTGCAGTCAGGCAACTGTTTCTATAGTGGCCGGTCAATGTACTATTGTTTTAGAGCAGTATATTCTAGTGATGTAGCAATAGACAATACAACTGAAGTGATATGTAGTAACAGAGGAACTCAGCCTTCCAGGTCTTTCTGGCTCATTCCACAGTAGATTAACGCTGAAATATGAGTAATGTACACTAAACCTGACTCTATTCTCGACCTTTTCTCTGATCCGCAATAATATCTTTAGTGACTGGCAAGTCAAACAAGTCGGTAATGACCTCGGAGCGAGCTCCTCTGTAAAGCAAAACTTGAATAAAGCCATATGGCAAACATTTACTGGAAAGAAGCAGGAGGTTAACAATGAGCACCACCCCAACTCTTAATGTCTCTCAGTATAAACTAACCTCCAGTGTCCATGTGGGAATCAGCTTTATAACATAAACTACCAAACTCATGTTTCCTCCCTCTCTCTCTCTTGCTCTCCCATAATTAAATTCTTAACAGCAGAAGAAATATCTCCTAATGTCCAAGAAAAACATTTATTAACTGACGCAGTTAATTCAGTATTTATTTCATAAGTCCGCTCCCAGTCTTGCCTCAGTCTCAACATCATTTGGAATCAGTCTTTTTAAGGTCTCGGGGTCAGGTGGACTCGGAAACTGTTCTTGAGTTCAGCTGAGTGTGACGCTGCTGTCTCAGGTAACTGGAAACTGAACTTTGTTTTATCAATATTAAAAATCAAGAAAACCTTCAAACAAAAGGAAACAGTCATTTCTCTGCATGTCTTAGTAAAAACAGATTGCTACATGATTTGGGGGGCTGGAGTCCCAGCGTCATCAGGTGCAGGCACTGTCTTACTGAACGACTCCGCTGAAGTTTGCTGGTTTAGGTCTGTCTTGGATTCTGAAGCTTTTCATACTCCTCATACTCTGTTCATACTCCTCATACTCTGTTCATACTCCTCATACTCTGTTCATACTCCTCATACTCTGTTCATACTCCTCATACTCTGTTCATACTCCTCATACTCTGTTCATACTCCTCATACTCTGTTCATACTCTTCATACTCTGTTCATACTCCTCATACTCTGTTCATACTCCTCATACTCTGTTCATACTCCTCACACTCTTTTCATACTCCTCACACACTGTTCATACTCCTCATACTCTTTTCATACTCCTCACACACTGTTCATACTCCTCATACTCTTTTCATACTCCTCACACACTGTTCATACTCCTCACACTCTGTTCATACTCCTCATACTCTGTTCATACTCCTCACACTCTTTTCATACTCCTCACACACTGTTCATACTCCTCATACTCTTTTCATACTCCTCATACTCTGTTCATACTCCTCATACTCTGTTCATACTCCTCATACTGTTCATACTCCTCATACTCTGTTCATACTCCTCATACTCTGTTCATACTCCTCATACTCTGTTCATACTCCTCATACTCTGTTCATACTCCTCATACTCTGTTCATACTCCTCATACTCTGTTCATACTCCTCACACTCTTTTCATACTCCTCACACACTGTTCATACTCCTCATACTCTTTTCATACTCCTCACACACTGTTCATACTCCTCATACTCTTTTCATACTCCTCACACACTGTTCATACTCCTCATACTCTTTTCATACTCCTCACACACTGTTCATACTCCTCATACTCTTTTCATACTCCTCACACACTGTTCATACTCCTCACACTCTGTTCATACTCCTCATACTCTGTTCATACTCCTCATACTCTGTTCATACTCCTCACACTCTTTTCATACTCCTCACACACTGTTCATACTCCTCACACTCTTTTCATACTCCTCACACACTGTTCATACTCCTCACACTCTGTTCATACTCCTCATACTCTGTTCATACTCCTCATACTCTGTTCATACTCCTCACACTCTTTTCATACTCCTCACACACTGTTCATACTCCTCACACTCTTTTCATACTCCTCACACTCTGTTCATACTCCTCATACTCTGTTCATACTCCTCACACTCTTTTCATACTCCTCACACACTGTTCATACTCCTCACACTCTGTTCATACTCCTCACACACTGTTCATACTCCTCACACTCTGTTCATACTCCTCATACTCTGTTCATACTCCTCACACTCTTTTCATACTCCTCACACTCTGTTCATACTCCTCACACACTGTTCATACTCCTCATACTCTGTTCATACTCCTCACACACTGTTCATACTCCTCATACTCTGTTCATACTCCTCACACTCTGTTCATACTCCTCACACTCTGTTCATTCTCCTCACACTCTGTTCATACTCCTCACACACTGTTCATACTCCTCACACACTGTTCATACTCCTCAAACTCTGTTCATACTCCTCACACACTGTTCATACTCCTCAAACTCTGTTCATACTCCTCACACTCTGTTCATACTCCTCATACTCTGTTCATACTCCTCACACACTGTTCATACTCCTCAAACTCTGTCCATACTCCTCACACTCTCTTCATACTCCTCACACTCTGTTCATACTCCTCATACTCTGTTCATACTCCTCATACTCTGTTCATACTCCTCATACTCTGTTCATACTCCTCACACACTGTTCATACTCCTCATACTCTGTTCATACTCCTCACACTCTGTTCATACTCCTCATACTCTGTTCATACTCCTCACACACTGTTCATACTCCTCATACTCTGTTCATACTCCTCACACACTGTTCATACTCCTCAAACTCTGTTCATACTCCTCACACACTGTTCATACTCCTCAAACTCTGTTCATACTCCTCACACTCTCTTCATACTCCTCACACTCTGTTCATACTCCTCATACTCTGTTCATACTCCTCATACTCTGTTCATACTCCTCATACTCTGTTCATACTCCTCACACTCTGTTCATACTCCTCACACTCTGTTCATACTCCTCATACTCTGTTCATACTCCTCATACTCTGTTCATACTCCTCACACTCTGTTCATACTCCTCACACTCTGTTCATACTCCTCATACTCTGTTCATACTCCTCATACTCTGTTCATACTCCTCACACTCTGTTCATACTCCTCACACTCTGTTCATACTCCTCATACTCTGTTCATACTCCTCATACTCTGTTCATACTCCTCATACTCTGTTCATACTCCTCACACTCTGTTCATACTCCTCACACTCTGTTCATACTCCTCATACTCTGTTCATACTCCTCACACACTGTTCATACTCCTCACACTCTGTTCATACTCCTCATACTCTCTTCATACTCCTCATACTCTGTTCATACTCCTCATACTCTGTTCATACTCCTCACACTCTGTTCATACTCCTCACACACTGTTCATACTCCTCACACTCTGTTCATACTCCTCACACACTGTTCATACTCCTCAAACTCTGTTCATACTCCTCACACACTGTTCATACTCCTCAAACTCTGTTCATACTCCTCACACTCTCTTCATACTCCTCACACTCTGTTCATACTCCTCATACTCTGTTCATACTCCTCATACTCTGTTCATACTCCTCACACTCTGTTCATACTCCTCACACTCTGTTCATACTCCTCACACTCTGTTCATACTCCTCATACTCTGTTCATACTCCTCACACTCTGTTCATACTCCTCATACTCTGTTCATACTCCTCACACTCTGTTCATACTCCTCACACTCTGTTCATACTCCTCACACTCTGTTCATACTCCTCATACTCTGTTCATACTCCTCATACTCTGTTCATACTCCTCACACTCTGTTCATACTCCTCACACTCTGTTCATACTCCTCATACTCTGTTCATACTCCTCATACTCTGTTCATACTCCTCACACTCTGTTCATACTCCTCATACTCTGTTCATACTCCTCACTCTGTTCATACTCCTCATACTCTGTTCATACTCCTCACACTCTGTTCATACTCCTCACACTCTGTTCATACTCCTCATACTCTGTTCATACTCCTCACTCTGTTCATACTCCTCACACTCTGTTCATACTCCTCATACTCTGTTCATACTCCTCATACTCTGTTCATACTCCTCACACTCTGTTCATACTCCTCATACTCTGTTCATACTCCTCACTCTGTTCATACTCCTCATACTCTGTTCATACTCCTCACACTCTGTTCATACTCCTCACACTCTGTTCATACTCCTCATACTCTGTTCATACTCCTCACTCTGTTCATACTCCTCATACTCTGTTCATACTCCTCACACTGTTCATACTCCTCACACAGTTCATACTCCTCATACTGTTCATACTCCTCACACTGTTCATAGTCCTCATAATCTGTTCATACTCCTCACTCTGTTCATACTCCTCATACTCTGTTCATACTCCTCATACTCTGTTCATACTCCTCACTCTGTTCATAGTCCTCATAATCTGTTCATACTCCTCACTCTGTTCATACTCCTCATACTCTGTTCATACTCCTCATACTCTGTTCATACTCCTCACACTCTGTTCATACTCCTCACACTCTGTTCATACTCCTCACACTCTGTTCATACTCCTCACACTCTGTTCATACTCCTCATACTCTGTTCATACTACTCATACTCTGTTCATACTCCTCATAATCTGTTCATACTCCTCACTCTGTTCATACTCCTCATACTCTGTTCATACTCCTCACTCTGTTCATACTCCTCATACTCTGTTCATACTCCTCACACTGTTCATACTCCTCATACTGTTCATACTCCTCACACTGTTCATACTCCTCATACTCTGTTCATACTCCTCATACTCTGTTCATACTCCTCATACTCTGTTCATACTACTCATACTCTGTTCATACTCCTTATACTCTGTTCATACTCCTCACTCTGTTCATACTCCTCACACACTGTTCATAGTCCTCATACTCTGTTCATACTCCTCACACTGTTCATACTCCTCATACTCTGGTTTGTTGGGAGATGATGGAGCAGGTTAGCTGTTGATCTTTAACAGCTGCTTTACTACAAAGTCTGTAAACAGCCTTCTTTTGAGGAACGTCAGTCTTTTCAGATCCAAACCAGCTCCACGCGAGAGATGATCCTCGACTTGGAGTTAAATCTAAGGCGGTAGACTGCGAAGCTGGCGGTGTCTGAGTTTCTTCTCCTGGAGCAGTGTTTTCACTCATTTTCAGCTTTAGGTGTGTTGTTTAGGCAGCTATGCTAGCTTTAGTCTATGCTAGCACACAGTATGGGCACTCTCACTGGGCACTCACAGCTGCCTGTACTAAAGCATGTAGTAGTGAACGTGTGGAGTGGAGGAGTATTGATTGTTGTTGTTTTCTTCAGTTAGTAGCGTACTCAAAACCATCAGCTGGCGCATCGTTAACACAGCAATGAAGATATTATGGCAGACGATATGTATCACACACCTCTAATTTAAAGTTATTATAGAATTTATAGACATTATTGAGCTATGCATTATTAATGTTTTACTGTTCTATCTCTCTATGCATTGGCTGAGAGCTTTCCAGTAGGCAGGCAGAGAGGACAGTGATACGAGATGATGTCACAATGTAACAAAACAAAAACAAAAAAAGCTGGAATTTCAATGAGGCGTTTCAGGCTGCAGAGAAAAGCATAATCCGTCCCCTTTAACACGTTCCTGCAGCGTGTTAAGTTGGGACAGGGGTAATGTAAGTCTGGGAAGTCTGGATCTTTTCACAGGTAAACAGGTGAATAAGTAACAGGTGAAACTGTGATGCTATCAGGGTATAGAAGGAGCACTCAGACACCACTGCAGGATAACCTGTAGGAGTTCAAGAACAATATCTTCCAAGGCAGGACTGCAAGGAACTTTGGGATTTTACCACCAGCAGTTCATATTTCATCATTAAAAGAGAAAGATGAAAGCAGAAAGCCAATATTTAATTTCTGTGACCTTCGATCTCTCCAACGACACTGCATTCAAAATAAAGCATCAATGCTTCTATAATAAATAAACCCACGTGGGCTGGGGAAGTAGTTTGGAAAGCACTTGTCAGTAAACACAGTTCATTGCCACGGCAACAAATGCATATTAGGCCATAAATTAGCAACATCCACAAATGGCTATGACTTGTCCCGACTATTTTGGAACGTGTTGCAGGCACCACATTTACAATATGCATATTAAAAAAACACAAATTAATTAGTGGAATTAATTAGTGAAAACATTAAATATCTCCTGTTGTTATTGTTTTAGTTGAATACACATCGACTGAGAAAACCCGTAAGTTGATTTCTGGACCTAAGTCTTTGGTCTGGAAGGAGACTGAGCTGGCTGGAAATTCTTTGGAAATTATGCTAATAGACTTTTAAGGGCCCCTGCCCAACTGTATACTGTGTTAAAATAATGTGCAAAATGCTCCTGTTTTTTTAGTTTTTAGTTTTTTCTTCCTTCTACCCCCTTTCTCCTTAATTTTTTTTGTTAGTTCACAAAGTTAAAAAAGAGAAAAAAGATAATTAATTTCTGTTGATTGTATTACTGCTATGGTTAAATCTTGCAATAAAAATATCTTTAAAAAAAAAGAATACACATCGACACTGATTTGCAAATCATTGTTTCTACTAAATTTTTTTTCTATTGTCCCAACTTTTTTTGGAATTGGGTTTGTATTTTTATATGTCTTCAAAAAAGAGTGTGTTGTTCATTTCTTTACTCGATTAATCATCAGTTCACAACGAAAAAATATGATCAGTCGTGACTGCTCCAGTTTTCTTTCAGCTTTTTTCCTCAGTGAGAAGTATGAGTTATTGGAAAAAGCTGAATTCTAAGTGGCGTCTGCGCTGGACGGGAGAAGCGAGGCTGATGGAGACAGACGTGCTTGCGGAAAGAGGGCACGAGGGCGAAGTTTTCACGCATGTGAGACACAGGCCGATTATGCATCGCCCGTTAATCCTCTATCTGCTTAGTCCATTAATGAGTCAGCGCGGGAGAACAGAGAGGAGAGAAGGAGTTGGACAACGATTGATCTCTGTACACAAAGGCCACATCTGCATACTCGATCACTTAGTGGCTCTTTACTGAGCCATGTTTACCATTTCTCATGTAAATGTATCATCATGATCATGCACTCCATCATACGGACAATACTTGAATGTGTTGTGTGTTTGCGTTTGGCTAATACGCCCCTATGGTGTGGATCTGCGCTTGAATTTACATAAGAATGGAAATAACGTGGTCACCCTGGAATAATTAGTGGGATGGCGGGAAAAACATACTCGTTGTGAAGCGTGTTCAAGAGCGCTACACTTTAAATACACTACTGTATAAAACTCACCCAGCATTTATTTAATTTCTTATAATTCAGTGTTAGAAAACAGTTAAAACACACAATCAGCACAACCTTACACAGAAGCCTCAACAACTAAATACAACATCATCTACTCTGTGTTCCCACCTTCTGCCTTAATTACAGCTTCCATTCTTTTTTCAGAAGACTTGCTTTTGAGTTTTCCAAGAAATCTGCAGGAATGTCTTTCCACAAGTCCAAAGTTTAGTCTTAGGAGTTTCATGTTCTGATCATCATGACCCAAGAATTCGCAAATACATCCAGTGATGTTGAGGTCTGGGCTCTGGAGTGGTCAGTCCATTGTTCTGAGAACATCAGCGGCTTCTCTGTTTGATGTCTGTTGGGTTTCCTTAGTTTATTTTCTTTTCTCCGTGTGGGCTTAACAGCTACACATCTTTTTAGACCCATAGTGCTGAGTTGTCTTCTCACAGTGGAAGGATGGACAGAACCACTTGTGGATGTTCTCAGATATGAGGTAATAGTGGAGCTTGTTGTTCTCCTCTTTCTCAAAGTTAAAAGCGTGCTGTTTAACTGATGGTGGCAGCTTTAGTGGTCTACCAGCTCTTGCGTAGTTAGTCTTTTACTCATTCCTTGAACTCCAATATAGGAAATTCCAGTTTTTCTCACTTATTTTTGTCACTCTTTATCCTTTCTTATGCAAGTATGTCATCTTATATCTGATCTCCTCAGAAATGTCTGCCAGAGTATCTGAAATAACTTAAAACTCATGGCCATTTCAACTGGAACTTAAATAAACGGTGGTCTTTGGCTGTTGCACAATCCTGGACGTTGAATGGGAAGAAGTTATTACAAGCCTTTATGCTATACTATTTCGATTTCAAGCAAGAAAGGACTGAGTGAAGGATGTTTTTCTTTCTTCCTGTAAAACAAGACTACACACAACCTTAAATATTCCACAAATTAAAATGAAAATAAAAACTTTAGAACCGCTAATGTGGTCCTGATAAAAAGTTTGGAACCCACACTTTGGTCAGATCATCCACTCGTTTCAATAAACTATGACTATGAGACATAACTGGTATTAAATTACACTGTTTTTCTTATCTCCAGCAATAACTACAACTTAAGATTCATGAGCTTTGAGAAACCAGATGGCTTTTATAAAGCCATGTAAATAAAGATATTCTTTTATTTCAGTGTCACAACTGTAGCGAATAAACCTGCCATGTTGAAATACGTAAAGTGGTGAGCCTTTGTTACTCTCGCCAATAAACACACACAAACTCATGGAAGGCGTTCAGATCAGTCGTATTTTACGCATTCTTGATCAAAGATAAGCTCAGGCCAGTGAGACAACACTGAAAATGCACCACCAATACCAGCCCAATGAGCCTGAAGCAGAGATATGAGGAAATTCAGTGTAGAGTAACACAGACCAAACGCTGGATAAGACTTGTGTGTACCAAACTCTTTTCAACGTTTCCACTGTATGTAATGAAACAGAGATGACAATAACTGACTCATATAAAAAATGTGGAAGTCTGTGTCTACATGATCAAGATCATGATCTCTAATGAGAATACACATCTGGGGACAACTTCCTAAAGCTACACTGTGTAAGATTTGGGGATTTGGAGACCTCTCTGGTGGAAATGTGTAATTGCACACAACGTTCAAACATAATTTTTTGTCACTTGCTAAGGACCACCCTACCGTCCTTTATTTCCAGTCTTACAGCAGAGACATGGGAAGCTGTTGAGAGGCTGAAAGCAGCATATCCAAAGAAAACATGTTTTGATATTTTTGTTGATTTTCATTTTTCTATATCTTATATACACGACAGCTGCCCTTTTATCCTGTGAAACATTTCATGATGATTGGACCAATAGAAACGCTTCAAAATTGCTAAATGGCTAAATTTTGCTGGTTCTTGTACTCGTACTTGTGACTGGGTGACAATAAAGGTATGTATTTAATTCCATTCAATTCAATTCAAAAATCACTAGTAAGACTCTTTCTACATTAACTGACATTAAAGGTTAAGACAGTTTTTGTAACTATTTTGGAAATACATGTTTTTCTTTGGACAGCTACTATATACAGTATGTGATGTGAACAAGTTTCATTCAAACTTTTATAATTTCCATCAAACAGAAACATAACATGCTGTAATGCAGTGGGCGAGGTTTAACGATATGCAAATGAACTGAGCAATGACAAATCAGATTGTGTCAATTGTGTCAAGCCCTACAATGACATTACTGCATTAGATTATTCTGTCAAGATTAGATTTTTTATCAAGCACATCCAGGTCAAGCAAATGCTTGAATCATCATACAGTTGATTAATTATTCCAATTTAAAATTTAAGCTGTTTCTAGCTGTGTGTTGTACTTCGGCCCATTACAGAAAGCAGCTTGTTATGTGTAAGAAACCATATATTTAAATAGAAAGATGTATTGGCCTCGCTCCAGTACAAAACTAAGTAAGAAAACACCCAACCAGCTTCGGCTGATGGACTACATTTAAATGTAAAGGCATGTGAAGCTGATATTTGCTCAACCATCCAGGCAGGATTCAAGAAAATATCGTATTTGCTAAATGGATGTTATCGTTGTCTATAAAGGCTGCTATGGAAGCATATATCTAAGGCTTGTTTGCACACTCTGTGCTCCAAAAGCACTGGAGGGGCGGGGTGTTCCGTAGTAGAGATGACCAATAAGTGACCTCACAGTCAGGCCCAAACATTCACACCGTCCCCAGTGATTCATAAGTCACTGCCACTCACTTGTCTGGAAGAACATGAAGATAACATGAACATAAGGGCTCGAAAACAAGCCTGAGAAACATTCTAGGCATTTGGCTTCGCTTGCTGTTTTTCGTTTTGATTACAATGCTTGTGTGCTTTGGTCCAGTGCTAATGCTTGTATGCTGATCCCACAAGACGTGAACATAAGCTTTATTATTCGGTGACTGGGCTCCAATCCAATTTACAAATTGGATGTACAATGTGCATGTAAATTACATGTACACTGTCAAAACCCCTATTCAATCTACATCCACAAATGAAAACACTTAAAAAAAGAATTTAAATAAACTTTTCAAAATGTGGGCATGCTTAATTTCAACACATTTTAACACCTCAGACATGAAAAATCAGACATGAAAAATGCCTGAAAAAACTACGACCCTGCTTTTATTTAGGGATATGGCAATGTGATAAATATACAACATGCTTTTATTACAGTTTTGCCGGCATGTTAAAGATGCCTATGTACAAAGACATCTACTGAATTGGGCAAGCTGACCAGCTAACCTTGGCTCGTAAGACTATTTTCGACTTCAAGAGGTGATAGTGAGTGAGTGTGGTTTTCCATCAGTCCAACATAAGAGGATGAAGAAGTAGCATTACCCCTACAGTGTATTCTCAGTCATGTGGAAAGTTCAGCACCCAGTTAGATCACTCAGGTAGCCAATAAAAGGAAGAGTAAGCACAACGTTGACTGAAGCTCTTTCATGGCAAGCAGCTAGGAAATGGGGCTGTGCCATATCGTATTAACACAATAATATTGCCAACATTTTTGAATATTGTAAACGATATTATACCCTGAAATATCGTGCCATATCACCCATCCCTAATTATCACATCAGGTACTACTTTCTACTGTTTTTAGCAAAAGAAAAAAACATACTTTTCTCATTTCCCATTATATATCTACTAGAGACAGAGTTTATCTGTCCAGTATCATTGACTTTACTTCAGTCCTGGATATATGGAGATATTTGGAGTGCATTATTTAGTATCGTGACATTCTGGATCATTGACTTCTCTTACAATCTGATGAAAATTCTTGTATTTTTTAATATCTCAGTTAGGGGTGTGCCATATCATATCGTTTGCAATAATAAAATTTAATTTTCATTTTGTTGCAGTAGTTTATTTTTTAAATATTTTTTTTTCAATGTTTTGTTATCGCCAAGAGTATTGTTATCGCAAAAATACCATAAAATATTGTGATATTATTGTAGGGCCATATCGCCCACCCCTACTAGGAAAGCAAAGTAGGTGTTAATATTGCCATTGCTTTCCACTGCTGGAGACATCTACTAGCAAGGAATGGGATAAAGATGATGCTCAACTTGCAACGTTTCTTCTAGATTGGTAAGGCTTGAAGAGGGAGCAGGAGGCACTGTGCATTAAGAAAGGCCACCACAAATATTTGGTGATGCGTTACACCCAGATGGTATGGCTAAATTCAATAAACTGCTCTTTTACAGAACACTGACCAACTTCATGATCAGTCCTGTTTAAGATCCTGTTTAAGTACAGCATTATCTGATGTCCATGTTCAATAAAGACTACTGTACTCATAGCATCACTGGATAGTTTCACTGTTCCACACCTCAAATAAACAAATGGTCATGATGCCTACTGGGAAAACCTCCTGAAGTATATATCTGTGCCTTATTGCCCTACTTGACCTACTTCCACTAATCATTCATTACGAGAAATTACATGAAAAATGTCAAGCAAGCAGCAACTTCAAGAGCACAAAAACACGAAAACACTAAAATCATCTCTTCTTTAATTATTAAACTAAAAACTCAGCTGAAGTCAGTTTCTACTGAAGTCAGTTGCTAAACTTAGAGTCTACCTGGAATACAGTGAACTCTGCTTTTGGCTGAAAGAATGACCAGGAGAAGCTATCCAAGTGCTTCAGCAACACACAACACATGTAGTTTTGCTGCTGTTTAAAGGAGAAGGAAACGGCCGTGATACGTCCCACAGCCCGTGTGTGTGTGTTTGTGTGTGTGTGTGTGTGTGTGTGTGTGGAAGGTGGCCAAATATTTTGTCATTAAAGCTCTGGCTAAAAATAAGCCTGAAGTATGTTTTTGTAAGGATTTCATTATCTGCACCACTGCAGCGGCAACTGTATTCATTCACGCTCCGTATGTCTGGCCATGCAGAGGACACGGTAAAAGCACATACCAGTGAACAATACTACTCAAATATACACTAAGACCTGCATTTCTGAAATATTTGCTATTATATTCTGAGCGTGTGGGCCAGGTTTCCACACACCTATTTAGTATAATCCTAGACTGGAAAGGATATTCAATGCAGAATCCCCTTTAATAGCGTCATTTAGGGAAAAGGCCAGGGATAGTTCAGGTCTGGGAACCTAAAGGTCAGATATCCAGACACAGATTAAGGATAGTTGCGGACTAATTGACACAGGGATTGTCTGCCGAAAGCCCGATATAGCCTGAGATAATCCATGTCTGGAAGACTGGCCCTGTATATTAATCTCCATAACAAATGTGTAGTGTCTCATAGTCCAAGATTAAGCAATGACTGAAACACCAACCACATTTCATAAAAGACTGTTGGTCGATGAAGTGAAGTGAAAACCTGAAGTCAAATCCAATCAAACAAGAACATGAAAGAACAGCAACCAGGTTAAACATGCTATCACTGTGGGCCACTGCTTCCCCACTTAGTATGGTCTTGCATTTCAGCCAATAAAGATTTCAAAATCTCCCAGCTCCCCACAAGTAGAGACAGAGATGTGTGAACAGTAGGTGGCCTAAAACGATCCCCCAGTAAAAGACGTGTTATGGTGATGAAGTAATCACTCAAGGCAACGCCAATTTTTTAAAAAGCAGCTCTGAATAGTAGAAATATCATATCAACACAAACAAGTTTCTCAAAGACTTCCCCACCACACTGCACTGAAACTTCTCAGTACATTCAGAACGTACTGAGAAATGAAGTTGGTTGTGCTCCATTCTATCCTAAAATAAAAGATAAAGCTCATAAGAGAAGGGTATGAACAGCAGCAAGGCTCCAGCTCCAGCTCCAGGTGCTGTCACCAGAACTGAACCAAAATCAAGCCCAAAAAAGGAACTCGCAACTCAATATTAATGACTGCAATACAACTGAGCGAAAAGCAGACTCCCTTCTACACGTCCAAAAGTCTGTGGACACCTGCTCATCCAAATTGTTCTGCATTGAGACCACCTTCTTCCTCTGAGAAGGTTTTACACTAGAAGTTGGAACACTGTTGTGAGGGTTTGATGGCATTTAACTGCAAGAACATTAATGAGGTGAGGTACTGATGATACGTCCTGGATGAGGGGGTAAGAAAATGTTGGCATGACAGCCCTCTGGCCAACATTTGGCATTGGTTGAGGCCCATGTGCTGCTCCAGAAAGCGCCCCATTCTACTGGCAGTGCTTTCTCTGAAGATCATTCAAGCTTATACAGCAGTGGGGGCACCTTAAAGTAGCTGAATTCATTAATTAGGAGGGGTGTCTCCTGGACGCTTTTGGACCTGTAGCATATGGAGAAGTGAAAGTTCTCCTCTTTTTTATTTCTTCAGCATATGGAAGCGAGTGAACGTGGCTTCATATCTCCATTATTAATAACACTCCTAACGTTTGTTTTACAGCTTCACCTCAAATCTCAACACGGTGGAAGCAGTAGATGGCCTGTCGCACCATCTTAAACAAAGAAGATATTAGCTTAGCAAAATATTCAAAGCCATTCTTCACTTCTGCACACGTAAATCAGTAAATGGAAGTACCTCCACCAGCATGGCTGGTCACCACAAAACCACTATGTGTTGTGTTTTGTATGCTGGTGTGCTGGTCAGCAGTGATGGGTGGTAATATGCTGATCACCAGCCAAACCAGGATATCATCACTGTCCAAAGAAAAACAAATATCTCCATTTTCTCCATCTCCAAATTGAAACTTTACAGGAGGGGCCAAAAACTTTCTTTACTTTTAATGTAAGTTAATGGGAAGGTGGTTTATTCCAAGTGATTTTTAAGCATTCCTATTGGTCCATTAATTAAAAAACATTTACATGCTATAAACAGAAGCTGTCATGTACATATGATATAGAAAAGTGAAAATCAACAATAAGGGAGACACTATTTTTTTTGGACAGCGACATTAAGTTTTGGTGCTGGGATGCTGGCCAACCTGCATGACCATGCTGGGTTACCAGCTAAACCAACACCAGACCAGAATAAAAAATAATAATAAATAAATAAATAAATAAATAACACTATCAGACCAACCAGTTCAGCTATAACCGCTCATAGCAACAGTTTAGGCTTTACCTCAGACTTCCACACGACGTAAGCGTGGCAGGTGGCATGCTGCACCTTCTTCTGGAGCCACTTCCTCGGAGAGAAGAAGTTGCCTGTGGGACTGATGCTGGGGCTCCGCGCCACCAGTGGCCCTTCCCAGCCCGCACTCCTCCTCACACCCCTCCAGTCCTCCTCAAACTGGAAGTGCGACCACGTGGAGGTGGTCTCCACAGGGGTGGATGGGCTTGAGGGTGAAGGTGGCGGATGGATGGAGGACCTCGCTTTGGCCGTCTTTCCCACGTCCTCACGGCTGGAGGCTCTGAAGCCCTCCGGGTCCGGCGCCGAGGGCTCGTCCGTGCCGTAGTGTCTGATTATAGCCGGGTCCAGACTCCGGGTGGCCCGCAGGCGTCGTTTGGAGATGCCCTTGGAGACGGGAGAGGAGCAGGAGGAGAAGACGGTGGTCAGCAGTCCATGCGAGGACGACATGGCTCAAAAAAATGGGGCTCTCCGTCAAAAAAAGAAGCGAAAATGTACAAAACTCTCCATTTGGGAAAGAAAGGCGCTCGCTAGCCTACATGACTCCGCCGCGGTTCTGGACTGAGGAGAAGAGCGGAGGGAGAGATGAGGAGGTGGGTGGAGAGGAGGAGAAGGAGGAGGAGGAGGAGAGGCTGGAGGGGGGAGAGAAACGGATAGTTGGGAAACTCACTCTCCCTCCCTCCGTAATCTCCCCCTCCTTCACTTCTCGGCAGGAACGACACAGAAAACAAACACACAACATGGAAGCTCCGCAGCACTGACTGGCCCCGGCGTGTCCGGCTGGAGTGGACTGGAGCTCCGTCTGGTTTAGGTTGAGGTGGGGGTGCAGTTTATAGCGCGCGTGTGGTCGTGTATTTAGCGCGTTGTGGGGACCGCATGGTGTTTTTCATTTGGGGGTTTACGTTTCGTCTGGACTGCAGGGCTGTTACTCACACTTCTCGCCTGGAAGCTTTAGCTTTTTATTTTTAGACCGAAAGGACCTCAGAAAGAGAAACACAGGACCTTTTAAACTCCAGTTCTTATGATGGATGCTGGACAGTCCACTGCAGTTCTGTAAACTCCTGGAGTCCAGCTTCATACTTCATATATGTTGTCTCAA
The DNA here is from genome assembly GCA_021613375.1 of Megaleporinus macrocephalus. NCBI lineage: Eukaryota > Metazoa > Chordata > Actinopteri > Characiformes > Anostomidae > Megaleporinus > Megaleporinus macrocephalus. Next base: position 16,155,138 of record CM038722.1, read on the forward strand.
CCGGTAGCTACACTTTTAGGGTTAAAGATGGTTAAAGAAACCCTTCTTCTCTAGTAAAGCCAACGTGGAACCACATGACTTCTATATAAAAACAATTAATGCTTATAGTAAAGTGGTTCTTCAAATGATGGAGAATGTGTTGCATATGGTTCTCTATTTACATAATTTTTGTATCATCAGTGTCCAGAGAAGAGCATGTATCTTCATTTTTATCAGTGTATATATTTCTGCATCGTTTGAACACATATATATATATATATATATTATATAGTTGTTTAATGTATCAGTTCTATATCATGCCTAACTGCTTTTTGCATGGTGAAATGGTTCTTCAGCTTTCTAAACCCTTTTGAAAGTAGATCTTTAGTAAAGGGAAAGGTTCTGTTTGCAGGTGGAATGCTTCTACAGATAGACGGAGAATGTGTTGTATGTGGTTCTATACATGTAGAACCTTTTGGATGATAGTTCCTTGGCAAAGGGAAAGGATTCTGTTTGGAGGTGATTCCTCTCCTGATTGATGGAGAACGTGTTGCAAAAGCTTCTTTCATTGTTACAAGCTCGACAACGAAAAGGTTAAAAATAGAACGTACATCACAAGATCTACATCACATTCTCCATCAAGCTGAAGAAGCATTCCACCATGCAAAGAGCTGTTTAAGCTTGAACTGGCTCAGTGTAGAGCTCATGGTTCTAAATGGTTTACTAAGGAACCACCTTTTTTAAGAGTGGAGCTTAACTTTAGGTTATGGTTGGGTTAGATGAGGCAGAGCAGCGTGAAGCTCCACGTTCACAAACAGTTTAAGCACTCTTCAGTAACAGCAGCATTGAGCACTCAAAGAACCCGTTTGGCTAAATAGTTCTTTAAATGGTTAAATGGTTCTCTATGATAGAAAATCTGCTGAATATGTTTTTTTTAAAAACCATGCACGTAGCACCAAAAAGGATTCCGCTCCAAGTTTTGCTTCTATGTCGAATCCCTACTGCTGGGAATGAGCAGAGAACTCAGTGGGAATACCCCAGATAGATAGGAGTACAAGCTTATGTGCGTGTGTGCATGCATTAATTCCTATTATCATAATCCAAGCTATATCGAGCCATGACAACTCTTCCTCGAGCAGCCAAGACGATTCAACTCTCACTTTTAATGGAAAGCCCTGAGAAGTGCTCAAGCTGGAAGAAGGTTTGATGTATTTGTGGAGCTACAAAGTGAAGAACCCGCTGCTTTTCCCAGCCAGTGTTTTCTTAAGCTGAGACTCTTCAGGTTTCAGGAGAATCAGTTGTGCCGCTCCCAGTCTGACCCTGTGGTTATGTGTGAGTGTGTATGTGGGTATAGAATGACATGGGGGGGGGGGGGTGAGCGGATGCAGCGTGTGAGACTGTGAGGGGGGGAGGGGTGTTCTGATAAAGCAGCTTATAGAGAAGCGCTGCACGATAGTGATAAGAGCTCAGTCAGATTCTAGCAGTCTAAAAACAGATAGAGGGAAGAGACAGGGAGAGATAAAGGGGCGGAGAGAAAGGGCAGGCCACATGCCAATGGACAGCAGACTTTTTTGTTGCGATGGACGTATAGATAGAGGTGAGGATTTAGGCAATAAGGACGACGATCGGGGGGCGGGGGGTGAAGGGCTACAATCTGGAAATCAAGGTATTACATACTGAACCTACTAATACACACTTACAGACTGTAGTGCATCTGTTTCTCTGTTTACTTTCTTTCACCCTTTCACTCTGTTCTTCACTGATCAGGACCTCCAAAGAGCAGATATTATTTTGGTGGTGGGTCATTCTCAGCACTGCAGTGACACTGACATGGTGGTGGTGTGTTAGTGTGTGTTGTGCTGGTAAGAGTGGATCAGACACAGCAGTGCTGCTAGAGTTTTTAAACACTGTGTCCACTCACTGTCCACTCCTACCTTGCTGGTCCACCTTGTAGATGTAAAGTCAGAGACGATAGCTCAACTGTTGCTGCACAGTTTGTATTGGTCATCCTCTAGTCCCTCATTAGTGGTCACAGGACTCCGCCCACAGGACACTGTTGGCTGGATGTTGCTGGTTGGTGGACTATTCTCAATTCAGCAGTAACACTGAGGTGTTTAAACACTCCAGCAGCACTGCTGTGTCTGATCTACTCACACCAGCACAACACACACATCACCACCATGTCAGCGTCACTGCAGTGTTGACAATGATCCACCTCCCTAATAGTACCAGCTCTGTGGTGGTCCTGACCATTAAAGAACAGGGTGAAAGTGGATAAACAATGTATGCAGCAAATCAGATGGTCTACAGTCTGTGAGTGCTCCTATATGGTAGGAGGAGCTGATAAAACAGACAGTGTGTGTAGATATAAGGAGGTGGTTTTATTGTTATGGCTGATTTGTGTGTTGATATAAACAAAAAGAAGCAACTGACCTTCCCGATAACATTACTAAAAGAAAATGGTGTTAATTAGGAGAACAGCATCAATCAAGCAAAAGGTGTTTTACAGTAATGTACAAAAATTTATTTTTCTTTAGTTCTTTGGTTGATATTTCCTGGATATAAGAAGAGAAGTTAGAAAATATAAGTGAAAGAAAGAAACTGGAGTTTTAAAAAACGATTGAGAGAAAATGGGACTTGTGCAAGAGCTGATAGACCCCCAAAACTGTCTCCATCAGATAAACAACACTTAAAGCTTAGAGAATAAGAACATCAAGCTCCACCTTTCCATTAAATCTGAAAACATCCACCGGTGTTTCTGTCCATCCTTCCACAGTGAGAGGACACCTCAACTCAACTGTGGACGTGTATCTGAGAAGCTACAGAGAAAAGAAAATAGAGACAAAGGAAGAAAGAATGTCCAGATTGTGAATCTGTGAAACTAAGGTGAACGGGGAGAGACGCACAGTGCTGTGAGCCTGCTCTCTATTCAGTCCTGTACATTGTGCTGCTGTTGTTTGTTGCACAGGCCTGAAGAACAACACTTCATTTCAGTGTATAGTTATTTCGAAGAATTACACCTAAAACACTCAACTCGAGAACATCCTACTGCAGTGAACAGATCTGAAAACATCCACCAGTGTTTCTGTACATACTTCCACAGTGAGAAGACACCTCAGCTCTGCGGATATGTATCTGTTAAGAAGAAGCTACTGAGAAAAGAAAATAGATGCAAAGAAAGAAAAATATCAAATCAAACAAAGTTGCCACGGAGACTAGACATCAATCCAGGGGCTCATTTACTTACATTTTCTTAAAGTTTTTAACAGAAATTTGAGAAGGTTTTGGAGTTTTTGAGAAGGTTCCTCTGAAGAAGTCTGTCAGATTCATTATGTGTTAGCTGCAGAACTGGTCCTGACTGTGTGTACTGTGCAGATTTCCCAAAGCAGCTTGAGAAGCCTGAGAAGAATGGAAGCAAAGGCAAAACAGGTTCACACAAATACTGAGAATTGATCAGATTCAGCTGCCCAGACGTCTCTGTGATATCCAGAACAACACAATGCATCTCTAACACAATCACTTTACAGCAGAAGGAAAAGCGTAAGCCTTTCTTTCACTCCATTCATCATGAAATTTACACACTAGCTAAAGAGCAACATGCGGCTTCATTAACCGATGATAAAAATAGGGTTTGTTTCTAGAAGAGCACTACGCTTCCTGCTTTTCTCTTTTTTTTACCTCCCAGTACTGAAGACTGATGTACCAAAAATCAAAAACAGAGAACATGTAGGAAAAAAAGAGAAAGAGAAACAGATTCTAGGTTGATTCGAGGGACAGATGATGTCATTGCATGATGTAGCAGGACAGAAAGAAGAGAGAAGAGAAGCAAACTTGAAAAACATGAAAGATAGGTAGAAGGAAAGAGGCCCCTTTCCTCTCTCTGTCTCTCCCTCTCTCCACAAACACAAGGCGGGTGGGTGGGACGGACAGAAGGCGGCCAGTGGTGAAATCAGTCGAACAGAACAGAAACCGACCCAGGGGTCAGGACAGAGGATGACATCACCGCACGTTCGGGCCCACACAGCACACACGTGTTCTTTCACGCGAATGCCAGGAGCCACATATTGTTTCAATAGGACGCTCCAGTGCGAGGGTGTTGGAAATGGGACGCAGCGCAAGAACACAAGTGAAAGTTGACTCTTTATTCAGGAACGGAGCGTACACAGCATCTCCCTGGCCAGAGCGCAGCACGAGTCACTGGTTTACTACAGGCGCTGGGAAACGAGAGGCTCGGCTCTGGGCCGTTTGGCTGAAGCCTTTTTTGGTAGAAAGAAACTTGTTTTTCTGACAAACAGGCTGGACCACGCTGACCGGACATTCAAACGTTTACACTTGTCCTCTGAATGTCCAGATTGTGAATCTGTGAAACATACACTGCTGTGTGTCTGCTCTCTATTCAGTCCTGTACATCAAGCTGCTGTTGTTTGTTGCATAGGCCTGAGAAACAACATTTCATTTCAATGTATATGAGTTATTACACTCGACTTGAGAACATCCTACTGCAGTGGACACCAACACTCCTCCTGGAGATCTCCCTACCGGCAGAGTTTACCTCCAACCTGCATCTTCTCCTTTAAAAATCTTTGTTTTATTAAGAGGTTTTATAGCACTAAGCACTATTCTTACAACTGAAGGAAGTCGTGTTACTGAGTATGGAGAACTATGAATATACTGGTGGGTGGGAGCCGATGTTGTCTCGTTGTAAAGCCTGAAATAATAATTTAAAAGTTGGAGATACTGGGACAGTTTTAACAGAGGTTCTTCAGACCACATCAGATGCCTGTGCATTAACGTCACACACCCCGACTGAAGGTTCAGGTCTCAAATGCAAAACCTACATCATACTGATGTTGATATGATGACAACCGCAGATAATTCACTTACATCCCTGAAAGAAACATCCTCTACCAAATTTCTTTACTCATACAAAATAATTAGCTTAATCCCTTTGGTGGGGGTCCGAGCACAACCCCTATTATAAAATGTTCTTCCTCCTCTTGGGTGCAATTACATATAGCAGAAATTACTAAATCCTACATGGTGCTGCTTTAATGTGATTAGCATGTATACTCCACAGAATAAGCCCATATTGTTGCACTCTACAGAGTTAAAGATAGACCTGTGCTTTTGATTGAATAATTAATTGTGTAATTGTAGGTACATGAGTGTGTCTTTGTGTGTAAGAGCAGAAGAGTGCATAATATTGTTTTACGTAGGCTTGAGAGAACTAGCCAGTTAGATAATATTATTAGATAGCTAATTAATTCATTTTTACCTGACCAGCCTGTTTTGTTACTGTGTATTTAAGACCGATATGTGAAAATGAGCTCTGTTCTGATTGGCTGCCTTATAAGCTGTTGTGTTATGATGAAAAAGCAGTCCTATATGAAACTCTAATATGTAATGATATTACATACAATTTAACTCTAATGTGAATGGCTGAGGCCAAACCGCCATAGACCAACCATGCAAATATACAGTCACCAGCCACTTGATTAGGTCCACTCGTTCAGCTGCTTGTTAATGCAAATGTCTAATCAGCCAGTCACATTGGCAACTCAATGCATTCAGACATAAGGACTCAGTCAATGCAACCTGCTGAAGTTCAAAGTGAGCATCTGATTGGAAAGGAAATATGACTTGGCATGGTTGTTGATGCTAGACAGGCTGGTCCGAGTATTTTAGAAACTACTGATCTACTGTTGCTTTCACACACAATCTATCTCTAGGGTTTATAGAGAAGGATCCATATGAGAGAAAATATCTACTGAACAGCAGTTTTCTGGGTGAAAATGTCTTGTTGATACTATATGATACTAGAGGTCAGAGGAGAATGGCCAGACTTTGTTCCACTAATAGAAAGGCAACAGTAACTTAAATAGCTACTTATTAAAACCAAGGTTTGCAGAAGAGCATCTGCGAACACACACCATGTCGAACCATGAGGCAGATGTGCTATGGCAACAGAAGACCACACCAAGAGTCACTCCTGTGAGCTAAGAACAGGAACTGAGGCTACAACTCACACTGGCTCACTAGACCTACAGTCTCAATTTCTGCTGCAACATTCAGATGGTTTGATGGAAACAACATCAAAGCGTGGATCCATCCTGCCTTTTATTAATGGTTATTAATGGTTCAGGCTGATGCTGGTGGTGCTGTGGAGCTCATTTCGTAGCACACTTTGGGGCCCTAAATACCAGACAAGCATCATATGAACGCCACAGCGTGTGTATCTGTGTACTGTTGCTGACCACGTCCATGTCTTTATAACCACAGTGTATCTGATGGTCACTTTCAGCAGGATACCTTTTCCATGTTCTCAAATCATCTCAAACCAGTTTCTTGACACTCAAATGGCTTCTACAGTCACCAGCTCAGAATCCAACAGAGCTCCTTTGGGAAGTATGCATCATGGATGTGCAACTGACGAATCTGCAGCGACTGTGTGATGCTGTCATGTCAATATGGCCCAACATCTTGTTTCCTGCACCTTGTTTAATATATGCCACAAAGAATTAAGGCAGTAGTTCCGAGGGCAAAAAGGGGCCCATTTCACTACTAGCAAATAAAGTACCTCATAAATGAACTGGTGAGTGTATGTAAACATGTTCAGTTGGCTTTTATATAAAGTGGTATATTCTGCATTACGTTTAAAGACAACAGCAGCATGACTATAGACTTTGAAAGTGTATCTAGGAATTCTGTTCGACAAGAATAGTGACCTCAAAAATAACATTAACGTCACCTAAACATGGGAAACTGAGAAACTAGGGGTGTCCGGTATACAGCTTGTGATTATAGGCTTGCAAAACTGATATCACAGAAGTCTGCAATATGCAAATGACTCCTCTAAATAAACACTGCGGTTGTTACTGTGTGCTGTGAGTCTCAGTCATGGTTCAGGTTTTAACCATGTCACATTATTTATTTAACAAATGCGTTCTGCATGTGAAGCGTATTGCAGTATAATTGCAGTACTGTTACAGCTGCCCACTGAGAACGCCCCAGATGGAGAACTTATGCACTGACTGTGATAAAACGAGACAGTGCAGGGCAGAGGGTATTCTCTCCCCGCTCTTCCAAATGTGCTCTTGTTGCTTTGCGTCTGTGGCTGGGACAAACTGAAGTCAAGCCAAGAGCCTCTAAATTTAGAAAGGAACGTGCCGCTTTAAAGCTGACTAAACATATTTAATCTGAAACACATTGAAGCACCCTTTTTGGAATTTGAGAAGTGTTCACTCGCTGCCGAGAATGAAGCATTCTGGCATCCAATAGGGTGTGTCGTGACAGGTTAATCAGGAGAGAATTATAACTCTTATTTTCTATTATTTCTATTATTTCTACTAAAACTAATATGTTCTTATGTGTATGAGATATAATTTGTTTTAATTTCGCTATGAATCTGGAAATCATTGGAAATAGTCTCAAGTGAGGTGTTGGACAGTTTTGAGGTTGTGTAAGAAAGTGATTACATTTTGAGTGATTAACTCCAGGTGATTGTTATAATATCACGGGTTGATCTTGTTGCATCACTGCCTGCTCTGGACTAAGATAAACAAAACAGAAAGTACAAGAAAAGGGAAAGTATGTGAATGAACTTTAGAATGCTTGACAAATAACACTGCAAAAGCAGTTGCTGAATGACTGCTTGTCTGTTTTTGATAACTTAATTGGATTTATATAGAGATTCCACACAGCTGCTGTGGTGTTGGTTGCAGACTTGCTTTGGTATTCCAGCATGTTGGTGTTCTGTCTTTTATTTCCTATGGGGGGAAAAATAGATTGATTTTTAATCAAGCATTGTATAATAACCACGAGTTTCATATGTTTAAAAAAAAGCACAAGTGACCTTTTTCAGTTATAGGCTCTGTGATCCTGTTTCATGGTTCTAATCTGAAAACTGTAGGAAGGGTAGCGTTGCAAATTTTGTGACTGTAGGCATTTTAATAATAACCGCTGCACAGTTTAAGGTGGAACAAGGAAATTTGAACAAGAAGTTGGCGAATAGGAAACTACGTTTCCTTTGACGGAACGTAAACTTCTGTGCTTGCTTACCCTTCGGTTTTGAAGATCAGTATACACTTGTGTTTGTTCCACGTGTTAATCTGAGATTCAGCGCTGTATGTATGGTAGGCTCTTCTGTTAGACTGGGATGATATCTGTCCAGAAGATATCCAGAGGAGTTACACTTCTTCTCCAGTTAGGTCTGTTTGTTTAGTGAATTTGTTTAGCAGTAGTCACCTCAGATGATGCTAAAGTTAGCTATGTGGGTGGATTAAGCTAAACTTAAACCAGGGTTGTTTTTAAATCTTAAATGGTTGTTTTTTAGAAACTAGGCTGTTATGATTTGCAGCGGTTGGTGAACTAAATTCTCTTTTCCTTGTGGGGCATTTAAAGCACTCTTGGGGGCATTCTAGTGGCCACAGAGGCCCTAAGCAGCTGCTTAGTATGCTTACGCGACTGAAACAAAAAGATTATATTGCACAAGTCAATTTCATGTTAATGGAGGTTTACAGTATTTGTGAGGATTTCAAAAAAAAATTAGTAACACTGTAGGGTGACAGTGAGCACCCACTGTTCATAAAGCCACATTATACCTACCCAAGTTCTTTCTGAACACTGGCATAGACCTACCATTTATAAACATTAATTCCAAGAGGCTTCATAAGACACAGGTGTTTGTGTATTAACACAGAAGTTGACAGATGACTGCTATCGGAATGGGTATTTATAGATGCTTATGTAAGTTTACATCAGTTGTCAGCCTACCACCTATAGTAAAGTGTTACCATCATTCTTTATAGGCAACGATAAAGCCTTATGTCTGATTAGAACTGAAGAGAGCATGTGACGGCGCTTCCCAGCCCTGGACCTGGAGACCCACTGCCCTGTACATTTATCATATGTTCCCTGCTATATACACCTGATCCAAAAAATTATCACATTAACCCACCACTGAGCTGAAGTGGGTGTGTTAGAGAATAAATAAATGAATAAATGAATGATTAAGGTTAGTGCGACCTCTTGTGGATACAAATGGTAGCTCACTATGGACCTCACATGTTTGTGTAAAAGCCTCTAATGTGGACTGATCAGATTCTCATGAGTCTCAGTGAATCTCAATGATTCAGTGAAAGCAGTAGACCTTTTTGAATCTCAACTATATATATATATATATATATATATATATATATATATATATATATATATATATATATATTACAATATACTTACAATGTACTTACAATATATTATTCAGTATATTATTATACTTTATATATTTTGTATATGTAAAAAATATTGTAAAACTTTTTTTTTCTTTTTGTTATCTTTATCTACTGGTGAAAGGAGGAACAGCAAAGAAAAAGAAGAAGAAAAAATATATATATAGTTTTATTGTACAATGAAATTCTTGCTTTGCTGTTCCTCCTTTCATATATAATTATATATATATAAATTATATATATATATATATATAATCCCGTTCTTCTCCATACGCTCGGAAATATGCTGGATTTGTTTGTCAATGTAGTTTTATTTATTTATTTATTTATTTATTTATTTATTTTATTATGCAATCCGTTCTTGTTTACATTCTATCAACATCTTCCCGCTCATCGCTGTGACGTCGCGCTGGTCTACGGCGGCCGCCGCGGACAAACCGAGCGCAGTCGATCGCGTTTTCGTTTGGAAAGGCTTGCGCACTTCCATCCTTGTTTTCATCGGGAAAAGAGTCCGGCGGGGAACGGGTTAAGGAGCGGGGGTCCACGATTCCTCCTCTCCACATCGCCATGATGAACAAATGAACTCTCGGGGAATGAAATTTAAATTCCGCAAAGGAGAAAAAGTCCTCTGCTTCGAACCCGACCCGTCAAAGGCCAAAGTGCTGTACGATGCTAAGGTAAGTTGAGGCGAAGGTGTTCTACATGTGCGTGATGTTGAGCGGAGCTGAGGGAGCGCCTGTGGCTCGTTGCTCTACAGCTGGGGTGTCACTGCAGCTGGAAGGATGTGTGGACTTTATTTATTATAAGTGAGGCTTAGTTTCATCGCAGACTGTGGACGCTGTAAACTTGGTTTTCGCGCAAGAGAGACCACGTTGGCTTATATAGTGGGGGGGTGTTCACTCCAACGTGTTACTTAAGAGTTATGAAAAGTTGTGGACTCGCTACTCGGGAAGTTGGACAGTTGTGCTTGTTTTTCTGGTCTTCGGGTTGTAGTGTTGTTGCGAACAGCTCGGCTAACTTAGCTAGCATTTAGTTCGCCATGTCTAACACTGGGCCTGAGAGTGTGCGGTAGTGCTCTGATCTGCACACACCCCGTGCAGCAAGAGCCACAACTGACTGAATAAATAATAACAACAACAACAACAATAATAAAATATATTCGATATTTAACTACTTAATAAACAGGATAATTGTTGTAAGCGTGAGATGTCAATGCTCTTTTAAGTGGACATTTAATAAATCTTGATAAATAAACTCAAGTTAGCCTGTTAACTTCATGGTGGATCCGTTATTGAGCGTAAACCTGGCTTAAGGTAGCTTCTTAGTTGAACTCCCCCGGTCCACCTTAAATGGTGCAGCAGTCGCGTTCAGGCTATACTTCATTCTCAGGAGCCCGAATATTATAGCTGCTGTATAATTTAAGGGGGTTGCTGTAAACACTCAGACTCGATATTAGTTCACTGGAAAAGCTCAACCGCTTGCTTTCTTAAGCTAGCTTCTTATTCCCCGTTCCACCTTAAATGGTGCAGCAGTTACAGTTATTTCAGCACAATTTAAGGTGGAACGAGGAATTGGAATAAGCAGCTAACTTCAGAAAAGCAAGCAGTTAAGCTTTTCCAGCGTACTGATAGCGAGTCTGAGTTTTACGGTAACCCTCTTTATCGGGAAGGGTCAGATGTCAAATTAGTTGAGGGTCAGCTGGAAGTAAACAAATAAACAAGCCTTATTTACAGCAGCAGATTGAGATCATTCACATGTCAGTCATTCATTCAGTAACGTTATCGATAGAGAGGCTTGACTTCAGTTACTCATATATTTTCAACAGGAAAAAACATGTCTTATTTCGTGAGAGATTTTTACAATAAAGTATGTATTCCAAACACAAAAAACAAACAGATGTCTTTGATGCATACGTTTATTCAGCACATGAGAGACTTTTAACGATTTGCCTTTGAAACGAATTCAGACTGGTTGCGGTTGTTTAAGCCACTGACCAGCACTCTGGAGAGCGTTTCTCCTCCCGGCAGGTTGGGGGAGCCGGTGACCGGGATCAGCTTCGCTACAGCGCCGTGAAACTCGCCCTCTTTGTGTTTGAAATACTGAGCAGCGGCTGTAGATTGTCAGTCTTCAGGCCTGTACAGGAGGATTTAGGACTTTTAACAGCTCTCCGCTTACTCAAGTCGTCGCTGGACCGATCTGATCTCGTTTCTGTTGCTGAGATTATTAAGATCCAGTAAGTTGATCTGCTTCTTGTGTACACAGCCGCTCTTATATCACGGCACTGGTTTTCCTTAGAGGGGCTCTATTAACGCGACTACACAGACAAACAGGAGAGCGAGTAATACAGTACATAACAAAATAAGAAAATCAGTGACCCTCACTGCGCCCAATCTTGTAAGTTTTGGATAAATCACTGCAGCGCTCTCTCCTCTCTGAACCCTCGGTTTCTTCATATCTCCTGTGTTTTAATGCGACCCTCTGCTCCTTTTTTCTAGGTCGTCGACATTGTAGTAGGAAAAGATGAGAGGAGCAAGCGGGTCCCAAAGTATCTGATTCACTTCAATGGTTGGAACCGAAGGTAAGAAGACGAAGCCGCTCCACAGAAAGCCTGGATAGTTAGCTCTCAGCTAAGGGAGCCGTTAAAAACGAAGAAAGATGCGACTGAAGTTAGCTTTTCATTCGAATAGCCCGGTCCACCTTAAATGGTGCAGCAACATTCTGGCGCCTGAGGAAAGAAAGCGGGCGCCGGTTTGTAGCTGCTGCAACATTTAAGGTGGACCGGGCAATCCGAATAAGAAGCTAGCTTCAGAAAGCAAGGAGGCGCCAGAATGTAACTGCTGGTCCATTTTTAAGGTGGACCGGGCACATTCGCATGAGAAGCTAACTCCAGAATGCAGCCTGTCAGCCTAACTGTCCGGTTAAGATACGAGCTGGTTAGCGTTAGCTAGGTTAGCTACCTGTAACAGCACTGTCTCTTACAGCTCGTCATTCTTTACTTGCTCGACGGCTCTTGGAGCGCCTCTTGAGAGCCCTTATTTTGGGGGCCAGCTGAAGCTGTGAACAGAAATAACTAGGTAGCGTTAGCCATGTTTTCATTTCAGCACCGAGCCGTTTCAAACGCGCGTCTGTCCCGCTCTGCTTCCAGTTGGGATCGCTGGGCTGCAGAGGATCATGTACTCAGAGATTCGGAAGAAAACCGCAAGTTACAACGTAAACTGGCACGCAAAGCTTTGGCTCGCATGTGAGTATTCCTTCTTTAACCATACTCTCTTTTGAAACGCAAACATTGTTCGTTGAAGTTATGCGCTCGGTCCCAAATGGCCGCTGAGCTATGTGCTACAGAGTAAAGGGAGCAGGGGGCCGTTTGGGACGCACCCCAGTTCTAAATCCAGATGAAGGTGATTCCTCCGCCATATAAACTAGAGCCTCTGGCGCAGGGGAGGGGGTTACATTGCGTTAAAGGGCAGGTCTGACGAATTCTCGAACTTCCTGCACAGTTAGTTGTTGAGTGGGTTAATGTGAATTGATCTATTGTAGACGAAGGCTGCGTTCACATTACATTTTTTCCCTTCAATTCAAGAGTTTTACTGTCAAGAGTTTTTATTGTCTTGATGGTTCAGATTCATATATCCTCGCTGTCCAAAGAAAACCATGCATCTCCTTTTTTATTTGTCTATCATTTGAACACGCCAGTTGTCCAGTTGACATTTTTACATTGTTAAAAAATTTCACAGTGAACGGACGAGTAGAAATGCTCCAAAATAGTTTGGGGGGGTTAATGTGGTTCCATTGACTTACATTGAAATTAAGACAGTGTTTGTCCTCCCTGTAAAGTTTCTATTATGGAGATACTTGTTTGTTTTTGTTTTGTTTTTTGATAGCAACTATAAGTATCTGAGTGAAAAACAAAAAGTCAGGAGAAGAAGACATGAAATCTGATTTGAACATTCGCGTTAATGTGTTATGTCCAAGAACCTGTTATCCGATCTAGGACCACCTTTAGCCTGGTAATGTGAAGATAGCAAACATGACTCAGTGGTGCTGATTTAAACCAGGAGGTGTGATGCAATGTGAATATATCTCAGTTTTATTTACTGGGCAAAACGTATAGAGATCTTAACTGATCTTGCTATTTGATCCAGTTTTGTATATCGTCACTGTCCAACAAAAAACAGGTTTAAAACAGTCTTTACTTCTAATGTAAGTAAATGTAAACACAGCTACTGCAGCTACTGTGACAAATGGGGGGGGCGGGGATGGAGCTATGTTTTTCTCTGGACAGCGACGACATGTAATGTTGATCATACTGTGTAATGGCTGTTGATTTGAGGTACTGCACCTACAAATAGGTGATTGTTAATTGTTTTTAATATGCCAGGGTCAATATTTAATAATTGCACATTTCCTTTTTCAGCTGAATCGCTATTTTGATATATATTCCCATACAAACATTTTATCTTCTTAATAAAAAATACACGAACGCAAAAATAAGACTTCTTACCTTGGTTACCTTGGTTACTGGCCCACAGACCAGTGCACACATTTTCAAAACAAAGCAGCAGCCAAAGTGGATGCAGCCCACTCTCCGCCCAGGACTGAGCTCATATCGAACACTGTAATGTGGAGACTGTGTTGAAGGTCTGTTGCCACCGAAAGTAGCAGCGCAACAAATTAGTTCCAGCACTTGCGACACAAACACCCTGTGGAACGGGAGCAGTGCCTGAAACAAGCCTCACTCCCGAGGCTCCCGCTAACAGACTTAAACGTTAGCCACTTCATTTTCCAGCACTGCCCCGTATGACACAAGTAGCGAGCGCTGAAAAGCAGTAAGGGAGGCGGCGGTTTTCATATCGCAAAAGACATGATCCCTCAAAAACAGTCATAAAAGAAAAGTTTAAGAGTTGTAGATGGTGCTGTTGTTATAAAATAAAAAAATTAAACTTTCTCTTTTTCGGTGTTATGCAAGAACTAAACAAGTCGAAACTGTAATCGAGAATCGGACATAATAATTTTTTTTTTGTTCCCCCAATATCGCCCAGCCCTAGCAGATACACATTTTGCATTGGAGTTTGAATTGTCTTAACTAAAGTGCTCTCACTTTGGAAATGTTTTAGTAAATTTAGTCTCTGTTTAGGAATTTTAGGTCTGAATTTGAATGAAGACAGTGGGATATGCTGTCAGATTTCAGGTTATCTTTTGTGTTCTGACTAAGTGAGGTTGGTTCTCTGGAATATCACAGCTCACATCAGACCCCACTCTGAATGGTAGAGATGAACCGTTCAGCGTTTTTGAGGCGGATTCCAGTCGCTGATCAGCCGATAGCCGATACCGATAGAGGGCGGGGCTATATGCCATGGTAGGGCTACATGTAGTTATTAGCGCAAGCAAGTCATGAAACATGGTTGAAACTGGTTTATTACAATTTTTAACAAGCTCATATAAAACAGCCTAATATTTTAAACTAAATTAACAGTAAATAAAGTAAATCAAATAAATATCTCCAAAACTGCAGTCATTACATTTAGACCCTTAATTTAAAACTAAAAAAGCTAATTAAGTACATGCAGTAAAAACCGCCATGATTAAACGCAGACTCTGTTATTTTAAATGACAATCTGAAATCATTAAATGTAGATCTTGAATTATTGCTGCTGTTCTGTTCGTACCGGTCAGATCTGGTCTGTACGGTTCTCTGGGTTGTTTGTTTTGTGGTAGCTGTGCTGTTTACTGGTACTCACTGTATTCAGCCGTGTGCAGAGTCGTATCAGATTAGTAGTGTTAAATATCTTTGGTTCCCAACAAGACACACAGATTTTACACATTTTAAAAACGGCCTGGATGAGTCTGCATCACATACGATAAACAACTGCGGACGGACGACATATTTTCTATCGGCGTGTTCTTTTCTCGTGATGCCGCTGCTTCAGTCAGTCTGTGGAAAATTAAAGTGTGTGTTTCCACCTAGTGGTTCAGAGAGGAATTGCAGGGAGGGGGTTCTCCTCTTCCTGGATGAAACTCCAGCTGGAAATACAGAAATTAGGCTCATTTGTTTATCGCCATCGGTCGGCTCTCAAGATCGGCTAAATTGGAGACATATCAGCCGATCACATTTTGATTAAAAGACGTCCAATACCGATACATAGCCAATCGATCCTTCCATCTCTATTTACATCTCAATGACTTCCTTTTGCAGGGACTTTTGAAGATTCTCAGTGTAACATAACAGTCTTGTCTCTAACAGGAGGAGGAAGGGATGGAGGAAGCGACGTTGTCGTTTGCCGGGTGTTAACTCTGTGCTAAAAGGCTTACCTGAGGAGGAGAAGGAGGAGAGCGATGACGCTTGTAAGCAGTCGTGGTTTGTTTATAAGCTCTCAGAAGCCAGGTTTACAGTTCCAGACACAATAACGGTGTCGTTCGTCTTTGTGTACGTATGTGTTGTGAACCTTAAATTTTGCTTTGCTGTCGTCCAGCTTTGATCTCGTCTTCTGACGACAGCGACGAAGACGATTCCGACCCAGAGTCTTTAAAAAGTGAGAGCGAGTCATCTGAGGATCTGGACGAGATGGTGAGATCAGTAGCTGTTTAGAACTGAGCAGCAGCTTCTTGTAATTAGCAGTGATACCGTGTAGTGTTTTAATATCTTAATGTGTGTAGTTTGAATTTTCTTGCTGTAGTTTGGCAGTTGCAGAGGTCTTTTTGTGTTTTGATCCATTAGATCAGCAAAAGCATATCTTTTACGTCGTTTACATCACAGAGGGAAGAGCAGGAGACACACGCGAAGAGGGAGAGTGAGGATAAGACCATCACTATAAATATAGACATCCCAGAAGTCCTCAAGAAGAAGCTGGAGGAGGACTGCTATTATGTCAACAAGAGAAAGAAGGTAGTTCTCAGTGTGTTTTAATAGAGTCGGGATTTCTGATAGAAGCGAAAACAAATGTAACTGTTACCCAGAATTTTCTGTGTGGTGGAAATTGACTTTTGATGTTTGACTGGTGGTGATCTAGAACGTTTGACTGGTAGTGTATCTCAAACGTTTGACTGGTAGTGATCTAGAACGTTTGACTGGTAGTGTAGTGTATCTCAAACGTTTGACTGGTAGTGATCTAGAACGTTTGACTGGTAGTGATCTAGAACGTTTGACTGGTAGTGATCTAGAACGTTTAGCTGTTAGTGTATCTAGAACGTTTGGCTGGTAGTGTATCTAAAGCGTTTGGCTGGTAGTGTATCTAAAACGTTTGACTGGTAGTGATCTAAAACGTTTGTCTGGTAGTGTATCTAAAACGTTTGTCTGGTAGTGTATTAAAACGTTTGTCTGGTAGTGTACTAAAACGTTTGACTGGTAGTGTACTAAAACGTTTGACTGGTAGTGTATCTAAAGCGTTTGACTGGTAGTGTATCTAAAACGTTTGTCTGGTAGTGATCTAAAATGTTTGACTGGTAGTGTATCTAAAACGTTTGTCTGGTAGTGTATCTAAAACGTTTGTCTGGTAGTGTACTAAAACGTTTGACTGGTAGT
This sequence comes from Megaleporinus macrocephalus, assembly GCA_021613375.1. Lineage (NCBI taxonomy): Eukaryota > Metazoa > Chordata > Actinopteri > Characiformes > Anostomidae > Megaleporinus > Megaleporinus macrocephalus. The sequence continues at coordinate 16,171,863 of CM038722.1, forward strand.
GTATCTAAAACGTTTGACTGGTAGTGTATCTAAAACGTTTGGCTGGTAGTGTATCTAAAACGTTTGATTGGTAGTGATCTAAAACGTTTGACTGGTAGTGTATCTAAAACGTTTGTCTGGTAGTGTATTAAAACGTTTGACTGGTAGTGTATCTAAAACGTTTGTCTGGTAGTGTATCTAAAACGTTTGTCTGGTAGTGTGTCTAAAACGTTTGATTGGTAGTGATCTAAAACGTTTGACTGGTAGTGTATCTAAAACATTTGTCTGGTAGTGTATTAAAACGTTTGACTGGTAGTGTATCTAAAACGTTTGTCTGGTAGTGTATCTAAAACGTTTGTCTGGTAGTGTATCTAAAACGTTTGTCTGGTAGTGTACTAAAACGTTTGACTGGTAGTGTATCTAAAACGTTTGTCTGGTAGTGTATCTAAAACGTTTGTCTGGTAGTGTATTAAAACGTTTGACTGGTAGTGTATCTAAAACGTTTGTCTGGTAGTGTACTAAAACGTTTGACTGGTAGTGTACTAAAACGTTTGACTGGTAGTGTATCTAAAACGTTTGACTGGTAGTGTATCTAAAACGTTTGACTGGTAGTGTATCTAAAACGTTTGACTGGTAGTGTATCTAAAACGTTTGTCTGGTAGTGTATCTAAAACGTTTGGCTGGTAGTGTATCTAAAACGTTTGACTGGTAGTGTATCTAAAACGTTTGGCTGGTAGTGGATCTAAAACGTTTGGCTGGTAGTGTATCTAAAACGTTTGACTGGTAGTGTATCTAAAACGTTTGACTGGTAGTGTATGTAAAACGTTTGGCTGGTAGTGTATCTAAAACGTTTGGCTGGTAGTGTATCTAAAACGTTTGACTGGTAGTGGATCTAAAACGTTTGGCTGGTAGTGGATCTAAAACGTTTGGCTGGTAGTGTATGTAAAACGTTTGGCTGGTAGTGTATCTAAAACGTTTGGCTGGTAGTGGATCTAAAACGTTTGACTGGTAGTGTATGTAAAACGTTTGGCTGGTAGTGGATCTAAAACGTTTGACTGGTAGTGTATGTAAAACGTTTGGCTGGTAGTGTATCTAAAACGTTTGACTGGTAGTGTATCTAAAACGTTTGACTGGTAGTGTGTTAAAACGTTTGGCTGGTAGTGTATTAAAACGTTTGACTGGTAGTGTATCTAAAACGTTTGACTGGTAGTGTACTAAAACGTTTGACTGGCAGTGATCTAAAACGTTTGACTGGTATTGATGTAAAACGTTTGACTGGTAGTGGATCTAAAACGTTTGACTGTTAGTGTATCTAAAACGTTTGACTGGTAGTGATCTAAAACGTTTGGCTGGTAGTGTATCTAAAACGTTTGACTGGTAGTGTATCTAAAACGTTTGACTGGTAGTGGATCTAAAACGTTTGACTGGTAGTGGATCTAAAACTAGTAGGGCATAAGTTAGCACTATTGTTTTCTGTGACATTAGGTTCTTGTCACTTGTATCATTCTGACGATGTTTGAAATGCAGGTGGAATGTACCTATAAACAGTTGATAACTGCGGCCCTTATCTCATTTTTTCATGCTCGTTTTCATGCTTGATTCTTCTAACATGGGACTGATTTGGCTGAATGTCTGTTTCCAGCTGGTGAAGCTCCCATGCCAGATGAACATAGTGAACATTCTGGAGTCGTATGTGAAGCATTTCACTATAAACGCTGCTTTTTCTGCCAACGAGCGCTATCGGCACCCTCAGAGCTCAACACAGTCCAACATGAACCCTCACTATGTGCCACCAGAGAAGAAGTAAGTTTCGCTGGAATGACTGTTTACAGGTTTTGCCGTGTAGGAAGATGTAGACAGTTGCTGAAGTGGTATCTGTAAGATGTTGGGGGCTAGCAATGCTCAGTCTAAATGCTCCTTATATGTTCCTCTACCTTCAGTGAGGAGCTCTGTAAGGAGATGGTGGATGGCTTGAGGATCACCTTTGACTTCACCTTACCCATAATCCTCCTGTATCCCAATGAGCAGGCTCAGTTCAAGAAGGTCAGCTCATCCAAGTTCTTCCAGCCGATCAGTGATGGTGCAGGATGCTCTACTAGGTACGGTCCTGCTCTGAAGCTAATGGCCACCTAGTGCATTTTTTTCCTTCCTTGTGCATTCATCATGTCCCCAGTTCACTTCACCCCTCTATTCTTTCCTAGGTCTCTTCGGGAGCGCTCCCCCAGCCCTGGCCTGAACCCCTCCACTCCTCAGTCCACAGACAGCCAGCCACCTCTGAGTGAAACCTCCGCTGCTCCCGTCACTGCAGCGACCACACCCAAGCGCCGGCGCTGCACCAATCCCGACTCGGACACCACGCAGTCTCTCAGACGCTCCACCCGCAACACCTCGGGTGGGGACCGGAACACTGAAGGCAGTGGTGGAGGAGGTGGGGGCAGCAGCAGTGGCGCTTCGCCCCAGCCCAAACGCAGACTGTCTGAAGCACCAACGCCTCTTCCCAAATTCTTCCTCAACCTGGAGAAGAGTGAGTACTGCTTTGTCAGCTCAATGCAAACACGCTTCAGGGACGTAATCCTTCAGTTACAGCGTCTCCAAAGCATTAACACCTGTTTGTCACATAACTCGTTCATGCTGACACACATCTGAACGTAAAGCAGTTTAAGGACTAGCTTATTGGTGGAGATATGGAAGAGAACTTGGAGAGGTGGAGATATGGAAGAGAACTTGGAGAGGTGGAGATATGGAAGAGAACTTGGAGAGGTGGAGATATGGAAGAGAACTTGGAGAGGTGGAGATATGGAAGAGAACTTGGAGAGGTGGAGATATGGAAGAGAACTTGGAGAGGTGGAGTTATGGAAGAGAACTTGGAGAGGTGGAGTTATGGAAGAGAACTTGGAGAGGTGGAGTTATGGAAGAGAACTTGGAGAGGTGGAGATATGGAAGAGAACTTGGAGAGGTGGAGATATGCACTTGAATGAAGAGGAATGAAAGTCACTGGGAATGGGTGGGAGACAGGTGGAACAGTGAGGCTACATGGAGCAGAGGTCACAAAGGTGCAAGGTGCAAGTACTTAGGGTCGGCTGTCCAGGAGGATGGCGAGTGTGGTAAAGAGGTCAAGAAGAGTCCCGACAGGATGGAGTGCATGGAGAAAAGTTTTAGGAGTGATTTGGGACAAAAGGGTGAGAGCAAAAGTCAAAGGAAAAGTTTACAGGACAGTGGTGAGACAAGACAGGAGAAGACCTGGACGTGACAGAGCTGAAGATGTTGAGTGACAGGGATGGATAAAGTTAGGAATGAGATCATCAGAGGTACAGCACAGGTTAAACAACTAGGAGATAAGGTTCGAGAGGCCAAGCTGAGATGGTTTGTTCCTCTGTGGTCCAGAGGAGGGACAGTGGGTATATTGATAGACGGATGTTAGAAATGCAGCTGCCAGGAAAAAGACAAAGAGGAGATGCATGGATGCAGTTAGAGAGGACATGGAAGTAGTTGGTGTGAGGACAGAGGATGCAGAGGACAGAGTGAGATGGAGGAGGATGACTCGCTGTGGCTACCCCTGAAAAGAGAGATACCGAAAGAGAAAGATGATTCTTGAATTTGGGTTTTAAGTACCGTAAATGGTAAAGACCTGATGGAGCAGTAGTGCAGTGGTACATTAAAAGCCTACTCACCCCCTGTGGGGTCTGGCATGTAGGTCTGTGTATTGGCAAGAACCTGGTGATACAATGTGTTTCGTGATACAGCCGTCATGATTCAATATATCTATTAAAAAAAAATATATATATTAAAACACACCACTATATGAACAGGTTTACCAGTTTTTACAATAGCATTGCGCCCTTGTGCTGCTTGTTAATGTTGGAGAGGGACTAAAAATGGATTACTACACTGCCATCTAGTGGTCGGAGGTTTAAACACAACACAACACACAGTGATTTGTTGTCTGCCAGGAATCTGTGTATGGATACTGTGTTTTTGAGAATCGATACAGTATCACCAAAAATAATATCCCAATATTCAATATTTTTATATTTTTATATTTTCTTACACCCCTACCGGTGTGCAGGGATGCTCAATCCTGGTGCTACCACTCTGCAGAGTTTAAATCGAACATACCTGACTCTAATATTCAGATGTCCCTAAAAGCCTTTATTATTACTCTGCAGAGTGGTAGCCCCCCAGGACCGGGATCTGGCACCCCTGCTGTAGTGTTGTGCAGTTTGTGGAAGTGAGTTCTGGTACAGGAACAGTAGAACTGTTAGGACAGTGTGTTAGTCAATGTGCTATGAACTATGAAACCATGCTAACAGCATGAGATGAAAGCCACGATGGCAAAATACCCTGTTTCTACTTTGATGCACCACATCATGCTGCAAATTTACCTTCTAATAGACGAGAAGATGCTGGTCCATGAAGTGGAGAACATAAGAGAGCTCTGCAACATTCCCAGTGAGTATAATAAGGATGTTAACACAAACAGTTTGGAGAGCTAGTCAGCCAAGTAGATGTGGCAGGTACAGCAGAGCTGCCCAACTCAATAGCGTAGCAGGGATACATACCCAAGTCTCAAGCTGTTACAGGATAAGTCTGTGGTTTACTTGTGTTGACAAGAAGCAGCTAAAGAAGTATTTCCAGTGGAAACGTTGTGTGGGGCTTTGTGGTGTGGGGATGGACCACATTTGAACACTGGCTTGCTATTGAAACAAGGTGCAAGCTTGGCTGGTTATGTCAGTTTAGACTGAGAATTTGTCGTCTGCAGAGTTACCAAATAAAATGTTCAATAACTTTTTATGAATTTGGATCACATAGTTTGTGCAATATTGACAAAAATTGATATCTGGATATTTTCTATAATTGTATCTAAATTGATAAACATTTTTTTGCATTATTTAAAAATGTGTTTGTAAACGTCTTGTATTTTACCAGCTTGCACTTCTTGAAGGATATTAATATCCATCCATCCATCCATTATCTTTCGCTTTATCCCGCTAGTCAGGGTCACGGGGGGGCTGGAGCCAGTCCCAGCGTCATCGTGCAACAGCCCTGTTTTAGTGAACGACTCCGCTGAAGTTTGCTGCGTGTGTGTTTAGAAACCTGAGCTGGTTTAGGTCTGTCTTGGACACTGCGCTCCCGAAGCTCCTCATACTCTGTGCTGGTTTGTTGGGAGATGATGGAACAGGTTAGCTGTGTAGATCTTTAACAGCTGCTTTCTTACAAAGTCTGTAAATGACCATCTTCTGAGCAACGTCAGGAGCAGTGAGTTCACTCATTTTCAGCTTTGGGTGTGCTGTTTAAGCAGCTATGCTAGTTTTGGTCTATGCCAGTACACAGTATGAGCACTCACAGCAGGCTGTACTAAAGCGTGTGGAGTCGAGGAGTTCTGATTGTTGTGTTTTTCTCAGTCAGTAGCATACTCAATAATGTCAGCTTGCACATTGGTAACATGGCAATGAAGATATTATCATATGTATATGTTTTTTGTGGTAATAGTTCATTGGTAACATTTGTAACTCAACATCTAGTAATTGTCTGCATTTGGTTGGTTGGAAAGTTTCCCTTACCAGACTGAAAATCTGCTTTATAATACAAAGTATAGTGTGCTTAGTTGATTGGTTGAAGTTCTTGTTTATGTAGTCCATAATTAAATGTTATATATGGCTATTGTACATAGTTTTGAAATTAATTGCAATGGTACATGTGTACAGATGTGATGGAATAAAGGCAAATCATAGACCGTGAATGAAACAATCATGCTTCTCATAACACAGATTATCCCCATACTCAATGTCAGGTATTGAATTTTGTTGGCAAGTGTTTTTCCATTGTCATTATTTCTGTCTAATCATCAGTTATCTGTTCCAGTCCTGCCTTTTTTACATTCCATTTTTTTGCAATTGCACTGTACTTGCAAAGGACTGTCTGGCATACTTGTAAAGCACTGACTGTTTGGTTATCTTACACTCCACGTTATGAAGCTCTACTGAGTTCAGTGCCCTGAAACAGAGAGAAGACTGAAGAGGCTTAAGAGGTTTTTTCGAAACTGTAATGGCAGTTGCATCATGTGTCCACTAGATGGCCTGGTCATCCACTCTCTTTATAAAAACTGTAAACCTGAGTGCAGTGAAATACAGACGCCTCTTGTCTGTTGTGTGTTTAGTGTGTAAATATATAAACGTTTTTGTTTTTATACAGGAACTCCTGTCCACAGTGGCTCCTCGTCTCCGTTGCCTCTCACGCCGAGTAAAGATGGCAGTGGAATCTTCTCCGGCCTGGAGACACGACGCAACAACGAACTGAACGAAGTATGTTTTTGGCCTAATTTTTAATTTTAATCTGTTAAGCACTCAAGACTTGGCTTATTTTTAGAATATGGACCCAAGAGGTTGAAGGCTTCATTCGACTGGTTTGGCTCTTGATGGCATACCTCGTGTGTGTCTAACAGTATGATCATACAGTGTCTAGTATGCAGCTTTTAAAGATCAATGTAAGCTTTATATTAGTTTAAATAAAAATATTTAAAAATGAAGTTAGTGTGGAGAGCTCATGGTTCATCTACTAAGAGCTGTTTACTCTGGCCTCTCAACAGTTCATCTGCTTCACCCTTTTTTCAGAATATCTCTCCAATTCAACTAGTCAAATGTAGAGTTAATGGGAGAAATAATTAATGAGAAAGTCAGTTTTCACTGGGTGTTGTTTCATCTCACATCTCTGCCATGTTAAAATGTTAAAAGCCAATGTTTTAGATTCACTACCAGTCAAACGTTTTAGATACACTACCAGTCAAACGTTTTAGATACACTACCAGCCAAACGTTTTAGATACACTACCAGTCAAACGTTTTAGATACACTATCAGTCAAACGTTTTAGATACACTACCAGCCAAACGTTTTAGATACACTACCAGCCAAACGTTTTAGATACACTACCAGTCAAACGTTTTAGATACACTACCAGACAAACGTTTTAGATACACTACCAGTCAAACGTTTTAGATACACTACCAGCCAAACGTTTTAGATACACTACCAGTCAAACGTTTTAGTACACTACCAGTCAAACGCTTTAGATCACTACCAGTCAAACGTTTTAGTACACTACCAGTCAAACGTTTTAGATACCCTACCAGTCAAACGCTTTAGATCACTACCAGACAAACGTTTTAGATACACTATCAGTCAAACGTTTTAGATACACTATCAGTCAAACGTTTTAGATACACTACCAGTCAAACGTTTTAGATACACTACCAGACAAACGTTTTAGATACACTATCAGCCAAACGTTTTAGATACACTATCAGTCAAACGTTTTAGATACACTATCAGCCAAACGTTTTAGATACACTATCAGCCAAACGTTTTAGATACACTATCAGTCAAACGTTTTAGATACACTATCAGCCAAACGTTTTAGATACACTATCAGTCAAACGTTTTAGATACACTACCAGTCAAACGTTTTAGATACACTTCCAGTCAAACGTTTTAGTACACTACCAGCCAAACGTTTTAGTACACTACCAGCCAAACGTTTTAGATACACTACCAGTCAAACGTTTTAGATACACTACCAATCAAACGTTTTAGTACACTACCAGTCAAACGTTTTAGTACACTACCAGTCAAACGTTTTAGATACACTACCAGTCAAACGTTTTAGATACACTACCAGTCAAACGTTTTAGATCCACTACCAGTCAAACGTTTTAGATACACTACCAGCCAAACGTTTTAGATACTCTACCAGTCAAACGTTTTAGATACTCTACCAGTCAAACGTTTTAGATACACTACCAGTCAAACGTTTTAGATCCACTACCAGTCAAACGTTTTAGATCACTACCAGTCAAACGTTTTAGATACCCTACCAGTCAAACGTTTTAGATACCCTACCAGCCAAACGTTTTAGATACCCTACCAGTCAAACGTTTTAGATACTCTACCAGTCAAACGTTTTAGATACACTATCAGTCAAACGCTTTAGTACACTACCAGACAAACGCTTTAGTACACTATCAGTCAAACGCTTTAGTACACTACCAGCCAAACGTTTTAGTACACTACCAGCCAAACGTTTTAGTACACTACCAGCCAAACGTTTTAGATACACTACCAGTCAAACGTTTTAGATACCCTACCAGCCAAACGTTTTAGATACACTATCAGTCAAACGCTTTAGTACACTATCAGTCAAACGCTTTAGTACACTACCAGACAAACGTTTTAGATACACTACCAGTCAAACGCTTTAGTACACTATCAGCCAAACGTTTTAGATACACTACCAGCCAAACGCTTTAGTACACTACCAGTCAAACGTTTTAGTACACTACCAGACAAACGCTTTAGTACACTACCAGACAAACGCTTTAGTACACTATCAGTCAAACGCTTTAGTACACTACCAACCAAACGTTTTAGATCCACTACCAGCCAAACGTTTTAGATCCACTACCAGCCAAACGTTTTAGATACCCTACCAGTCAAACGTTTTAGATACCCTACCAGCCAAACGTTTTAGATACACTATCAGTCAAACGCTTTAGTACACTATCAGTCAAACGCTTTAGTACACTACCAGTCAAACGTTTTAGATACACTACCAGTCAAACGCTTTAGTACACTATCAGTCAAACGCTTTAGTACACTACCAGCCAAACGCTTTAGATACACTATCAGTCAAACGCTTTAGTACACTACCAGTCAAACGCTTTAGTACACTATCAGCCAAACGTTTTAGATGCACTACCAGACAAACGTTTTAGATGCACTACCAGACAAACGTTTTAGATGCACTACCAGTCAAACGTTTTAGATGCACTACCAGACAAACGTTTTAGATGCACTACCAGACAAACGTTTTAGATGCACTACCAGACAAACGTTTTAGATGCACTACCAGACAAACGTTTTAGTACACTACCAGCCAAACGTTTTAGATACACTACCAGACAAACGTTTTAGTACACTACCAGACAAACGTTTTAGTACACTACCAGACAAACGTTTTAGATACTCTACCAGTCAAACGTTTTAGATACACTATCAGTCAAACGCTTTAGTACACTACCAGACAAACGCTTTAGTACACTATCAGTCAAACGCTTTAGTACACTACCAGCCAAACGTTTTAGTACACTACCAGACAAACGTTTTAGTACACTACCAGACAAACGTTTTAGTACACTACCAGACAAACGTTTTAGTACATGTCAGTTTTTCCCTTTTGTTTGTTGCTTTTTCCGTCTCAGTGGTTAACTAGATATGCTTTCATTAACAAGTGTACTTAAGTAATAGAGTTACATTGGTAACAGCTTATGGTAACTCAGTAAACTCTTTTTGATACTTTCTCATCACTATGTTCTCTGAACAGTTCTAACTTCTTACATTTTTCTAGAACTCAGTGTTTCATGCCAAACCACTGGGAAGGACTTTGTTTACATATAACCTGTTCAATTGTGCAAAACAAGTGTGAAATCAGTGCCGTTCCTCTGTGTGATTTAGTTCTGTATTGCTCTTTCTAACACTCAGCTTCAGCATTGAGAAAGTGTACTCGGACAATGTCACTCTGATCATATATAGCCCTGCTGACTATCGGCACAGCTGCAGCAAACACCTGCTCCCCTTTCTGCTCTGTTTAAGATAAAACATCTGCATCGCGCTTCCTCCCGCCTCCAGCTGCTAGTCCCGAGCGGCGGAATTCAGCGCATGCACTCTATTTATAACCAATTCATCTGCGCCTCTGCCACGAGCCATGCAAAGTAGATCTGTTACTCTGTTCGTGCTCACTGACACTGAATCCTGCCTTGTGCTCGTCTAGGTCCTGAGCTGGAGACTAACGCCTGATAACTACCCTCTGAGCGATCAGCCTCCCCCGCCGTCGTACCTGTACGGCTCTCAGCACCTCCTACGGCTCTTTGGTGAGTGCCCGGAGGTCACAGTTCCACCTCTCGCCAGTTACGCTGCCTGTCAGAAGTTTGTGGACACCTAGCTGAATGTTTTTTGGTTGTTTATTAACATTTGCATACTCTGGGCCTCAGTAGCGTGTACAAAGAGTGTCCTATGAAAACCTTTCCCAAACTTCTACCAAGTATCTGCTGTGGATTACCATAGTTCTCTCCTCTCGTGTAAACTGCACCATCCCATAGCGTTACGCTTAGCAGTTCCTAACCAATCACAAGGCTGATGTTTCTTGCTCCGCCCATGCAGAACAGTTTAAGGGTCAGCAGAAGTTGGTAAGTTCTAACTAACACAAATCTAGCTAGTTGGACTCTCTATAGCTGCTTGCTGCCAATTCATTGGTTTTCCTTTACACCGGTTTTCCTTTCTGTCTTATATTTATTTATTTGTGGGCGGCAGGGGGGTGTGGTTAGCACTGTCGCCTCACAGCTAGACTATGCCTGTTTGATTCCCAGTCCGGGCCGTCCTGTGTGGAGTTTGCATGTTCTCCCTGTGGTTGAGTGGGTTTCCTCCCATAGTCCAAACACATGCATGTTAGGCTGATTGGTCACTCTAAATTGGCCATAGGTGTGAGTGAGTGTGCACAAGTTTGTGTTGTATCAAGCCCCGGTGCATGGCGAGGCTTGTCAGGAAGGGCGTCCAATAGACATCCAACATAAAACACACAAAGCCTAATCTAGTATGTGAGTTGACTCGCTGTGGCGACCCCTGTGGTAGGGAGTAAACCAAAACAAATAAATTATGTCTTAAGTTTTTTTTTTGTTTTTTTTTTAACTTTTCTGGATGTTTTAATGTAGTTTAGTCTCATTCAAGCTATTTTAATATTGTGCTCTGTATTGGCTGAGATTTTAAGGGAGGTGCACACGTCATTGATTGGCATTGGTGTGTTTCCTGTGTTTCAGTACTGCGTTCAGTAAAATCTGGAAGTACACTTTAAAAATGTGAGGCTTGAAAATCTACACCAAGGCAGTCACAGTGAAGATGGGTGCCAGGTGTCCGAAGAGCTTAATGCCTCTAAAAGCTTCCTCACAGAGACATTTAAAAAATGTTGATGTTTACATTGCCTGAATGCCTGAGGTGTTGTTTAGTAGTTTTGAGAGAAGAGTTTGGCGTAAACCATATGTTTAAAATCTGTTCATGGTGGAACGGTGGATGGAAAGCGTTTCAGGGCAAAGTATTCCCCCAGATATAGTTAATTTAAACAATATGTTTCTTGTGCATGCAAACTCAGACACTTGTAGATGCACTGGTGCTTTTGGAGAGTAATTTAAGTGGCCATATTTGTACTGAAGGCATTTCAACCCCTGGTTGCCATCACTGCCAGTATAGAGAAATTAGTCAACAAAGTTCTTTAAAATGAACCATTTCACATCAAACTAGCCTGAATGGCTTTGATCGTCAGTGATGGAATTGCACAGAGGTTTCTGTAGAATTTCCCTGTGAGGTAAAGGGACAAATGCTAGATAGTTGTTTATTACCTCAGCTAGCTCACTCACATCATTGTAGCTGATTTTCACCTTGATTTTCAAGTTAATTAGAGTTAATTCACTCAGTGATCTGGGAATTAGTATTCAATGAAATCAGCATGTATAGTGTAAAAAGAAACCTGTCCATGTACTTGTGCCACACTTCGTAGCAAACATGGGCACTCAAGTAAGCGACTCGAGTCAAAGGCACTTATGTCGCCTAGAAAAATACTTCAGACTTGACTTGAAACTTGTCCCTAATTACTTTTGGTGATTTGAGACGCAGCCCCCCTTTCTCATGACGTATCACAACGTACGCTAATCGCAAGTGGGTAATACGCTGCCCACTTAGCCATCAATACAGCTACTATATAAAATCCAGTTATTTTCCATCTCCTTTATACTTCTTGTCTCCTCATCGGGCCAGACTCAGTGAAAAGACACACTCAAATTTCAGCTTCTAAAAATGGAATAGCAGTGCTGTGTAAAAATTAGGACACACCTACTTGGACTTAAGTTGTAAAGTGAGTATTATTATATGTAACCAGCAGTTGTTGTTGTTGTTCACTTTACAAAACAAAAATCTCTTCTAGTTCTAGTCTATAATATAAAAATGTTGAAAAGAGCTGAAGAACAAAGAAATTGTTGTTTTCTTCCTTTTGCATAGAATTTAAACAAAGTAAAGGAAGCTCTCTCTCTCTCATATATATATATATATATATATATATATATATATATATATATATACACACACACACACACACGGCTGTGTTTTTACACTTAAATATGTTTTATTGACTTGAGACTTAGATGCGAGCCTAAAGACTTGTGAACATCTCTGCTTTGTAGTAGCTTCTACTCAGGGTAGTCTTTTTTGTTTAGCTAAAGAGGTTAGGACGTCGGAACAAAAGCTGAGATCGAGGCTCTACACTGGGCCGGAGTTCAGGCATTGTGTGGCTTTTACATATGAGAATAAGAAAGGGGAGAAATTCAGACATTCCAGAAAGGGGAGGTTACAGTATCCAGAGTAAAGCTGTTTAGATCTTAACATTGTTCTTTGTAGAAACAGCGAAACTGAAGGAGTAGCTGACGAAGCCACTATACGGGGAATAAAGCCGAACCCACGCATTCCATCAACTTGTTGTGGTGCCTGTACTCCTCGGCGCTCGGCTGTTTAAACCTCCTCTGGTGCAAACAGTTCTCTGAGTGCTTTAACAATAGAAACTGTCAAATCATTATTTAAACAGATCCTGAAGAGTCGAGACTTAAGTGTTGCATGAAAGACCCAAAGTGCCAGTTAATGAATTGCTTACATTCTTAATTTCTAAATCAAAGGTAGAAAAGGGTTCCTAAACTTTTGATGGGCCGTGTGGCCCCAAGAGAACTTTTTTTAAGGCCACTGTGTCAAAAAGATAAGAGTCCATACTTTTATCAGAGGAAGATAAGGAGCCTTGCATTATTGAGTTCTCATCTTTCCTCTAAAGGGCTGAAGTGACAGATGGTGGGATGTTTCTAGGTACAGTCTAGTCCTAGTCTAGTACTAAAGTTTAGATTTTTATTTAGGCTTGTGCAGTTTTGTCCTATCACCAAATGCTAAATTGACGTTTAGTCTCTTTACCTTTAGACTGCAGGTGAGCTGCTGTTTTAAACCTGACTCTGAACCAGACGCTGAACAAAGTTTACAGTATAAAGTCTAAAGTAGTAGATTTCAGAGCTAGTTATGGAAGCTGTCTGATTTCCAGTGTCGTCTTTCAGCGTGTGGTTAAGCAGCACAGGGTGGGCAAGACGGCACGTGTGTAGAGCAGAGGTCACTAATAGGCAGACCGCGGCCCGGGTCCAGACCCAGATGTTGTCCAAAGCGGTAAAGTATTGTAAACGATTGAATTTTGACAGTGTTTATTTTATGCAGCGCAGCTTTTCTTATCTTTACGGTATGCGGGCCACAATAAACTTACAGACCAATCGCGTGCGTGTAAGATCACCAAAGGCACTCCTCAGCCAATCAGATCTGGGCAGATTCAGGAGTGCGGGAATCCGCAGTCGGACAGTAAAGAGAGTCCGAGAGAAAGTCTTGTTCAGACGGCGTGCTCTGAAATTAGAGAAGTCGAAGGTGAGAAACGATTTAATTTAAGCCGCCATGTATATCTCACAGAGAGAGGCTGGAGCCAATCCCAGCATCATCAGGAAAAGGTGGTGTACACCATGACTAGGTTACCAGTCCATCACATGGCAAACACACCCATTCACACCTACGGGTAATTTAGAGTGAGTGATCAACCTAACATGCGTGTGTTTGGACTGTGGGAGGAAACCGGAGTACCCGGAGGAAACCCACTCAAACACAGAGAGAACATACACACTCCACACAGAACAGCCCATGTATCTCATATTTGTAAGAAATTTCAGCCCAGATTTAAAGTCCTGCCTGGACAACCAAGAGCTCACTTCTCTCACTAAACAAGAGAAAGTGTGAGAGAGGAATACAAGAGGAAGATAAACTGTTAAGATGTGAAACCAAGTTAACAAGACTCCATGTTGTGTTTTACTTTTTCTCTAAATAAACATGTTATGATGCACTTTTTTTCAATAGCATTTTTAGTGTAGCCCTTGCGTTTACTTGTAGTGTGGGGGGAAAAAAATAATTCAGTTCAGCATTTAAAACAAATTATTGAAATATACTGAATGGTATTTGTAATTAATTTAGTCTTTTCAGTTGCTGATGACAAAATGCTGATATTAGGTTACTCCACTATACAGAATATGGCATTGAATCATTACACAAGTTAGAAATTATGAGGGCCTGGGCCTGAGGAAATGTCCTCTATCTGGACCATACTGACTTCTAATTAAAGACCCCTGGTGTAGAGGAATCCTGCAGAATGAAGAAACACAGATAACTCTGGCTTAATAGTTGGCATATATAAATATTTAAACTCCATGTGACAAAAACTCTATGTGAAAACAGGGCTGGGATGATGCGCCAACGTAATCGATTACGAAATGACATTGATTAGCATAACAAAGATGCGTCTACAGAAAACATGGATTTATCCAGAGGGGAAGCTGCAGCTACAAACAGTCAATCACGTACGTCTAAAGTTGTGGGAGTGTTTCACACAGAAACACAACAGTGTGGTGCTCTGCACAGTGGAGATGATCACAACAGTACAACTGCTATACACCAGACCTTGAAGCTCAAACATCCCGTAGAGCTTCATCAACACAGCAGCAGGACAGCACCTGTTTACCTGTTTATCTAATCTTATAGATTATTTTAAGATTATTTACACGTGTAACATGTTTCTCTCAGTAGTGTCTCTTGAAGTCACATTGCTAACAGTTTCTTAATCGTCCAGTGTAGAACCTAAGACTGTTCTCGATACCGTGGGAGGTTTAAACACACGTAGCTGCTTCTTAAATGAATCTCTGCCAAAATATATAGTCCACAAACTGTCTGTCAGGAGCCTACGCGCCACCGTGTGTGTGTATGTATCGTCCATTGGTTGCAAATCCACAACAAAAAAAAAATAATAATAATTTCTTACACACTCACATTAGAGTAATCTAAAAATTAGTTGTTCGAGTAATCGACTAATCGAAAAACAGAGCATTAGATGAATTGATTAAGAAATTAATCGTTAGGTGCCGCACTATGTGAAAAACACAGGCTACAGACTCAGCTGAGGCACGTGGTCTTATGAAAAGGCAAATGCTTAACAATAAAACCAGCTAAGAGCAAATTTGACCTACAGCAGTGAATCATCCCCCCAGTCATTGACCCCCAGTCATTCCTAAAAGTAGAAAATGCTACATTTACATTTTAGTTCTTGTTCAAGTAGATGTATTAATGAAAGCGTTTATTACCTCCCCCTCCTGCTCAGACTCACACTCCTCATATGAGGTATTGGCTCATGAGCCTGTTAAATACTTCGTTTACTGGCACGCTGGTGAAACACCTGTGTGAATCAGGGCCGTTCTTCATGTCTGAATGATGGATACATAAAATACTGGTGCATGTTTATTTCTACTCGCCAAAGCATTTTTCATTTGTTGTGTCAAGATCTCCGCCTCTTTAGTCACTGTAGAGCAGTTCACGCACTGAGGCAGTCAGACCTGCACTTATTTCTACATAGCCTTGATGAGTAATGAACAGTGTGTCCCACTGCCACACTAAAAATAAGTCAGTCATCATTAGAATAAATAAATAAATAAATAAACAGGCTCAGGTTTAGCCGCTTGCCCTGATGGTCTAATCATTTATTTGTGGATTTATTGTTCTTTTTTTTTTTTCTTCCTCTCCCAGTGAAGCTTCCTGAGATCCTCGGGAAGATGCACATGCCAGAGAAGAATCTGAGGGCCCTGGTAAAGCACTTGGAGCTTTTTCTCAGGTACCTCCCACTGCAGTCACACGTTTATTTTCTAGATAGATGCTGTTAGAACCTGATGTTCCAGTGAATGTTATATAATGAGTATATATAATGTGCTAGTAATGAGGATAAGGTTATGTTTATGAAACACAGAGCTAGACCTTTCCTGCAGTTCTCAAAAGCACACAGTGTGTGTTTTAACTGTGTTGGTCTAAAGTAAAGCTCAGTAGGATAGTTAGGTTAATTATGGTTACGCGTTGTAGAGCACTACATTGTAGGTTTTTTTACTTTCTGCCAGATCTTCACTGCGTAACTCGTCACAGTTTCCAAAATATCACACCGTTTCAACTCCAGATAGTC
This sequence comes from Megaleporinus macrocephalus, assembly GCA_021613375.1. NCBI lineage: Eukaryota > Metazoa > Chordata > Actinopteri > Characiformes > Anostomidae > Megaleporinus > Megaleporinus macrocephalus. The sequence continues at coordinate 16,187,995 of CM038722.1, forward strand.
CGGTCTGATTGTGTGATTCGGGCTTTTATACAACTGTTTGATTGAATGCATAGATGTTTTCCCGATAGAGAATGAGTAGGATAGAAAAGTGCTTGTCAGTCTACTGAACTTCTGCTTGACAGACATCACATAGACTGTTTCGCAGACCCCCGACCACGACTGTAATGCTACACTCGTCTGTTTTTTTTTTTGTCTGTTTTTGTTTTTTATATAAATGTATATAAATAAATCTCTCCCATAGAGTCCCATTCATTTTCAGTCACATCAAAACCTTATGGTTTTATTTAACCTACAGCCTCCAAACTGCGTGTACACTTTTAAGGCAGATCCCCAAACACTAATCCACAGACATACTGACCCACACTTGTTTATTTGTCGTTTATTTATCTCTCATTCCTTCCATAGGATCTCATTCATTTTTGGCCGAACCCCAACATTATGGTTTTATTTAACCTACAGCCACCAAACTGCCTGTACTCTCTCAGCACAGGTCCCCAAACTCTCATCCACAGACATACCCACCCGCACTCCTCTGTTTGTCATTGATGAGCAACCATCCTGCGTTTCTTCCAGGAAATGTCTGTTTCTAGTTTTAACGTTCTTTGTAATCTGTGATCCAGAGCTGGATATTTTTATTAGTCTGCATTAAGAGAATGAGCTGTAATTCATGACTATTGTCCTCTTCTTTTGACTGATGATTCTGTTTTTCTTCTGTTACTTCTTGAACAACTTTGACCTACGTTACGCTGGTTAATTTTCTGGCCCTGCCGCGGTTGGTGTAACTGCCTTGGCCTTGCCCGAGTCGCAGCAGTCTGTCTACATTAGTCAGCGCTCTGATAAGATCAGATTAACTGTTTCCTCAAATCAATCACTCTTTTCTATAAAACCCTCTATGGGCTGTTCAGGTTGGGCTGGGCAATATGGGAAAAATAGTTTTTCATATCAGTCGATATCAATACATATCACGATATAAGTCACAGACACTGTGTTAAGCGGGCTGTTGCTGGCCCTTTAAGCTCGGGCTGGGGAAAGGACTCTGTTCACTCATAACAGTGAGTCAACTCTCTGTCGGCTCAAATGGGGAGTAGGTTTAGCGATTCTGTTTTTGGAAAAAAATAAAGTTTCCTTATTATTTTAAGATTATTAACACGTGTATCGTTTCTTTCAGTAGGAGTAATGTTTTCTGTCGTCGTTTTCTCTTATTTTGTTTTCTCTGCTCTACTGTGACGCCTGCACTAACCAGATTACTAGCACTTGAGTTAAGCTGCCGCTACGTCTACACTCTGCGCTGTGTGCTTCAACCAAACACGAAATGACTGGAACTCTAGTTCAGCCACCTGATTGGTTTGGGGGCGGCGCTATTCTCATTCTCATTGCCTGTTCGTGTTGTCTCTCAAAAGATGGACGGAACTTAATTATATCGACTACGTCTTATTGTTTTATCGAGGAAACGCGATTTCGCGATATTTATTGTTATCGTTTTATCGCCCAGTCCTAGGTTGGAGTTATAGCTGGTGCTTTATTGCTGGGCTGCCGTGCATAAGCAGAAAGTATGTGCTTAAGCAGGCTTCAGCTTTTCTTAGCTTTCCTGTACATCACATGCTCTGATATTATTTAAAGATTCAAAATTTTGATACGCTTTTCAAAATGTTATCGTCTGCCCTGACGTTCGTAAACAGGTGTTTAGAACGTCCTTCTCTCACATTTGACACATCACTGATATTTGATATACAACAGTAGTCGTAGGGCTGTTGAGTCCTATTTGTTGTTAGTGAAGGTGTGAAAATTGATGACTGTGATGGGCTCACTAGTGATGTATTGTAATAACTCGCAGTAGCCGATGACCTGGTCATAACTTTGTTGTTGCTGTCAGAATGAAGAGGGAGACCAGTTCAGAGGATAAGCTTTATTCCTGCAGTATCGACGTTCTCTGAGCTCTCGAGCCCTGGTCTCAATCGTGTCTCCGACTGCATTGTCTTTTGTAGGCCCGCCTTCCTGCTCCTTCTGGCCCATGTACTCCTGGCCAGTCGCAATTCTCTGGGTGGACAGTGGTTCTCGAATAGACGCTCCCAGGTGAAGTCCAGGGTTTGTGTGATTCCCTAAATGTGGCTCCTTAAATGGCTGGTGTCACAAAAGGCCTGACCTTCCCGCTAGCTTTGCCGTATTCACTGGCCATCAGTGTGACATACACTTTTAACAAATGCTATAGTGTGTATAAAAATTCACAACATATTTTTTTATTTATTTTATTATTATTTTATTTGTGCATACATATGTTTGTAGCCTGTACGGTCAGCCTACTTCTGCTATCCTGGATTGTGATGATGTGGAGTGTGGGTGCTCCTCAGCCCAATAAATGGTCCACATTGCACCGCACCTGCTCTCTCCTGTGTGTTCCCTCTGGAGGACAGGGCAAGTACCTAACCCCCCCCCCAACCTCCCCCCAGGAGCTTTTGCCCACCGAGCATCCATCATAGGGCGTTGTAGTCTAAATACTGTAATACGTTTAGGGGCTGGTTTTGTGTTCTGAATCTCTGGTTTAGTTTCAGCCCAAGTGTTAATTTAGGTGCATGGCTAGTTTACCCCCTACTCGTTTTTCTTTGGATTCCTCCAGCTCTGCATATTAGAATTCATATCATCCTACCACTGGTTTCACTGAGAAGCCTGAGCCAGGAAATGGCAAATTAGGCATCAGAAAACATTGCTAGCGAGGACTGGACCAGAATAGAATTGTTGATGTGACAGCTCACGGTTCCCCAGAGCACCGTCCATTCAGTCTGACTCCATCGATCAGCTGAGCTGTTTCTTCGCACCGACAGACACCCACCCTGCGTCTTCCTGACTACTGGCAAAACTGAATAGCTGTACGACTCTTCGGCCTCGCGTCGATACCAAAGAGCAGTCAGCGATGTCATGTCTTAGAGGTGCTTCTCCTTGTGTGGAGCCGGGTGTTTGTTCAGTCTCTCATCTTCTGCACAGATTGGGAAGTAGCAAATAAGAGCGAGTACAATAGACTCTTTGTACTGTTAGGATGAAAAGATCAGATGGTGGATTGAGGTGTTATTTGTTGCCGGTGCCGATTTCCTGTCTGAAGAGTGTGTGCCTTTGTGTGTGTGTGTGTGAGAGAGAATTCACTTTAAAAGTGAGTGAGATCAGTGGGCGTTACACAAGCCTCCGAACTAATCTTTAAATCCTGCCCAGCGATCTTCAGCTGGCCCCAAATCCCAGGGATTTATTATTTTCCTCTCTAATCAAACCACTGCAGTACCACCTCCCACCAGTCCTGAGCACTGTGGAGCGCAGTTCACCAGCTCTTCAAGGTCCTGAGAGCCATTTTTCTAATCCACTCGTCCCCTTCTAGCTCACTTCCAGTCCTGGAGGACAAGATTCCGGCAGTGAAGGACTACACGTCGCTCCTGAGTCATAAGATGCAATGTGCTAGTCAGCACGCATGATATTATTAATATTGAAAAACAGGGCAGCTCTGGTTTCCTGAAGTTAAAGTGAGTGTCAGGTTGTGATCCAGTGCATTATTTGTTGTTCGTACAGCTGTTTTTGGGAAATTGGACAGAGCACCTCCACAGCTTTCTGTAAAGGTCACAATGCTCAGTGTGCACACTCAGTGTGCTGTCTAGAATGCCAAGGGACCACCTTTCTCCCCCCTCCCCCCTCCATCCACCCAGCACGACAACAAGGAAAACCAAAGACAGAACAGAATTGCCAGAAATTCCAGATTACAAAATATATAACCATAAATTAATGTTTAGATTAAAACATATGTTAGGACCTGTATGTGTTTTCCTATACATCATTTTAAAGTCAGTGTTGTTAGAGATAATATAATCATGGTATTGTCTTTTTTTCTTATTATTATTATTATTATTATTATTATTACATGTTTATGCCTGTACTAGACATTTATTTTTATTTTTTTCCCCCAAACAGAAGCAGCTCACAGGCATTGCAGCTCACATACGCATGTTTAACAGGCTGATTAATCTCCATAAGAGTGCCCTAATAGCAGTCAAATGAAATGAAATCAAAGAAGGGCTTTACCTCTATTACTTTTTTCAAGGTAAAAGTTTAGTCGTCATAAAAAGGCATTGAGCGGTGGTCTTTGCTGTAGTACATAGTCATTTGAAAGAAACAGGTGATGTTCCAGGTGCTGTTCCAAAAATCATTGTGCATCAAGATCAACGTTGTGTTTATTGTACATTAGAACAGGCAAAAATAAGCATTACATGCTTTTAGTACAGATGAGAAGAACTACTGTCACGTTGCTCCACCCTGTTATCAAGCACTGTGTTGGTAGCCGTTTACCTGTGCACCTGTAAGCGTAAGATGTGATCACCAGACTGATAATTCATGCAATGTAATTCGTTCTATATTCAAATACAAATATAAATAACCATGTTCCTTCTTTCGTTGTGCACACATTGCGCTGAGTAATCAGTGGTTTGATGGAGCGGGAGGTTTACTGGTGGATTGGCGCAGCGTCTGCAGTAATGATTGTAATATTCTCAATTTAGCGGTCAGTCTACGCTCCTGCTCTCACCTGTGGTCACGAGCTTTAGGTGGTAACCGAAAGAACGTGATCGCTTATACAAGCAGCCAAAATGAGTTCTCTCCGTAGAGTCTCACCCTCAAAGATAGGAGGAGCTCTGAGTCAAGCTGCTTCTCCTCCACGTTGAGAGGTTCCAGCTGAGGTGGTTTAGACATCTGGTTAGGATGCCTCCTGGTCGTCTCCCTGTGGAGGTGTTCCAGACATGTCCGACGAGACCCGTAGACTGCTAGCCCCGTGACATACATACATACATACATACATACATACATACATACATACATACATACATACATGGATGGATGGATGGATGGATGGATGGATGGATGGATGGATGGATGGATGGATGGATGGATGGATGGATGGATGGATGGATGGATGGATGGATGGATGGATGGATGGATGGATGGATGGATGGATGGATGGATGGATGGATGGATGGATGGATGGATGGATGGATGGATGGATGGATGGATGGATGGATGGATGGATGGATGGATGGATGGATGGATTTTTGACTACTTGACTGGCTTTTGCACACTTTTATCAAAGTTGATCAGCAAACTGTGTTCAGCAGAAAAGCTGTTTCTTCACTGCTGTACGTGACTGCTTAACTCCGACACGGCCCTTGACGAGCTCACTGCTGACTAGCAGATATATTAGTCGAGTAGTCCGTTACTCCGTGCCACACCTGTGAGCTGGATCTGGTGTTGGAGCAGGGAGTGAAACCGTGCTGAGCTGTATGTGTACTGAAGTACTGATGCTTTGAGCAAAAATTCAGCCAGTATTAACAAGGATTCCTGAAACATTAGCTCCTTGAGAAAAGGCTTAGAGTCTGTGACTCAGTAATATCTACAGCAGTCTGGACTCTGTGAAGACCCTGTTCATGCCTTTTACCAGAAGAAAAGCAAAGCAAGTGAAGGCAACTGTGCTGTAACTGTCAGAAGCAGTGCATGATGGGATAGAAGCAAATAGATCTCAGCAAGAATGATTGAGGTTAATCCCGTCTGTCGCGTGTGTGCGCATCTCTGGCTGTGTCTGCCTGATGGTGTGCTTCGTCTCTTCGTGGGACAGAAATTGAAACTATGGGCTGATTCTCTCGTAACACTTGAGAAATTTTACACACTCGTTTTTGGTGAAGCCGTAAACGAACATGTTCGGTCTGGAACGCCCCCTCGAGTAGTTAATGACAAACGGGTCGGGACATAGGAGTCCCCAGTAGCGGTGTTGGCAGTGAGTTACGAGGCTGAGGCTGTTCTGTGGTGATGATGATGATAACGTTGTTGCTTGTAGAGGTCTTTATTTTATTTCCTCTGATGAGGATAATTTGTTTGCAGTGAGATTAGGAGCCCGTGCAGCGGGAAGCTAAGATGAGATGGCAAGATTTAGCGGATTTGGCCGAGCAGAAGATACTAAGGACATTCCGGATTATTCTACTGATTAGACAGGAAGCTTTTCGCCCGCAAACTTTGACGAATTGGGTTATTTAAGGCAAGTTGCCATCCCACCTTGGGGGTTGGGGGAGGTGCATGGTGTGATGACAGCTTTTCTCTGATGGAGCTGGAGTTCTTTGGTTGAAGGCGAGCACAAAGCAATGAGCTCTGTCACTTGATAGGGTGGGAGAGTGGTTTAGTGATTGGTTGGTGTGAGATATGATGCAAAGGGGGGCTCATTTGTATACAATTGTGATTAAAATAATACAATTTTGCAGCTTATACCGCGTGTCCAAAGGTTTGTGGACACCCTCTCATTTAGTTCCTCTGAAATGAAGGTTATTAAAAGGGAGTTTGCCCCCTCCACCCCCTTTTACTGCCCCAACAGACACTTCTTCTCTGAGAAAGCTCTACAGCAGGTGTTACAGCAATGGTATAAGCATTAAGTAGCATTTGATTGCATTCAGCTACAAAAGCTTTAGGAATTCCAGACACTGACGTTGGTTGATTAGTTCACACAAGCACCACCACTCCAACTCCACTTCCACTGCTTCAGGACCCAGTGCTGGGGTCTCTTGGCAATATACATGGTAATGTTAGGCTTGTGTGTGTGTGTGTGTGTGTGTGTGTGTGTGTGTGTGTGTGTGTGTGTGTGTGTGTGTGTGTGTGTGTGTTTTGCAATATTATGTTATGATACCATATTGATTCTAGATGGATAGTTTACATTAGGGCTGCAGCTGCCGATTGTTTTAGTAATCGAGTATTATATCGATTAATTCCATCAATTATTTGAGTAATCTGATAAAATATTTATTTCTTTAAATTAAAAAGAAATAGTAAATATAGAAGATAAAATAAGACCAGTTTAACATTGTATTGCTTAAAGTGCATATAGTTATTTTTTACAGAAAGCATTTTAATAATTACTATTATTGAAATGTATTACTAGATCTATGTATCACACTAAGTTCACAAGACTGCCTACTGTTCACTCAGTTACTTTACTGAAGCTTGTCCTACACTTGCTGACCCACTTAGTGCAAACAAACTAAACAGAATTTTCTCGCTGTGTTAGATTTGTTGCATTTTAGGATCCTCATTGCTACAAACACCACCTGATATTTAGTTTACTGTGTGTTTTCTGCATCACTGTGAGAAAAGAGTGTGTGAGGGGTCTTATGTTCTTGTGAGTGTTTTGTTTGTAACTATGAACAAAACGATAATGTGAATGTAGCTCAGACTTTTGTTTTGTGGTTCTTAAGCACAGCTTGATCATTGACGGACATTTTTTGTAATCGAGTTACTCGAGCTCCTCGAGGAATCGTTTCAGCCCTAGTTTACATGCAGAAATTGATGGTAGGAGAGTAGGTCATTTTGGGTTTTATTGTAATCCATCTTCAGGCATTAAAACACTTCCACACCAATGTAAACAAGGAGCTTGGGTTTGATTCCTAGGCCTGGCGACCTAACTTAATGGGTTAATCCCAGAGGGAAATTCAAGATCTCCACATTTAACCCATCCATACAGTGAAACACTCACATATATACACACACCAGTGAACAGACACACCTGCGGGCAGTAAGCACACTTGCCCGGAGGACACTTAAGTCGTACTGTTGGTTCATGGGATCGAACCGACGAGCTTCCAGCCTGCGACTGTTCTCCCAGTGTGGGTTTCCTTTAGGTGCTCTGGTTTCTTCCCACAATCCAAGGAAATGCAGTCAGGCTAGTTGGAGATAGAAATCTGGTTGACAGGACTTTTTGTGCTCTCTATATAATCAACTAGTTGGCAAGTGTCCATCACATGTTCAGTAAATCTCATTTATCACGAAAATGCTACGTATTGTCTATAGGGCTGGTAGTTTCACTGCCTTATTCTAACTTTTCTTTTAGGTATTGGAAAGATGGAAAACTTATTGTAAACCAGCCATTTGGACACATTCTAACACTAAGCTTTGTTCTTCCTTAATACAACGAGCTAAATTTCTGTACAGAATGATTTGATGAACCTTATTTGGGGCAGCGCTGTATTGACCAGCTGGAGGCTTTGAGGGCTGGTTGAGTGCAGACGTCCTCACAGCAGGATATGTTTGTTTTATTTCTTTATTTCCCACAACTTTTGTCAGTTGGTCTTTTATAAAGAACAGCTTAAGTTAGTGTTCCCAAACTTTTGCCACACAACGTGGGAGCAGACATTGTTGGTTCTTATCCTCTCCGGCTGCTCTGACTACGATATGGCTCCATGTCAAAACTGAGGCTTCTCTTCCCTAAAGCTCCTCCGCCCTCACGTTACTAAGCAACACAGAAGCAAAACTCGGTGACAGCGATTTTAGAGGGCCGTCTTAAAAGAGAAAAGAAAAAGTGGCACACAACACGCACACGAAAGCCCGCGGGCTAGCAGACAACAGACTGTAGCGGTGTTTCTCAGAGCTGTACGTGGACTGCACTCTTGCTCTGCAGTTTGAGAGTCTTTTATTTTGGATCATGTCAGACCACTGGCTCTTAGAACCTTCTTGTGGTGCTCTGTACTTCATAGCTTGGGAGTAGAACTCCAGTCCTCTGGGGTTCAGTTTGGTGCACAGTTCTGTGATTTACCTGCTCGAGCACACCAGATTACACTCATCTAGGTTCCAGGTTTAGAGGAGAGTGTGTTTGAGCGGGGGGGGGGTCAGACTGTGCTGTCTAATGCATTCTAATCTTCCACCGATCAGCCATAACATTAAAACCAGCTCCAGGTATGTACACGCATCCACTTTATCAGCTTCATTTACAATACAGGTGCACTTTGTAGTTCTAAACTACTGTAAAAGCCCACTTTCACCCTGTTCTTTAATGATCAGGACCCCCAAAGGATCACCACAGAGCAGTTATTATTTGGGTGCTGGGTCATTGTCAGCACTGCCGTGACATTAAAGTGTTAGTGTGTGTTGTGCTGGCAAGAGTGGATCAGACACAGCAGTGCTGCTGGAGTGTTTTAAACACTGTGTCCACTCACTGTCCACTCTGTTAGATGCTCCTACCCTGAGGGTCCACCTTGTAGATGTAGAGTCAGAGACAGTAGCTCATCTGTTGCTGCCCAGTTTGTGTTCCTCTAGTTCTTCATTAGTGGTCTCACGGGTGTTGCCCGCATGGCTGGATATATTTGGTTGGTGGACTATTCTCAGTCCAGCAGTGACCACTGCAGTGTTTAAACACTCTAGCAGCACTGCTGTGTCTGATCCACTCACACCAGCACCACCATGTCAGTGTCACTGCAGTGCTGAGACTGATCCACCTCCCTAATAAGTACCTGCTTTGTGGTGGTCTGGTGAGGGTCCTGACCGTTAAAGAACAGGGTGAAAGGGGATAAACAGTGTATGCCATGATTTAGTTGGACTACAGTCTGTGAGTGTAGAACTGTATGGGTTTCCTATACGGTAAGTAGAGCTGGTGAAATGGATTGTGTGTGTGTGTGTGTGTGTGTGTGTGTGTGTGTGTGTGTGTGTGTGTGTGTGTGTGTGTGTGTGTGGATATCTGGAGGTGGTTTAATAGTATGGTTGAGTGGTGTGTATATGTACTGCATTCAAAAGTTTGTAAATGCTGTTTACAAATAATAATAATAAAAGAAATTTGTAGACGTTTCCTGACGTATCCATCATTATGAGCAGAGATGGACGATGACGGCGCTGCTCATGTTTCTGCTGTAACACTTAAATGAATGGAGACTTGAAAATGTTAGATTTGTATTTCCTTCGTTCTCTGGTTAGCCAGTTTCTCATGTTTCTCATGTCTCTGAATTTGTGTTTCTTTGAGGTGTTTCAGTATCGAACAGCCTGCCGTGTTGAGAACTCTGCAGAACATGCAGCGTTCACTTCCTGAACCCTCACGGCGCGATACGGGGAGCTGGCGCTTCTGTGCTCTATTTAGCACCGATAAAACGATTAATTAGCTCATGTTCCGGATGAACAGACACGCTTCTGGCTGTGTACAGAGTTTATTTATTTATTTATTTATTTATTAAATCATTTTTCTCTTTACGTAGATGATGTTCGACACATTCGATGGCAAAGGTTTTCTTGTGTGTGCCAAATCAGAGATTTCAGCTGGTGAGATTCCAAACTCTCAGATCTGAGCCACAGCTCAGCCACAGCTCAGCTACAGAGCTTGTTAGTTTTTGTTTGTTTATTTATTTTTTTACAGGCGTTTCATAATGTTGTAGTTTGATTCCAACTCCAAATGGAGTCAATCTGCTATCTTAATAGGTTTGTTTGTTTGTTTCCTTTCTTCTTCTCTAAGCTGGATGAAGACTACACTAGTTGTATATAACATTAAATGTTTATCTGAGTGGGGGTTTGTGGAAGTATGGGTGTAAGGTTACGGTTAAGTTGGATTGAGCTGTAAATAGCTAAACTATCAAAATATCATGTGATTTTTCACTAATGTTAGTGATCATGCTAACTGCTGCCAGCGTCCGTCGTAGTAGTGCACACTAGGGGTGTAAGAAAATATCAAATATCGGGATATTTTGTTTGGTGATACTGTATCGATTCTCAAAAACACAGTATCGATACACAGATTCCTGGCGGACACTGAATCATTGTGTGTTGTGTTTAATCCTCTGACCACTAGATTGTTGTAATCAATTTTTAGCTCCACTCCAACATTAACACGCAGCACAAGGGCGCAACGCTATTGTAAACATTGACAAACCTGTTCATATAGTGGTGTGTTTTAATAGTAGGATTTTAAAAATCTCAATATATCACTTTACTTGCAGTATCACAGTATATCACGATATATTGAATCAGGACCGCTGTATCACGATACGGATCGTATCGTCGGGTTCTTGCCAATACACAGCCCTAGTGCACACTACACACTCTGATGAGCCTAAAGTTTCTATGAAGCTTCTTTTAGAATTTTCTCCTCCGCCCTTTGTAACAGTTTTGCACTCTGGTTCAGTGAAGAGGCCGGAGTAGAGCTACTGCTACCATCTAGTTATCATTTCTAACAACCTACTGATTTAGACCACCAGTCTTATACAGTCCATGACCTGTCTGGGACTTCCAGAAACTTTAAAGTGAGTTTGTTCCCTAATAGATTCGGTCCCATTTCCTTAAAAAGTCAAACATGATTGGCTGATTCCTGTCACTTATTTATGCTCCAGCCTGGACTCTTCTTTTCAGCTCAGTAGAACCTTTAAAAAACATAACGCTTTAGTTTTCCTCCTGAATGTAACAGTGAAAGTTCTGTTTAAACAGGTCTGGATTTTTTTTTTTTTTTTTTAGGTTCTTTTGTCATTTCTGCTTAATGAGGGGTCTCGTTCCTCCTCACACCACCAGGTTGTCCATGATGGAAGTAGCTTTTAACTGATTCCAGATCTAAAAATAGTCTAAGAACTCAGATGGCAGAATGCCTTGGCTGTTAACAGTTTTGGGGAAATGTTTCTTTAACCTTGTTTCTGACGTTCTGTCTCTTGGGCAGGTTCTTGGCCGAGTTCCACGAAGACTTCTTTCCCGAGTCTGCGTACGTGTCGGCCACCGAAGCCCATTACTCCATGAAGCAGCCGCGGCCAGTCTGCTGAGAGACCACTCCTCCGTCTCGCGTCTTCAGTGTGTTGTCTGCACTGCTACTGACTGCTGAACGCTCTGTCATTCTACTTTTGACTTTTCAAAGCTTCTCAAGCCGCCTGGAGTCTAACCAACTCGCGTCACCCACTTTTTCCCAGTTGGCAGGACGACCGCATCCTTTTTTCTTTTCTTTTTTTTTTCCCCCTTTTTTCTTTTTTGCTTGAAGCTTTTGGACATTGTGGCTTAAGACTGGACGTCCTTTTTCTTCTTTTCCAGCCTGCTTTTGAGGCCAGAAGGAGGCCGCTGTCTTTTCAGCTACTTCACTTTGTCTCTGAATGCTCAGCAGTTGTACTTTGTGCCCAGCACTGTAGCGTTCTTGCTTCTGGCTCCTTCCACTCTCTTCGCTTAGGCAAGCGACAAAAGCATCAGGAAAGACTTTATTCGCAGGTCCTTATGTGCGAACTAAAGAGATCTTGTTACCATTTGTTGTTCTTTCTGCTTATTCCTTATTTTTTGCTTATTTTTTGCCTGCATTGTTAATTGTTGTCCATTAAGGCAATAGTTAATTTGTTTGACACCCTCTGTGCCATAGCTGTCACGTTTTGAAGGAATGTGATGTTGTTGTTTTTTGTTTATAATTAAAAGTGAATCTCAGATTTTTTTTTTCTCAAACTTTGAGCATAAATAAATTGCTGAGATGTAAACAAAGTCATTCAGAGTGATTTGATGGTGAAATGGTGCATTGTACTGAATACTAGTGACCTGAATTTCTTTTCAGTGGTGGTGGTGATGGGAACCAGGGGTCCCCAGTATAGCCAGTTTATTTACTAGGCAATGAAGCTACTCATTGACTTTTTATATGTTAATGGTTGTAAAATAGTGATAATGTTGAATTGTTTTTACTTAAACTCTACATGTACCTGCATGAATAGTTTAATCAAATTTAATCTTAAACGTCGTCTCAAAGCTAAACTAAAGCTATATATAAGATTCTCCGGTGGCTCTAAGGTTTTCAGATATCTGGTTTCGTTCAGTGGCATTGTTAACATAGCGTTTCACACTAAACCGCTCTTAATGACTTTGTTGCGTCTCGATGCAGAAATTTGAAAGATTCTGTTTTGGTAAATTTCCTTTAACCATAGTACAAGCACTGGTGTAGGAGCAGGCCCTCCGTCCTTGTTATTTATTAGAATCTCATATTTGGTCCTCGTTCATGCTCTAAAGTATGCAGAATGCCTTCCAGTGTATCATAATGCATTAGTAAGTCGGTAATGTGACATGATTAAAGATTGGCCTGCATCATTTTGACCCAAATCATTTCTTTTTGTTGGAATACGTGACTGCCTTCACCAAAAAACTCCCAAACTGCCTCCGTTCACACTACTGGTTAACAAACCAAGCATCCTGCGGCCCGCCTCTGAAGCCCTTAGCGATATTAATCAAGGCTCTCTGAATAAAATTATCGAGCTAGGAGTCTCCTGGAAGGTTTTTCACAAAGCAGAACTTCTCAGTTTACTCTAATAGGAATGCCCTTCCACTCCTTTTCAGTTGGACAGACTTGACTTTAGGCTTAAGGTTTCTGGGTAAGCTCGGAAATCCTGGGTTGTGAGAGACCCTCCTGGTCTGTGATCATAAACCAGTCCTGTAGGGGGTATGCCTGTGAGGCCACAGTTGGTGGGTGTCATTAAATGGCAGCGTTAGTGTGAATTTGTGATGGACAGTGAAACATAAGAGCGTCTATAGCTGGAAAGAGCAGTTCTGGATGGATTCGGCAGAAATTTGGACCAATGTATTTGGAAACTGCTTAAAGGTTAAGAAAGAAGAAACTTATCACTGCAATCCACAGTAACATCATCACTACTGCATATGAACATGTCTCTCCAAGTCTGGCCATACAAGTACAGTGGGCTGTCAAACTGTCTCAGTCTCTATCTGCAGCTATCCAAGGTTTCAGTGGGGGCTGGTTATTGTCGGACTCGCTTGCATGAACAAATATAGAAACGTTACTGAGTGGTGGTGTTCGCTGTGAACAAAGTAGGCCTGGCTAGCTTACAGTTCTCCAAATAAAAGTTGTAATATCTTTTGGCAACCCGTCCACGTATAACCAGAATTTGTATCAGCCTCCTCGTTACTTTAATATCACCAACAAATCCTGCTTTGAATTTTGACCAAGAGTTTTGTAGGCCTTCAAGCTTTGTGTAATATATTTCCCAAGCATCAAAATCAGCTACAAATAAAACCTAATTTCTGCCCACGTGTTGCTGTCCATGTACTGCTGGTGTTTTGTATGGCCTGCTGTCGAGTCCAACGGACTTTAATCAGATCAGTTGCTTGCTTTGTTGTTTCCCTGTTTCTCCTAATGAGCTCATTCATGTTGCACAACGTTTTGCCACTCTGTCCGACTGAGGGGGCAAATTCTGCAAAGGAAGTGATGTCAGTGCAAACCCCATTCTTTTTAATAGACCCCAGGTAAACATCTCTCTTGCCCCTTATTTGGTAATTACGTCTCGGAAGGTTAAACATGTCAGGAAAACAAGTGCTGCTTTGTGGGTCTAGATTTTCCCTGATTTGTAGAGTTGGGTGCAAATGTCTGTGGACCCTTCGTTGAATGACGTGTTTTGTTGTAGGGCCTCTACAGAGAACACACTTCTGCATATTTTAAACACATCAACAAAACATGTCATTTGGCTTTTGGTGCCCAAACAGCTTATGACTGTACATATCCGGTTTCTCTCAATACTCATTTCTTCCTGGTGTGTAACCGTCCTGAATAAACATACACTGTTTTACATTTTACAGGATTAACAGCCGGCAAGCACGACTTTTTCTTTAATTTCTTTAAAAGTTATTTAATGTTGACATTGAGTGAAGAGATGAAGTGTAGATCCTCTAACATTCTTAAATTTTACTTTGCAGTGGCATCGGCCCGACTTAATCTTTTGATTCAGCAGTGGGTCTCAAAAGTTGTAGATGGGTTTCTTTATAAAACACAAAAGTTGCACACTTGCTTATTGGAAAGCATGATTTACACATTTAATGTGGAGGTAATGAGGTAAATGTTGTGATGGTTGGCTGTGAATTTGTGATTGCCAGTTTTTTGGGGGACTATATATTGCTTATGTTCTACACTCACAGAGAACCATGTTAGGAACCTCCTCTACACTCATTGTCCACTTACCATATAGAAGCACTTTGTAGTTCCATGGATTGTAGTCCATCTGTTTCTTCAATTGTTGGGACCTGTGTGCAAAATACCCTGTGGGATTCGAGGGATCCAATCTTGGCTGGCTGCTAAAATTCTTGCCATTATGATGCTGATGCTTCAACAGTAGTAAAATGTTTGGTCAGCAGGTCACATCAGATTCAGAACTTGGCAGGATAAAGCCAGAAAATAAAGAAACATCATTTGGCCACTGAGATGGGCTTTGAAATTCTTTACAGACTGGCCAAAACAAAACAACATTCATCTTAATCTAACAGATACTGATGAAGTGGAGCTGAACCTGATATATGTATTTATCCTACTTCGGTTATTACAATTATACAAGCACATATTTTAATGTTCAGGGCTTCTTGGTTTTATCTGTGTTCCTTGATTTGTGTACTGCATGTATTAAAGCAATAGAACACTTACAGTAATGTGTTATCATGGATAGCTCATGTTCAGCACATGCCTGATTTTTTAACACACAACTGGAACTAAGATTGCTTAGTTTTCCACAGAATGACTTTCAGCTGCAGCCTCTCGTGCAGTATGACCTGCAGTAAAGGTATCAGGTCATGGTTATGGCCTGGTGATTGTGTTGGGTTATTGTAAGGCAGGAAAAATTGCCATGTCATGATTCTCCAGAACTAGATAAAGAACTCTACATTGCTTTTCTCTAAATGATACACCTTCCTGGGGCATCACAGCGTTCTGCTTGTGTAAGCCTTTCCCGTTTTGGTACACACCAGATGCTAAATGCGTGAGGTTCGCAGATGGAGCTGGACGTAATGTTACTGAGGGGGTACTTGAGCATTTAAGCACTACAGATGTTCAGTTGAAACTCTTATTACACCCTAATGCAGTGTTTCAGAGTTCTGCACACTTTGATTTGATTGAAGAGGTGTAGGAGCCATAAGAACACTCTTAAAAATAAAGGTTCCCGAATGGCTCCTGGCTTGATCCTAGGAATCAAGCTTTAATTGCTATAGAACATTTAAATAATGCGAAGGTTCTTTGTTTTTTGTTTTTTTTTTGATCCATTGAAATGTTCTTTTGGGCAGTGTTTCTTAAAACAGTCCTCAGGGACGCCAAGATGGTCATAAGAATAGAGCAACAATGCAGACCATCTGAGGGTCCCACTGCTTTAAAGAACCAACAAAGGTTCTTCTTAAGAACTATAGGTATATCCTCTTTATTCCATGCACTACACACACAGTAGTTAGTCAGAAGTCATCCCCCATACAGTGGCCACAAATAAACACACTGTTTAAAAAAAACACCCCAGTTTGGTCCGTAAATGTAAAAACACAAAAAATCACAGTGATAATAATTTCTGTTGCTATGCTACTTATATTATTATGTTAGTGTTGAAGGAACGGCCATTTATATTATGAATTTTTAGATGTTCAAGATTTAAAACAAACATTTCACTTCCATAATGTGGCTTCAGTGTAGAATTAGACTCCAGAAACAAAGCGTGTTAATTCTCAGAAGAGGAACCACTGAGTGGCAAGGAAAGCTGAGCCGGTCACTAACACTTACGTACTTCCACTACAGGGTAGGTACATTATCTAACCCCAGAGCTCAACACAGCACAACACAAATAACATGCTATGTTAAGCTGCACGTGCTGCCTCAGCTCCTCTAACAGCATGTCCAGGAGGTGCACCAGCATGAACGCCTCCTGAGCCACATTCTTAGATACTGTATATATATTTCTGCTAAAACATTGCACTTAACTCTGCCATCAGCTCACGCCCGTCTGGAGGAAGCTGCCTGGTCCACCATGCTGCCAGGCCTAAGTGTTGTTGGGCATCTGTGGTCAATTCGGGGTAGGACAGTTCCTCTCCAGACCCCTCGCTTCTGACATGACTGTGGCGTTTTTATTGAATGCAACAGTGGCTCCGCCTCACAGCCCTACTGGGCAGCTAGGAAAGCAGGGCAAGTCACCAACAGCCATCTACTTCCTCTATATGGTGGGCACACCAACCCAACTATTTAACTTCAGAGCCCAACACAGCAAAACACAGGTAACATGCTGAACTAAGAACAACACAGCTTATTTGTAATAGAAGTTCCTCTTTTACTGCAGCCGGTAAAGGCTTCCACTCATACTTGCTGTTCCACTTGATGTATCTAGGACTTCCAGAAGGTCTAGCATGATTTTTTTATCATTTTGCTGTTATCAGTTGTGAGCTGAGGGTTAGAGATCCAGTCTGGTGTCTGTAAGTTTGCCAGTTCAATCCCCTGGACCAACAGGACACGACTGAAGTGCCCTTGAGCAAGGCACCTGACCCCCAACTGCTCCCTGGGCACTGTGGATAGGGCTGCCACACACTGCTCCAGGCAAATGTGTGTGTTTACTAGTGTGTGTGTGTGTGTTGTTGTTTTATTGCACAGATGGGTTAAAAGCAGAGGTCAGACTCTGCTGTGTGCAAATATTTCTAAATTCTATTTAAATTCTATTACATGTCTGTATTTGTTTCTCAGAAATCTAAAGGTTCCCCTCCCCTCTGCTGTTTTACTGTACAATGCTGCTTTAAACCTGCACCACATAAACCTCCTGCAATCTACTGAATGTAAAATAAATGATTGGAAGAAATAAATAAAACAATAATGGGGTTTAATAATTTCACTGTATATGATTGACACAAGTTCAACATTTGCAGACAGGTTTAATCTTATGTGCAGAGAGCTAGATGAGGAAAATCATCTTACAGGAGAAATATTAGTCTGAATGCAATGTTTTCACTTTGCTGTCATTTCTCTCAATGCCCTTCTGGGTGGAAGTTGTCACAACAGGGGAATACTAGCTCTATGAGGAACACTATGAAGCTGTAAGTAAGTATGCTGGTTGGATAGGATGTTATGATGTGGACCAATCAGGTCTTATTTGCAGCCTGTTGATTCTAACTGGATAAATCACTGTGTTGTACTTCCTGTTTGATTTCTCTCTGTAGAGCAGTGGACTCCTCTCCTTGCAGGTGTGTAAAATCTGTAAATCAGACATCTTAGAATGGCAGCATCTGCTGGAGGACTCTACTACTGTTGGTTTTATTGTTATAAATGTGGATGTGGATCACCTTGAATGTGGTTGAATGCTTTGATTTGATTGAAGAGGTGTAGGGGCCGTATGAACACTCTTAAAAACAAAGGTTCCTGATTGGCTCCTGGCTTGGATGTATCACTCTGCTTTAATTGCTATAGAACATTTACGTAACGTGGAGGTTCTTTGAACTTTTTCTTTGAAGTTTTTTTATCCATTGAAAGGTTCTTTAGGGCAGTGGTTCTTAAAACAGTCTCTGTGAAGCTTATGTGGCTAACAAGCAAAGGAAACTTATGACTATTAATTAGCACCATGCTAACAGTGTGTCCAGATTCTTGAAACTGAATCAAGCCTCAATCTCTTGTAGACTTTGTCTTCTGTCATTTATGTAAAAAAGAGATAAAAGTGTGGTAACATGTATTAGCCTACAGCAGCCTAGCAGTTCCAGTGGAAAAGTAAAGAAGCAAACGTCTAAAACTAAACACTATGACTGAAGAACTACGTCTGAAGAACATTTGAAGTAAATTTGTGCAAAGCAGTTTTGTTTCTCCATGAAAAATGTATGCAGTAAAACTATAATCAGCTATAATCAGTTATGGGTTATGCAAACAGAATATCAACTAAATAACTGTACACTTTAAATACTACCTATTATCACATTATTACATCATTACATTGCTACATTGAACTAATAATGACCCTCCTGCTAGTACCAGAGACCACTAGTTTCTTGTAAAACAGCTTTATATCCTACTAGTAAACCATCAAGTGAATCAAAAGTTGCAGGCCACACCTTAAACCATTAGGATCTTTACATCATGGTATCAACCCAACAAATGAGTCAAACCCACCAAGATCCACAAAGATCCAGCAGAAACTTATAATACTTTTTTAATTATTTTCTTCAGTTACTTTGACTGCATATAAATGAAACATGCAAAAGTTGTATTCTCAGAGAAAAATCTTAAGATCACAAGACAACTGAGCTGCGATCTTGAGAAAACAGCTTCTGTCTAGAAAATGGACTACTTCATAGCTGCCCCACAGACTCTGTGGACGTCTGTACTCTGGTAGATAGTAACATTGATAAGCTTGTTCTGAAGAAATATGCTAGCATGCCAATTTGACAATGTTTGATTTTTCAACCAAACCAATATGGGTAAATACTGTATGTTCATAATGTAATGTGTCGTCTGTGTACAGTTATCAGGCTCAGCATAATAATGTGTATCAGGATATCTTAATACATCTTAATACATAGTACATAATAATCATTCATAATAATAATCATCATTTGACTGTCCGAGAAGAATCCATTACTTTATTTTGTCGATTAACATAACTTTGGTAGTATTTTACACATAACAGTTACAGCCCTGTTTCCAAAAGAGCTGGGTTGTTGTGTAAAATGCAAATAAAAACAGAATGCAATGATGTACAAATCATTCAAAGACTGTATGAAAATAGTATGTTTCTAAAAAGTTGGGAGAGGTTCAGCTGCCCCTTTGACATATTTTTGCTATTGCAATGCACAAAATGTTTGAATGGTTGACCAGTCTGGACTTCAGGCAGGCCAGTTTAGCGCAGAGCCTGCTGTTGTAATACATTTAGAAGATGCTTTGTCTTGGTGAAGTAAACAAGACAAAAGAAAAAGAGATCATCTGGATGGCAACATATGCTTCTCCACAACCCGTATGCATCATATAAACAATAATGGGTATTTCACAGACATACGCTCAGTCCCAGAGAACATGGCAGTGTTTCTGGATCTGGATTCATGCAATGATTTCTGGCTTTAGAATCATGTCTGTGTTTAATGCAGTGCTGCCTTAAGATATTTTTACACGCAGTCATATTACTGACTTGTTGCCAGTGGACCTATTTAGATGTGAGATGTTCTGAAGACGGTTCAGTGTTTTTTTAGCATCAAATTTAAAATAAGCATAGATTTTTTGAGTTGAGTGTTAACATTTTAATGTGATGTCTTTATACTATTTCAGTGAACTATAGGGTTTGCAGATGATTACATTCTGGTTTTATTTACATTTTGCACAGCATCCCAACTTTGTTGGGAACAGGGTTGTAGAAATGGACACCATGAACACTGCTGACCCGGGGAGCCACTGGCCAAGTCGTAACAGAAGTCGCAAGCAGTGTTCTTGGCAATTAATAGACATGTTGTAAGCTAGTGTCTAGCTTTCCATGTCCCTCACCGCCAGTGTCTGCTTAATTATGAGCAAAGTTACTATTTCCCATCAGTCTGCACCTGGACGGTCCCATCAACAGCCATCCTGTCTTCCTTTCCAAACAAGCTCTCAGCCCATTCTGCGGCAGTGAGGCTCTCTCAGTCCTAATGAGCAAATTGGACAGAGTGCTAGGTGCTAATTCAATCGGAATGCTATAGCGGAGCATAACAAGGCACTTACAGAAGAAACAGGAGCTGGGCAGTTCGGCCCTGCGGTATCGGATAGCGGAGAAATTTCAGACCAGCAACGCGTCTGGGGCTCCGATAAACCGATTTGTCCCGCCCACCTTCTTCATATCTGTTTCGCTTGATTGGATTTAAAATTTGCAGGTACCATCATCTGGAAATGCATCTGGAACTCATTTCTCGGTCATCCACTGTCTTTCTCGCCTTCCTTTTTCATTGCGTCCTCCTCTACACCTAAGCCTTGGATTTCTGTGCAACAACCATGGACTCGAGGGCCATTGCTGAGACATCCCTAACTGCAGCAGATGTGGGATGGCAAGAGGAACCTGTAGAGATGCAAAAGTGAGTGTTTACCAGTTGCCTTGCTTTTTTTTAAATCAAAATCAGCCTTTCCCAACTCCACCAACCACCAAACATAAGAATGTGGAGTTCGGGTGAACTGCAGGATTGGAGCTGGGAAATGTTGAGCTTAAAGAAAAATATGATATTATCACACCTTAGTCACTGAGTGAGCTTTGGTCAAACACGATGAAATTGAAGCTACATAAACAACTGATGTTCTGTCAGCAACATTGCTGTGATTGAATTGTTTAATTGGCGACTTTATGGATGGATCCTCCAACCAAAACACTAGCAGCTACATTCTGGGCTTCATTATTCTAATTATTAAAGATTTGATTATTTATTATACCCTCCAAAAACTTTGGTGGGAACATTTTAATATGACCTGCAAGACGGTTGGTGCAGTACAGAAAGACAACAGAAGCCACCATATATATATATATATATAACGGCATAGGAAGTGTAAAGATGTTCAGTTTTCAACATCCTTATAACAATTATCAACAACATTTTTCTTAACGCCTAAAAAAAAATAAGCTTTCAAATTCAAGTCTTGCAAATTATAGAACACAATTTTTAGTATAAAGTCTAATATAATTTATAAAATAAAATAAAAATAAAATATATATTTTTTGCAAATATTCGCATCATGCTTTAATATTATGTGAATAATAGTTATTATCATATATATGTACTCAGACCAACATTGGCAAAGATATCTATATATGCATTTGTACAGTGCACGTCTCTTTAGCTCCTTTCTATGGCTTTTTATTATTCATATTATCTATTACTGATTACTGATTGTACTGATTATATTTTATTAATATTTTTCCAGTATTTAAATACTTGATAACAGTCTATGTGTGTCTGGTCTGTTTAGTATGTTACATGTCCTGTATGTGCACAGCTAAAGAGACATGCACATATCTGTACAATTGCATATATAGATATCTTTGCCAATGCTGGTCTGAGTACATATATATGATAATAACTATTATTCACATAATATTACGGCATGATGCGAATATTTGCAAAAAAAAAAGATTTTATTTTTATTTGATACATTTTATTGGACTTTATAATTGTGCTCTATAATGTGCAAGATTTGAATTTAAAAGCTTGTTTTTCTTAAGAGGCGTTAAGAAAAATGTTGTTGATGATTGTTATAAGGATGTTGAAAACTGAGCAACACATTTCTAGTAGTTTTGTTTCTTAAGAAATATTTGGTGAAATGTAGACTGAACACAGATTTGTGAGCATTTAATACTACCCAAAAATGTAAAACAATAAAAAGGGTGCAGAAGTTTTTCATGTTTGCTTTGGTGTATTCCACATGCTCTGATGCTCTGATCTTGGTATGTCTTGTATGTTTTGACCCACAACACTAGGTACTGTGACAGGAAAACTTGCGACGGAACTTAGAACCACAATAAACAATGCACGCTAGACCACCTGTACATGAAAAAATGATTTCTCCGATCTGTGTTGCTGTATTTGTGAGATCTGTGCATCACAAAAACTATGAATGAAACAGAAACCTCTGAGTCTGTGTTATATAACATGTTTTAGATTATTGTTATTGATTTTATGTAGAGAGCGTATCTCATGCTCTAATAAAGAATTTTTTCTGCCAATATTTTCCACTGCTACATGTCCAGATTATACTTATACTTATATTCATATTATTAGTATTATGCATTCTTTTGTACTGTTATTTTTATCAGACCGACTGCTGCTCCTACAATTTCACTTTATTTCTGCTCTCTAGACTGAGCGCTGTTGTCACTGTGGCACCAAGTAATCTTTTTAATGATTGTTTCGTTTTAACTTCCTCACACCTCCTTTAGTGCAATGATACTAATACTAATACTAATAATACTTTATTTATTTATTTTATTCTGTTTAGCGCATATCTTTTCTTGAGCAGTATATATAGTACTGTGATACTGCAATTTCCTTCGGGATCAATAAAGTGTTATCTTAGATACATTAACTTAAAGCATGTAGAAATAACCTAAATCATCTTATAATATTGTTACCACTGTATCAGGATGAGAAATACTGGATCTATCAATTAGATTTAAGATGATTTCTTAAACCATGTCTGAACATTAAAGTTTTGTAAATGGAAGACACCATTAGTTTAAGCCTCGGCTTTCAGAATGGAGGACCTCAGAGAACACACCTGTCCTTCAGTGCCTGTTGGGGACTTTTCCTGGCTTTCTCTCGAGAGTCCTCGTTGGGTGGTTGTGCAAGTGAGGTACTTAATGCTTACACAGCTTTGTAGTCCTAATCCTAGCTTTGTACAGTGCTTTCCAAAGGATTCTGCTTCACAGCAGGACCGCCCGACACTGCCGTCAGACGATCTGTACACCTTCATTTTGTTGGAGTAGTTGTTAAAGTGTCTTTACCTCACTTACCTCAACAGTACTTTATTGGAGTGGTGTCCAAAACCAGTGCTGGAGGTCAAACCAGTGGTTCTGGAGAACTAGATATCAGTGTTTTCCCTGCTGTTAACTATAGTGAACAGAAAACACTGAATGACAATTTACTGAATAGTAATAGTAAGTCACTTAATACTACTTAAAACTACAGTAACTTCAGTAACAAAGTACTTGTGTATTGTTAATTTCTGCTTCTGGAAGCTATGCTAAAGAGCATGAAGTGTTAGAACTGGTGTAAATATGTACACCAAAATATAACTGATGATGCGTAAAATAAAGAAGAAATGACCGTGAACGTGTACAAACTACAACAGAATGCAAAATAAAAGCACTTCATTAGTGCTCTGCTGACTTCTGAATCCTGCTGAATACTGACCTGATGGCACCTGACAGGTTTCTCATAGCCTGTTTGCTACTTGTGTTACTTTAAAAACTCCATATTTTCTAGCATTCTCTTGCCATAGAGATCTGACTATCCCTGATTGGCTGCCTTATTTATAAAGCACTGAGAACTGAAACAGTCCTTATAACTTCAGTATGTATGGGCAGAGCTAAACTGCTGTTGGCTAGTTATACAGATATTAGTAAATGTGTTTGTATGAAAGGACAATAATTCCAAATCAAGCTGAGTTTTCAGCTTAGTTTATATATATATATATATATATATATATATATATATATATATATATATATATATATATATATATATATATATATATATATATATATATACATATATATATATATATATATATGGACTGTGGAGTATTTACATAATGTTTACATCCATTACATGCTAATTATACTTTTGTTATTTGTTTTGAGGTTGAGTTTGGTTCAGTCTAAATTCAAGTTTTGGTTCCAACACCTTACCCAGTGAAACCAGCTGATTACTAAAGCCTTCCTGAGCTGTAGTGGGAGCAGTTAAAGCAGGAGAACACTGTGCAGAGCAGAAGTTGGAAGCCAACCTAGCAGGCATTCTTGACAATTTACTAAATAGTCTGAGTTAGATCAGGTTCAGGCCCCTTTTGCCTTGATGACTGACTGGCATGTAGGTATGAATGTAGAATGTACTGGTTCAGTGGTTCTCAGTCCTGGTCCTGGCACACCACTCCTCTGCATGTTGGTGTTTTTATTGATCAAAATCTTCAGATTCAGGTAATAAACAAACATTTCCTGAATTGATGTAGGTGTTTTAAGAGAAAATATGAAACATAACAGACTTGGGGCCACGATTGGGAACCACAAAACTAGAGTATAAATCATCGCTGTCCAATGAAAAACATGTATCTGCATTTTTGATGATTTCTGTTTTTTCTACATCAATTAAATGCAGCACCTGCTGTTTACATTGTTTGAAAATTTCAAGATGAATGAAGCAATAGAAATGCTCCAAAATAGCTTGGAAGAAATTCTGGTTCCATTGACTTACATTGAAAGAGGACAGTTTTTGTCCTCTCCTGTAAAGTTGCCATTTTTGAGAGGCTTGTTTTTCATTAGACAGCAACGATATACTACTGTGCAAATGATCTATTTATTTAAATTCAGAATGGCCATTAAATACGAATGAAACAGAAAAAAGTAAACATATCATTAACAGAAACTTACACAATATCAGTAACTAAGACTGTGTTTTACAGTGGAAGTGAAATGTATCTCCAGTTAGTCGCACTGAAATCTGATTGCTGTGTGGGACATACTATGCATACTCTTGTTACACCACAATAACTTTAAAATTGTTTACAAAATTTTACAAAGTTTCCCAAAATAGTTTTCGGGCTCTGCGTTGTCTGCAGTTTGTTTTGCACAGTAGTGTCTGTCCATGTTGCTATTAAGCATTTCGTTTTGACTCCTCCCCAAAATCACAGACACGTATCACATGCCCAGTGACATACTGCAGGGGGAGGGGCTTTGGTTGTACTGGAAGGAGCTTTGGTTGTACTGGAAGGGGCTTTGGTTGTACTAGGAGGGGTTTTGGTTGTACTGGAAAGGGTTCTGGTTGTACTGGAAAGGGTTTTGGTTGTACTGGAAGGGGCTTTGGTTGTACTGGAAGGGGCTTTGGTTGTACTGGAGGGGGTTTTGGTTGTACTGGAAAGGGTTTTGGTTGTACTGGAAGGGGCTTTGGTTGTACTGGAAGGGGCTTTGGTTGTACTGGAAGGGGCTTTGGTTGTACTAGGAGGGGTTTTGGTTGTACTGGAAAGGGTTTTGGTTGTACTGGAAGGGGCTTTGGTTGTACTGGAAGGGGTTTTGGTTGTACTGGAAGAGGTTTTGGTTGTACTGGAAGGGGCTTTGGTTGTACTGGAAGGGGCTTTGGTTGTACTAGGAGGGGTTTTGGTTGTACTAGGAGGGGTTTTGGTTGTACTGGAAAGGGTTCTGGTTGTACTGGAAAGGGTTTTGGTTGTACTGGAAGGGGCTTTGGTTGTACTGGAAGGGGCTTTGGTTGTACTAGAAGGGGTTTTGGTTGTACTGGAAGGGGTTTTGGTTGTACTAGAAGGGGTTTTGGTTGTACTGGAAGGGGTTTTGGTTGTACTGGAAGGGGTTTTGGTTGTACTAGAAGGGGTTTTGGTTGTACTGGAAGAGGTTTTGGTTGTACTGGAAGGGGCTTTGCTTGTGGAATGTCTCTGGGAGAGATGGATGTGTTTATAGTATATAACATGTGACTCATATGCCTCTCAGACCACCTCCTGAACTGGTTTAAGGTGTTTTTATGTGAGTGTATTGGTCGTATCCACATATAATCCGGATACTCCAGAATCATAAAGTGACCAGGTGTAAACAGGATCTAGATGTAATTGTCTGTCCTGCTGTTACAACTTCTCTTTTTTTTCCAAACTTGCTTTTAGTTCATTTTCCAAACATACACTGTTAAGTCTTAGAAATTGGTTGTGTTTTCTACTTCTTATGATTCAAGTAATCACAAACACGTTCAGTGATGCTGAAATATGGAGTGGTCAGTCCATTTCTCTACGAACACCAGCATCTTCTTTCTTTTATTTGCAGTTTTTCTACTTCTTTTGTCTATTTTCTTGTCTTACCAACTTCTTGATAGCTTTACCATATCTATACGCAATTGTATCTCCACAGCAATCTCTCCTGAAAAATGAATAACTTGTAACTTATTGGCCCATTTGACTGGAAACTAAATAAATGAATGCCGACTTTTTAGGACACTTAACTCTCTGCCTGAGTGCCTCAGTGCTTATCAAGTCAGGTGCTGTGACATATCATATGGTCTCTAAAACCTTAAAACCCTAGTCCGTATTGTGTTTTCCCAATAAGCAGGCCTGTCACATCTATAAATAGCACATGTGGGCTGATTTCCCCCGTATGTGCTTGTCTGATTGTCTCAAGACAAGAAGAAATCCATACTGAAACGCTGTTGAGGAGCACGGCGTGTACTTTTACTTAGCAAAGCGATTGATGGTGGCATCAGAGGAAGGTGACTGCCTCCTTAAGCGTGGGTCAGGTGCATGTTTCCGTGGAGCACCTCCGCCATTAAAGAAGACTCGAAGCTCTCTGATTTAGCGCAACACAGTCATTAGCTCTTAATGCAACAGAGAGAGAATTGAGGAAGGAATGGAGAGAAAATCAATACGTTTGCCGTGAGCTTAAAGGATGGAAACCTCCGACGAGCACCCAGTTCAATTGTTTATTCATTTGATTTGGCCCTCTTTGCCTTTGTCTGTCTCTCACTCTCTCGCTCATAGTTTGAGAGCCCCATTTATCGCAGCCAGTGCATTCATCTGAGCCACACTCAAGTTCAATTAAGCCTATCTCTAATTCACAGCTGTGTGAATGGACCCAAACATGCTGGGAAGTCACTGCTAATGCACTTCTCTCTCACTGTCACTTTCTATTGTGGAGATGGGCGATGTGGACCAACGTGCTGCATATCTTCTTTTCCTTCAGCAGTGTAACAAGAGCCACCTTTCTCATGATTGCTTTCTGGTCCAGCTAAGTTTAGAAACATACTTTCCTAAGAATTCTACATTGACTTGCCAGTTTATTAGAAACCACTTTGGCCCTTTTATCAGAAACACCCAGCATATACAGTAGGTATATGCACTTTTATAATTACTGAGTCTAGCACATATTGTGCTGCACAGTAAATCAGTCCTTTCTACCATGTTCATCAATGGAAAGAGACCACCACTGGAATACCACTGACAATGGTATGTGTGAACCAGTCATAGCAGCACAGTTGAGGTTTTAAAACACTGTGTAGACTCTCTGGTCGCCTCCTTCATTCCATTTATTTGCAGTCAAAATAGCCATTAAGTAAACATTAGTAGAAACTCACACAGAAATGTGTGTATTTAGTGTTTCCACATCTCACCTTTATTACAGATTCTAATCTTTTTCCAGACCCTCAAAGACTTTGGTCACACTTCCAGCAACTTCTCACCATCCAAACAACCCTAAACACATTCATTGATGTTAAAGTCTGGCCTCCGGGGTGGCCAGTCTATTATTTTGATTTCCTTTTTTCAGTACAGACAGCTACATATCCTTTCAGACCAATAGTGCTGAGATGTCTTCTCTGTAGGGATGGATGGATCGATACCTAAAAATGGATACTTCCAATCCTGTCGTTTACCTGGCTCAAAGTAATCAATATCATTTGCTTATTTATTTAGTAGGATGAATGTTTAACCTCAAAATGAAATCTCTCAGTGAAAACAATTATAAATGCTGCCGTTAATAATAGTGTAATATTGGAGCTAATTTTCTTTCTGCCTTCGTCTTCTGCTCCACACACACACACACACACACACACACACACACACATATATACATACACACATACACACACACAGGCAGTGCAGGAGCCAGTTCACTTAAAGACTCGTTCCAGGACGGCGTGTAGTAAATGTGCAATAAACAACAGTGAGGACACATGTGACGAATGTAGAAAGACCCCGCTGTGAGAGGGGCTAGTTTTTAAATGACAAAGAGTGTAAGATGAAGCCCAAATGGCATTTTATTCTGATACTCTTTATCACACTTTTTAGTGCAACAGAATATTAATTTAATGTGGAATGCAAATTTGATTAAAAAGCAGATTTGATTAAAAAGCTAATCTGGATGTAATGTCCAAAAGTGTGTCTTTTTAATGCGTTGATGTCCCTGAGCGAGTCCTTAAGAGACTCTTTCAAGGCTTCTTAAAAAACACCCAGCAGAATATCAGAATATAATTTTACTTCTTTACTCTTTTAGTTTGATAAGGTTTAACTTTCATTATACATATAATCATCTTTTAAATGTAATACACACACACACACACACACACACACACACACACACACACACACACACATATATATATATATATATATATGGGTTTTCAGGCGGCACGGTGGTGTAGTGGTTAGCACTGTTGCCTCATAGCAAGGAGTTTGCATGTTCTCCCCGTGCCTCAGTGGGTTTCCTCCGGTTTCCTATCACAGTCCAAACACATGCATGTTAGGTAGATTGGTCACCCTGAATTGCCTGTATGTGTGAGTGAATGTTGGCCATGTGATGGACTGGCGAACTGTCCATGGTGTACCTTGCCTTCGCCCGATGACGCTGGGATTGGCTCCAGCCCCCCCGTGACCCCGACTAGCGGGATTAAGCGGCAGATAATGGATAGATGGATAATATGGGTTTTCAGTTTATATGTAAAGTTGCAGTTTAACTAAACATAGTGAATTTATAATTTAAATTGAATATTACTAAAAATATATTCTTAAGATTTTACTTAAAGAGAAGTGTAATGTCAGATTGTTTAGATTGTCATTGTTGGACATCACATTCTTTTTGGTATTGGGGAACTCAGTATTACTTTGTATTGGATTGACTGGAAAATCGGTGGTTTGTTCAGTCACTACTTCTCACAGTTCCCCGATCTGAAGCAAGAGTGGAGCTTAATTTTTTCCTTCTCTCTCAAAGATGAAAGCTTTAAGCACTGTTTATCTGGCACAGTTTGGTGGTCTGTCAGGTCTTGCATTGTTATTAAGAGCTTTGTACTTTGACTTATTTTATGTCAACCTTCCTTTTAAATATCTCGTAGGAATGTACTTGTACTTAATGGTTGTTATTACTGGAAATTAAATAAATTAAGGGAGGTCTCTACATTTTCCATTTGTGTTAGTCATCCTAAACCTAGTGGTTGTTAAGCCAGTCATCATTGTCCCCCAAGGCAGACTCATTTTTTCTTCTATCCCAACTCTCAACACTTAGGAATTGAGAACCATTGGCCAGTTTCTGCCTGTAGAAACTATATTGGCTTAATATCTTGTGGATATTTTCTTAATCCACCACTTAAATAATATCTAATCAGTGGTGGTTCTGTTGTGGTCCCCTACCAATGGGCAGGTGTAGCTCACAGCAGACCAGTAATACAATCAGTAGTTGAGTGCAACTCTGTGGTACTTAATAAACTGAGAGTATATAGTGGTTTGTAATGTTCTGGTTGTTTCTAATCTTGATTCAGCCATTGATTCTCCTAATCTTCTCCAGGGAGTCACTAATTGCTTTCTTCTTTTCTTCAGATGCTCATATGCAAAACCGGCTAGCGGTCTCTTCCATTTTCCTCTCTGAGTGCTAGACTTTCCATCATTCCCTCTGTTCTCAGAGCTGTATTGTTTACACTGCAAATCTACTAAACAATAAAACTATCTATAATAAAAATTATGACAAGACCAACAACAAATCGAGGAACATCTAAGTGGGGTTTGAGTGTTGGAGAGTGTCATCTAGATCATGACAACCCTGCTCAGAGGCAGGTGAAGAACTCTGCTCAGTCCTGGAACTGTAGATGAGTTAACAACACCTCTACCATGACATGAACACCCTCTGATGTCATAGCACTCAGTGTGTAATAAAAACCAGGTGATACTTGAGAATCTTCAGGATGTTTTGAACGGATTGGTTTATGTGGGAAAAATAAAAAATGAGGTCAGTTCAAACTCCTATGAGCTCTGACTCTCCAGTCTCCTTATGTTCTCTTCTCCAGTAGGGCATCAATTAAGCACTCATTACTAACAGGTGAATAGAATTAAGCACATAGCCCTGCAGTCTCTACAGACAAACATCTAAATTTATCCAAATAAAGAGTGAGGAGATGTGGCGATTACCAGTGACAGCTGAGCAGCGTGGTTTATCTCTGCCACTGTGAAACAGTGTTCCTGTTTTCTTTTTTTTTTCTTTTTTTTTTTCCTAGAGTAACAGCGACATTCACCACAAATACATAAATGGTGATGGAGGAACACTATGCAGGGATCCAATTTATAGACAAGTGATTTCTCTTTACAGGAGACCTCTTAAATTCTGTACAATACTTTACAGGAGACCTCTTAAATTCTTTAAAATACTTTACAGGAGACCCCTTAAATTCTTTAAAATACTTTACAGGAGACCTCTTAAATTCTTTAAAATACTTTACAGGAGACCTCTTAAATTCTTTAAAATACTTTACAGGATACCTCTTAAATTCTTTACAATACTTTACAGGATACTTCTTAAATTCTTTACTATACTCTACAGAACACTTCTTAAATTCTATACAATACTTTACAGGATACTTCTTAAATTCTGTACAATACTTTACAGGATACCTCTTAAATTCTGTACAATACTTTACAGGATACCTCTTAAATTCTGTACAATACTTTACAGGATACCTCTTAAATTCTTTACAATACTTTACAGGATACCTCTTAAATTCTTTACAATACTCTACAGAACACTTCCTAAATTCTTTACAATACTTTACAAGATACCTCTTAAATTCTGTACAATACTTTACAGGATACCTCTTAAATTCTGTACAATACTTTACAGGATACCTCTTAAATTCTTTACAATACTCTACAGAACACTATACTATACACAATACTTTATAGGATTCTATTGAAATGCTTTACAATACTTTATAGGATTCCTCTTCAATTCTTTACAATACTTTACAGAATACTGATGAAATGCTTTACAATACTTTATAGGATACCTCTTCAATTCTTTACAATACTTTACAGCATATTGCTGAAATGCTTTACAATACTCTACAGGATTCTATTAAAAATGCTTTACAATACTTTATAGGATACCTCTTCAATTCTCTACAGTACTTTAAAGAATACTGCTGAAATGCTTTACAATACTCTAGAGAACATTTCTGACTTGCTTTAGAATACATTATAGGACACCATTGAAATGCTTTACAATACTCTACAGGATACTAGTCACATGCTTTACAATACTTTATAGGATATCTCTCAAATGCTCTACAATACTTTACAGGATACCATTGAAATGCTTTACAATGCTCTACAGAATACCTCTGAAATGCTTTACAATACTTTATAGGATATCTCTCAAATGCTCTACAATACTTTACAGGATACCATTGAAATGCTTTACAATGCTCTACAGAATACCTCTGAAATGCTTTACAATACTTTAAAGGATACCAATGCTTTTGACATGATTTACAGTATGCCATAACATATTTATAAATCTGAAAAAAGGCAATTATTACTCGGTTCCTAACCCAAAGACAGAAGAGAATACGCCTAAGAGCTCAGTTAATGTATTAGAGTGTATTACCAAAAGAACATGTTCAGAAAGAAGAAGTGTTAAACTGAAACATGTTGCTGCAGTGATGTCCCAGCAAAAACATGAGGAATCATCATGCTGCCACTGTCTAACGTTTTCACTTCCACTACAGCCAAGACGGGAGTGGGCAAACAACCGATTGGCTTGACCGTACCTGCAAAAAGCTTATTGTGAAGTCAATTATCATGATAGCAATAACATGACATCATATCCCCCCTACAACAAGATAGCATGTTTATATCACATTCTGCAGCTCCTTAACTGTCCCTCACTGTAGCAGTTTTATGGCTTTCTGGTATAACAGATTGCTTTTCCTTACTGGAACTGTATTTATTGAGATGCCCATCTTAAAGACTGGGGAGGAAAGAGTGCTGAACACGGTGTATTAAATCCTGAGGAAGGACTCAGAGAGGAGAGAGAGGAGCACTTATCTGTGTAAAGGGCGCCATGAAATGTGAGCAGAATTTTGCGGCAGCTGTTACTTTCAATCCATGGATTTTTCCTTTCATATAGCAAAGATTAGAGTTAGGAAGCGCTCGAAAGCTTGAACTGTGTTCCATCTTTGTTGTATGATTAATGTCTGGCGCTGTGTACTACATGTAATTGATCTGAAGCCTTTTGACCCATTCACAAGGATTTTAATAGGGATCTTAATCAGAGCGTTTTCTGACATTTATACACCATGATCCTCTTTAACCAAAGTGTATTACACCCTGACCTTTCTAACCTGTCCTCATTACTGACCTGCGCCTTCTTCCGCCTTTCAATGCGCCGAATGTGAACACACACACATATCGTAATGCATCACACACACACACAATCCCTGATCTTCTATAAAGCTCTTGCGACTTTTTAATCATGTCACATGGTTTACTGATACATGCTCAAAGCTGTGCATGTACCAGACTGACAGCAGTATATATATATATATATATATATATATATATATATATATATATATATATATATATATATATATATATAAATATTTAAGACTCTTCTTTCTGTTTATGCCCAAGACTGATGAGCACCTCAGCAACCAGCTTCTGTGTTGTCTTCACCTTTTAGAAGAGTTTGGGATCAGTTAAGAAATTAGACAAATAGATTTAGATTTTAGATTTTTGTTGTGTTTAATAGCTCAAGGATATTTTAAGAAATACTGTAAGAGTATCACTGGTTTAACAACCAATATAATGTTCTTTACATTCTTTACAGTCTTCTTCATATTATATGGTTTTAACAGTGTTCTGTAGTAAAAACCTATCAAGGATCTAACACCTGCCTAACAATGCTCTACTGACCAGCTGGAGAACCATATCACAACCATATCACAACTGACTATCGAAACCTTAGTAATAACCTAAAAGTACCCTAGTAAACCATAGCAATATCTTAGCAATACCACTAACAAGTAGGGGTGTAAGAAAATATAGATAATTATAATACAGTTTTTTATCTATCAGCTCTCAAAAACATGATATTGATTGTTTAATAATTGTTTAAATGCAATTGTTTAAAGCCAATTCCTGTTATACTTCTGTAGCTTACTCAATTAATATATTAATATGTCTCATCATCTATGTCCCCTATGTCTTCTCTTGGGAAAGAGGGCAGAATATATATATATATATATATACACTGTGTGCAGAATTAGGCAAATGAGTATTTTGATCACATCATCCTTTTAATACATGTTGTCCTACTCCAAGCTGTATAGCCAACTACCAATTAAGTAAATCAGGTGATGTACATCTCTGTAATGAAAAGGGATGTGGTCTAACACCCTATATACGGTGTGCTTAATTATTAAGCAACTTGCTTTCCTTTGGCAAAATGGGTCAGAAGAGAGATTTGACGGACTCTGTAAAGTCAAAAATTGTGAGATGTCTTGCAGAGGGATGCAGCAGTCTTGAAATTGCCAAACTTTTGAAGCGTGATCACCGAACAATCAAGCGTTTCATCGCAAATGGCCAGCAGGGTCGCAAGAAGCATGTAAAAAAAAGGTGCAAAATAACTGCCCATGAATTGAGAAAAATCAAGCGTGAAGCTGCTAAGATGCCATTTGCCACCAGCTTTGTCATATTTCTGAGCTGCAACGTTACTGGAGTATCAAAAAGCACAATGTGTGCGATACTCAGGGACATGGCCAAGGCCAATGACCACCTTTGAACAAGAAACATAAGATAAAACGTCAAGACTGGGCCAAGAAATATCTTAAGACTGATTTTTCTAAGGTTTTATGGACTGATGAAATGAGAGTGACTCTTGATGGGCCAGATGGATGTTCCTGAGGCTGAATCAGTAAAGGGCAGAGAGCTTCACTCAGACGCCAGCAAGGTGGAGGTGGGGTACTGGTATAGGCTGGTATACGTTTTAGGAGTGAAGCTCAACTCCCAGACCTACTGCCAGTTTCTGGAAGACACCTTTTTCAAGCAGTGGTACAAGAAGAAGTCGGTATCGTTCCAGAAAAACATGATTTTCATGCAGGACAATGCTCCATCACATGCATCCAAATACTCCACAGCGTGGCTGGCCAGTAAAGAAAGAAAAAAAAATGACATGGCCCCCTTGTTCACCTGATCTGAACCCCATAGAGAACCTGTGATCCCTCATAAAATGTGAGATCTGCAGGGAGGGAAAACAGTACACCTCTCAGAACAGTGTCTGGGAGGCTGTGGTGGCTGCTGCACGCAATGTTGATCGTAAACAGATCAAGCAACTGACAGAATCTATGGATGGAAGGCTTTTGAGTGTCATCGTAAAGAAAGGTGGCTATATTGGTCACTGATTTGCTTTTGGTTTTGTTTTTGAATGTCAGAAATGTTTATTTCTAAATTTTGTGTTATATTGGTTTACCTGGTGATATGGGTATATGTTTGGTTTTTATGAAGTTGCCTAAAAATTCTGCACAGTAATAGTTATCTGCACAAACAGATATCCTCCTAAGATAGCCAAATCTAAAAAAAAACCTCCAACTTCCAAAAATATTAAGCTTTGATATTTATGAGTCTTTTGGGTTGATTGAGAAAATAGTTGTTGTCCAATAATAAAATGAATCCTCTCAAATACAACTATATATATATATATATATATATATATATATATATATATATATATATATATATATATATATATATACACACACACTACCACTCAAAAGGTTGGCATCACAGTGAAATGTTCTTGTTTTCAATGGAGTATCTTCCTTCCTTAACACAACAATGGACTGACGAGTTTCTAAAGTTGTTTCTGGTAATTTTGAGTCTGTCAGCAAGCCATCAACTGCTGATCTTCAGATACTAAACTAACCTAGAATGTTGTTCTTCCTTTTATTCTCACTTATTAGTAGAATGTTTTTCAGCTGTGTCCTAACAACCAATTAGCCCAATAACATCCCTAACTTGGATTGGCGGCCGTACCAGGAGATTTAGGCTGAGGACTGAGAATTGCTGATAATAGGACTATATGCAAAATAAGCCTCTATACAAAAATAGACTTTAATATAAACATTTTTTTATTCTTTAAAAATCATCTGATACACTAAATTAATTGTGAAATAGAAAATATTGTTTGTAAATTGCATGAAAATTGTATGAAATAAAATTCTAAAGTGATCCTAAATTTTTGAGTGGTAGTGTGTGTGTGTGTGTGTGTATATATATATATATATATATATATATATATATATATATATATATATATATATATATATATATATATATATATATATATATTTTACACCGATCAGCTATTATATTCAAATCACCTCCTTTTTTCAACACATTGTCTACTTTATCAGCTTTACCTACAATAGAGGTGCACATTGTAATTCTGCATTGTAGTACTGGTCAGGACTCCCGAAGGACCACTACAGAGCAGGCATTACTTGGTTGGTGGGCCATTCTCAGCGCTGCAGTGACACTGACGTGATGGCGTGTTTAGTGTATGTATGTGATTTCTATAAGCCTCCATTGCTGATAAGCTTTTCAGCCTCAGAGAAAGGGAGCAGGGGGGGCTGTACATTTCTAGTTTGCGTAATGGTCGTTTTAAATGATTGATCCTCCCTGGTGTAATCGATGTGCTCTTTAAGGGTCTTCAAATAAACGTGTGTCTGTTTAGTACACAAAGGCATGTCAAGTGTCATTTAGGCCTTCTTTAGTGCAGTCCAAAAACTATGATCACATCACATCAGACTGGGCCAGGACTTTTGGTTGCCAAAACAAAATGTGCTATAAAACAAATGTGTTTTCATTCGACCCACAAACCTTTAACAAGCAAAAATGACATCCTTCACCATACGGGAGGCAATGATAATCAAATACAGTGATAATTGCTGAGCAGTGGCGGTTTATTCCAGCAAGAGTGCCGAGCAGGCGCTCAGCTTTTCAGGGGGATATGACCAGATACTACAGTGATAAAACCCCCAGTTAACATTTACTCTAATTAACACATTAGCATGTCACTTTTAAATGTGAACTGATATCAAATATAAAAAATAAAAACTTATTTAACAAAAGACACAAGATCGTACAGTGCTAAAGTTCTAAAGTTAATAAAATCGTATCTGATGTAAAAAGTAGATAAACAAATAGTCCATAATAATAATAATAATAATAATACTAATAATACTAATAATAATAATAATAATAATAATATAAGAAATATATAAGAAATAAATATTCAATTTTTTGAACCATAAAAATCAAAAGCTTCTGCATCACATTATTTATCTTGTTGACTTTGGGTTCATTAGGCTGGACTGCTGTGCTGCATCTTAGAAAGCTACTTGGGGCGCATAGAGACGTTCCATATTGTATAATAGTGCAAATGCAATAACAACTGGTAATCAAGCGATTAGATTTTCCTAAATTACTGTGTTAATTAAGAACATTTGTCAACAGTAATAGTGGTAGTCTCACCAACCACCCCCCAACCATCACACACCCCCCAACCACCACACACACCTTCATGAACTCAATTACAATAAGTCTCCCAACTCAACACATTCAGTACTTATCAGTGTGTGCAGTGATTCAGTAATGAATGAATAAATGCGTGGACTTGATTAAAGGGTCTGTATGGAATGATGCACGAGAGGACAGAGCTTTTAAAACACTGATTTCCTTTATTTTCACCACTAAATATCCTGATTCATATTTTTTCAAGATGGATATTTTGGGTTTTAGATTAAAGATACTCTGACTTTTTGCTCTTGAAGTCATTGGTCCCTCAGTGGTTACAGGTCATTCAGGTCTCGAGGCGGCAAAGTGGCAACACACCATTGTGCTCCCACCACCATGCTTCACTGCTGGGAGGTGGTTTTGATGCAGTTTTACAGTTTTATGCTTTTTTCCAATTTATTTTGGTGGCCCTCTCTTGGCAATGTGGCAATCCAGATTTTGCTACTTTCCTTTTGACGTCCCCATCAATCCATATTATATTAGTACAGAATTTCATTTCCAGAATTCCATACAGATTTATAACATCAGGTAAGCAAAATTTGTTATATATACACTACCAGTCAAACGTTTTAGTACACTACCAGCCAAACGTTTTAGTACACTACCAGCCAAACGTTTTAGTACACTACCAGTCAAACGTTTTAGTACACTACCAGTCAAACGTTTTAGATACACTACCAGCCAAACGTTTTAGTACACTACCAGTCAAACGTTTTAGTACACTACCAGTCAAACGTTTTAGATACACTACCAGCCAAATGTTTTAGTACACTACCAGTCAAACGTTTTAGATACACTACCAGTCAAACGTTTTAGTACACTACCAGTCAAACGTTTTAGATACACTACCAGTCAAACGTTTTAGTACACTACCAGTCAAACGTTTTAGTACACTACCAGTCAAACGTTTTAGATACACTACCAGTCAAACGTTTTAGTACACTACCAGTCAAACGTTTTAGTACACTACCAGACAAAAGTTTTAGTACACTACCAGTCAAACGTTTTAGATACACTACCAGTCAAACGTTTTAGTACACTACCAGTCAAACGTTTTAGTACACTACCAGTCAAACGTTTTAGTACACTACCAGTCAAACGTTTTAGATACACTACCAGCCAAACGTTTTAGTACACTACCAGTCAAACGTTTTAGATACACTACCAGCCAAACGTTTTAGATCACTACCAGTCAAACATTTTAGTACACTACCAGACAAACGTTTTAGATACACTACCAGTCAAACGTTTTAGATACACTACCAGCCAAACGTTTTAGATACACTACCAGCCAAACGTTTTAGTACACTACCAGTCAAACGTTTTAGTACACTACCAGCCAAACGTTTTAGTACACTACCAGTCAAACGTTTTAGTACACTACCAGCCAAACGTTTTAGTACACTACCAGCCAAACGTTTTAGTACACTACCAGTCAAACGTTTTAGTACACTACCAGACAAACGTTTTAAATACACTACCAGACAAACGTTTTAGTACACTACCAGTCAAACGTTTTAGTACACTACCAGACAAACGTTTTAGATACACTACCAGACAGACGTTTTAGTACACTACCAGTCAAACGCCTTAGATACACTACCAGCCAAACGTTTTAGATACACTACCAGCCAAACACTTTAGATCACTACCAGACAAACGCTTTAGATCACTACCAGACAAACGTTTTAGATCACTACCAGCCAAACGTTTTAGATACACTACCAGTCAAACGTTTTAGATACACTACCAGTCAAACGTTTTAGATCACTACCAGCCAAACGTTTTTGATCACTTCCAGCCAAATGTTTTAGTACACTAGCAGTCAAACGTTTTAGTACACTACCAGTCAAACGTTTTAGTACACTACCAGTCAAACGTTTTAGATACACTACCAGCCAAACGTTTTAGTACACTACCAGTCAAACGTTTTAGTACACTACCAGCCAAACGTTTTAGTACACTACCAGTCAAACGTTTTAGTACACTACCAGTCAAACGTTTTAGATACACTACCAGCCAAACGTTTTAGTACACTACCAGTCAAACGTTTTAGTACACTACCAGTCAAACGTTTTAGATACACTACCAGCCAAACGTTTTAGTACACTACCAGTCAAACGTTTTAGATACACTACCAGTCAAACGTTTTAGATACACTACCAGTCAAACGTTTTAGATACACTACCAGTCAAACGTTTTAGTACACTACCAGCCAAACGTTTTAGTACACTACTAGTCAAACGTTTTAGATACACTACCAGCCAAAGGTTGTAGTACACTACCAGTCAAACGTTTTAGTACACTACCAGTCAAACGTTTTAGTACACTACCAGACAAAAGTTTTAGATACACTACCAGCAAAAGTTTTAGATACACTACAAGCCAAACGTTTTAGTACACTACCAGTCAAACGTTTTAGTACACTACCAGTCAAACGTTTTAGATACACTACCAGCCAAACGTTTTAGTACACTACCAGTCAAACATTTTAGTACACTACCAGTCAAACGTTTTAGATACACTACCAGCCAAACGTTTTAGTACACTACCAGTCAAACATTTTAGTACACTACCAGACAAACGTTTTAGATACACTACCAGTCAAACGTTTTAGATACACTACCAGCCAAACGTTTTAGATACACTACCAGCCAAACGTTTTAGATACACTACCAGCCAAACGTTTTAGTACACTACCAGTCAAACGTTTTAGTACACTACCAGCCAAACATTTTAGTACACTACCAGTCAAACGTTTTAGTACACTACCAGACAAACGTTTTAAATACACTACCAGCCAAACGTTTTAGTACACTACCAGTCAAACGTTTTAGTACACTACCAGACAAACGTTTTAGATACACTACCAGACAAACGTTTTAGTACACTACCAGTCAAACGCCTTAGATACACTACCAGCCAAACGTTTTAGATACACTACCAGCCAAACGCTTTAGATCACTACCAGACAAACGCTTTAGATCACTACCAGACAAACGTTTTAGATCACTACCAGCCAAACGTTTTACATACACTACCAGTCAAACGTTTTAGATACACTACCAGTCAAACGTTTTAGATCACTACCAGCCAAACGTTTTTGATCACTTCCAGCCAAACGTTTTAGTACACTACCAGTCAAACGTTTTAGATACACTACCAGCCAAATCTTTTAGATACACTACCAGACAAACGTTTTAGATACACTACCAGCCAAACGTTTTAGATACACTACCAGACAAACGTTTTAGATACACTACCAGTCAAACGTTTTAGATACACTACCAGCCAAATCTTTTAGATACACTACCAGACAAACGTTTTAGATACACTACCAGCCAAACGTTTTAGTACACTACCAGTCAAACGTTTTAGTACACTACCAGCCAAACGTTTTAGTACACTACCAGTCAAACGTTTTAGATACACTACCAGTCAAACGTTTTAGTACACTACCAGCCAAATCTTTTAGATACACTACCAGTCAAAATTTTTAGTACACTACCAGCCAAACGTTTTAGTACATTACCAGCCAAAAGTTTTAGTACACTACCAGCCAAATGTTTTAGATCAATACCAGTCAAAATTTTTAGTACACTACCAGCCAAACGTTTTAGATACACTACCAGTCAAACGCTTTAGATACACTACCAGCCAAACGTTTTAGATTCGCTTCCAGCCAAACGTTTTAGATACACTACCAGCCAAACGTTTTAGTACACTACCAGTCAAACGTTTTAGATACACTACCAGACAAACGTTTTAGATACACTACCAGCCAAACGTTTTAGGA
Organism: Megaleporinus macrocephalus; assembly: GCA_021613375.1. Classification (NCBI taxonomy): domain Eukaryota; kingdom Metazoa; phylum Chordata; class Actinopteri; order Characiformes; family Anostomidae; genus Megaleporinus; species Megaleporinus macrocephalus. Next base: position 16,228,365 of record CM038722.1, read on the forward strand.
CACTACCAGTCAAACGTTTTAGATACACTACCAGTCAAACGTTTTAGATACACTACCAGCCAAACGTTTTAGTACACTACCAGTCAAACGTTTTAGATACACTACCAGCCAAACGTTTTAGTACACTACCAGTCAAACGTTTTAGATACACTACCAGTCAAACGTTTTAGTACACTACCAGCCAAACGTTTTAGTACACTACCAATCAAACGTTTTAGTACACTACCAGCCAAACGTTTTAGTACACTACCAGACAAACGTTTTAGTACACTACCAGCCAAACGTTTTAGATACACTACCAGTCAAACGTTTTAGTACACTACCAGACAAACGTTTTAGTACACTACCAGTCAAACGTTTTAGTACACTACCAGACAAACGTTTTAGTACACTACCAGACAAACGTTTTAGTACACTACCAGTCAAACGTTTTAGTACACTACCAGTCAAACGTTTTAGTACACTACCAGACAAACGTTTTAGTACACTACCAGACAAACGTTTTAGTACACTACCAGCCAAACGTTTTAGTACACTACCAGCCAAACGTTTTAGATACTCTACCAGCCAAATCTTTTAGATACACTACCAGACAAACGTTTTAGATACACTACCAGCCAAACGTTTTAGTACACTACCAGTCAAACGTTTTAGTACACTACCAGTCAAACGTTTTAGATACACTACCAGCCAAACGTTTTAGATCACTACCAGTCAAACATTTTAGTACACTACCAGACAAACGTTTTAGATACACTACCAGTCAAACGTTTTAGATACACTACCAGCCAAACGTTTTAGATACACTACCAGCCAAACGTTTTAGTACACTACCAGTCAAACGTTTTAGTACACTACCAGCCAAACGTTTTAGTACACTAACAGTCAAACGTTTTAGTACACTACCAGACAAACGTTTTAAATACACTACCAGACAAACGTTTTAGTACACTACCAGACAAACGTTTTAGATACACTACCAGACAAACGTTTTAGTACACTACCAGTCAAACGCCTTAGATACACTACCAGCCAAACGTTTTAGATACACTACCAGCCAAACACTTTAGATCACTACCAGACAAACGCTTTAGATCACTACCAGACAAACGTTTTAGATCACTACCAGCCAAACGTTTTAGATACACTACCAGTCAAACGTTTTAGATACACTACCAGTCAAACGTTTTAGATCACTACCAGCCAAACGTTTTTGATCACTTCCAGCCAAATGTTTTAGTACACTAGCAGTCAAACGTTTTAGTACACTACCAGTCAAACGTTTTAGTACACTACCAGTCAAACGTTTTAGTACACTACCAGTCAAACGTTTTAGATACACTACCAGCCAAACGTTTTAGTACACTACCAGTCAAACGTTTTAGTACACTACCAGCCAAACGTTTTAGTACACTACCAGCCAAACGTTTTAGTACACTACCAGTCAAACGTTTTAGTACACTACCAGTCAAACGTTTTAGTACACTACCAGTCAAACGTTTTAGATACACTACCAGCCAAACGTTTTAGTACACTACCAGTCAAACGTTTTAGTACACTACCAGTCAAACGTTTTAGATACACTACCAGCCAAACGTTTTAGTACACTACCAGTCAAACGTTTTAGATACACTACCAGTCAAACGTTTTAGATACACTACCAGTCAAACGTTTTAGTACACTACCAGTCAAACGTTTTAGTACACTACCAGTCAAACGTTTTAGATACACTACCAGTCAAACGTTTTAGTACACTACCAGTCAAACGTTTTAGTACACTACCAGTCAAACGTTTTAGATACACTACCAGCCAAACGTTTTAGATCACTACCAGTCAAACATTTTAGTACACTACCAGACAAACGTTTTAGATACACTACCAGTCAAACGTTTTAGATACACTACCAGCCAAACGTTTTAGATACACTACCAGCCAAACGTTTTAGTACACTACCAGTCAAACGTTTTAGTACACTACCAGCCAAACGTTTTAGTACACTACCAGTCAAACGTTTTAGTACACTACCAGACAAACGTTTTAAATACACTACCAGACAAACGTTTTAGTACACTACCAGACAAACGTTTTAGATACACTACCAGACAAACGTTTTAGTACACTACCAGTCAAACGCCTTAGATACACTACCAGCCAAACGTTTTAGATACACTACCAGCCAAACACTTTAGATCACTACCAGACAAACGCTTTAGATCACTACCAGACAAACGTTTTAGATCACTACCAGCCAAACGTTTTAGATACACTACCAGTCAAACGTTTTAGATACACTACCAGTCAAACGTTTTAGATCACTACCAGCCAAACGTTTTTGATCACTTCCAGCCAAATGTTTTAGTACACTAGCAGTCAAACGTTTTAGTACACTACCAGTCAAACGTTTTAGTACACTACCAGTCAAACGTTTTAGTACACTACCAGTCAAACGTTTTAGATACACTACCAGCCAAACGTTTTAGTACACTACCAGTCAAACGTTTTAGTACACTACCAGCCAAACGTTTTAGTACACTACCAGCCAAACGTTTTAGTACACTACCAGTCAAACGTTTTAGTACACTACCAGTCAAACGTTTTAGTACACTACCAGTCAAACGTTTTAGATACACTACCAGCCAAACATTTTAGTACACTACCAGTCAAACGTTTTAGTACACTACCAGTCAAACGTTTTAGATACACTACCAGCCAAACGTTTTAGTACACTACCAGTCAAACGTTTTAGATACACTACCAGTCAAACGTTTTAGATACACTACCAGTCAAACGTTTTAGTACACTACCAGTCAAACGTTTTAGTACACTACCAGTCAAACGTTTTAGATACACTACCAGTCAAACGTTTTAGTACACTACCAGTCAAACGTTTTAGTACACTACCAGACAAAAGTTTTAGTACACTACCAGTCAAACGTTTTAGATACACTACCAGTCAAACGTTTTAGTACACTACCAGTCAAACGTTTTAGTACACTACCAGTCAAACGTTTTAGATACACTACCAGCCAAACGTTTTAGTACACTACCAGTCAAACATTTTAGTACACTACCAGACAAACGTTTTAGATACACTACCAGTCAAACATTTAGATACACTACCAGCCAAACGTTTTAGATACACTACCAGCCAAACGTTTTAGATACACTACCAGCCAAACGTTTTAGTACACTACCAGTCAAACGTTTTAGTACACTACCAGCCAAACATTTTAGTACACTACCAGTCAAACGTTTTAGTACACTACCAGACAAACGTTTTAAATACACTACCAGCCAAACGTTTTAGTACACTACCAGTCAAACGTTTTAGTACACTACCAGACAAACGTTTTAGATACACTACCAGACAAACGTTTTAGTACACTACCAGTCAAACGCCTTAGATACACTACCAGCCAAACGTTTTAGATACACTACCAGCCAAACGCTTTAGATCACTACCAGACAAACGCTTTAGATCACTACCAGACAAACGTTTTAGATCACTACCAGCCAAACGTTTTAGATACACTACCAGTCAAACGTTTTAGATACACTACCAGTCAAACGTTTTAGATCACTACCAGCCAAACGTTTTTGATCACTTCCAGCCAAACGTTTTAGTACACTACCAGTCAAACGTTTTAGATACACTACCAGCCAAATCTTTTAGATACACTACCAGACAAACGTTTTAGATACACTACCAGCCAAACGTTTTAGATACACTACCAGACAAACGTTTTAGATACACTACCAGTCAAACGTTTTAGATACACTACCAGCCAAATCTTTTAGATACACTACCAGACAAACGTTTTAGATACACTACCAGCCAAACGTTTTAGTACACTACCAGTCAAACGTTTTAGTACACTACCAGCCAAACGTTTTAGTACACTACCAGTCAAACGTTTTAGATACACTACCAGTCAAACGTTTTAGTACACTACCAGCCAAATCTTTTAGATACACTACCAGTCAAAATTTTTAGTACACTACCAGCCAAACGTTTTAGTACATTACCAGCCAAAAGTTTTAGTACACTACCAGCCAAATGTTTTAGATCAATACCAGTCAAAATTTTTAGTACACTACCAGCCAAACGTTTTAGATACACTACCAGTCAAACGCTTTAGATACACTACCAGCCAAACGTTTTAGATTCGCTTCCAGCCAAACGTTTTAGATACACTACCAGCCAAACGTTTTAGTACACTACCAGTCAAACGTTTTAGATACACTACCAGACAAACGTTTTAGATACACTACCAGCCAAACGTTTTAGGACACTACCAGTCAAACGTTTTAGATACACTACCAGCCAAACGTTTTAGTACACTACCAGTCAAACGTTTTAGATACACTACCAGTCAAACGTTTTAGATACACTACCAGCCAAACGTTTTAGTACACTACCAGTCAAACGTTTTAGATACACTACCAGCCAAACGTTTTAGTACACTACCAGTCAAACGTTTTAGATACACTACCAGTCAAACGTTTTAGTACACTACCAGCCAAACGTTTTAGTACACTACCAATCAAACGTTTTAGTACACTACCAGCCAAACGTTTTAGTACACTACCAGTCAAACGTTTTAGATACACTACCAGTCAAACGTTTTAGTACACTACCAGACAAACGTTTTAGTACACTACCAGTCAAACGTTTTAGTACACTACCAGCCAAACGTTTTAGTACACTACCAGCCAAACGTTTTAGTACACTACCAGACAAACGTTTTAGTACACTACCAGTCAAACGTTTTAGTACACTACCAGACAAACGTTTTAGTACACTACCAGCCAAACGTTTTAGTACACTACCAGCCAAACGTTTTAGATACTCTACCAGCCAAATCTTTTAGATACACTACCAGACAAACGTTTTAGATACACTACCAGCCAAACGTTTTAGTACACTACCAGTCAAACGTTTTAGTACACTACCAGCCAAACGTTTTAGTACACTACCAGTCAAACGTTTTAGTACACTACCAGCCAAATCTTTTAGATACACTACCAGTCAAAATTTTTAGTACACTACCAGCCAAACGTTTTAGTACATTACCAGCCAAAAGTTTTAGTACACTACCAGCCAAATGTTTTAGATCAATACCAGTCAAAATTTTTAGTACACTACCAGCCAAACGTTTTAGATACACTACCAGTCAAACGCTTTAGATACACTACCAGCCAAACGTTTTAGATTCGCTTCCAGCCAAACGTTTTAGATACACTACCAGCCAAACGTTTTAGTACACTACCAGTCAAACGTTTTAGATACACTACCAGACAAACGTTTTAGATACACTACCAGCCAAACGTTTTAGTACACTACCAGTCAAACGTTTTAGATACACTACCAGCCAAACGTTTTAGTACACTACCAGTCAAACGTTTTAGATACACTACCAGTCAAACGTTTTAGATACACTACCAGCCAAACGTTTTAGTACACTACCAGTCAAACGTTTTAGATACACTACCAGCCAAACGTTTTAGTACACTACCAGTCAAACGTTTTAGATACACTACCAGTCAAACGTTTTAGATCACTACCAGCCAAACGTTTTAGTACACTACCAATCAAACGTTTTAGTACACTACCAGCCAAACGTTTTAGTACACTACCAGACAAATGTTTTAGTACACTACCAGCCAAACGTTTTAGATACACTACCAGTCAAACGTTTTAGTACACTACCAGACAAACGTTTTAGTACACTACCAGTCAAACGTTTTAGTACACTACCAGACAAACGTTTTAGTACACTACCAGACAAACGTTTTAGTACACTACCAGACAAACGTTTTAGTACACTACCAGCCAAACGTTTTAGTACACTACCAGACAAACGTTTTAGTACACTACCAGTCAAACGTTTTAGTACACTACCAGACAAACGTTTTAGTACGTTTTTAGTGATGTTGATATAAAACCAAATAATTAATATTTCTTGAAACCACCCAACCTTTTCTCATCGCTACAACTAACGTTTCTTGTGTTGCATTAACATTAGAAGACATCATCTCTCCAGAGCTTCAGAGATACAGAGATACCAATGTTCAGAGTGGGTTTCGGATTGTAAAGCTCTATGCAGCTTTTTCTAAGCTTTCTACCAAGAACAAATATGTTCATCTGTTCTAATAATATCTTATGTTCTCACTAGTGAAAATACACGTATTGCTAAGATAAAGTTTTAATCAATGAGCTTAGGGGGCCCAAGACTTTTGTACAATAGTGTACAAACGTACATACATACATACACACATTAATACAGTGTTGCTTAAAGGGTTGGTACTCTTTCTCATTCTGTGAGTTTCTTTATTAATGTAACTTATAATACGATGAGATCTTCATTTACGTCACAGCAGATAAAGGCAAACCAAATGAAATGTATAAACGTATAAGAATGTGTAAAAATATATTTGTCCATACATAACAAAGTAATCCTACATTAAATATTTTTATTGGCAAGACAAGAATGTGAACATCAAGAATTATCAGTCTGATATGGGGGATAATTAGAGTCGGAAGGTTCCATCAATTTGAGGACAATCATTTATAAGTGTGACTGACACTAACCTGTTTTAAACACATCTGCCTTAGACTGGCCTTTGCCACAACACCTGTGTTAGTGCATGGCTTGTTTCAGTGAAAGTAGATTTCTTAGGGACCTCAGAATAATATTTTCCAACGCTCAGTAGACTATTACTGATGTGTTTGGACTTCACTGACCCCAAGAATAAGGTGTATAATATTCTTGATCACAGAGAACCACAGGGTAACATCTAAATGATATCATGGAGAAAGCCGCTACTGTCCAGAAAGAACATTTCTGCCGGTGTAACCTGTAATTACAGTTTAATATATCAGAAACACTGAGTATATCAAGGAACTTTGTGTATATGTTTCAGAAATGTACATTCATACTAGTCTGTAACATATTTTGTTGTATTCCTAATATTCTGAGAGGGCTTTCCACAAAATTTTGGGTAGTGTTTGTGGCAATTTCTGACCATTCAGTTAAAAGAGCATGTGATGCTCTCAGTCAGTGTTACAGTTCACCCCTAAGGTGTTAAAGTCAGTACTCTGGAGTTCCACCACACCAGACTTGTTGAACCGCGTCTGTATGAAGCTTGGTTTGTGGACAGGAGCACAGTTACTGTAAGCTGTAAGGGTTTTCCCCAAACTACTGCCACAAAGCACATAATTATCTGAAATGTGTTTGTATGCTGTAACATTAATACTACACTTAATAACACATCATTCCTCCTCCACCAAACTTTACTGTTGCGGTATGGTTTCTGTTAGGAAACGTTCACTTGCTGTAGTTAATGATCTCGTGTAAATGGGAAGGTGTAAGTTAGATGAAAGTTGGATGAATACAGATGTGAGTTAAATAAACACAGGCTGCTTTAAAGTACAGCTTCCTGTGCTCATCCCATTCGGTCAGCAGGTTCGGGGGCTTGTTCTCTCTCTTCGAGTGCCACTGTAGCAGCTTTGTTGCGCGTGTGGCCACAGCTGTTGAAGCATTGACCGAATCTTTCCTTCACCACTCACTCCGTCCCTCTTTTTTTCTTTCCCCTCTCTATCTCTCTCTCTCATTCAGTGTCGCATTCTCTTGTATTTAATCACGGCCTTTTGATAAGTCCCTCTCTCTCTCTCTTTCTCTCTCTCTCTCTCTTTCTCTCTCTCTCTCTCTCTCTCTCTCTCTGCTATGTGATAATATTGTGTCAGTAATAGGGCATGGCTCCCTGAGGGCACTGACTCTAACTTGCACAGCATGACTATGTGTGTGTGTGTTTATCCCGCCTGGCCCAGATGCCGTCGCTAAATCCATCAGTAGTGGTGCCGCGCTAAGCTGGAACATTTGGCCCTGCGCAGGGGCTCCGCAAAAAAAGAAAAAAAAATAGATAGAGAGACGTTTTTTTCTGTCAGAGAGGAGGAGAGGGCACTCTTCTGGAGGAAGAGCAGTAGAGAGGGGCTGTCGCTGTCTCCCCTCTGCTCCTCTAAGTGGGCTTGACCCCATCCTCCAACCCGCAGGCATGGAGCTGAATGAGGATGAGCTGGGGGTCTTCACCGTCATTCAGTGAGTACATCTAGCATCGACCGTTCAAGCTGTGTTCCTGCTATTAGAACTCTTACTAATACCTCTGCATTCATACCTCACTGCATTCATACCTCACTGCATTCATACCTCACTGCATTCATACCTCACTGCATTCATACCTCACTGCATTAATTATCAGACATTATTTTCAAATGAGCGACAACACATTACTTACATGTACTTACTTTTGCTTGTACTTTTGATGAACTAATATGTTTCTATATGTGGAAATGATGATTTGAATTTCTGTCACTGGATCTTAACACACCTTTTAATGTTCAACACGCTGGCAGTGAAACTGGACATGCATGGAAATACAGTGGGTTTAACTGAGTGGGTTCTGTGGATGGAGTGGATTGAGTTTTGAAGTTGACGTGTCGTATTTACTTAGTTTAGCCCTCATACGGTGGTTTTTCTGTTTAAGAAACCGCGTTTTAAATTTCTGAGATGTAAACAAAGTCAATCCGAATGGTTTCATAACTTACTGGTTCTGACTTTCTTTACAGTGGTGTTGATAGGAACCAGGGTTCTACAACTCAAATCTTAACTATTTAATTCTACTATATCCGTCTGTTAGTTCTGCTCTCTTTACACTGAATACAGATTCCAAACTATGACCTAAGCAATATCAGAGAATTTTCTAAAATACTATATCAGAGAATTTTCTAAAATACTATATCAGAGAATTTTCTAAAATACTATATAGGTTTTTAATTATTTTCTTTTAATTATTACTTTCTTTCTTTCTCATTTTCTCAAATGTTATTTTTTTCAAAGACGACTGTAGTAGGGTTTTTTCCTCAATGACGACTGGCCTATATACTTTTTAAACCTTATTGATTCAAGTCCGGCCACTGAGTGTGTTTTAGTATTTGAGAAATAGTTAACAGAAAATCACATTCACACAGTGTTTGCTGTAGATAGCTTAAGAAGGTTTTGCTTCTTTACAACTTTAAGGCTAAACCAAACCAGATCATACCAGAAGGCCAAACCATGTCCCAATCAGCAGTTGACATGCTGGTGATTCAGTTTTATTTACATGCTTGTTTGTTCCCCCATTACATCTCTTCTTAGAGCGGTTCTCCATAGATCCCTGTCATTTGGTAATAGGATCATTCATTTTAGATACAGTATATGTATAGGGTAGATACAGTATATTCAACTAATTCAGCTTCATGTCTTATGTTTAGCACTTTTTACTTAAGACATTTTCACAGTAACTACATTTACATGCACACAATAGCTTGAGTAGCTTGAATATATTCTAGGTCAGTTTAGGAGATGTATACATTCTAACTTTATTTCAGTGAGATCACCAAAGTTTATCCACATATAAGTTTTCCACTTCATCTACATTCTTTTTTCTCCTTTCTTTTCAAATATAAAACAATGTATGTGTACTTTTAGGTTAGCATTTTATTACTTTTGCTTTTTATTACTCATGTTTCATGGAGCCAGTCACAGTCACAAAAGCTCATCCAAATCGGTTTCAAATAGCCAATATTCACCTGGTTCACCTGCTTTTATTGCGCTGAACTTAGGCTGATTAAGACCTAGTTGGACTATGACAATCCAACCATGCTGTTGGAGAATATGAGAATGGAGTATGTTGCCTTCTAGAGCAAGTGGGGCAGAGGTTTCATTCAGGGAAGCTGTTATGTGTTCATATGTTTTATGTGAGAGATAAACCGATCACTAAGTTTGCGAAATGGGTGTTTATTAGCTAAAGCTGGCATTTATGGGTGTTATACTAGTTTACTGGTGTTTTGGATTCATAAAAAGAATATAGGTAGAAAAAACATTTACGTTTTATTTTATTTCTAGGGTTTATCTTATTGCTTTCTGTTGTTTGACTGCTTGCTGATATCCTCCGCCAGGATGAACATAGTGTTGACGTCACAACCCAGTCAGTACATGCCGCATCGACCCGACTCCGTCACACCACCTTCAAGGACCTTCATTTGGCACCTACATAAAATCATGACCAGCATATGGAAGACTAGCAGTCTTACCATACATTCACATTAGCAGGTGACAAGCCGCTAATTTTATCTGAAGTTTGTCTCTTATGGGAGGGTTTGAAGCTGCTAAGGTTGTCATACAGGGCCATGTACAATTATTAAGCTTCTTAACAATTGTACAAGAAAATGTAAAACAAAATATGTAATATATATGTATTATTCAAATATGAACCAACTTTACAGAATAATGAACTCAGGTTAATGAAGAGCAGAGTCTGAGCCTCAGACCCACTTGTTTCTTTGGATTAGTTCAAAGTCTGTGTCCTTGCGCTAAGCTACATTTGCATAAAGTTGAAAATGTCAACTACACTTCTCGCCCCGCCAACATGCCGCTGACTAATCATGTACTTCAATAAGAAATGAATGGATGCCTGGGATATAGTGAAATGACAGTAAATGACTGGCTACTAGACAGACATAGATCATCATATTATACCTCCCTGGGCACAAATGTTTGATAGGCCACAACCTGGCTGTGTTTTTTAGGTCATCAGGGATTTTTATGATATCACAGCAGGTTATATGAGGGCTCTGTAGCATATTGATGTTGGAATAGCATCCTGATTTCCCTAAACATGGCAAATCAAACCAAACAGCAACACATTCACAAAAACATAGTTAAACCTAAACTCAACTCCTTATAAAGAGTTAATCTGCAATTCACAGACAAGAATCTGCCCCAATAAAGAGAACAAATTGGACAGATAACACTAGAAAGTAACTTAAACACAGTAACCTTATTATAAAGCATCCTAAGCTAAAGCATACTGCCTCAGCAGAGATGTAAAAAGGCTTTTTTTTTATTCACGTCTCACAGCTAATTATTTTATGCATGGCAGTAGACCATTTTCAGATCACTGGACGATGAAGACAAAGACAACTTTTAACTAGCTGAAATTTTATGTTTGGTGTTGCCAAATAGGATTGTTGTAGTCATAATTGCCCCTTACTGGCTTGAGCTCCTGGGCATGTGTCCCTAAAACCTATAAAATTATCTGGGCTAGTACATTACATTTGTGGTAATTTATTGGTGTGAATTAATTGTAAAAATCTGTTAAAAACCTGTTAAAATAACTATATACTGTGATCTCACAGTCACCTGAAGTCACAGATATCTGTGATGTGATTTTTTATATAACAATTGTAAATATAAGGCAACTTATAACTTATATAGAGTAACTTTTTCTAACCCCTAAGTGAGTTGAACTGATGCTAATAGCCTGTGTCACTGTTGGGCGAGTTAAGTGGACGCTATTGATGAATGGAGTGAGGCTGAAAGGCAGTGTAATGTGTGTCAGAGGTTTAAAAAGCACTGCAGCTCATATTATCCATAAAGCGAGCTCAAAGCTGTGCTAATGATTAGGCCACTCTAACAGGTCTGCTGAGACCAGCAAATAACCCTTCACAATAAACACCACTCCACAACTAGAAGGGTCCGGGCTCGATCCCGGCCGTGGTCCTTAAAATGTAAACAATTGGGTGTGGTGAAGTTAATGGCGTGATGATATAATTCTAATGTTTTCCTAATTTTGTTTGGTGATTTATTTAGTTCTTAGGCAACAATTAAGACTTTGTTTGACTTTATCATAGACTTCCATAACTTCATTAGTGCTTGTTTCTTATTTTACTAATAGCTGAGTCACATAAACACATTAGTAAACTACTTTCTCAAACAACAGGCTAGATATCATTTCTGTCTTTAGTTAATGATTAATTGAGATATTTAACCATTTTGTAGTGACTTAAAAACTTCTTAATGAAATCTAAATAAATGTTAATACTATTTTTTATCATGAATTATTGATTAAATGATTAACTGCTCCATTACTTGACTGTTTAGTAATGCTTGTTTCTCTCTGGAGCACTAGCAATAGATGTATGCTTGGTGTAAAGTGTTAGAGTTGAACAGATCTTCCATTGACTGTCAGTGAAGTTGTAGCAGATTTGGATTTCCTGTTCCTGATAGAATGTCGAAGGGAACCGTGGTTTGCAGGGCAGTACGTTTGTTGTTGTTGATGTTCAATCATCTTCTCATCCTACGACTTGTAACTCATGGACTGATACTCTTACATAACTTAGGAAATGCACTGAGGAACCTAAAAGCTTAGAGGATTAGATGCACATTCTGTGCTTTGGCGTTCTAGAGGTAAGATGCAATGCTGCACTCTTAAAACCCAAGGTTTCTTAGTGGCCCATGACTTGTGTGGTGTGGTTCTAGAAACAAAATGTATTATTATTACAATATGTAAAGGTTCTTTGAAGAACTTTTTTATAGAAAGGTTCTTTAAAGAATTGACAATGGTTCTTCTGTAGTAGGACACTTCTTGCAATTTGCAGCCTAACAAATTGACCATAAAAGCCTCCATGACCCACTAGAACCTTTAACTGCCCCTTGGTGAGATTCAGTAAAGCATCTTAGTGGAAGAGTTACGTTTTGCACATACGCTGCCAAAATAATATCTCATATCTAGTAATACACTACATATGAGTAAGTAATCGCAAACTTTTACAAGAATAATAACACATTGTTTAACCTACTAATTCCAAACCACAAGAAAATAAGTGAGCTAACGAACCAGAAAAAAGTTTCTTCTAAACGTCACATGCTGCACTAATGAGTACACTTCTAATTGTGGTGCAGTGTTGATCATGCTGTGTAGTATACGATCTGGGGTAGGACCTTTTTCTTGTACTGGACAAACCAAGCTTCCGTACAAGTGTCAAACACTAGGCTGTGACTAAAACCACCATACAGTTCTAATGAATGGATTCTAGTGGTGATGTAATAGTACACACTAATTAATATAATGTGTGGTATGTGGTATTGGACTCAGGATATGTTATATAATGCTGCTCCTTTGCTAATTATAAAGTTGCACCTGAGTTCATTTGCATGTAAGTTTGTGCTGAATAACCCTCAAGATTAGCCAAGTGTTGGTAGAGTGTCAGTAATTAGTACATTTTCTGGTAAATCTGGCCCTTAGCAGTAAAAGCTTCTTAACTGGAAGAAAGAGAGTTCAGTGTGATGCACGCTATTCCATTTAAGCATCATCTTTTGCTGAGATGCTTTTGAGAAACCTGGTGCTGATCCTTTAAATGCAAGTAAATAGAGCAAAATAAACATTGCTGCCTATCAAATTTTACTTGACTGCATAGTCAAGCTTAATATTGTAATAAACTTCTAAATATCCAATATCGGTTCAACTCAAAATTTGAATGAAATTTCAGTTTGAAAAAAGTAAAGAAAACTGATTCAGTTAGTACCGCTAACTGAACAAGACTTGTTTTGCTAACAGTCATTACAGCAGTGCTGTTCTCCATCAGTTCTGTAGCATCAAGTTAGATGCAGATCAAATACCAGTTTTTTTTATTGCAGAAGAACCTTCAGTCTGATGGACAGAACAGAGCGTTTCATACAGTACATCTTGGTAGATATCTTGATTGCTGGCACAATAGCTCATTGAGCTGCAGTAAAATAATCCAGCTGAGACAGCTAGTTAGCATACTCGCTATATAAATTACAGACTGGCCAAGTTTGACCAAGCTAGGTTAATGTGACCCAATGTTCTTTAATGCTAATGTAAACTTTAATGCACTGTAATGTGTCGATTTTCCTCTATGTGATATTGGACCATTTATATTGATCCATGTATTATGATTTTTTTACACAATGTAAAATGCAGCTCAAATAAATATTAATAATCTAAAAATTAAGTGCAATTTATGTGCAAAATTGTTTTGTTTCTTTAGTGAAATAATTGTTTACCTGCAGCTAATAACGCGACAAAAACTAATATTATTCACTAGAAATTCAAAACTCGACTTGCATTACATCACTTTTCTCTTGGTCAGTGCACATGACAAGTTGTAGTATGTTTCCTTTTTGATAAAATGTATGATTTATCTTTTTTTCATGCAGATAAAGGGAAGTGAATGAATGTGCTATTATGAAAATGTCCATACTCCACACATTTTAGATCTTTGCTGGGATGTTGTTGTTTAATGGCATTTCAACTTTTAGTCTCAAGATGTGTTTTATTTGTTATTTAAAAACTTCTCACTTCATTAAATTAAATGTGTTTGATGTAGTGTGTATTTAAACTTTATTATAAAGTTTTAAAACATTAAAACCACCCAGTCCATGACCGATTATACACAGACTGGTCGATTCTACTGCCTGGTGAGGCTTTAAGCCTGATGTTGACTAGTTGCTCATCCTGTGATTATGACACTACCAACTTGGATGCCTCAAACTAGACTCAGCCTCAGACAGACTAGGCAGGTGAGGATCCTGAAGATTTCATGGTCTGTATCTCTGATTGCCTGTACTCTAGTAATGAGATCCAGGAATGAGCATGACCTATGAAGTTTGGCTGTGTCCTAACATTTCTCTAAAGATCTACTGAGCTACAAAGATCAGATATGAAACGTTGTTATCTACGGTTTCGTGAAGACTACAGTAAAAAGTAATATGTTGTTGGAGAGGAGCATAACACCTTATAATCCTGTAACGTTGGAAGTCAGTTATTCTTATTTTTGAGTTATGGTGGTCTGAATGTCTCTGGCTCTATGGACATCTGCCTTGGGCAAGTGTCTCTGCGAGGTTGCCTAGAGTGCAAGAGAGCTGGATATGAGTTTTCGAGGTTCAGGGAGCCCAGAATCAGGGATCAGTACCCTGAAGGCTAGCAATGCAGTTCTTTGGAAAGGGCACGTCACGCTCTGCTGACCTGTTCTTACAGATTCTTAAAGTCAGATTTCTAACTTGTAGTAAAGTTTTTGTTGTCACTTGTAAAGTTTTTCTGTGCCCTGTGGTTTTATTCATGACATCATCAGCGAAGCAGTTGAATCTACTTTTATTACATAGCTGTAGGTCATGCAACTACCAGTAAAGCTCATATACAGTGCTTAATTTGTGCTGGATCTTGCAGGAACAAGATCCGGCACCTCTCATATTTCAGGTACCTGTATTGCAGAACTTATTTATGTGGATCCACCACCTCTTTGACGTCTTTTTTTTGTAGGACACCAAAAACTATTCGTCCAGTGGCATCTCTGAGATTTTATGGTTGCAGCTCCTTACTGCAGTCATTAAAGCTAGGATTATTTTATTGTATAGAATTCTACTATGTTTGATGGACACTTGAAGCACTGTTGTGTCTGTGCGTTCCAGGACCTTTTCCCTCACTGCCTCTTGCTGGATCACCCCACCTTTAGTGTTCCATTACCTGATGTTTTACAAATTAAGCACTGCTCATATATATAAACTAAGCTGCCAGTGCAGCCCTTTTGAGTTGTTTATGTGATGTCACAAAAACTCATTTCCATATCATCACTGACTGCACAATACCTCACACCTGTGTTTTTGTTGTTGCTGGTGCAGTTGCTCTTTACATTGATTTATATATGATCACTTACATTGATTCTATATTTTGTGTACAGGATTTGCTCCGAGCTGTCTTCACTGTGAGCTATGTGATTGCCAACCGTAGCAAATGTGCAGACTAATAATCATGTATTCTTCATTTTTGACCGTGTCCCCACTGAGCCACTCACTCAGCCTCGTCTGTGTAAAGAGATTCAATCTTTAATATCTCCTTAATGTGCTGCCATTGTTTTAACGACTTGATGGAGCGATTTTAATATCTCGCCATCATTGAAGCTGTGCTGAAACATTTTTTTCCCTCTTCTTGACCTTGTCCCTACAGAAACTCATCATCTGCCCTGTAAGTCCCCAGAAAGTCAGTATTGGAGCACTGTGTTAGATAACTTCTCCGACATACTGTTTATCCCCTGATTTAAAATATACAAACAAGTGAGGATGAAACGGAGAGGACATGTTGGATTTGGAACATACAATAACAGCCTAAGCAGATTACTGCAACAATGGACCGAGCGTCTCCTTCCAAGGCTGAATTATGCTTGTTTGTTCGTGGAGCTCTACTGTGGAATTGCTGTGATGTAGGCATTTTGTAGGAGGGGGGCTTTGGCTCAATGTGGTGGTATTTACTAACTCTGATAGAAAGAAACTGGGGAATAATTGTGCTTTAGCACAATGGTGGTCCTGTGGTCCTGTGGTCATGCATGAAATTCTGTGTTGAAATCTAGTGATGCTGTTCTGCTGTCATCACAAAACATTGATTTTAAATGGCATCTTTACTGAGGAGAGTAAAAACCAGCCTCATTCTTCAAAATCTCAAGTTTTCTTAATTTTTTTGTTTATCCTAAGAATAAGTCTAACTAAGCTCCATGATGTGCTCTTACACTACAGCACTGTTCACACCTTTGTGCTGTTAAGTGTGTGTAGATTGTCTTCCTACCTAATAACAAATGACTGTGTGAATATCAGAAGCTTTGTAAAAACTGTGTAAATGGGTTTTATGTAAAACATTTCTTCCTTGTTGGTGAATGTGGCCCAATGATCTTATCTTTACAGCAATGTAAACATTGTATTGCATGTGATTTTGGATCGTTTATATTGATCTATGCATTATGACAGTTTTACACAATCTAAAATGCAGCTCAAATAAATATTTATTATGTAAAAATGATGTATATATTATGTACAAATCTGTTTTGTTACTTCAGTGAACAGTTCTTCATGGAAAAAAAGCTTAAACAAAAATACAAATGAAATTAAAAAGCCAGCCATAAAATCTTGTATACATGACGTATACAAGACAACTTACAGATGAGCTCACAGCTTAAAGATTTTAGAAAAATAAAACCACAGTTACCAAAGATATGTTTGGAGAAACAAAAGCAGATTGATAAGAACAACTTGATAACTGTTAAGCATCAGGTGGATAGTTTAGGATGGACTGAGAATTTTCACAGAGCTAGACACATTCTGTTAGGAACAGAGAAATTCCTAGAACGGGAATAGAAAGATTCCTAGCTGTTTACAAAAAGCATTTGCAGACAGTAAGATTAACCAAAGGATGTTTTAATATGTACTGACTTAGTAAGGGGTTCATACTTGTGCATATATTTTTTAAATATTTGTTTGTTGAGCATAAACACAGAGCAGTCCCTTTATTATGTACACCTCCCTGTAGCTGCAGTCATTTTCATTTTATCTACTTACCATATACCATACACTTCTAGAATTACAGACTAAAGTTCATCTGATTCACTGCATATTTTGTTAGTCCACTTTCACCCTGTACTTCAGTGGTCAGTGTGTGTTCAGAGCTGGTATGTCTTATCCTCTATTAGACGCACCTACCTTGTTGGCCCACCGTGTAGATGTAAAGTCAGAGACGATAGTTCGTCTGCTGCTGCACAGTTTGTGTTCCTATGTTTTTTCATCAGGACACTATTGGCTGGATAGTTTTGATTAGGTGGCTATTCTCCGTCCAGCGGTGATGCTGATGTGTTTAAAAACTCTAGCAGCACTGCTGTGTCTGATCTACTCTCATTAGCACAACACACACCAACACACCACCACGCCAGTATCACTGCAGTGCTGAGAATGATCCCCCAAATAATATCTGCTCTGTTGTGGTTCACTGGAGGTCCTGACCATTGAAGAACAGGGTGGAGGGGGGGCTAACAATGTATACAGAGAAACAGATGGACCCAGTCTGTAGGTGTAGGATTATGAAGGACACTGTTATGGTAAGTAGAGTTGATAAAATGGACAAAGAGTGCAGATACTTAATAAATTGGCCAGTTGGTGTATAATGTAAGTGCACATTAACATTTGCAGATTTAGTTTTTTATTTAAAATAGTTTGCTGCAGTAGTTATTTCACATCTTTTTATGTGAAACATTAATAAAATATGTAATTTGCTCAGACTTTTGCACACAGCTGTATAGGCAGCAAGCTGTTGTTAAAATTTGTTCTCAAATCAGACATGGGACCAACTACAAAGCAGTGCAGGTGCTGTCACCAACAGAACAAGGGACAGATTATGGCCTCTGGGCACAAACGTCTTTGGAGCCTCTGTTTTTCTGCACTTACTTTTCTTTCTTTCTCTCAGAAGCACTGCTATTCAAACTTTTGTTGCCATTATTGATTCTTTTCTACATGTTTTAAAGATAATCAGTGCCTCACAGTCACCCGGAGCCTCTGACTGAATACCAAACAGCATTATTGTATTTTAAGTCACATTTTGATTTCATGTTCAAAAACTTTAGTGTTTATATGCATGTAACTATATTTTCTTGGTTTAACCTGCAATTGAAGTTTGATCGTATTTAATGTAAAAAAGTAGTTTGGATTTTTAAGTAGTTTTCTATTGAAGTAACTTTGTTAGTTGAATAAAACTAGTTTAATTAAGTCTTTTTCAGTGTGAGATGAGGGCCCTGAAAACAGATTACATTGTTTAAGTTCTTTGTATATATTCAAAGGCAGTAGGTTTGTTTCAGGTACTTAAGCTGCTTTGGGTTCTGGTGGTCAGAAGTCCTCAGAGGATCCTATAGTTACTGGGCTCACTTGCTCAAACAATAATAATTCCCTGATTATAAAATTGAAACTAAATTAAACCCTAGAAATAAATTATAACTGAATATTAATGACTAAATTGTAAATGACCTTCTTCGCAAATATCCAGGAATGTATAATTCATTAAGATTTCTCATATAACTGAGTAAAAATTACTACCCACCTCTGTTGACCTCACAATAATACGGTTATGATTCAGTGTGTCACGAAATCTCAGCACAGCTGAATTTGATTAGATCATTTAAATAAATACACAAAGGTGACTGGAGGAACTGGATGCACAGTAGAGCAGTAAAAGTGCATCTGGCCAAGAAATGAGTGAATATTTTACTGAGTGTTATTATACATGATTATACAGACTCTGCGGAATTTCTATGTATCAGCTGAATGTAATGCATTGAAAATATTACTGAATATAAAAAGTGCTATAAATTTTATATAGTTTTGTTTTTTTATCCATCATCTTCCGCTTTATCCTGCTAGTTGGGGTGACCGGGGGTGGGGGGGGGGGGCTGTGTCATCAGGCAAAGGCACGGGACAGTTCGGCAGTCCATTGCAAGGCCAAATCTTACAGCACCTGGTATTTCCAGGTAGTCTCCCATGCAAGATCAGACAAGATCGGATGTGCTCAAAGCAGTCTGGCCGTAAATTCAGCCTGTAAGCGGTGATGAACAGTTCTCTGTAGAGGACGTTTTTCACCTTTTCACTTGTTCCTAATAGTTACTGTTGGACATACAACCCTTAAAATACTATCCTGGACATTTCAGTCCTGAGAACATTCCAAACCCAATTCATTTCCAAAGACCACACAAAATTGCCTTAAACTGTCCTACATTGAGGTAGAGTTTTAACTAGAATCGATCAATAAGCACCTGATCAAACTAAATGCGACAGGTAAAACATACTTAACACATTCAGGTTTCTTAGCATTACTGTTCAAATGAATAAAATCTTATATACAGCAACGTGAAAGTCACTTAAGGATAAAAAAAACATGATACAAAACTTGACAAACGTCATTTCACCCCAGAAAGTGTGAAGCAAACACCAAATATCAACAAACATTAAACTTGACTGACCGTAGGGTGTAAGTAAATTGTGTGAATTTGACCAGAGGCGTCAACACTCTCATAACTGATACAGCTGAATCACCATCTTCAGATGTCATCATGTTTAATGGAAGCGAAAGCTGGTCTTAGATCATTGTGGGACATTGAAAGGACAACTACCTGAAACTCCTGAGTCAGCAAGAACCGAGGCATACAAGTGGAACGTCATTAGCTTTATGACTCCCATTACTGCCAACCAAACTTTAGGAGCCGTTTGAACTTTTGAAGAATGTGCAGTGCGCAAGGCAGGAGCTCTAGAAACATGTTCTAGTTTATTCATTTATTCTTTTAAACCATTAACATCATGACCATTCGTGCTTAAGACTCAGTAGATGTTTACACTCAGTCAGTCTCTGTTTGCACCGCTTAAAAAAGGAGACCTACCTTTTATCCTTGAACATTCAGTTACGATTGCACTGATATATGCATTAAAGTTAAGAACATATATTTGTTTCCCGCAGCTGTTTTTTTTTTTAAAGATATGAAGTTTCCTTTGACTTTAACACAACAGTGAGTTCATGTTTTCCATCATTCTGTGCCCTGTCCACCAGCATTGGGTTTATTTTTGATCATCATTCCATATCCTGCTACACACGCAGCCTGACACTGGAATTGATGTTGGTGCTTGGTGTGTGATGGAAATTCTCTGTCTTGGTGTGAAGAGTTTTGTTTGTTGAACCCAGAAGAAAAAAAAATCCCACATGAGCTGAATGTTGGGATTGTAATCTGTATTCATACTCTGAAGGTCACTGAAGATTAATGGTGGGATGTCCTGGGCCATGCCAGAAGAACAGCACACTGCGTTCCCACACGTACATGGTTGCATGAAGTTGTATTACCTGCTTGAATTAACATTATCTGTATGCAAATTAGAAATGCACAAAATGTGCACGGGTCCCTTACCTCACCTCATTTGCCTCAGCAGGACCCGCCACAAAATTAATACTTTCCTCATAAATATCTTAGCATTCATTAAGCCACACATCGCCGCTGTCCAAAGAAAAATGTATCTTTACGTTTGTGGATTTTTTTTTCTACAATATTTGAACACTGCTGATGTTTACATTGTGTAAACATTTCATGATGCTCCAAAATAGCCTGGAAAAAATTCTGGTTCCATTGACTTACATTGAAAGTAAGGAACATTTTTGGCCTCTCCTGTAAAGTTGTCATTTTGGATGCATCTCAAAAGTGTAGCTAAAAAAAGTAAAACTCTTGTTTATACAGTAAAAGATTATAAACTTCAGTCATGAACTAATGTCCTGGTGTCCCGGTTTTATTACCTACATTCCACAGAGGACCACTTTCTACTTCACCTTCACTTTCCAGTTGATCTTTTTCATTTTATTGGTCAAATGAATCTGCCACCTTAACACAGAAACCCAGGATACGTTGCGCTGTTGATTAATGAGAGAAGCATGCAGTAGGACATGGGGTTGTTTGGACAGCATTTCTTTTTGACAGCTACAGAAACTATAGCATAAGCTTTCTTTCTGTTTACAGCACCCGAATTTCTTAATAACTCACTTTGCCCTAGAAAGACTGACTGAAAACTGTGTGCTCTCTGTTTTTCCTTGTTTATTTCTTTCGGCTTTGGGAGCCCCATGAAGCATTTCAATGAAGAATCTTTCAGCAAAAAACAAAAAAGGTGCAATCTTTTAGGCCCCCTGTATTTTTGTCAGCATTGGAATTGTTCTAATCTCTCAGTTTATCCACAGTTTAATTTTTAAGTGTAGTTAATAATACATTTAATGACACATTTTGTAGCTTTTTTGAAGAATTCACTCATTGTTTTTAGGAAAAGTCTTTAATTTTTATTGTTGTCCTACATGCGCTGCCCTGTTGAGGTCTATCCACAGATTTATGATGGTATTTATGTCGTGGTACTCTGAGGACCTTCAGCTTGTGGCCTTTGTGGTAGTCCATTGTGAATTGTGAGGTATGTTTAGGATCATTATCCTATCCTGTTAGAAGCCATCCTCTTTTCATTTTAAGAGAAGTGTTATTGTCACGAAATTACAGTAATAGCAGAAGTGCCTTTGCTCGTTGTGGCCAAACAGTTCTATTTAAGTTCATCAGTTTATAGGACTTGTTTCCAAAATGCATCAGGCTTATTTAGAGGTTTCTCTGATACTGAAAGATTGTGATAAAGACACAGGAAAGGTTTTCCTTTGATTACTTTTTTCATAAAAATTACATTTGTTGCTGTACAGTAGATTAGTGCACCTTTACTCCAGAGTCTGCTTAATCTGAAGGCCTTGTGCAGTCAAATGGGGTTCTGCTATACTGTTCTAGCAATCCTACGTTCTCTTGGAAAGTTTTTTGCTCTTCTAGACCTCAACATTACCTCCATCATTCCTGTTAACTACTGTTTCTTAGTTACATTACAGAAACACCTACCTGAAAACACTTTGCCATCTTCTTATATCTCCTCCTGCTTTGTGGGCATCAATTACTTTCCCTTTCACCTGACTTTTTCTAACAATGATGGTGAACAAGCCATAGCTCTGACTAGCTAATTTAGCTCGGAGATCTGAGAGCTCAAATTATTTTAGAGTGCTCAAACTTTTACACGGCACTCTTTTCTTTTTTCACTCCAAAATTGGACTAAACAAAAACTACACTAATCTCACTTACAATATTAATGAGAAAGTTTTGTCTTTAACTTCATGCTGTGGAGAATTAGTTCATCTTTTATTCTCATAACTTTTCACAGTAGCTGAAATTTTGAACAGGGGTACTCAAACATTTACACGCCACTGTATTTCCAGGGATTGTGCAAAGGTGTAGCCACTTCTAGTCAAATAGCAAGTTTTGATTTTCTAAATGAAAATATGAGCCCAACAGATCTTCTAGAACAGGAGTACTTAGAATTCAGTAGGGTCCAGTTAGAGGCCAAGGACGGGACCATCATTTCTAACTTGTGTTATGATTCAGTGCCATATCCTGTTTACTGAAGTAGTCTAGTATCAGCATTTTATGTCATCAGCAACTGAAAGACAAACAAATTACATTTAAATAAAGGCAAAAAACAAGAGCACAGATCTGATTGGCTGTGAAGCACCAATTAGCATGCGATTGGTCTGTGAGTTCACTGTGCTGCAAAGTCTGTACCATAAAGACAAGAAAAGTTCTGCCTTAAAATAAACTCTGTCAACATTAAATTATTCTCAAAATTTTCTCGGTTTGGGTTCGCATTGAACAACCTCCGGGTCCCGGACCACCTATTAGTGAGCTCTGCTCTATAGGGAACACACCACAGCTCTTAATTACTGTTTAGTAGCTCAGTTGAACATATTGGGAAAAAGAACATAAACCGTAACCTTGGTGAAAGTTATGGCACCTATTCATATTTATTTAATTTCTCTGGTATGTTGAACTTTAAACTGTGCACTGAAACTTATTTTCAGCTATTTTCACAACAGAACATGTCATGCAGTGTGCAAGGGTGCTCAAACTTTTGACTGTATATTTTATTCATATAGAAATGATGAAGATTATGGGTTCGTCCCACCTGTGTCATTCGCTTCTCAGTAATCCAGACGCCTGTGCTGTCTCCAGCGTAGCTGAATGATTTTCTCAAGGGGCCTGTGCTCAGGGGCCTAACGGAATGTGGCACTTCAATACGGAGGGGAGGCAGCATTCATCGTGGTTGGGGGGGGCGTGGTTGGGGGGGTGAAACGGTGATAAATGACTGTGGCACATTCCTCTTCAGTATCTGAAGCTGCCACGTGGACTCATGTTATTGATGAGCGTGCTTAGTATTCAGATGGCAAGTGGACAGCAGGGAGAGCAGGAGATACTGTGCAGTCTGAGAGCAGAGACACGCAGCTTAAGATTACTGAAAGTAGATCATAGTACACACACGCACACACACACACACACATATATATACACCAGTGATGGATTTTTTTTTTTCACAGCTCGTGTGGAAGCTGCCAGCAGCCTCAGCTCCAGTTGGTTGTACATGGTGCTGTGGGAGTAACTCTGGTGACCCCCTATTAGAGTTTATTAGGCTCATTTAGAAAAAAACAACTGTTTTGTCTATGTAGTTGAGGGATTAAGAGAGAAATTCCTCTGCTTTGTCGAAAGATCTGCATACGTCATGGTTTGTATGGTTTGGTGTGAAATGCTTCATTGTAGAGAGCTTACTGAGTCTGAACTGTTCACTGCAGTGTTGAATGGAACCAGATGTCTAAGGACTAATGCATACAGTGGCTATAAATGAACACACTTTATAAATGTCATTCATGACGGAGAGGTATATGCAGGGTTGGAAGCCAAAATAGTCCCCAAAAAAACATATCTCTGTACTTAAGCATCAAAAATATTGAGATATTTAAACTATTTATTATTTCTTTGTATCTGTCTTCGAATATGATTTCCTAAAACATTAGGCAACTGTTTAAAAAAAGATATGCCACACGTTTCCTTCATTCTAAAATCTTGTCAGGGTTTCTGGGGCCCAGTTACAGAGACTACGCTATACTTTGTTATAAAAGATTTCATTGTGGTGTGACACCTTCGGGAGACGTGGGTCCCGCAACAATATCTTACAGTGTGGGACTAAATTTCAGTGTCATGTGAGGGAGGGGGTGGATAACCAATCCAGGGCATGCAGAAACAGGACAGCATGTGCATGTAGAAAAATCCTGCAATTAAATAAATAGTCTATATGAAATGATAATAGCCACAAAATAAGTAGCATGCAGAATTAACATGAAGGGAATCAGCTAAATAATCTATAAGAAATTAACAAGCTTATTCTAAATAGCTCCAAAGCAGTCCATTATGTGAACAATGTGATCATTAAACATTACTGTGGCAGCACCTTTAGACAGTCAGCCAGCCTCGGCTGTGGAAGCTGCTCTAAAGAAAGAGGTCTATACTCTACAGTTAAGCTGAGTAAAGGGAGGTCAATTTCAGTCGTGATTATTTCAGAGGAAAACATGTATATAGGATGTCACTCACCCTCGTCCCAGACTGCAGGCGGGAGCAGACTGAAACATCCATACTGTGGACGTGAGTGGGTCATAAACTGTAGATTTATGGCAGGAGCAGGACAAATTCTTTTTGGATTCAAGTGGGAGCATGTGTGTCCAAAAGTTTATGGACACCTGCTTTTTTAAAATATTTTTTATGAAGGTATTAATATGGAAATTGACCCCCTTTGCTGCAGTAACAGTTTCTTCTCCTCCTCTGAGAAGGCTTTAAACTGTGCGGGGCTTTATAATCCTCTAGTTGACAATTGGCATTGGAATAAATACTTTAGGCTTATATGCAGCTTTTCCAGAACATCTAGTTCTATTGGCAGTGCTTTTCTATGAAGACTCTGAAAGCTGTGTAAGCACCGTTGAACACCTGGGTCAGCCGTGGCAACAGTTTAAAGTAACTGAGTTTATTGATTAGAAGGCCTGTGTGAGAATGTCTTTTGGATATGTCCTGTATGACTCTTCTCTGGTGGAAACATGTAATTGCATGGCGGTTGTGTTTCAGACCTCTTCTCTGAGTGGATGAATCTGATGGTTGCACGTGTTGAAAGAGTTTTAAAGAGAACTCACTCAGGTGAAAGACGTGTCCTATTGAGAGTGAATGATCTTTTTATGGGTGAAGTTTACAGGTAAAGACAGGTTCTGAAAACCTCCTGTGAAGATGGTCCTGACAGCTTATTAGTTCAGGTTTTTCTTAGTTTTTCCAAATAAATACAGTAGACTAATATAGTATGTGTGCTTCTTACTCTCCACCACTGCCTCAAATGTAGTGTTTCAACTTTGCACCATGCTTTTGTCCAGTTTTCTAGTAAAAGTATGTCATGCAGTGTCAGAACCCATATACGCAACTCCACATCAATACAGGAGCATGTGTGATTTACATTTACAGCCTTTAGCAGACCCTCTTATCCAGAGTGTTTTACAAAAGTAAAAATCCAGAGTGTTTTGTGTTGAATCAGAGTATGTAGCCTGGCTAATATAAATAGGTTAGAGTCTAAACTACCCTTGAGCTCAAACACTGCTAGAACAAAGACAAGTTCTGATACCTTGAAAAAAAAATACAACGTAAGTGCAATGCCTAGCAATACCTAGAAAAAAGATAAAGAGTTAAGCACAACATAAATGCAATACATTTGAATGCATATTTAGATTAGTGTTCACTCAAGAGATGGTCTTCAGTCTGTGTTTATAGATAGTGAGAGACTCTGTTGTTTGGACAGCCAGTGGAAGTTCTTTCCAGGACAAAGAAGGCAGAGAAGAGACTTGGCGCCGGTCTTCCATGCACCTGAAAAGATGGCAGGTCCGGTCGAGCTGTACTTGAAGCCTGAAGGGGTTTGAGGTACAGATCAATTCTCGACCGTTGCCATAAGGTGAAGAGGGGCTGGTCCGTTCTTGGCTTTGTGGGCATTAGAGTTTTAAAACCAGCGAAGGGAGTTCAGCCGTGGAGTGACAGGAGTGAACTTAGGAAGATTGATGATGAGTCATGCTGCTGCATTCTGAGTCAGTAGCAAAGGCCCGGTGGCCTGCAGAGGAAGGCCAGCCAGAAGCCAGCTGTAGAAGTCTAGGCTTGAAAGAGACTGAACTAACACCTGGGTGGCCTCCTGAATAAGAAAGGGCCAAAACTACTGGATGTTGTAGAGGAGGACCCTGCATGACCAGGTCAGTTTTGCAGTATGGGTTGAGAACAATAGCTGGTCATCCAGAATCACAGCATCCTCTTCTATCATCCTCTGGCTTCAGCAGCTAGGCTTCTAGTATCCTCTGTCAGAACGATCAAGGAGTTCTTGAATGAGATGGCAGTGATGATCTCAAGTTAGCCCAATGCTAATTAGTGTGCATACGCTTCCATTACTTGTTAGCTACATTAGCCTTGCTGCTGCAGTGCAGACTATGTGGCCACTGCGATCTGCTGCCATGGCTAAAGATAACTCACCCTGCAAACTCACTTTCACATCTCTGCCTGTTTTAAAAGCAGAAGAAAGATCCACGCAGATCCACAGAATCTGACGCTCCAAGTTGCACAAAACTTCAAGCTGAATATTTAATCAGCTGCACTTTCAACATCTCGGCTGACACACTTCTAACATCGGGAGCATATGCAGGAGGAAGAGAACCACACGTTGCATTTTTCATCGCACACGGCCCTTAAAATGCATGTTTAGGCTTGTGTGACAGGTTTGCGTGTAACCCACAGACAGAATGCATCCAATTTGCACCTAAACGTGGCACAAACGGTTCAATACATCAGCCCTCACCATCTGCTGGATAACACCGACAAGGCCTTGCAATTACAGATCTCCTCTAAACAGCACTGGAGGGGGTAACTGGGAATCAGGAGAAGGAGGCGGTCCCTGTAAGCTAATGCATAAAGTCACACATGTATAAGAACTGAAACTCTTAAACAAACTACAAATGTTACAGGAATGGGTATATCTGTAGAAGTTTCAACCACCAGCCTCAAATACTACAGATTTATAGAGTGGATGTAGATTAGATATTCTCATTTCCTGTTCCACCTTAAATAATGCAGCAGTTACATGTAAACGCCTGTACGGGCTGGTGTGTATCTGCAGCACGGCTCAAGAGGGAGTGGAAATTCCATTTGACACAAAAAGCAGTGTTTCACAGCATTTCTCACTGTTAACATCCTCGCTGTCCAAAGAAAACCATGTATCTCCATTTTTTGTGATATTTTTCTACATCGATTGAATACCACCGCTGATGTTTACACTGTGTGAGAAATTCATGGTTAATGAACCATTAGAAATGCTCCTAACAAGCTTGGAAAAAATTCTGGTTCCATTGACTTACATTAAAAGTAAAGACTGTTTTTGTTCTCTGCTGTAAAGGAGCTATTTTGGAGAGCAACTTTGGACAACAGTGAAAATAGCAAATCCACTTATATACATAAAACAAGGTCACAAACAGAGGAAGATGAGGAGGTTAAGCAGTGAACAGTGGGAAATGATGCCTCCATATATATAGCTAGCATTTCTTCTGAAGTTAAAGGACTTTATTGTGCTGACAGATTAGTTAGCAGTTGTTGTGAAGTACTAACAGTCATGATATTAATTTTCAGGTATTTACCAGTTTTCTCACTAGCGTACCACGTTGGTTGTCTCAGTTTAGCATAGAAATAATAAAAAAGGAAGAAAAGAGGAAGAAATTAAGAAAATAAAAATTTGATTTGATTTTGTTTTAGGGTAACACTGTGTGTATATGTGTTTAAAGCTTTGGAAGAGCTGGCCTGCAACATGTAACTCCCCATCTGAAAATGAGTCCCACTCCAGCCTAGGCTCTAAGCTCTACATTACTGTACATGCAGAAAGAAGTAGCTATGGTGTGTTCCCTTTACTGTGGTGACAGAATGACATATATATTATAAACACCCCTCAGTAACACTACAACATAAACTAAAGGTCTAGCTGTCTCTTCTCCCTGATTTACCTAATCCCAAAATCCTGACTACCAAATAACGAACTAACTTCTACTTGTTCAGCGCTCCCGGCTACAGCAGAAATATCTGGTTCTGTAATTTTCCTTTTCAAACTCACCAATAAAAAGCAAAACTTGAGTATTTATGAACAATTGATGTCAGTGTTTAATATTTTGTGCAGGAAATGATGCTGTACTGACAAAAGAGGTGTTAAAATAAGCCACTGGACGTTTGTTCCATTTATCATACTGTGAAGCATCATTCACAAACATGGAACGTGGATTACAGACATCTTCATGGTCCGAAAACGTGAAATTCACACAAAAATAGAAAGCTGTCATTTATACAGGGTGGATGACATATCCGGGCTAAATTAATAAATCAATAAATAAATAAATAAATACATTTTGCTGGCTGAGTGAGAAAGTGTAACTGAACGGTTAGGGTACCGTAATGTTACATTAAACTCATTCACACTAATAACTACTTTATTCTAAATAGCTTAGTCAGTACGGACGAGGTAAAATAGTATTAATGCATCACTGTTAGTTTCCATTACCTGTCAACTCATATCTCGACTCCACATCAGATAACAGACCTGTCTCGGCTACATGTGGGGAAATTAGTCTTATTGAAATGTACAAACTGGGACGTCACATGAGTGACCCTTGCCTAGTCACTCCCTTATTCTCTGTGGAGCAAAGGCTGTCGTCTGGCTGTCGTCTGGGTGTGGGGGGGTGGGGTGGGATTAAGCCTCCCGCTGGAGGAAATTGCAGCTTGGATTTGTTGCAGATGAGGAATGCAAATGCATGGTTTTATTGTTACAGGACGGGAAGGCTTACAAGATGGAAAAGTATATTATTTGCGTGGTTGAAATTACAGACAAGGCAGAAAGAAGAAAATGAAACATAAAAAACTATGCGGTTGTAATATCATAATATAAATGAGTCAGCGAATCCCAGACACACGTTATGGGTTTGCTGTAACAGTGATATGTGTGGCTGTGGTCTCTGAGTTAGGAGTTAAAGGGTAATTCTTTTTAAATGTCTGCATAATTTGATGGGTGACGTGTAAATAATGCCAGTCAGAGTAGTGTGAGGTAAAATGGTTACTCATAGAGAAATTAACTGACGGATGAGTTGACTGTGGATAGTATTAGAGGTGTAAGAAAATATTGAAATAGGGATATTATGTTTTGTGATACTGTATCGATTCTTAGAAACACAGTATCAATACACAGATTCCTGACAGACAGTGAAACATTGTGTGTTGTGTTTTAATCTCTGACCACTAGTTGGCAGTGTTGTAATCCATTTTTAACTCTACTCCAACATTAACAAGCAGCACAAAGGTGCTTGTAAGCTATTGTAAGCGTTGGCAAATATAGTGGTGTGTTTTAATAGTAGGATTTGAAAAATTGCAATATATCACTTGAAATATCTCATTATATTGAATCGTGACCGCTGTAGCACAATGGTTTTAATGCAGTGCTGCTGTCTGAGGGGAAGAAGATTGCGTCCATTCGTTGTGTTTTCTGGACCTTATTCTTTACACACTAAGATTTCTCTAGTTGTTTAAAATGTTTTGATATATTTTTGGCAAAGTAGTGAGCCATCGATCTATTCCAGCTCATAAAGGACTAGACCTTTTCTGTATGCTCCTTTACCCAAACAGGACTGCCTCATCTGTTTGCCTGATGTTTTTCTTTACTATGAACACACACATATAAAATGGAATGAATGTGGTAAAACATGAAGTCTCTTGTATTTGTCAGTGATGCATTCCAGTGTTGCATTAGCACCAAACTAAAGATGGTAAGGTTTTTCTTTCATATATTAAGCTTAAAGCCTAACTTAGTATTGGTAGAGGCTCTTGTTAGCCCGCTAGCTATTAAAAGAGTAGAAGATTGTATTTTTGGAATAAAAAGTTTTTTTCTTTGGATTTAGAATTTTTAAAAGATATTTATGATGCTATTTAACTACAATTTCAATTCTTTAATTTTACAGTTTCCATATTGTTAAATAAGTTGAGTAGGGCAGTCGTGGCCTGAAGGATAGGGATCCAGTCTTGTGACCGGAGTAAGGCACCTAACCCCAACTGCTCCCTGGGCGCCGTAGATAGGGCTGCCCACCACTCTGGGCACGTGTGCTCACTGCCCTCTAGTGTGTGTGTATATGTGGGTGTTTCACTGCACGGATGGGTTAAATGCAGAGGTTCCGCTGTGTACAAACACATGTGGCTAATTCGAGTTCTGTTCTAATTCTAGTGAGTATTGACTCAAAGCAAGAAGGGTCTGGGATTTACATTCTGTGTGGAGTTTTCATGTTCTCCCAGTGTCTGCCCAGGCTGCTTTCTATCAGCCCTATGTACATATAGGGTGTATATGTATTGTTACTGTCCAAAGAGTTTTCTACATCATTTTAACACACCAATGGTTGTTTACATTGTGTGATCATTTCAGGGTGAACAGACCATTAGAAGTGCTCCAAAATAGCTTGGGGTTCCATTGACTTACGTTGAAAGTAAAGTATGTTTTTGGTCTCTCCTGTAAAGTTGCAATAATGAAGATACTTGTTTTTCATTGGACAGTGACGATATGTCTTGTTTTTATTTTTGGTGATTTTTATTTTCAACACATTCAAACCCAGTAGATGTCATTTACGTTGTTTGAAAATATTATGATGATTGGACCAATAGAAATGCTCCAAAATCCCTTCAGTTCACACTGAAAGAAAACAACTTTTTTGCCCACTCCTGTGAAGTTAGTGTTTTGGAGATACCAGTTCTGTTTTGTTTTTGGATAGTGCTAATACTGTATATAACATGTGTTGGGGTGTTTGTGTGTACTTGGCTAATGGAGTAACTTTATTCCTGGAGAAATGTAGAAGCAAACAAAGTGTTGAAAAGCAAAAACAGAAACAAGCAAATATGTTGTTACATTGCAGGTAGAAACAAACAGGGCTTCACAAAGCACAGCGCAGGGGCTGCTATGACACAGGCAGTGATTACGTTAGCCTTTCCTGCTGCCCTTAATTATACTCCAGTGGTGATATGATTGATTATCCCCGCCAGATCTCTTTGTCATGTTACTCGGGGCATGGTTCCTGCTCGGCCGTAATAGGTAAATTGAGATGGCAGGCAGGCATTAGTCATGGCTAGCGGCCACAAAGCTAACCTGTGCTTTGAGTAGACGTCACTCATTTACACTGAGCAGGGGCCAGGAAGGGCCAGCTAGTGCCCTTGATCATCATGAAAGAGACAATATCAGATGTTAGTCTTGATAATTATGAAAGCACTGACAGATCTAGTTTCATGTCAGTGCTAAAGGACACCCTTGACCCATACATCATATCATATGTCACTAGCTTCTACATTATAACCGCTGATAAGTTGTTACAGTGTTTAACAAGAGTCTGACTTCAATATGATAAGAAATTATTACAAGTCTCTGATCATATAATGTTTAAAAGAAGCATGTTAAATAGCTCTGATCATATAATCTAATAACCATTGATTAGAATCCTTTTTATTGAGTATGATAAGCACTGCGCAGTCTTTAATTTAATTTAATTTCCATTTGAGGAAAATATGTTTTCAATATGATAACCATTTATAACAAACCTACAAATACACTAGTAGTCCAGAAGACGTGCTCATGCGCAAATGGTAAATATTATGGCCAAAAGTATGCGGACACATCTTCTAATGATTGAATTCAGGTGTTTTAGCCACACCCATTGCTATACAGGTGTATAAGATCAAGCTCATAACCCTGCAGTCCCCATAGACAGATGAGTTCAGAAGGGTTCAGAAGAGTTCATTGACTAAACATTATAAGATGCTACCTTTTCCAGTCAGTTTGTGAAATTTCCGCCTTGGTGGGGCTGCACCAGCTCACTGAAAGGGAAGCATGAAGGAGCAACAGCAGCTCAGCTGTGTGTGTGTGTGTGTGTGTGTGTGTGTGTGTGTGTGTAGCAATTTGTTGTCGAAAGAACACAAGGGGCTGTGGAAATGATGACCCTGCGCTGTGGGGGGGCTCAGAAGCACAAGGAAAACACATGGCTTTTCTAAACTTAATGTATTAAAGGGCACTTTAAACACATATGATCTATAAATGGTTACAAAGACTAAAAGTATACACTACGATTTGACTTTTAGATGTAGCCTACACGGCTCACGCACAAGAAACCGGGCAATTTGTGGACTATATATTTTGGCAGAGAGTCATTTGAGAAGCAGCTACGTGTGTTTTAAAGCTCCTGTGGTATCGAGAACAGCCCTAGGTATCTACACTGGACGATTAAGAAACAGTTAGCAATGAAACTTTTCAAGTGACACTACTGAAAGAAACATGTTACACGTGTTAATAATCTTAAAATAATCTGCTAAGAGAAGATAAACAGGTAAACAGGTGCTGTCCTGCTGCTGTGTTGGGATGTTTGAGCTTCAGGTGCTCGTGTATAGCAGTTGTACTGTTGTGATCATCTCCACTGTGCAGAGCTGACAGAGCACCACACTGTTGGGTTTCTGTGTGAAACAATCCCACAACTCACATTCTGGATAAATCCATGCCGTAGACGTGGCCATCTTTGCGACGCATCAACGCAATTTTGTAATTGATTACGTTGATTACATAATAATGGGTTCATCTGGAATTCAACAATGAGATATTTGGCATTCATGGTTTATATACCGCTGTGGTCAGTGGCAAAAGTTGGGAAAATGTAATGATGAATCACAATGCACTGTTCATCTGGCCATCTGATGGATGAATCTGGGCTTGGTGGAAGGCAAGACAACACCAGATTAATGCCCATGATTTTTAAAGAAGATCTAACAGCTTCATACAAATGTGATGATCAGGTCTATATCAATGAAACAGTTCTGATAATATAATGCAACTTGCTAAGTAAGACTGAGAATTTCTGAGAATCTAAAAGATTTAAGTTTACATCATCAGCAGTTATGGCACCGTGATATACACTAGCCTACAAATTCAGTCAACACGTCATTTAACAAAAAAATGGTGTCATGACTTCAGTTCAGTGACTTTATGAAAGACGAATGAGCCTTTATGTAAGTTTATGTCGGTTTATTACAATCAGGGCGGCTTTACGTAGCCTTATGAACACTGTACCGTACAGTATTACCATAAACAAGAATGTGTTGGGAGCAGTTGCTTTAAATTAAGTTTAAAAATAAAGAAAATTATGAAAAAGCGACATGAGCTCATCTTTAAAACTGCATGAGCTATGAAAGAATATGACAGACGTGCTTATGAGCAGTTCTTTCTGAGTTCCAGCATGTATTTTTTATAAAGTTTAACAAGAGCTTGTCTTACAGTGTGAGATGTGACCTCGTAATGAGAAGTTCTGGGGACAAGCGTGAGAAATTTTTGGATTTGTTCACATATTAATGGATGTGGCTGTTAACTGAGTGGAAAATTTCCAATTCAACACCTCATGAAAGCTCAAAGAGATAATGTTGTGCTCAACAGACAATAAACCTGTCAGCTGAAAGCCGCCTCTTCCCCCAAAAACAAATTCCAAGTGATCAGCAAGTAGATGTCTGTGAGTGCAGAGAACATATCCTTCCTACAAGGGGAACATAGTTTGGTTTATCCAGACTATGCTTTAGTCTTCGAAGGTATCAGGTATATGAATCGTTGTCTGAAAACAAAGTATTTCAGGTTATTTCATGCATCCAGCACAACCTCAGACAAACGTAAATGTAAGTAAATATACCTGAAACTTTCGGGGAATACAAATTAGCCAAGGAAACATCATTTTGCTTGTGTTATTGATTGGATGTTAACCAAACAGGGACTCGAAGATTTTGGGGAAAGGATTTGGAGAGGGGTGTATTCTTGTTAGCAGAGCATTTTGCCACCCTGCAACAAAAGTCTACCCAGCTGTCCACAGACGTCCGTTCTCATCATTGCGATCACGTCTGACCATGCAAGTCATGTTGAATCAGTCTGATGTCAGTATGATAGGCTTTGCTAAGCCTCAAATTATTTTAAGCATTTTAAACATGTGTGACTTTAATTTAAACATATGTTAGTCTTTAATTATATTCCACAGAGATACGGACCGTCACACATGCTCTGCGCACTAAGCTGGCGACAGCTATCAAGAATCTGTCAGTTCTGCTTTCATTGGTAAGCTCTTGCCCACTCTGCTGTCTATCACTGAGCTTTTTCTGAGTTTGGTTTGTGATCAAGCTCAAGTTCAAGGCACCATTTCTTAATGTTATGTAAGACTTTCCTTTCAGTCATTTAGTAGCTAGTAAGTTAGTAGAGTTTGTTTGTACATTCCTGATTGTTGGATGTGGGTTTGTTTTTTGAATGTGGCTTCTATCAAGATACGTCAGAGATCTGTGAGACTTTTTCAGGTCAACCTTTATCGGTCAAGGAATAGGAGGTTATTTGCCATGTCAAGGAACACAAATCTCTAGACTCTCCAACGGTAGACTGACATCTGGACTTTGCGATATTCAGCATACATATATACAACATATAAACATGTTAAATAGGTTTGACTTCAGTGTGATAAACATTGCTAGCACACAAAACAAAGACACCACACTGTAAAAAGTAGTTTAATTTAATTTTAATCAATTTAATTTGAAAAATGTATTAAGGTTAGCAGAGCAAGAATCTGTTTATGCCCAAACACATATTATTTATTTATTTAATTCCAATAACTAAAAATTTTAAGGCAGCCTGAAGTTTACATTGTTTTATATATATATAACTAATTTTCAACCTTTTGCCACATCTCAGGCTTCAAATATGAAGATATGAAATTGTAATTTTTTGTGAAAAATCAACAACAAGTGGGACACAATCGTGAAGTGGAATGAAATTTATTGGATATTTGAAACTTTTTTTAGAAATAAAAAACTAAAAAGTGGGGCATGCAATATTATTTGCCCCCTTTACTTTCAGTACAGCAAACTCACTCCAGAGGTTCAATGAGGATCTCTGAATGATCCAGTGTTGACCTAAAGTCTCATTTAAAGTTTGCCACAAGCCAGCTGGGAGACACACCAAACATGTGGAAGAAGGTGCTCTGATCAACTGAAACCAAAATGGAACTTTTTGGCCACAAAGTTAACACAGCTCATCACCCTGAACACACCACTCCCACTGTCAAACATGGTGGCGGCAGCATCATGGTTTGGGCCTGCTTTTCTTTAGCAAGGACAGAGAAGGTGGTTAAAATTGATGGGAAGATGGATGGAGCCAAATACAGGACCACTCTGGAAGAAAACCTGTTGGATTCTGCAAAAGACCTGAGCCTGGGACGGATATTTATCTTCCAACAAGACAATGATCCAAAGCATAAAGCAAAATCTACAATGAAATGGTTCACAAATAAACGTATCCAGGAGTTAGAATGGCCAAGTCCAAGTCTAGACCTGAATCCAATCGAGAATCTGTGGAAAGATCTGAAAACTGCTGTTCACAAACGCTCCTCATCCAACCTCGAGCTGTTTTGCAAGAAAGAATGGGCAAAAATTTCAGTCTCTCAATGCAAAACTGATAGAGACATACCCCAAACGACTTACAGCTGTAATCGCAGCAAAAGGTGGCGCTACAAAGTATTAACGCAAGGGGGCCGAATAATTTTGCACGACCCACTTTTCAGTTTTTTATTCCAAAAAGTTTAAAATATCCAATAAATTTCGTTCCACTTCATGATTGTGTCCCACGTGTTGTTGATTCTTTACAAACAATTACAATTTCATATAGAAAATGGTTAAAAAGCTCTTTTTATACTTTTGCAAAGCACTATATATATATATATATATATATAGAGAGAGAGAGAGAGAGAGAGAGAGAGAGAGAGTCTTATATATACTTTTTTACAAAGTTCAAGTCTGACAGTCACGGTTTACATGAGATCAGTATTTTAGGATTTTCAGGTCCAAAATGACTTAAAAAGAAAAAATAAAGGAAATTTTATATTAACTTACATTAAAATGTGGTTTCCTGCACACATATAGACTGACTCTTTCCTTGGAATAGGAGTGAAAGAAGAACACTACCCGCAAAGCCTCATGCAGGGAGGTAAGGGAGCACACAAACTTTACAAGCCATGTTGCCATGTTGAATAAGCTCAACTTTTTTCCTGCCTATATCCTCAAGTATCAGGAATTCTGAGCATTAACAGTACTATCAGTACAGACGGTGCCCTTTGTCTGTTGTTGTGGGATTTCTTAGGGATGTGCAATGCAAGGAAGTTAAATGTACTTCTCCACTCATGTGCAAGCCCAGCCGCTTAACCTTGAAATTGCTCAGCGCTATGATGTGCATGCCAAGGAGAATACCAAACTAATGCTAATGTGCTCCTTTCCAGCACACACACACACACACACACACACACAGTCTGGTGACCTTAACTCTATTGCTTTGTCCTTTTCTAGAGAAAACACCGTGACGCCTAGTCCCCTCCTCTACACAGTGAAAGATCAACATGTAAACAGCCCGGCAGGGAGCATAAACACCATTCTGCAAGCCAACAGTCACATAATAAAACAACCAAAACTTTTGTGCACCCATTATTTGTCCCTGCCTTTGTGAAATAGAAAGTGTATTCATTTTAAATTCCTCAGTCTGCTGTTCAAACAGTTTTTAAATGATGCTTTAATGCACATATACTTTAGAAAAACAAAAATATTGGGACAAGTACATATTACACCTACAGGAGTTTATGAGCTCCCATTCTAAAATCCATCCATAGGCATGCATATGGTCCCCTCTTACAGCTTTAACAGCTTCTTCCGAAAAGGCTTTCAATGATGTTTGGGAGTGTCTGTTGGAACGTTTCACCCAGAAGAGTATTCACAAGGTCAGATGCTGATGTTGGAAAAGAGGGCCCGACTCACATTCTCTGTTCTAGTTCACCCCTAATGGGTTTGATGGGGTTGAGGTCAAGGCTCTGTGCAGGCCAGGCAAGTTCGTTCACACTGAACTCACCTGACCAGCCTTAATGGACCTGGCTTTCTGCACTGGGAAACAGAGTCAGGCTGGAATGGAGAAGCATCTTCCCCAAACTGTTCCCAACAAGCCAAACCTGCCTTGTTATAAAGACCCTTGGTTCACCACTTCTTGCTGTTCAGCAGTCACTGACCTCTCCAAAAAGTGTTTTTCTTTTTCTTTTCTGTATTTATTTTAAGGAATTAATAACCTGTTGCTTTTTCACTCAAGTGTATTAGACAGCATAATGGTGCTGTAATAACCCAGAAGTTGTTTAGGTGTCCTTGCCCTGTGGTTTATTTCGCTAATTAGGCAGCACCGGCACAGCTTGGAGGTCTTTCAGTTGAACTACGCATTATTTACTTTTTCTTAATAACCTTGGCAGGACACATTTAGATGGAAATGTGTATGACTGTCCATTTCCCAAACTGTTCCCACATAGTTGGAAGCATACAACATTCCAGAATGTCTCGGAATGCTGAACCCCTTTACTGGAACTAAGGATTTTAGGCCAACCCCTTAAAAAAACAAGTCCATAGCATCATCCCTCCTCCATCAAGCCATTTAGCATGGTACAGTCAGGCAGGTAACTGCCAGAGAGAGATTTAAAGTCCAGTGATGGCACTTTACACCACTTCAAACACCACTGACGCCTGGCATTGTGCTTGGTGATGTAAGGCTGCTCGCCCATGGAAACCCAAGCCATGAAGCACCCAGTGCAGCATTTTCTGAGCTGCTGTTAACGTCTGAGGAGGTTTGGAACTCGCTATTGAGTCAATGTTGGGCACTGTGAGCCTCAACACTCAACTCTGTTCACTGAAGTGGTCTGACACTTTGTTGCTGTGGTTCCTAAACGCTTCCAATTTTCAATAATACCTCTCAGAGTTAATCATGAAATGTCTAGGAGCAAAGAAATATCACAACTTCTCTTGATACAATGATGCTACACTATTGCAGTACCACAGCGAGCTCTTAGGA
Source organism: Megaleporinus macrocephalus (assembly GCA_021613375.1). Taxonomy (NCBI): domain Eukaryota; kingdom Metazoa; phylum Chordata; class Actinopteri; order Characiformes; family Anostomidae; genus Megaleporinus; species Megaleporinus macrocephalus. Next base: position 16,266,450 of record CM038722.1, read on the forward strand.
ACGGCCTGTTCTTCTACAAATGTTTATAAAGACTGATTGCATGACTAGGTGATTGATTTGATGCACCTGTGGCAGTAAGACTGAACGAAACACCTGAATTCAGTAATTAATGTGCCTCATTACTTATAACCATATGGTGTATCTAATTATAAATTAATTATTAATAATAACTAACTATTATTAACCCTTAGTCACTGCTATTGCATGATGTTATTTTTATCCTAGGTGTATTCGAGTCTGCTGCACACATTCTGTTAAAAATGTAGATTCTAAATCATATTTGTGTTTTCTAGTAGAAACGATATTTTATTGTAGTTTGAATTTGATGTAAAGTTACTGTGTGTACACTATTAGTTTGGAAAAAAAAAATCTAACACAATCAGCTAAACTGACTATTGGCCAATTTATTACTTTCATTTCATGTTATTCATGTTCAGGTTTGAAGATGTTAATAATGTGATGCACGTTAAATGCATGTGTGCGGTATTTGAATGCTGATACTACACCTGTACCAAAATGTTGCAGCACGGTTGTTGCAGTCAATAATTGGTTGCCTATTTCTTTTGATGTAACATGGTTATTAATTCATGTTAATTAAAACTGTTCAAAATGTTGTTTTTGTTAAAAGGTAGCACTACTGAGTCAGGGTATTGAAATATGGATTATGTGTGCTGTTGTGAGTAGCCCTGTAAAGCCTAAAATGACCTAAAAGTCCTAAACCTTTACATATTAAATCCATACATCTTACATAGTGTAGCTTTAAATGATAATTGAGCATTCATATAAAATTGAAGACACCAGTTTGGCCCACTTACACATTTTCTCTGTGGCCATAAAATGCAGTGTTTTAATCTGAATGAATCACTGCCTGAATATCTAAACCGTAAATAACAGGGAACTTTGTTTCAACTGCGGTGCTGAATGAAGTGAACTGCTACTCTTATAGTCGTATGAAGCCAAACCTGCATTCCTAGGAAGACCCCAGGTTCCATACTTCTTGTTGTCCATCCACAAGGCATAAAAAAATTAAATAAAAGGATCTTTGACAACATAATGGTACTAGAATTACCCAGCTGTCGTTTAGGGGTCCTCTGAGCAGCCGGCACTGTTTGGAGGTCTTGCAGTTGAGCTATGCATTATTTATTTCCTTCAGTAACCTTGACAGGAAGCATTTGGATGGAAAAAAATGTATGATTAACAAAACTGGAGGAGAACTACATCATCATCGTCGTAGGTGAGCAAGCATGTCAACGTTTCTAAAAGTGTATTGATGTGTTTAAATTATATTTCATTATATTTATTATTTATTCATATGAAAGAGATGCACTTGTCCATTTTACAATGCTGTTTTCCCTGCATGTGGTCCTTACTCTTCCCATTGCAACTCTCATTGCTCGCTAGCAGCTCAACTTAATTCAGAATATCAGTTTTCATTGCCCCACTAGGGGACCAGGGCCTGTAGAAGTTAACTGAATATGCAAAGAGCAAACATTTAGACTGAAAATGACTAAGATGCTGTTTCCCTGCAGTACTGTGTTGAGTCCAATATTTTAGGCTAGGACCCCCTAACAAATTCCACCTCTTCATTGTTTGCAAACTTTTTTCTGAAAACATCTTCTTTGCGCTGTGAAAAGCACCTCCGAAGGTGTAAACCTGCGACTTTACACACCAGAAAAACATCAGGGCTTTTGTTTGCCAGGAAGCTCCACTGCAGACCCAGTGTAAAGCCAGCAGCAGCAGTAAGAGCAGCAGCAGGTGCGTACTCGCAGACCCTGCGTCCCTGAAACACTATTATGAAAAATGAATGTGGCTTAAAAAGAGAGTGTCCTCTCAGATCAAAGCCTGGCGCCTCCCTTTCCTGAAAGGTTCCTCTTTTTTTCTGCGCCACAGCTTGCTTTTTTTTCCTCCTCCCTGCTTTTAACTTCACTTTGATTCATAGGAACACTGAAATTGTCACCAGTTGCAATAAGATTAATGAACTTCCCCTCTATTCATCCTTCCAGAGGCTGGTAGTGAGTGGGTAACTACTGTACTGAACTTTAGGGCCGGGTTGCATAACGTTCCCCTCCAGAAGGTGCTTAACTTTCGCTGGCAGGTTCCTCGAGGCTTTCGTGGATGTATTTTCTGGGCTGGTTGGACTGCAGGGTGTGCAAATCTGATCTGATTCATTTTACTTTAGAAAATTATTCTGTGGAATTCTCACAGAATTTTCAGTTGAACTGGGATGGCTCTTGAAGATGTATTCTTAAATGTGATTATAGTTTAATTGATGTAATTAGGAAAATTTCAAACGTCCCTACACTTGAAATAACGTTGTACACTTTTTCCTTAATACATGTTATTTATTTTGAGCAAGTTCACAGGAGAATAGTACTCTTAACTTATGCTGGAACATAATAAATAAAATAAAAATCTCGGCAAGTGAAGTGATTTTAATCTGGTTAATATATACAATACTATCCATCCATCCATTAGCTTCCGCTTTATCCTGCTAGTCGGGAGTCAGTCCCAGCATCGTCGGGAACACAAGGGTACACCATGGAGAGGTCGCCAGTCCATCACATGGCCAACACACATTCACACCTACAGCCAATTTAGAGACTAGTCAACCTATCATGCATGTGTTTACACACTCCACACAGAACAGCCCGGACCAGGAGTCCAACCCAGATTGTCTTGCTGTGAGGAGACAGTGCTGAACACTACACCATTGTGCCGCCTTGTACAATATTATTTTATTAGATATTATATTTTATAGAATTTTGTATTACTGTAAGCTTATTGTTTAACTTATATATTTTTGATATTTGAGATATTCTACCTACTTTATGTGATTAAGAGATTATGACTATATTTGCAGATACTTTAATTTATTTGAAGCATATTTCTTGCAAAAAGCAAGATTTTCTGCCAATATGTTCAGATTTACTAAGACTTAAATCTAATAAAATATTGACTAAAATCATAAAAAACAAAAAACCTAGCAGTTGAATATTTTTGAATTTTCACAAATTTCTTAAAATGAGAAATATTAGGCCTAATTACAAGAATTAATACATTTTCTCATTACAGAATAAGTTAATGTAACAAATATTTAACATAGTTCTCTGCTTTTAGTCTGTTCTCTTGCAATGCAAAGAGCAACAACGCGTTTTAAACATTACTCCTATTTACCAAGACTGACTTGATTATGTGCAGTTTTTGCTGCTAACATGGCTACTCTTGCTCAAAGATGACCAGAAAGTGACTTTATTTTTCTGTTTCTGGCAACCCCCCCTGTGAGGGCACTGACCTCACATCTTATTAGCTTATTAACTCATATTTACTAATATTAGTAGTTAAATGTAGCTTTTATAGTAAGCAGATAACTTTCTTCAGAATGACTGAGTTGCCAGAGAGCTGCTGGATGTCTATACCACATATCAACATTTCAATGCATTTTTAAACAATAATTACATTTAAAATAGGTTGTGTGTATATAGTTGGTCATGATATGTTATTAGAAGCATTTGGTAGCCATGAGGTGTGACTGCGTTACATAACTCCTAGTTAAATATCTAGATTCGAATGTGCATTTTTTCATTGTATTGATAATTTGAATTCATAAATGTTGACAGCTCCAGTAATGTTCAAGCTTTTATAACTAATAGTTACTTTTGATTACCTGCCTTTAGATTAAGGGTCAAATTGTGTTCATTGAGCTACATGCTCTGAGTGGAGTAACGTTTCCACTTCGAGTGACAGCTGATGCTGGGTGGTGCTGAGCTGGAACTAGTGTAGGTGACCTTTATTTAAACATTCCTGAACCCTGGTGTCTCAAAGGACTGGCTAATTGTTTTGGATAGACTGCACTGAGCACCTCCTTTGCCCTAAACCATCTGCAGATCTGCGCGTAAGCAAAAGCCTTCTCATGATTCCCAGTGGCTTGTAGACACTCCTGCACATAGACAGTGATTAATACTCTCAAAACCCCACAGGACTAAAGGTGCAGAACCATGCTAGGGGATAAACGTCCCCTTTTATTAACGTTTCCATCAACCCAGTCACGCAAGTTCACTGCAATGTTTCTCAGAGGCTTATGATAATGAACATATAAATAATAGATGTGTAATATGTTAAAGTCTCTTTGCTATTAGTTCTATTTCTTAAAATTATTTATATTCAGGTTTAACTTATGAACCTCACAGATTATTCTAGATAGATGTGTGAGTGTGAGGAACCTATTTAAAGGCTAAAGAACCTTCACATATAGGCTTTGGATATAATTGGTGTCGTCTATACTTTATGTGAAGGTTCTTAACATTTCCTCACACTCATAAAGCTCTTTTCCAAACAAGGTTCTTCTTTAGTATTAAGGTGAGGGTAAGCTTTAGTATCAGAATGAGGGTTAGATTTAGGATCAGGATGAGGATTAGATTTAGGATCAGGGTGAGGGTTAGGTTTAAGATCAGGGTGAGAATTACATTTAGGCTCAGGATAAGGCTTGTATTTAGGATCTGGATGAGGGTTGTATTTAGAATCAGGGTGAGGGTTGTATTTAGAATTAGGCTGAGGGTTATATTTAAGATCAGGATGAGATCTAGGATCAGTGTGAGGGTTAGATTTAAGATGAGTGTGAGGGTTAGATTTAGGACCAGGGTAAGGGGTTGGGTTTAGGACCAGGGTGAGGGTTGGGTTTAGGACCAGGTGAGGGTTAGATTTAGGATCAGGGTGACAGTTATGTTTAGGATCAGGGTGAAGGTTAGATTTAGAATGCGGGTGAGCGTTAGGTTTAAGATCTGGGTGAGGGTTATATTTAGGATCATGATGAGGGCTAGGTTTTGGATCAGGGTGAGAGTTAGGTTTAGGATCTGGGTGAGGGTTATATTTAGGATCAGGATAAGGTTTAGCTTTAGGATGAGAGTGAGAGTTAGGTTTAGGATCAAGGTGAGGGTTAGATTTAGGATCAGGATGAGATTTAGGTTTAGGATCAGGGTGAGGGTTAGCTTTAGGACCATGGTAATGGTTAGGTTTAGGACCAGGGTGAGAGTTGGTTTTAGAATGAGGGTGGGGGCTAGGTTTAAAATCAGAATAAGGATCAGGTTTAGGATTGGGGTAATGGTTAGGGTTAGGATCGGAATAAGGGTTAGGTTTATAATCAGGATGAGGATTAGATTTAGAATCAGGGTAAAGGTTAGATTTAGGATCAGCATAAGGGTTAGGTTTATAATCAGGATGAGGATTAGATTTAGAATCAGGGTGAAGGTTAGGTTAAGGATTAGGATAAAGGTTAGGCTATGGATCAGCGTAATGGTTAGGTTTAGTATCAGGTTAAGGGTGAGATTTAGGACCAGGGAGAGACTTTAGGAAAATAGTGAGGTTTATGTTAAGGTTCTGGTTTTAGAGAGTCTCCAAATAAGGTGGTACCAAATATTCTCTGAGGTGTAGAAAGTTAATTTACCCCGTTATGAGATCCTGGCCATTTACAGGATCTTATTAACTAAAAATGATTAATTAAGGAACATCTATTAAAGGGTTCTGTATTGCCAAACAGGTGTGTTTAGGCAGGAAAACACGTTGCACAACTGTGCATGGGTAGGGGTCCTCCAGGTCCAGGGTGGGTAACCACTGCTTTAAGGAACCAAAGGGGTTATTCTGTTGCCTTGCATAACAAACCTTTTCTAGCACACAATAATATGCTTTGTCTACGGTGTTGATTTAAGTCATGTCTATTTCCTGACCACTCTCTAGGTCTTCCCTTATCACATCATGCCACCAAGCTGAGAGGGTGAAGACTAGAATGTGCACCCGATAAATGAACCGCTGCCAACAAAACAGCCTTGCACAGCTCAAATTGCTTGGAGGAGATAGCTAACTGTCAATTCTTTCTAGAAAGAAAGAAAGAAAGGACAAGGCCTATTGTGCTCGCTGGGTCTCAGGGATGAATGGCATTGCACAGAAACGAATTGTACTTCACACACAAAGTGACGACTGAATTTGATGAGTTCATTCGTTTTGTTTTGGTTGTTGACCCTTCGTCTGGGCCCTTAACGCAACCTCAGGAGGATCTGCAGTCCTTTACCTTTCCATGTGCATCATGTATCACTTGATGATGCAAATGCACACTGTGTATATGTGTCCTGTGGCTAACAGGGTCTTGCTCCCCTGCCAGCAGCAGTCCAGCATCCAATTGCAGAGTCAGCTCTCTCTCTCTCTCTCTCTCTCTCTCTCTCTCTCTCTCTCTTTCTGCTCTCTCTCCCCCTCCCCTTCACTGCAACCCACCCTCACTGTCCACCTATCCCCCCCCGGGAGTCAGGGGTGAAGGGCTCACAGGGGAGAAGGAGTCAGCATTCATCTGGGCTCAAGCAGCGACGGCATCTATCTGCGCTAATTTGCCGTTCCCTCCACCCTCCTCCTCCTCCTCCTCCTTTCTCCTCCTTTTCCTTCCATTCCTCTCCCGGACCCCTCCCCTCCCCCCACCTCTCTCTGCTCACTCTCTCTCTCTCTCTCTCTCTCTCTCTCTCTGCCTCGCTTGCTCTGCTTATTCAAAGCTGTTGTCAACCGCTGCTGTGCTCCAGCTCATCCTACCCCACACAGCTCTCTGGCGATGGAAGGAGGACGGATGCTAGGCGTTAGCGTGCCGGCCGCAGGAAAGTCCAGCTTTGGACAGCAACTGCTGGGACCGTCCCTGATTTTCGGTTGATTCGCTTTCCGATCTGAATTAGTCCTCATCCTGGGAAAGTGGTCAAGTGCAGCCATGGAGAGTTAAGTCCAAATTTTGGGATTTGGAACCAAGCTAGCGATAAGGGATTGGGACCTCACCTGGATCTTTAGGGGGATTCGATATTTAAGAGTTTCTTGTCCGGACGGCTGTATGGATGTGTTCGGATTCTCGAAGATGGCTAAACTGTCGGGGTGAGTGTAAAGCCCTCTCTGCGTAATTTTTTTTTCTTTTTCTGCCCACGGGTCAGAAGATGGACGGGAGATTTAAGCTTACTAAGCACATGTCCGCTGTGGGGTCAGATGTGCGGGATGTTTGAGATTTCTCGAGGGATTAGGGAGGACGACCAGCGATTCATGACTAAGGCTGAGCTTGCCGGAGCGAGCCAAAAAAGTTCAGAGGTGGCACGGGTGAACCACGCGTGTGTTTTCTGGGGGGGGGAGTGGATGCTCGGGAGTTTGACAGATATGGATGGTGGAAAATGATTGTGACAGATAGAAAAGAGGAAAAGTTAACAAACTAAACCTATATATATATATATAATATATATATATATATATATATATATATATATATATATATTTTTTTTTTTTTTTTTTTTATCCCAGTCGTAACAAAACCTATATAGCCCTGTAAAATCGAAGCGATCCAAAAACACTTTTAATTGTATTGAACTTTTTATTGTCCTAAAGTCATTTGGAGGTAAGTGTAATGGAAAAGGTCAGTCCATGTTTTCCAATGTGGAGAATGAGACTTTTATATGATAGGCTGCTATCAAGACATGATTGAAAACCTTTTGATTCTATGCTTTGCAATCCAGCTTCTCTCTTTCTCAGAGACTGCTTCATTTCATTGACCACTTCAGCAACTCTTAAGTTGGAGTCACATGTCAAGCAGTCCAACGTAAGATTATTACTTACCCTCCGAAGCTAGAGCTGCTATGCAAACGCTAGTGTATGTATAAAAAAAATCATTTCACCCGAATGGCAGCCCCACAGCTCCACACGACCCTTAAAGTTGCACGATTTTCTTGATTTGAGGCCAGATAATCCTCCTAAGGGATTTGGCTCTGTGATCACTGCTGCACCCATGGCTTGCCTCGCTCGCCGGATGAGAGAGCGGCATGTTCTCCGCATGTCTATCAACAAGAGGGGGTGGGGGGGAGGGGGGCGGTAGGGAAAAGAGAAAGGGAGAGAGAATAAAAAACAACAATAACACATGAAATAAGGCTCGATATTAAAAGAAAAGAGATTGAGGGATTTTGAAATGCTCACGCGTGGAGCGAATGTGTGGTGGGGGGATGTGGATATGGGTTACAGTGAGCTGTAGATGCTGCTCTGTGGGAGCTGTAGGAATCTATGGTTTTGGATAGAGAGCTTTCTGTAGTATAGAAAAGTGGGGGGCTTTTTTTCTCAGTTGTTCAATTTGCTGAGAGATTTGGATAATTGCTGAGAGACTGGACTCGAGCGTGGTGTTGAGCGTGGATGTGCAGAGGCAGTTATGGAGGACAGAGTAGTTGAATTTAAGTCATCAGTTTTTATTCTGTTCAGGCTGGTCCGGTCTAGAGTAAGTTTTCAGCACTGCAACATGTTTTCAACTTTCAGAACTAGAACTGTTTCCACTATTAAGACTGTAATAAGATGAAAGTATGAAAGGATCAGGTGATTTTAGACTAATATTCACTAATTATTAATTAATTACTCAGAATAACTTTGGTCAAACATGTCAGAAACAGCTTTTTGGGGGGTTTGTGGTGCTATGTTAACAATGCTGCTCATGATTATTCTTAAATAATTAAAGGATTAAATTTTTGGATTAAATTGTGTATGGGGGGATGGGTCCCAATGTTGGCTGGCTAGCTGACTCATCATAGCAGCGCAAATGCTAACTTTAATAGCAGTGAAATGTTTGGTTTAACAGTTCTTCTTTCCGAAAAAAAAGATTTCTAGTTTGGAAATGTGTTAATTTACCAACATCCTCTCTTGTCTTCTGGAGATCTTCTCTTCCACCACTTTCACTTCACTTCAGTGCTCTTTGCATTGTACTAAACAAATGTCAGAGACCACCCTTCACTCGGCTCCTTTTCTACAGAGGAGAAAAACTGTGCCGTAGAGCTGACATCTTTTTTCCAATGATTGAAACTGCCTGTATTCAAGAAGTGTGTTGTTTCTTCTCACAACATCAGCTCCACTCATTGGAAGTCCATTTATAATTGGTTGATTCCACTTTCACTTTTTATTTACGTTCTTGGTGCTCAATCTGAAACGTTAGGGCTTCAGTTCAGCAACTGTAGACGTAAACCAATGGATAGCTTACATAGCTGTATCTGCTTTGATAACCTAATTGGACATTCTTTCTTTTGGTGCTTCAAGGCTTTGCATTCAACTACACCTTACTAATCATTACTAATACTAATTAAATTGCAGCTGCATATTTTTTAGTCCCCCAAAAGATTCAACCTTCTAGAAGGTCACTCTGACTAAGAAGAAGCCTGTCAAAGCAAAGGCCATGAACAAATTGTAACATTCTAACAAACCATCTGAGTGTGGTTGGCATAGCGTGACACAAAAATTGGGATCCTTTATAAGTCGTAAGTGAAGTACTATAGGCACATATGGAACTGAGTGAGATTTTAAATATTGTAGTAATTAGAATTAGACATCTCTAAATGAAGGACTGGATGATGTTTATAAAACTCCATATCATAATACCTTTCAAACATGTCATGTCATTAGATATTGCTTAAGTTAGCATTAATAAAGTTCATATATTTGTATTAATAAATCTAAAAAAAATAATAAGGAATCATTGCATATTCATAGGCTGTTCATTTGTTTGATTCTTACACCTGCAATGAACTGTCTTTGAGCTGCTATAGGCCCTGTAGTCTAAGCAGCACTGAAGCCCCTGGCAGTCAGAGGCCCCGGGCACTGACCCCACTGGCTCAGTCAATAAACCATCCCTGCAGATAACAGTAGACTGTCAGGTTTTGTGTGTCAGGAGTAAGGATCAAAAATAGACTGCTTTGCAACACTGCTATTCTACATGCAGTCTGTCATGGATATCACCAGTAATGTATTACTTATGAATTAATTATAATCAAAATACTTTATAATATAATCATTATTTTATCGATGTATTGCTAAAACTGAGACGCAGTATCACAGTGGGTCAGCATCATGATACACTGGTATAAACAATACACTCTATGCAGACAAAAGTATATGGACACCTGGCCAGCACATCATTAAGAGAGTTGAACACAGCATTGCAAAACCATGGGCATTAATATGGAGCTGTTCCCCCTTTACCTCCTCCACTCTTGTGTGAAGGCCTTTCACAAGATTATAAAGTGTCTGTGAGAAATTTGTACTGATGTTTGATGAAAAGGTCTCTATGCAGGTCACACTCTTCCATGCCAAACTCATCAAGCCATGATTTTATGGCACTTGCTTTGTGCACAAGAACGCAGTCATTCCCCAAAACTGCTGCCACACAGTTGAAATCATAGAATTATCTCAAACGTGTTTGAATGCTGTAGCATTAACATTTTCTTTCACAGGAACTAAGGGCCCAAACCCTGAAAAACAAGCCAGACTGCCCATTATTCCTCCTGCACCAAACTTTACTGTTGGCACTGTGTCTTCTGGTAGGTAGTGTTTTTGTGCCGATGTTATTTTCAGAGGCACTTTATAACTCTGAGTGCTGAGTGATGCAATTATGGACAGGCGATTTTTACATGCTACGTGCTTTAGCACTTAGCAGCCCCACTCTATGAGCTTGCATGGTCCACCGCTTCATGGCTGGGCTGTTGTTGCTTCTAGATTCCTCCATTTCATATTAATAGCACTCACGGATGACTGATCTAACAGGGCAGCTCTTTAGTATGACCACTGCCATTGTTTGTCTATGGTGATTGCATTGCTATGTGCTGTGTGTTTTATAGCCCTGCTTGTAATGGGTGAGCTGATTAGGAATTATGTCTACATACTTTTGGCCACATAGTGCATACAGTGCCCAGAACCCACCTAGATTCCAACTGTCATGATAGTGCTTTGATAGTGAACACCAAACTATTTTGTCACAGAGGTGATTTTATCTCAGTTCGGAGTCTGAGTGTTCTTACAGGCTGTTTGTCTGTGTGTTTGCCTTTATTTGAGATTAAGGCTTTTCAAACAGTCCTTGTACAGGAGTGAAGGGCAAAGAAAGCGGTGGTTGCTTAAGTTCTGGGAGAAAAATGGGTTTCGTTACATGTGTAATATCTATGATTGATCACTGATGCTCAGCGTAGACAACATCCTACATTAGAAAGTCAGATTTGCTATTGTTTCCTTAATATTTCATTCCATCACTATTTTCTGCATGTTAACTATGAATCCTTATTATTCCCTGCCTAATATTGAAAAATGGTATTTCCTTTTCGTTTTAGAGAAGAAAAGCTAATTGCTTTTCAGAGAGCTTGCCCTGCCTTGCTTTCGCATGCTGATTAGGAAGCCTTAGAGTATTCTATTCGGGTCTGACACTCTGCTGGGTCTTTTTTAGAGGAATAACTCAACCGAATGTGCTAACAGGACTAATGATGAATGGAAGCTTGTTGCCACAGATTGTCATGATCTCATTCACGTAATGTTCACACAATTGGTTTCTTTTATTTATTGGTAGCAATGGCAGCTTTATCCCACTGAGCTGCTGCTTTAAAGAAGGCCTGAGATAAAGACGAGCATTCCTCGAATTAGGTGATCATCCAGACTTTAGTGATGGGGTAATCAGATTGAGTCAACGCTCATTTGATTCTTTACCAGAAAAACAGGAAACTGATCTCATACCTGCAGGCTGTGGAGTCCACAGGTGCGCAGTAAACACTGCTGTTGAGTGTTCGAAGGAAGTTGCTGTAGGGGCGTTGCACCACTGGAGCCCTATTCCTCCACTCAGTGAGTTCTTAAAGTAGGACAAAGCATTCTAGACAAGGCATTTGAGCTTCTTAAATTCTTCTGGTAATATTAGCTTTTTTCTTGTCATCTACTTTTAAGTTGGACTACTATTTGTTACACTATGGCGTAGTCGATAACACAGATGTCTTCCGCTTGGTGGACTAGGGCTTAACAATTTGGGGAAAGTATATAATTGTGATTTTGCTGGCCTACGTTGTGACTGCATTTGAAATTGGCTTTGAAGGTTGAGTGTGTTGCGCCAGAATGCCAGTTAGTTTCAGTTGGGATGTCACAAAAAACTGATGATTGGTTGTTTTTGATTGCTCTGCATTATTGTGTGAAATTACTTCATTTAGACGTAACACAGATACAACCTCTGGGCTCTCACTGGCCTACCACTCATCACCAGATGATGGCTGGTGAGCATGTAGACCTATGGAGGGAGAGGGTGGAGAGAAAAAAAGAGACAGACACATATGAAACCAAAGTGTCACAGTATAGTTATAATGATAGGGTTTGATAATATAGGGTATACAAAACTGCAGCTCTTGCTATTTCAAAAATTGAATTGTTTTAAATTGCAATTTAAAAACCATTGATCTTTCAGTCTTATAGTGGACTGGTCTGATTCCCTGCCTGTGCAAGAACCCCACTGTATACCAATACAAATCCTTTTAGATGAACCATGGGACTAATGCAGCTAACAGTGTGAGGCTAAGCTATGCAAATTGCATATTTCAGTCATCACAGAATTGCATCAAAACATGTTAAAACATGATCTCAAGAATGTTCTAGAGTGGCTCTGTAGTCTTCAGCTTTGGTGCTTTTGATTCAAAATCCAGTGATAGCCAGCCCTCCATGCCCAGGAGTCCAACATAATTTGCTTTTGCTTCTCCCGGTGGGCAGGATGGGCTTGAAGAAAACGATGATTTAAGTTTAAGCATTTTTTTCTGCTACTTATTGGGTCTAATCCTCTATAACTTGTTCGCTTGTTAGCTCGGAGATAGAGAAGAACAAAGACATTTGTTTTTGATGCTAAGGTATCAGCGTATTCATTTATGTTAACTTCCACTTGAGCACATTATTTCAGTAGTCCGTGCACACATGGTGAGTTGACTGTTTGCTGATTATTCTATATGACTGACTTATCAAGAGAGACGTTTTGCCATCTGTCCTAAGCCCCGACCCTGACCCTGAAAGCAAGGATAAGGTCAAACGCTGGATCCAGCGGGAATGGTGGGCCAGAGGATCTCTCAATCTCTTCAATCTCTCAACCTGATTGAAGCTTTCAGAATCAAATACCGCTGCTGAATGTGTTTGTTTTAGACCGCATACCATCTGGACTAGTAACTGAAAGATAACAAGGCTAGGTGAAGGTACAGCTGGCCTTGGACGCTTCACAAACTAAATTAAAAAAGAGTCCATTTGTCCCCTTTTCATCACTTGCTCCCATTTCCCCTTTGTGTAGTTAATAATGGCCACTAAGAGATCTCTTCTGCTCTAGATAGTATCACTGGTCTAAACAGCTATGGCTTAAAGGGAGCTTGAGGCTAGCAAATAAAGGTCAACGCAGATGGCATTGCGTGCATAAATATGAACACAGACACAACTTGCCATGCCATGCAGATCTGAGACCAGTTTTCTCAATTCTGTTTAAATCTTTAGAAGTACACAGTTATTACTGCCATTTCAATTTTCACCACTATTTAAATTCAATTATGAAAATATACTTACATAGTAACATTAGCATGATGTAATTCTATATTAGTTATTGACTTTCAGCCAATGGTCACAAGCAGAAGAGGAGGATTGATGTCACTAAAAATATGTTTGTTTCACATTAACAATACATGCAACAGCAATGTAACTACGGGTGATGGATTATAGCAGTGCATCTTCATGTGTGTGTCAAAAAGCGTCAGTTAGTATTTATGTAATTACACATATTTATCTCGATAGTTTGTAACTGTATATTTATACTTATGTAATTACACATATTTATCTTGATGGCTTGTAACTGTATATTTATACTTATGTACAGTATTCTGGTGTTGTGATATGGTATTTAGTACAGTATGCTGGTGTTGTGATATGGTATTTAGTACAGTATGCTGGTGTTGTGAGATGGTATATAGTACAGTATGCTGGTGTTGTGATATAATGCAGTATGCTGGTGCTGTGAGATGGTATATAGTACAGTATGCTGGTGTTGTGAGATGGTATATAGTACAGTATGCTGGTGTTGTGATATAATGCAGTATGCTGGTGTTGTGATACGGTATATAGTACAGTATGCTAGTGTTGTGAGATGGTATATAGTACAGTATGCTAGTGTTGTGAGATGGTATATGGTACAGTATGCTGGTGTTGTGAGATGGTATATAGTACAGTATTCTGGCGTTGTGATATAATGCAGTATACTGGTGTTGTGAGATGGTATATAGTACAGTATTCTGGCGTTGTGATATAATGCAGTATGCTGGTGTTGTGATATGGTATATAGTACAGTATGCTAGTGTTGTGAGATGGTATATAGTACAGTATTCTGGTGTTGTGATATGGTATATAGTACAGTATGCTGGTGTTGTGAGATGGTATATAGTACAGTATGCTGGTGTTGTGATATAATGCAGTATGCTGGTGTTGTGATATGGTATATAGTACAGTATGCTAGTGTTGTGAGATGGTATATAGTACAGTATTCTGGTGTTGTGATATGGTATATAGTACAGTATGCTGGTGTTGTGATATGGAACATAGTACAGTATGCTGGTGTTGTGATATGGTATATAGTACAGTATTCTGGTGTTGTGATATGGTATATAGTACAGTATGCTGGTGTTGTGAGATGTTATATCGTACAGTATTCTGGTGTTGTGATATGGTATATAGTACAGTATGCTGGTGTTGTGAGATGTTATATCGTACAGTATTCTGGTGTTGTGATATGGTATATAGTACAGTATGCTAGTGTTGTGAGATGGTATATGGTACAGTATGCTGGTGTTGTGATATGGTATATAGTACAGTATGCTGGTGTTGTGAGATGGTATATAGTACAGTATGCTGGTGTTGTGATATGGTATATAGTACAGTATGCTGGTGTTGTGAGATGGTATATAGTACAGTATTCTGGCGTTGTGATATGGTATATAGTACAGTATTCTGGCGTTGTGATATAATGCAGTATGCTGGTGTTGTGATATGGTATATAGTACAGTATGCCGGTGTTGTGTTATAATGCAGTATGCTGGTGTTGTGATATGGTATATAGTACAGTATGTCTGTATTGTGATATGGTATTTAGTACAGTATGTCTGTGTTGTGATATGGTATATAGTACAGTATGCCGGTGTTGTGTAATGGTATATAGTACAGTATGTCTGTTTTGTGATATGGCATATAGTACAGTATGCTGGTGTTGTGTTATAATGCAGTATGCTGGTGTTGTGATATGGTATATAGTAAAGTATGTCTGTATTGTGATATGGTATTTAGTACAGTATGTCTGTGTTGTGATATGGTATATAGTACAGTATGCCGGTGTTGTGTAATGGTATATAGTACAGTATGTCTGTTTTGTGATATGGTATATAGTACAGTATGCTGGTGTTGTGAGATGGTATATAGTACAGTATTCTGGTGTTGTGATATGGTATATAGTACAGTATGCTGGTGTTGTGATATGGTATATAGTACAGTATGCTGGTGTTGTGATATAATGCAGTATGCTGGTGCTGTGAGATGGTATATAGTACAGTATGCTGGTGTTGTGATATAATGCAGTATGCTGGTGCTGTGAGATGGTATATAGTACAGTATGTCTGTGTTGTGATATGGTATATAGTACAGTATGCTGGTGTTGTGATATAATCCGGTATGCTGGTGTTGTGATATAATGCAGTATGCTGGTGTTGTGATATGGTATATAGTACAGTATGCTAGTGTTGTGATATAATGCAGTATGCTGGTGCTGTGAGTTGGTATATAGTACAGTATGCTGGTGTTGTGAGATGGTATATAGTACAGTATGCTGGTGCTGTGAGTTGGTATATAGTACAGTATGCTGGTGTTGTGAGATGGTATATAGTACAGTATTCTGGTGTTGTGATATGTTATATGGTACAGTATGCTGGTGTTGTGAGATGGTATATGGTACAGTATGCTGGTGTTGTGATATGGTATATAGTACAGTATTCTGGTTTTGTGATATAATGCAGTATGCTGGTGCTGTGAGATGGTATATAGTACAGTATGCTGGTGTTGTGAGATGGTATATAGTACAGTATTCTGGTGTTGTGATATGGTATATAGTACAGTATGCTGGTGTTGTGATATGGTATATAGTACAGTATGCTGGTGTTGTGAGATGGTATATAGTACAGTATTCTGGCGTTGTGATATGGTATATAGTACAGTATGCTAGTGTTGTGATATGGTATATAGTACAGTATGCTAGTGTTGTGATATGGTATATAGTACAGTATTCTGCCGTTGTGATATAATGCAGTATGCTGGTGTTGTGATATGGTATATAGTACAGTATGCCGGTGTTGTGTAATGGTATTTAGTACAGTATTCTGGTGTTGTGTTATAATGCAGTATGCTGGTGTTGTGATATGGTATATAGTACAGTATGTCTGTCTTGTGATATGGTATATAGTACAGTATGTCTGTGTTGTGATATGGTATTTAGTACAGTATGTCTGTGTTGTGATATGGTACATAGTACAGTATGCTGGTGTTGTGATATAATGGGGTATGCTGGTGTTGTGATATGGTATTTTCTATAGTATGCTGGTGTTGTGATATGGTATATAGTACAGTATTCTGGTGTTGTGATATGGTACAAAGTACAGTATGCTGGTGTTGTGATATGGTATATAGTACAGTATTCTGGTGTTGTGATATGGTATATAGTACAGTATGCTGGTGTTGTGAGATGTTATATCGTACAGTATTCTGGTGTTGTGATATGGTATATAGTGCAGTATGCTAGTGTTGTGAGATGGTATATGGTACAGTATGCTGGTGTTGTGATATGGTATATAGTACAGTATGCTGGTGTTGTGAGATGGTATATAGTACAGTATTCTAGTGTTGTGATATGGTATATAGTACAGTATGTCTGTGTCGTGAGATGGTATATAGTACAGTATGCTAGTGTTGTGAGATGGTATATAGTACAGTATGCTAGTGTTGTGATATAATGCACTATGCTGGTGTTGTGATATGGTATATAGTACAGTATGTCTGTGTTGTGATATAATGCACTATGCTGGTGTTGTGATATGGTATATAGTACAGTATGCTAGTGTTGTGATATGGTATATAGTACAGTATGCTAGTGTTGTAATATGGTATATAGTACAGTATGCTGGTGTTGTGATATAATGCACTATGCTGGTGTTGTGATATGGTATAAAGTACAGTGTGTCTGTGTTGTGAGATGGTATATAGTACAGTATGCTGGTGTTGTGATATAATCCGGTATGCTGGTGTTGTGATATAATGCAGTATGCTGGTGTTGTGATATGGTATATAGTACAGTATTCTGGTGTTGTGATATAATCCGGTATGCTTGTGTTGTGATATAATCCGGTATGCTGGTGTTGTGATATAATGCAGTATACTGGTGTTGTGATATGGTATATAGTACAGTATGCTGGTGTTGTGATATGGTATATAGTACAGTATGCTGGTGTTGTGATATAATGCAGTATACTGGTGTTGTGATATGGTATATAGTACAGTATGCTGGTGTTGTGATATAATGCAGTATACTGGTGTTGTGATATAATGCAGTATACTGGTGTTGTGATATGGTATATAGTACAGTATGCTGGTGTTGTGATATAATGCAGTATGCTGGTGTTGTGATATGGTATATAGTACAGTATACTGGTGTTGTGATATAATGCAGTATACTGGTGTTGTGATATAATGCAGTATGCTGGTGTTGTGATATGGTATATAGTGCAGTATACTGGAGTTGTGAGATAATGCAGTATGCTGGTGTTGTGATATGGTATATAGTACAGTATGTCTGTGTTGTGATATAATGCAGTATACTGGTGTTGTGAGATGGTATATAGTACAGTATTCTGGTGTTGTGATATAATGCGGTATGCTGGTGTTGTGATATGGTATATAGTACAGTATGTCTGTGTTGTGATATGGTATATAGTACAGTAGGTTTGTTTTGTGAGATGGTATATGGTACAGTATGTCTGTGTTGTGATATGGTATATAGTACAGTAGGTTTGTTTTGTGAGATGGTATATAGTACAGTATGTCTGTGCTTGTGACTACTGGTATATTAGTACAATATTATGACTGTTGTGAGATGGTATATAGTACAGTATGTCTGTGTTTTGAGATGGTATATAGTACACTATGCTGGTGTTGTGATATGGTATACAGTACAGTATGTCTGTGTTGTGATATGGTATATAGTACAATATTCTGGTGTTGTGAAATGGTATATAGTACAGTATGCTGGTGTTGTGAAATGGTATATAGTACAGTATGCTGGTGTTGTGATATGGTATATAGTACAGTATGTCTGTGTTGTGATATAATGCAGTATACTGGTGTTGTGAGATGGTATATAGTACAGTATTCTGGTGTTGTGATATAATGCGGTATGCTGGTGTTGTGATATGGTAATAGTACAGTATGTCTGTGTTGTGATATGGTATATAGTACAGTAGGTTTGTTTTGTGAGATGGTATATGGTACAGTATGTCTGTGTTGTGATATGGTATATAGTACAGTAGGTTTGTTTTGTGAGATGGTATATAGTACAGTATGTCTGTGTTGTGATATGGTATATAGTACAATATTATGATGTTGTGAGATGGTATATAGTACAGTATGTCTGTGTTTTGAGATGGTATATAGTACACTATGCTGGTGTTGTGATATGGTATACAGTACAGTATGTCTGTGTTGTGATATGGTATATAGTACAATATTCTTGTGTTGTGAAATGGTATATAGTACAGTATGCTGGTGTTGTGAAATGGTATATAGTACAGTATGCTGGTGTTGTGAAATGGTATATAGTACAATATTCTGATGTTGTGAGATGGTATATAGTACAGTATGTCTGTGTTGTGATATGATATATAATGCAGTATGTCTGTGTTGTGATATGGTATATAAAGCAGTATGCTGGTGTTGTGATATGGTATATAGTACAGTATTCTGGTGTTGTGAAATGGTATATAGTACAATATTCTGATGTTGTGAGATGGTATATAGTACAGTATGTCTGTGTTGTGATATGATATATAATGCAGTATGTCTGTGTTGTGATATGGTATATAAAGCAGTATGCTGGTGTTGTGAGATGGTATATAGTACAGTATTCTGGTGTTGTGAGATGGTATATAATGCTGTATGCTGGTGTTGTGATATGGTATATAGTACAGTATATCTGTGTGGTGATATAATGCAGTATGCTGGTGTTGTGATATGTTATGGTACTGATATGGTAACCAAACTAATTTTCACAGCAGATGTTCATTTATCTTTATGTTGGTACTGTGAAATTACACATTTGTATTAATCAATGTATTTAATCAGGTTACCAATACAATTTTCTTCAATAGCCATTAAAAACTCACACATATAAGTGCCATGTGTAGCTGTTATGTAGATACAGCAATTTCTTTTAATATTGGTAATCCAGACATTAGTAGTCATATAAACCACGCATACTGTAATTAATTGCATGATAGTAGTAAGTGAAAAGTATTCTACATGTTTACATGTGTTTTTACACTTTTTACATTGTTAAACATATTACATTTAAATAAAATGTATATTAATATGTTTTTGTGATATTCTGTTTACTACCTCTATAATCAATTTGTAACAGTGAATACATCAACCATCATTACACTGTTGTGTGTATTAAGCAGTTATTAAGGACACTTAACAACACAGTAGGAGTGAAGAGGAGGTTTTTGTTTTTTATATTTATATGTTTTGTGTATGATGAAGTTATTGCTGTGGGTTTAGTCTTATTTTGCAGGGAATAAACATCATGTACTTCTTTTTAATTTCCTAACATGGAAACAAACAGAACAAAGACAGAATTGATGTCTCATGTTGATACTGTATGTAAAATAACAGTGAATGTTATTAATTACAGAACTGACTATGCAATTACATATGTAGGTACATATTAAATACATAGCACAGAATTATCACTTGACTTTAAAAAGGTGCACAGGTTTCAAAAGCATATTATTGTTGTAAAAACAAAACCTCAAACCCTTTACATGTGAAGGAAAGTTAATGTTCAAGAATTTTGGTTGTTTTTTTTATTACAGTGCGAATGCTAAATGGAGTTTTTAAGGTTTTCTCGTGAGAGTAGATGAATAACTGTAGGCCTCAATGCTTCATATTTCAGTTGTGTCTTTTCTTCCCTGTGAGTTTTTTAAGCACTCTTTATCCCTTCGTCTCACCTGTGTCTAGACAGATGGTGTGTCTTTCTTTCACAAATCTTTGAAGCTGTTTTTTCATTAATTCATGCCCCGGGTCATATTAAATACAGTTCATCATATCGTATAGCGTTTAAAAGATAAAGACCTTTTCCTCAGTACCGCAACATAGTCTCACGAAATTATGGCCCTGGAAAATGTTATGAACTAAATGCAACTGAAAACTGAAGCATATTCTCATTTGTATTTCATTCCTTTAAGTTCAGGAGCTCTAAAGTGTGACTGGAATATAAATTCAAGGTGAAATTTCCTAAATGTGTCCCGAACTGCTTACTAACATTGTATGCCAAAAACAGCTTATCCTCATTACCAGTATAGTCTGCATGAACACAGTATTATTCATTCATCAGCAGAGAGAATGTTGGAGAATACACAAAGAAGGAATGCACAAAGGAGAAAAGGTGACCTTCATAAATCAGGCAATAGCTGTAATAGTCTGAAAATGCTCATATCCACTGTTAGGGCTATAATTGGGAAGCTGAGCTGCAGTGAACCTGTCTAGAAGAGGATGGAAGTGTATTTGCCCTTTATAGTTAGGAAGACAAAAATTTCTCCAAAGATCACAGAAGGAGAGTCGCAGAAGCATTCTGGGGTAACTAAGTCTCGGAAACTATAATTAGATGCCACTTCCAGACTCACTGAGTACTCAGACAGTTGAATGGAGCTGGGCTACATGGGCATATGAGACGAAGGCAGAGCATTTGATTCGGTTATGTTAGAAAGAGAGTTTGTATGAAATGCATTCAATTCTTTTTAAGGGTTTTTGTTTCTTAGAATACATTTTGTTCAGTTAACTCCTCAAACTGCTGGCTTATTATCAGAACTCTTATTACTGGTTATATTAGCATTTTAGACAACTAATCAGGCCTATAATTAAAACTTATATGATTGACACTACTGACCAATAGCAAACCACACTTGGCTTTTTAAACAAACCAAAACACATTTGTTAAAGAAAGAAATTGCTAAATTGGTGTGCAGTGGTGCTTAAACGTTTGTGGACACAAGTAGATAAAGAGAAGCCAATTAAACAAATTAGACAAACAGTATATTTGGTCATTTATTGATCTATTAAGAAAAATGTCCAATATTATCCAATTATCCAATCCAATATTACATATCTGCCGGTTATGTGATCCTCTAGGGATCCTCAAAGGGATGACAGTCGGGTGTGGGTGGGTGCCCGGTTTTATATAAACAACAGGGATCTATCAAAGCCTGATCTTCACAATAGTCTATGGATGATTATCATGAACAAAGGAGATTTCTGACGACCTCCGGAAATGAGTTGTCGATGCTCACCGGGTTGGAAAAGTTAACAAAGGCTGAAATGGTCTAAACCTGCTTTAAACCAATGTCTAATCAACGACTGATCAACAGCTACCAGAAATGCTTAGTTGCTGTTATTGCTGCACAACGAGGTCACACCAGATATTAAAAACAAAGATTCACACACCTTCGCCCCTCACAGACATATACTATTAAATATTTTTACTCAATAAACAGTGGAATATTTTTCTGTGAAAATCTGTTAGCATTTATAATGTGGATGAGTGCATGCAGTCTCATTCAAAAGGTTAAACACTCCTGGATATTTATATGTTGAATTTATAAGTGAAGACAAGTTCAAACATACTGGGCAGAGAACAAGCTGAAATATGGTGCTTTCTGCAAATTGTAGTGCACATTTTCTGTTTATTTGTTTGAAATGTTGGGGAAAATAGAACATTCAGTAAAAATTTGAAATATATTTTGCATTGGACATGTTTTTGTTTCCACATGTAGTTCTTTCAGTGTGATAACACATTTCTACCAGTTGATGAGTGAATGAATAAACAGTTAATGTGTTTTTTCTGTAAGGGTGAGTGCATTTTGTGTCAGTTGTACAGATCAAAGATCAAGATGTAGTTTGTTTTTCAATGTTTTCACTATTTTTGATTAGTGTGTCAATAATTATGGAATTATGTTTTTTGAAGATAATCCTGGTTTGAATTCGTCTGCAAGTAAGAGATGCTTTTGTATTTTTACCTGGACATAATCAAGCAGAGCGATTGTGTAAAATAGTAAGCACGTGATACGTTTTAGGACAATGGTAGATGAGAAATGTACTAACAATATGTTAAAAAACAATATGTCAGCGTTTTTAGTGCTGGATGGTTGCCCCTCTGTGAGCCATAACTGAGCCATAATTGGCTTTTCTGTTGTCCATAGTAGAAAAAAAAGCCTCCATAAAGAATCAGCTAGGCCAAATAGTCGTGTCCACGACTGTTTTATAATTAGATTTGGAGTATATAAAATTAGCATTAGTACAGGAGACTACATTAGGCAAATGAAAGACCTCACATGACCCTGGGCTGTTAGAAAGCTTTCTAAGATGTTGTGACTGGAAGGCATGAAACAGTGGCGGTGAAGTTCTCATTATATTACAGTTTAAAATAGATTATATCTTATGATTCCCAACAAAAGGCTACATTTCCGGGATCATACGTGAGTTTCTGTGTACTTTCTTAAAGCTTTTACAGTTTACAAGGTTTTGAAGAGTAACTTACTTTTGGCAAGTCTTTTCAGAGTTACTTCAAACCAATGAGATCTAAATGCTTACCAGGTGACCATGACATATGCAGTTTCACTTTCACTTTAAGAGGCAGGGTGTGCTAAAATAAGGCTCCATCTATCTATGTTAGTAAAACAGCTTTTAAAATTTAAATTATATTTGAAATGAATAATTGAAATGCATATTTTAGGGTTTGGGACAGACACATTCTAATTTAGTGTCTTGGGACACTTTTTGTGGATTTTATGGTGAGATTGCTGATGGGAGTAATTTAGTAGAACGGCCCACGTAACATTTGCCTGATGAGGATGTATGTTTCTGGTTTTGTACTCAGAAATGTCAATTGAACCAAACGTCAACTTACATTAACAGATTCTTCACAGCTCCTGTGACCATACCAGTCTAATCTCCATCCCCAGCCCTCATCACCTCAGGTTTTTCCTCTCAGTCAATATGGTGGTCTACCAGTTTAACTGATGGTCTACTAGTTTTGGTGATAGGAGACGGATTTTCTCTTGTCTTTTGATCTTCAGGTTTGGAAACTCTGAAAATGTTTTCCCATTTCATTCTTATATCTGGTCCCCTCAGAAATGTCCCCTAAATGACTGAGTGGTCCTGTTGTCTAGACATGATATAGTAAAGGTGTGTTTATGGTGAGAAAGTTGTGCTGGGAGCTTTGTTATCCAAGCATTTATTAATATCTTCCTAGTTTTTTTTTCTTAAATTTGTTTTTGAGAAAGCTGCTAAGAAAAGTCTACATCCGATTCATGACATGTCTTAAACCATAGATCTTAATAGCGGGTAGATTCTGCTCCTAC
This sequence comes from Megaleporinus macrocephalus, assembly GCA_021613375.1. NCBI lineage: Eukaryota > Metazoa > Chordata > Actinopteri > Characiformes > Anostomidae > Megaleporinus > Megaleporinus macrocephalus. The sequence continues at coordinate 16,289,966 of CM038722.1, forward strand.
CAAAGAATAAATCCTAAATAAGAAATGAATGGGTGAAAGTCAGAATCTTTGTAAAATCTACATAAGTGGGTTTTGAAAAGAAATGTATTCTTAAGAGCAGTTGATGAATGAAGCCCAAAGACATTTCATAGATTTTAGCTTACACAAGGGTTGCACTGGTGTGCTATGACTATAAGAGCTCAATTTCTCTCCAGGTACTCCGTTAAAAGCCAGTAGGACAGGGTTGTTCTCTTTGTTTCTCTTAAAACCTACTCAGCTCGAACATCACGAGACCTGTACTGCCCTGGAACCAACTGAAACCATCTGCCAGCCCAGTAGTTCATGGACACCACTGGGTTGAATATTGAATTCAGCTCAGACTGTGTGCTGGAAGGATTGGTTTGACACTATATATGTTTTTCAATCAATAGACTCAAGTCACACATGTGCTATCTGATGCTATGGGCTCTCGTGCTATGGCTTTCCACACCCTCTTTCTTTTGAGTGATCACTCGCTATGAAGGGTCTGTAACCCCCCTAGCAGCCATTACAAAAAAAAATGCAGCCAACTGTGTTAACTGCAATCATTCACAGGAAATTATCTCCTAGCTTGCCGCTATGCTGTTGTTAATGGTAGCTTTGTTTAAATTTATCAATGAAATGTTTCTACATACTCTCCCTGCTGGGCTTTTTATTCTCCACTGTGCTTAAAATGGCATTTATTGGCCCTTGGAATCTGAAACGTCTGCCCTTGCTGCCACTATAAACAGCTGGGGAGAAATTTAGCTTTGGTTGGTTTCTCATAAAGACCCAGACACCAAAAAGCATGAATACACGTTCAACATAACACATTTGCAAACTGGCACAGCTATTACTGTTACAAATGTGTTGGCCTTCCTATACACATTCACTCTTACCGATCAAAGAAGCTGATTCTTGATGTTGGCCTGGATCCTCAGTCTTATGGTACCATTTAAAACTTTGAAATCACTCATGTGTCACATTTTAAAGCATGAGAAGACACATAGACCCCCATATAGTGTGCATGCACATATTTAAGTGATACTTTTTAAATATGTTGTGGGAAAAAAACATATTTAATGTTTTTAAATTATCCAGCCTTTCCAGCTTTAGTTAGAGCTTAACATTATTCAAGAGAAAACCTTTTAATTGCCATATCTTCCATAATACTGACTCCATTACTGCCATATGTCCGTTACCAATGTGACATGATGACCTACAAGTAGAGTAATTCTGCCTTTTTGTCATTCTTTTTATAAAGAACCATGAAACAGGATTGTAGAGAGGAATACAGGAATAATGCTTTTAGGACTGACTGTATGCATGGGCATGGTAGTGGGGGAAAAGTGGACCTGACTACCCAGGGCCCAAGTAGGAAGAGGGGCCATGAAAATCCAGATTTTTTTTTTGCTCACTTTCCATTGCGAGTGTACAGGGCCCAGAATTTGCTGCTACGCCCATGACTGTATGTATGACTCGCACACCGCGTTCAAACACAATTCATTTTCCCCCTTCTAACTGCCACAAATGATGTCACAAAGGACTCTCACAGACATTACATACTAGCACATACTATGTATATATATATATATATATATATATATATATATATATATATATATATATATATATATATATATATATATATATTTGTGTGTGTGTATGTTTATGTTTATGCAACAGTGATGGCCTAGTTACCACCTGGAATACCATAGCAACAGTCTAGAAACACTAGTAACACCTTTGGTGTCACATGAGCTGCTGGCCATTCCTCTCCACACCACCAAAGTTCTGAGTGTTGTTTCCCACCTGTATGTAATTAGTGACCATGTTAGAGAGTATCCTAGCCTTGAACATGTTTACTCCTTGCAAAGGCTTTTTTAGTGTTTCTGCCAATTTTAAGCTGTAAAAATCCATCTGTACTGGTTTTTGAGTATGTCTTTCATTTCTTGGACTACATATCTGGGTTTTGTGTTTTTGGACCTGTTTGGTGAATAAGATCTTTGAAGATGTAGCGTAGTGTTTATTTTACTCCTGTTTATAATAAACTTGTATCCAAGACCTTCTTATTGTGTATAGTCTCTTGTGGCACTGGCGTTCCAAAGCAATGGTCTAGCAACGTCTTAGCAGGGATCTGGAATAACTTAATTTGGTCACCACTTTCTGCATATGAGGCATGTTAATTCAGAGTGCTATACAACTTTCCACATAATTATACAATCACCTACAGGTCTGCTCATCAATCATCATCAAAACGTCAACAGCTTCCTACTGTTTGAAATGAATAAAATATTAGAATCATTATGGAATCATTTTATTTATGTACCTGCAACAAAAATGGTATTTTATTAACTGAATAGTGCTTCCGAACTTGTGAACACTATTATAATCACACAGATGTTGCTGATTACTCCTACATTGATGTCTGTTTAACTATGTAAGCTATTTAACTCGTAATTATTAATTAATATTATAATATAACTTTATGCGCTGTGGTGTTGAATATAGCATCACTGCTGTATTTCTGCAGCTCGTTCTGGCTGACTGTGTAGTTGGCCTTTTTTTTGGATGGCCATTGTTTTCCTGCTAATCTGGTGGCTAATGCTATTAGCCATGGTGTTCACTGGCCATTAGCCATGGTGGTCTGGCCATTCAGGAACAGTATAGTGTTGAGTTACAGATGTAGTCAGGACAAAGAGGCAAAATCCAAAAAATCTGAATTTGGGTTCATATTTAGATGAAGAAAGAAAAGGGACTGTATAGTCGAATAGTAGATGAGACTTATTTGTTTAGCTCATTGTTAGTGTTGGGACAAATGAGACAGAAATGCAAAGAAAGACAATCCAATTCAACAACACACAATGACTAATGTGTATTTAGGGGTAAGTATAGTTGTTTGAATATAATTTATTTGTTTAATAAATTGAATGTGTTTTATTTGTTTTTCTAAAGTACAAGTGTGGAAATACTGAATGTTGACTCAAGTCAAGCAGCTCATATTGCATATCTTAGAAATAGCGACTAATCTGAGCTGTATGGAAATATTTAAAATAAAAGAGATTCGTTTTTTGGTTCCAAGTTAAGTATTTTGATATTGCCATACATCACCTGTGTTAAAAATCTAAAGATAACAGTCAGATACAGTTGACATCCTCTTAGCAATGGCTGCAGCAAATTCTTTTTATAGCTTTTTACATTCCAAATAATATTAAATATGTTCATCCTTTGTTGGTGAATTAACAGAAATTTAGTAATTCATTTTTCTCACAAAGTGGGTGAAATTCCCGTATACAATTAAGGCTCTGAAATTGTTTAAGGAATGATAATAAGAAAGTAGGGCCATGTCTAAACATCTAGGGGCCTTTAAGCAACATCCATCCTCCCCCAACCCCCCACAAATTACTCAGTCTACATACCTTTATAAACATGCATAGCAAAGAAATGCATATTACTCTAACTTAAAGAAAGGAGAAAATCCCAGCACTCCACACATGAGTAAAGAAAAACTTGTAAGGTCCAGTTGTGTGTAGACGTTTGGGCGCCCCAGTCAATGCCATTGATTTTCTAAGTGTCAATAAGTTAACACATCTTTATTAAAGAACATGCTTCTGCATATTTAAATGTATCATTATTGTTCATTTGATTAAATCAATATATTGGGACAAAACATGTGGCCTCTGCAAAAGTTATAGCTTGTATTATATTTTATATAAAATACACAGAAATTGTGGGCAAAAATAAGTAAGCAAAAAACTGAAAAAGATTGTCCTCTGTGGAGAATATGTTCACTGCACCAGGAGGTGTTTTTTAAATACGACAGTACATACTTGGTGGGCCTCCAGTGACTCAAAGCACCTGCTTATAATGCTTACAGCTAAAAACAGCCCTTTTGGAAAGGAAGAATGTTTTCCTAGGAACCAAAATGCAACTGAAAACACATTCATTCCAGAGCAGATATGTATGGTTGAAATCTCTGTTATCAGTTAATAATGTTATTTCTTATTACCTGTAGCTGTTATAAACATCTTCAAACTCAAACATGATTCTGGATCAACATCATATTTTAGTCTTTTATTATTTCATGTATTTTCAATTTACCTCAAGTTGCCTCTGGACTCATTTGGATCATAATATCCTGATGCTGTTTGAAAACTTGCTGCTTTAATAATAACATGTCTATGAATAAAACTATACAACTTACTGGATGTTCCTGAACAAATACCCAATCTTTCTGTAACTGTCTGTAACAGTCTATCAGCTGTTACAGGTAACACACACACACACATAATGATAGTATTAAAGAGAATTTAACAGCATTAGAGGCATGTAACACAAGTTACACAACTATTATAAAGTCACCAACAGTTACATAGTTACAAATTTTATAACAATGATGCATTAACGTACTGTAATGTACTGTAACACATTACTCCCTACAGTAGCTATATGTTAAAAGCCCAGGAAACCCAACTCTCCTTATACTGTAAACTAATAAACTATAAACGTTCCTTATAAAGTCTAATAGTTCACCATATTTCTTTGATCATGGGTAACACTTCTGTAAGTATTTCCTATCCAACCACAAAGCTGACAAAGAGCTGTCAATCATGCAGCAAATTACATTACATACGTTTTTTATATTTTACTGTTGTGTTCTCTGGGCTTTAAGCTATTTACTGATTCACAGACAGTATAATTCCACAATTTTCTTGTTTTTCTTGCAGAAAAACCTAATTATGTTATAATAATATGTCATACTATTTTTTAGTATACATACTATTTTAGTACACATACTATTTTAGTACAGATACTATCTTTAGGGAACTGTAGTACATTTTCAGGCTCTCTATTCATGTGCATATTCATTATTAAACGCCGGTAAACTCTGATAACCTCTCTGATCACATCACCATTAACTGGACTGTATGGAATACATTATTCACCATTTAATCATGAGCAGGCACCAGCCATTCATTTCACTGCAGGGCTAGCTTTAGCTTTAGCTTAAGCATGCTTTTTCACTGAAGGCAAAATCACACTAAAGCACAGCAGAGGTCCAAAACATGGCAGTGGTTATTTGGGGTCTACACTATAAAGACAATAAAACAAGGTTAATTACGGGAGCTGTGGGTTTGCAAAGCAGAAAGCAAACTGTGTTTATTACTGCTTAAAAAAGTTACTTTTACTGCGTTATCCACCTGGAAGTACAGCCAACGTTCAATATTGCAAACATTCTGATTGGGTCTGTACTTTATTAGGCTTTTTTTCATCTACTTAAGTGCAAAACTTTATTATGTATTTTGATTTGTTGCATTATTGAGAAATGATCACGTGTTACCCAATTTCCATGTAGAAAAACTAAATGTGATTTGACTGGTGTTGTTCAAACTTCTGCATCTGAATGTTTATTGATTTTTTAATTTAGAATGTAGTTTTTACATTTTAGATTTTAGAATGCAGAATTTAGAATGTAGAATTTACAATGTAGAATGTAGAATTTGGAATTTAGAATGTAGAATTTATAATGTTGAAATTGGCATATAGAATTTGGAATGTATAATCTAGAATTTAGAATGTAACATTTTGAATATAGAATTTAGAATGTAAAATATTTAATGTTGAATTTAGACAATAGAATTTGGAATGTAGAATGTGTAATTTGCAATGTAGTATTTAGAATACAGAATTCGGAATTTAGAATGTAGAACGAAGAATCTAAAATGTAGAATGTAGAATTTGGAATGTATAATGTAGAATTTATAATGTAAAATTTTGAATATAAAATTTAGAATGTAGAATATTTAATGTAAAATTTAGAACGTAGAATTTGGAATGTAGAATGTAGAATTTAGAATGTAAAATTTAGAATCTAGAATTTAGAATATAGAATTTAGAATGTAGAATATAGAATGTAGAATTTGGAATGTAGAATGTACAATTTAGAATGTAGAATATAGAATGTGGAATTTAGAATATAGAATTTGGAATGTAGAATTTAGAATGTAAAATTTAGAATATAGAATTTTGAATATAGAATTTAGAATGTAAAATATAGAATGTAAAATATAGAATGTAGAATTAGGAATGTAGAATGTAGAATTTAGAATGTAGAATATAGAATGTGGAATTTAGAATATAGAATTTTGAATATAGAATTTAGAATGTAAAATATAGAATGTAGAATTTGGAATGTAGAATGTAGAATTTGGAGTGTTCAAATACTGACCCTCATGTTATGAAGAACACTATTTTTTTCTTCTTTTTCTGAAAGGTGCGTATGTCTGAGAAGAAAGTCCAGCGTGAACGAGAGTTGTGTGATTAACTTGTGAGTTAGTGTTTGATTCCTCCCAGAAAAGAGCGGTATAGATTTTTAGAACTGGAGTTAGGAGATCAATTGCAGTCTTATCACTGGGGTATCGTCTTTCAGAGCGAGGCCTGCACTGTTTTAGCAATGAGTCCACCTCTCTCCCTCTCTCTCCCTCTCTCTTTCTCTCTCTGGCTGCTTGCTGGGACACTCTGTTCTGCTGCATTGGGTTGTGGGCTCCCTGCCAGCTGTTATGAACCACCATCACACACACACGCATGCTGGACAGTCTGCAGTGTCATCTTCTAAGTTCTCTTATGACCCGACACACTCGCACACACAAGCAGGAAGCCAGACACGGCTGCGAGCAAGGCCTGCAGCCGGCAATATCATTTTCCGCAGTGCCGCGCCAACCTTTACCGGCCTGTCATTACACAGGTTCGGCAGCACGTGAGGTGAATGAGATGATTTGTTTTTCGGCTGCTGTTTTGATGGCGAAGGCCTGCAGTGGATATGAATTGAATTAGACATTGTGCTGGTAGGAGATGAATCAAATCACGTCTGATGGGCTCCACTGACTGCTGCGGTGTAATAGCACTTTCCCAGCAAAACTTTATTGTCTCGATGTAAAAGGGAGAGGAAAGAATACGACATAATGGCAAAAGATTTTGAAATGAAACATCAAAACAGTAATGCGACAGTAGCGCTGAACCACATCAGGTAATATATGTGAAAGGATCTCGATTACAAAGCATCCGAGAAGAATTGATTCCATTCGTCTTTGCTTTGGCACAGGCAGCTCTCTGTGGCTCATTGTGATGTTCTTAAGCTGAACACCAGTGATTCTTCAGATGCTCTGTGTAATGATATAGTTCAGATGTACAAACAGACATTCAGAGTGGTTAGATGTGAAACTCTGAGTGGTGATAGGAACCGGACGTCGGAAGAGATTTATGATAGTTTTAAGCAGGGTTAGAGCCAGTCCGGACCCCCTGGTGCCCTGAACAAAATTCCTCAAAGGGTCGCTCCTACCTGAATAGGATACTAAGGTTGGAACCTCTTTTTAAGAAACTGATGTTTGCTCCGTATTCTCCATCATTCGGTTCAAATTTTCCAGTCCAGCTTAACTTTTGCAGTACTTTAATGTTGCTCTGGTAACTGGTAAAATGTAACAGTAGTGCTATTTAGGGTGTAAGGGAATTTTAAATAAGAAACAGGTATTCTGTTTTCTTTTATTTTTACTATTTCTACACTGTAAAACAAAAATACAAGCGATTTTAACTTTTAACAAAGTTAGTGTTTGGCCTGCCTTCAAATTTAGAATCATTTGAACAGACTCTTCTTCTGCTAACTATATGCTTAAATAAACTTGTACTGCTTATTACTTGAAAGTGAGTTGAATTAAACTAACTTTAAGTTAAAGCAGTGAATCTTTTTACAGTGTTATGATTGTTAACTGCATCTCAAATCATAAAGAAAAAGAAAAGCTGCCACACAGGACTTATACAAAGCAGTGGTAGTGAAGTTAACAGCAGACTTACTATTCAGACTTCAAACTGCTTTACACACGTCTCCATCAGAATGTGCTTCAGACCAATTACTTGGAAGGCATTGGTTTTCATATCTTTTAATGTATAAATAAATTTGTCTTATATATTTTATTTCTCAGTAGCTTTTTTAAAAGTTATGCTCTACATCTTCTCATAATTTCATAATTTAAAAATAAAATGCTCCAAAATTACTTGTTCCATTTAAAGTTCAGATGGGACCGTTGGTATCAGTGATGATATGACTGTTAAAGGTGAAAGATTGCAAAATGCAATATGTATTGTCCCAGCTCAGGACTTCAACACGTATACAGTGTCCTTCAGAATTGTTTACACCTCTTGGCGTCTAAATCCAACTCTAACACCTATCCAATTCTGTATCCAACTCCCTTCAATTCCAATTCTAACACCTATCCAATTCTGTATCCAACTCCCTTCAATTCAACTCTAACACCCATCCAATTCTGTATCCAACTCCCTTCAATTCCAATTCTAACACCTATCCAATTCTGTATCCAGCTCCCTTCAATTCCAACTCTAACACCTATCCAATTCTGTATCCAACTCCCTTCAATTCCAACTCTAACACCTATCCAATTCTGTATCCAACTCCCTTCAATTCCAACTCTAACACCCATCCAATTCTGTATCCAACTCCCTTCAATTCCAATTCTAACACCCATCCAATTCTGTATCCAACTCCCTTCAATTCCAATTCTAACACCTATCCAATTCTGTATCCAACTCCCTTCAATTCCAATTCTAACACCCATCCAATTCTGTATCCAACTCCCTTCAATTCCAAGTCTAACACCTATCCAATTCTGTATCCAACTCCCTTCAATTAAACTCTAACACCCATCCAATTCTGTATCCAACTCCCTTCAATTCAACTCTAACACCCATCCAATTCTGTATCCAACTCCCTTCAATTCCAACTCTAACACCTATCCAATTCTGTATCCAACTCCCTTCAATTCCAACTCTAACACCCATCCAATTCTGTATGCAACTCCCTTCAATTCCAACTCTAACACCTATACAATTCTGTATCCAACTCCCTTCAATTCCAACTCTAACACCTATCCAATTCTGTATCCAACTCCCTTCAATTCCAATTCTAACACCTATACAGTTCTGTATCCAACTCCCTTCAATTCCAACTCTAACACCCATCCAATTCTGTATCCAACTCCCTTCAATTCCAACTCTAACACCCATCCAATTCTGTATGCAACTCCCTTCAATTCCAACTCGAACACCCATCCAATTCTATATCCAACTCCCTTCAATTCAACTCTAACACCCATCCAATTCTGTATCCAACTCCCTTCAATTCCAACTCTAACACCTATCCAATTCTATATCCAACTCCCTTCAATTCCAACTCTAACACCCATCCAATTCTGTATCCAACTCCCTTCAATTCCAACTCTAACACCTATCCAATTCTATATCCAACTCCCTTCAATTCCAACTCTAACACCTATCCAATTCTGTATCCAACTCCCTTCAATTCCAACTCTAACACCCATTCAATTCTGTATCCAACTCCCTTCAATTCCAACTCGAACACCTATACAATTCTATATCCAACTCCCTTCAATTCAACTCTAACACCCATCCAATTCTGTATCCAACTCCCTTCAATTCAACTCTAACACCCATCCAATTCTGTATCCAACTCCCTTCAATTCAACTCTAACACCTATCCAATTCTATATCCAACTCCCTTCAATTCAACTCTAACACCTATCCAATTCTATATCCAACTCCCTTCAATTCCAACTCGAACACCTATCCAATTCTATATCCAACTCCCTTCAATTCCAACTCGAACACCCATCCAATTCTGTATCCAACTCCCTTCAATTCCAACTCTAACACCTATCCAATTCTATATCCAGCGCTCATCCTATTCATAATACAATGCCCAAATTCAATGCCCACCCTATTCCAAATTCAATGTCCACACTATTTCAAATACAAAGCCCATCCTATTTATATACTGCGAGAGCAGCCATAACATTGGTGCTCATAGGTCGGGTGACTGGCACACATATTATTTTTTCCCCCTCATACTTTCAACCTGTAAAACATCTTATTTCTAGAGAACACTGCATCTAAGCAGAATCCTGTAACAGTGTTCTTCTGCAAGACGTCAACCAAGAACTTTCCTAGTGAAGTGTGTCGCTGTACAGTCTTCTTCCAGCTGTTTCCTGCTACAAAAAGCAATGCAGGATTCAGTGATCCCCCTGTGCGCTGATGTGAGCTGGACTATCACCTCTGATCCTGTTTGGAAATGAGAAACAGAATGATAAACAGGACAAATCATCATGCTGCCACTTTCTGATCAGGGGTCGCTAGATTTATGAGGCCGGAGGGTTACACAATTGTCATGAAATATTCATACATTCATAAAGCTGAACATTGTGCTGTTAAATGAGAAAATCATGTCTCTCTGCCGGCTGAGCGAGGATGCAACAACCTTATAAAAGTGTCTGCATTCGCCCAAGCTTCCTCTGTGTGTCAGAACTAATGTTGTGGCTGCTGGCTCTGCGTCTTCAAAGTACCACTGTATGTTTTTATTGTCCCGCTTGCCCTCAGCCTACAACGGGACCAAATCTGTGGAGATCAATTAATGGAATCAAATCAGGTGTCAACCTGAGCGGATTAGGATTCAGGTTCTCCAAATCCCTTTAGCATTGAGATCCACTTCATTGCATGTAAAGTAATAAATTAACTCATAAAGTGGAAGAAAAGCGTAAAACATCTAATTAGACATAAATAGGCAGCCAAACATGGTTTGCTTCTTTAATTTTGCACTCGGTGGTGAACTTATGGAAGCTAATATATAAAAAGATTAATGACCTGCATGTCCAAATACACTTACATTCACTTAAACTATATTATAAACCCATATTAACCACACGTACTCTCCCATTTCTCCACAGTCACTGTTTATTTTATCAGCTCCACCTACCGTATAGGAGGAATTTTGTAATTATGGATTGTGATTCATCTGTTTCTTTGTATACCTTGCCATCCCCCTTTACTCTTCAGTGGTCATGACCCTCACAGGACCACCACAGAGCAGGTATTGCTTGGGTTGTGAATCATTCTCAGCACTGCAGTGACACTGATGTGATAGTGGGATGGTAGTTAGCAGCGCTGCCCACTTATTGTCCACTGTATTAGACACTCCTACCTTGTAGGTCCACCTTGTACAGTCAGAGATGATAGCTGATCTGTTGCTGTGCAGTCTGTGTACCTGATAACGTGGCTGGTGGGTGTATGTTGTATTAGTACCCTTGTGGAACTCACGCATGTCCCCTTTAGAGGTCGCTTAAATTCAGATTATGAGCATTTGCTAGAGCTGGAAATGATATTAATATATATAGTGATTTGATGTACTGTTGCATTATAGTATGACATGAAGAACTGAACTTTAAAAGAAAAGAAAACTTTAGACGCTGAACTGACTGGTGGTCTGCATTTGGGTTAAATTGGGCAAATTTCTGCAAAAATGATTTTCACTTGAATCTGATTGTTGTGATTCTAGTGAACCAGCCAACCAGACTTGGTTCCCCATCTTTTTGCCGTGAACATCGGAATGTCTGTAAATTGTTCATGCTTGCAATTGAGGACCCTTTGGTTCTCCCCCTTGCTCTCTCTGCGAGAGAGAATGTTCCTGAGAGGCCTTCCTAGTTACATAAATCCAGTCGCCTTAGCCATTACGTTAAGAGCCTGAGCATCTTGTCTTGTCAGGAGCCCGGCGTATACCGAACACAGGAATAGCGCAGCATGTTAGAGTTCGCTTCTAAGAGTGAAGATGTTTAATTTATGATTCCCTCTAGGTCAGGCCAAAAGGTCTGGGAATACATGCAGCGTGTTCACTGCTCAGCCAACAGTGATGGAGTTGAGGGCTTTAGCCACTCTACCAGTCCACACTCTGGCCGTGCGGTGGGCCGAAGAGCTGAAACTGACGGCAAGACCCTAATCGAGAGATACAGCGGGGCCTGTGGTCCAGCCAGTGAGCAAGCTTCATCCTGAGACGTACAGAGCTGCTTAAGATGCGGTGAAGTCTTTGGCCGGGCTGTGTACCACCTCTAATTCCCTTAAATCATTTATAACAGGCAGGAAACACGGTTCCTAAAGAGAAAGTTAGTAAATAAATAAATAAATAAATAACGTTAAAGTCGTCCAGCAGTATAACACTAACCTTATGGAATGCCTGGCTAGCTGCTGTCGGCATCCAGCTGCTTGCACGCTTGACGTCCACGTGCTGGGCTATATGAGTCCTCCTGACGAGCAGAGACCCTCTTTGTAAATGAATAATGCAGGACAACTTAATGCAAATGCTCAGCTGAAACAGAACAACAGCTCTGAAAGGTCACATTTGGTAGGTGAAGTGAGCAAACACCAAATTCAGAGACCCTCATGTTCCTCAGCGACTTGCTCTTCCCACCAGCTCCCTAATCCCTATTCCCTACACTGGAAAACCAGGACAACTGTCTTTCTTTCTTTTGTTCTTTCTTTCTTTATTACTTATTGGTCATCCCTTCTCACATTCTTTACCTTTCTTTTTTTCCATTTTTTCATCATCCTTTCTTTTTACATTCCTCCCTTCCTTCTTTTCATTTCTTCTTTCTTTTGTCATTCCTCTCTTTTTTCCTTCTTTCCTTTCTTACTTTTTTCTTTATTTCTTCCCTTCTTACTTTCTGTTTCCTTCCTTTCTTCTTTCCTTCTTTCCTTCTTGTTCTTTCATCTATGCTTTTTCTTTCTATCTTTCTTTACTTCTTTCATTTGTTCTTTCTTTCATTTTTTCAGTCCTTCATTTCCTTTTTCTTTTCTTTTCCTTTGTCATTTTGTTCTCTTCTTCTACACATCATTCTTGTTTACTTTTGTTTCCTGCATTTTTCTTTTACTGTCCTGTTACATTTAATTGGTAAACAACGTTTACACTCTTTAGAGTTTTTTAAACTTAAAGAAGCGTCTTCAGACTCCTCTCACTCCTCTCACTTCTATTGAAGCAGATCTTCACCCCAAAGCTATGTTTTATTTTTATTTTTAAAAGGAGTAAATGATGACGATGTTTTCGCTCATTACTGTGTGACAGCAGTCACGGCCGTGTGTACTATGAGAATCTTATGTCTGCATGTGGTTTGTGCAGTGCTCACTGCTGTGCGAGGAGGGACTGTGAGCGTGCACTGTGCTCCACTGTTTTTAGACCACGCTACACAATAGCAGCCTCCCAGAATAGTGCACTGTGAGTAGAGCAGAGTTTCAGGCTCTTTTTTGCGCCTCTTTAATGAACCCAGCTTTCTTCCTGTCCTCTCCTCCCAAAAAGCTTTTGGCAAATGCAGCGCCACCATCTCGCCTTGACTCTGTAACTGAAGTGCACTTCAGACTGCTGCCGTTATCTTCTGCTCCGCTGTGCAGACTTAAGGGGGAATGTCAATTAGCTTGATTGTTATTCTGAATGTAATGGTTGTATCTTTTAATGCTATGTGACGGAGTGGGTCCAACGCTGCTCTGTCTTTGTGTGGCGCTAAATGGGTTTGGCTAGGGCCCCGGGTGGTGGTCTAGTGCAGGGATGGGAGGGGTTAAAAGGCCATGCCTGAGGCTTTGTTTTGTCTATCTCTCTCTCTCTCTCTCTCTCTCTCTCTCTCTCTCTCTCTCTCTTATTCTCGAGCTATGGTAGCGGACAACCACTGGTGCGTGGCGGACGGTCTGCCAAACAATTCTCTAACTCACTGCAGGGCCTGAAATACACTCCTACCCAGCCGAAGCTCTCAGTTGGATTATCCCGTCCTGCGTTCCTGCTGTACATGTACAAAAAATCAAATATCATCACATTTAAAATCTAGCACCTTGTACTGCTAACACATTCATGATCTGAGATGTGTAAAGAAAAATCCTAACATTTTCTACAAATACTGATCAGCCGTAACATTAAAACTACATCTGTATCTACCATATTCATCCATGTTATCAGCTCCACTCACCATATAGAAGCACCCTGTAGTTCTACAATTACAGACTGTAGTTCATCTGTTTCTCTGTACACATTGTTACCCCCTTTCACCCTGTTCTTCAATGGTCATGACCACCACAGGACCACCACAGAGCAGATATTATTTGGGTTGTGGATCATTCTCAGCACTTAAACATAAAATAAACAAATTAAAGAATAAATAAAAGGACACCATCGTTAGAAGTGCTGTTTGGGACACAGCCTAACATTAATGTTAGTCTTGTGTAGTCAGGAAACCTCATACATTGTTTTGTCATTTTATTTTAGAATTATGGCACAAAAGGAAATAAAATATTTTTAGTAATATGTGTATATAATTCAGAAATTGCATGTTTAGTTTAAAAGTTTTCTGATAACAGTACCGTGTAATGTGGAGTATCTTGTATAGTTTGTAAAGTGATCTTCAATTGGATTTATCTAATAATAATCAGACGTACAGATAATGTTGTATTTTGTTTATTTATTTGTAATGTACTGCAATTCCACAAATGTTGTTCTACGTCACTATACATACAGTGATTTACTACCTTACCTACAGTGGAATCAGCCTTTAGGTAATATTTAGGGGATAAGGTGGGCTTTGATTCATATTAGCAAATTTGTCCCCTCAATGTCAGACCCGCTTCTACGCCCTTGAACCTTTGCTGTGCAAAGAAAAACAAGTATCTCAACAAGTAACTTTAAAGAGGAGGACACATTTGGCCCATTCATCATAAAACTTTAACAGGATATGAAGATGAAAATGAAAAAATGAAAATCAAAATTATGTTTAAATGGATGTATCCTAATGATAAGTAAAAACATTTATTGCTGAGATGGTTTTAAACAATGTGCTTAAGTACCTTAAGCCCTATTCTAGCAGGATCAGTATCATATGGTGTGATTTGAGTAATTACTCAAATAATTCAGAGTCTGATCTATAATTTGCTGAATTCAGAGCTCCTTAGTAACAGCAGTCCTGCTTGAATTGACCTCTCAATAATGTAATAACAAACTTGGCTAATAGGAAACAAACTCGGCGGAAGTTGCTTTGCATTCACCAACTTCATGTTAGAATTTTCTCGTTCCACCTTAAATGCATAATTTAGGGTAGAACAAAACATTTTTAAATGAAAGCTTTAACCTCAGCTTGGTAGAATACGGTGCCTCCTTTTATTTTCTTTATTTGTGAACTGAATTCATCAGCTAAAATAGGGTTTGATTGGATCCTTTCAGACTACAGAAATCCACAGGACAATGAAATATCTTGACAGTTCCTCTCAGAAGTTTTACTAGCCCATGCAAGTATATATGCTGGTTAGCTGCACAGCATGGTGTTGTTGTTCAGAAGTGCAGCGGATATCACATACTGCTGACATAAACATCCATTTATCCACACTTATTACATTAGAGAGCCTCCTCTGGTAAAACTAAGCCCACATTTTCATGCATTTTAATCAACAATAGTAATATCATTATATATCATTGCTGTCCAATGAAATACATGTATCTTAATATTTTGCTGATTTTAAATTTACTACATCATTTGAACACGCCAATGGTCATTTGCACTGTGTGACAACTTCATGATGAATGGACAAATAGAACTGCTCCAAAATAGCTTGGAAAAATGTCTGGTTCCATTGACGTACATTGAAAGTAAAGTAAGTTTTTGGTCTCTCCTGTAAAGTTGCAATAGTGGATATACTTGTTTTTCATTGGACAGCGACGATATACAACACAGGTTTCTCACACTTGCTCCACTGTTGTGTTGTGTTACATCAGTTTGTTAATGGATTACAAGAATTTTGTTTAGTTTTAGGAAACCCATGTATTCGAGAATGTTTGATACCTAAGAGCCAAAGTAATTCACTCATTTAGTTGTAAAGTTCAAAGCACCCCCCCAACTCTAACCCCATCAAATTAACCTGCCAACCAGCCATTTATTACAATTCTTACTCATGCTGCAACATCTCACCTCCTATAAGAGCAGCACAACAAAGCATGTGCATAGAGCGTTTGAAACATATCTGAGTATTGCAGCTGGATTTATAATCTACTCCGGCAGAAACGTGAACGCTTCCATTTGCATGTTTTAGTGAGATTGATTTTCAGTTAGGTCTATCGCACATAATTGCATTCTATCAAACATAATAGCTTGCCTGAATCTTGACTGTGCCAATTAATATGCTCCCTACGGAAGCATAGCTTCATAAAGACTAGCTTTCTGCGGAGCAGCCTAATGTATGCACCACATATAAAACGGAAGTGTAGAAGCAGATTACAAACCACATAACATCACAGCACTTACATGCACTTACACCAGCCTCACAACGCCGGCCGTGTTAATGCGACACGACTGAAGCACGAAAAACCATGAAGCCAGCGTGTCAGATGATGATTCGTATTTTAGGGAGAACAATAACATGAAGAACTCACATGAAGAGAAATGTAGATATAGAAATAAAAACTTAAGAACAAAACAATAAATGCTGTGCTGCAAAATTCAGGGAATACAGTGGATTACAGCAATGTGTGCCTCTTTAATAACCTATTATTGTAAATAAACAAAATACTGCATAAGTGATTATATTTGTTATTAATATCCTATAGCAAAGGTTACTAATAGGCGGACCGCGGTCCAGATCCGGACCCAGACATTGTCCAATGTGGACCCAAACTGATAAACTATTGAGAATGATTTAATTTAGACTGTGTTTATTTTAAGCTTTTCTAGTCTTTACGGTGTGCTGTAAGATCACCGAAGGCTCCTCAGCCAATCAGATCTGTGCACACTGGGGCGTGCAGCATGCACACAGGCGAGGAACAAAGCGAGGAGCAGCAGCCGGAGACTAAAGCGAGTCAGAGAGAATAACGTAAAAACAGAAAAGTGAACAGAGAAACTGACTGTTTAACAGGAACGGTTCTGGAATGGACCTGCTCTTCTAGTTTTGGAGAATACCGCTCTGTACAACCAACATGTCAATCTGTGAAGCTGAGTTAACAAGAAGATGCATGTTTTATTCACTTTCTGTATAAATAAACACTTTAAGATGCATATTTAAAAAAAATCATTCTGTTTTTTTTTAAATGTAGCCCTTGTTTCAGTTCAGCATTTACAGTAAATATACTGAAATATACTGAACGGTATGTGTGATGTGTTGGTGTTTCAGTAGCTGATGGTATAAGATGCTGAGGCTACTTCAGTAAACAGGATACACCACTGAATCATAACACATGTTAGAAATGATGACGGTCCAGACCTTGGCCTGAGCAAATCTCCTCTAACTGGACCTTACTGACTCTAATGAAATACTCCTGTCCTATAGTATTGAAGTTCAGGGTTATAACACCTAGTATTGATATTGATGTGTGTAATAAAACAGTAATACTTCAGTGCTGACAGGCTGATGTATAGTAGGTATAGCTGAATGGGGAGGCACTGTATCTCTACTAATATGGTGCTCTTTATATCATCGCTGTCCAATGACTTTACAGGAGAGACCAAAAACCTACTTTGCTTTCAGTGTAAGTCAATGAAACCAGGATTTTTTCCAAGCTCATTTGGAGCTCTTCTATTGGTCCATTCATAATGAATTTTTCACACAATGTTACATGTTTTTCATTGGACAGCGATGACATTCTTTCCTGATTTGCTATCATGCGCAATTAGTTTTTTCTGTGTTTGACTTGCATGTCTTCCAATTTGTGGCTTGGAATTCACATGTATGTGCCTTGTTTCCTTTTTATTATGCATTCCATTGCCATGTGCAAGCTGTTCGCTTGAATGAAGCTTGTGATTCTGTATTTCTGAACACTGTTCTATAGGATGATCTCCAATAAACACGTATGGAAAGAAGTCTCCTATCAGAGCAAAGCATCAACTCAGCATCTTATACATTTGTCTTATCCAAACACGTGGATGTATTTAATCGCTTTTAAATGTGGCTTGCTGATTTACAGCAGAAGCTAAAAGACCCATTTAAATTTCTAATTGCTTGAAGAACAATAAGGAGAATTTATTTCGAAAACAATATCTGATATTTACTATGTTCAAAAGCATATCCTTGATCTGTAGATTGTCTTGCATTGTTTTGACCCAGCTTATTTGATTATGCTTATCAGATAAACACCTTTGTTGGTCAAAACACCCACAAAAACTAGGGATGGGCTTGAGGTTTTATTTGCATATCAATGTCGCTATAATGAACAGAGCCAGCTGGAATATAAATTCGGGTGCCATCTGATGCCGTGATTTTCAAGGCCAGTTGTGCTCTAATGTTTTAGCATACAGTATTAGGGTAATATTGTCTTTTGTACATATTTTTTTCTGATGGCATCAAAATTTATATTCCAGCTGGCTCTGTTCATTTTTACTACAATATTGAAACTTACACCATTTTTTGTGGGTGTTTTGACCAACAAAGGTGATCATATAATCTGATAAGCATGATCATATACATTAGGTCAAAACAATACAAGAAAATCTATACCTCTAGAGACGTTTTTTTAACATTGTAAATATCAGATATTGTTTATAAAATAAATTGTTCTCTTTGTTCTGCAATATAAATTTGAAGGAAAATACCAGTTATACAAGTTATAATAAAAGTTTTCCTCCATCTGTCAGATTAGACTTCATTGCTGAATGAATTACAGTGAAGCATTTTAGGAAAAAAAAAGTGTTAAATCAATCAATAAAAAGCGTTTTTGAGGTTGCTCTGGCCTTTATATGTGATTCTCTGATATTTGTCTTTCAAAAAACTTGCCAAATAAATGGGCAGATAGATAGATAGATAGATAGATAGATAGACAGATAGATAGATAGATAGATAGATAGATAGATAGATAGATAGATAGATAGATAGATAGATAGATAGATAGATAGATAGATAGATAGATAGACAGATATACAGATAGATAGATAGATAGATAGATAGATAGATAGATACATAGATAGATACATAGATAGATAGATAGATAGATACATAGATAGATACATAGATACATAGATACATAGATACATTACCTTAATAAGTGTATAAATAGCCTATTGGGTTATATCTGATGTATCATGGTTTAAATATTATTTTAAACATTTGTCACAGCCTTCCAAGTAATAATAATGTTTTATCTGTTCTCCATCAGAATGAAAGACAAAAAAACTTTCTTTATCATTTCAGTCATTTGTCCTGCTTGACACGTATAGTCTACATGATAAAATATTGCAGCCAGATTGATGCAGGCCTGCTTGATACTTCAGTCAAGGCTGCTTCCTTTTCTTTAGTACCTTCTGCATAAGAAGGAGGAAAAAAACACTAATGTGTCTGTCTGGCTGTAATGGACGCGGTGATCCAGCAAAATAAAAGAGAAGTGCTGTGAACTTTTTACATTTGGCGAGGCCCTATTTTTCTCAGGAGAAGGTAATTTCAGTCAGACGAGAGCTGTTCAGCTCTCTGGGGAATGACAATAGCCTGCTCGAGATATTGATGGGCTACTTCCAAATCTGAGAGTAAGATCGATGGCTGTCTTTTGCTTCCTGACCACAGAATATGATATCAGTAGTAATGTGGCTGTAATGGTGGTTAAATGTTGTTACTGGTATTTGTCTACTGGAAGAATCTTGCCTATGGCATGTAGGTGTATCTCTTAGACACAGGCTTATCACATCACCGGTATGAGTAAGACTTTCTTAATGTATCACTGTCAACTCATAATCGTCCATCTTTGTCTTTTGCCTGCATGTTCTGTTTGTATACCGTTTTAAAGGAAATTGAATTTAAATAGAATTTTTAATGCAGTTTTATTAGAAAGACTAAATTACTGAAATGCACTGCACTATGTTTTATTGCGGTGTGAGGATGGTAAAGATAATAGCAGTTGCATCAGTCATCAAGAAGCATCACTGTAATGCCTGAGACGATCTAAAGAAGATCAATATCTAAGATGCCTGGCACTATTTGTAGTTTTCTAGTTTCCCAAAACTATGCCATAAAAGATAAGCAAAATCAAAAAGGCCTGTTCTCACATGTCTGTTATCGCTCTGTCGCCTGTCACAAAAGAAAAAAAGTAGGCAAGTAAACAAATCCCACCCACTACTCACCCACCCCACTGAATAACTGCCTTTTTCTCTGCCCAGCTGGGTGGCTGTAAACATGGAAATGGTTTTTGAGGAACTCGCCCATTCCCAGCCACTGCTTTGAGAGCATGCTGTTCAGTAGTATCTTGGTGTTTTTCCTACACGGCCCACCAACCGGCATCACCGCCACCCAACCCGCCAACATCCCTGAATGCCACTCCCTCAAATCCTCTTATTGCCGCAAATTGTGTGGATTTGTTTTCGCTCTGATGAGAGGGATTAGGAGATAAAGGCAGAGGGCCCTCCAATCGTTGAGCCCTGCCATGACAAACCGGCCTCAGTAGAAACGCTGGCTTTGGCCAAAAACCACATGTGCCCAGTTTCTCTACTACAAAATGCAGCTCACCAGTTTTCAGTTCTCTAGCTGTAATGGAAGCCTCTATGTTGGCATAATGCTAACTGTGTGTCATATTTTTGCTTCAAATCGTGTCAAGTTGGTAAGGAATCTCAAACAGACGTGCAGTTTCTAAAACTGTATGCCTGTAGTGATATCTAGAAAACCATGAAGCCTGAATTTTGTCAGTACTGTTGCCTGTTGTTAAAGATAGCACGTCATGTAGTGTCAGAAACCACATAAGAAACTGTATTTGAGATGAATTAACACTGTTACATGGTCTTCAGCAAATATGTGATCATTTTGGGGTGCAGTTTTTCTGGTGCTAGCATGCTAGAATCGTCTGTTATTTGCTAGCTACATTAGCCTAGCAGCTACAGTACAAAAGAGATGAAGCAAACGTGTGACACCAGATATATTTTGGCTTGTCAACCACATTTGGTGTAAAGTTATCAACTATATCTGATGCTGGCAGTCCCATACAGACGAGCCATAACAGAATATCAGTTTGGGCTCTCTGTCACATGTCTAAGGCATACACTGAATTCTGATGATCAAGGTAGCAGCAAACAAAAGCCAAACATCTTAGCTCTCAATATTAGAATATACTTTCTGCTTTTAGTGCATTCATGACTAAATTCATGCGCCAACCATCCCCAACATTGGGTTACTTAGCACATATTACAAAGATGGTTAGTACTAGTGTTAAAAAGCATCAAATTCAAAGACTTTTAAATGACCCATGTACAAAATGTGGTCAAGTGCTGGTCAAGAGGTCTGCCAGGTTCATGTCACATTTTCATGTGGGTTCCTCCTGCTGACCTGGAACACTGTGCCAACCATTGGCATCACCTCCTTTAGCTGAAATTACTGTAGCATGTGAACAATTCAGAACATGTCTCAAAGCACTCTTCCTTTAGCCTCTGTATGGATTCCTGTTGAACTAATCCTGCGAAATGATTTTGTGTGATCATGCCTGGGATATTCCATTTGTGCAATGCTGGAAACACACTGCCTGTGCATCATAATTCCGAGAGTACGCACTGAGACTGCACGTCAGGCCCGCTACCTCAATATCTCATTACCTAATTGGATCATGCGCAACCTTTCTGCAGCATGCACATACTGATTCCACTGCATTCATTAAACAGAAACATTAACGTATGTATGTCTGCATCTGCTTCCACGTTCATGCCAATAATGAACTGCAGCGTGGTTTTGTATGGTAATGTATAAACACACTGATGCATTCTAATGTTCTACCTTGTTATCTTCCTGCTTCAAGCATAGCATAACTGTATCATGCCCAGCACTGACTGATATGCTAATGTGTTTTTTTACATATTATGCCTAAAACGGAGGATGGATTATCATTATTTCAGTGGTTAATGGATCAGTGTGTCGTTATTAGCAGAAATAGGATATAATATACAAAACTAAGTTTTCATTTGTGCGTAATGGCCTGCAATAATTATTTTAGCTTTACTGTTTTTGTTAACTTGGCCTACATTTTGCTTTTTTACACTGAAACAGCAGCTTGAATTTTGTGACTATAGCACTGGATGGAGTCCTTGTTGACATGTCCTGCCGTAGTGAGTATTTATTGGTTGCTCTGTCCGTAAAACTGCAGATAGGTAATAACTTAAATCCCCTCATTAACAGTATGATGTTTCTTATGCACCAGCTTCTCATTCAAATGTTTGATTCAGTCTTAAATTGTGCAGAAATCACATGGTGCTGGCATTCAGCTCCTTATTTGCCAGCTTTTTGTTTGTATTTTCAAATTCCACCTTAAATGGTGCAGTAGTTATCTACAACTTAGGCATCAGAATGTAACTAGACTGTACTAATAATATGGGCATGCTAGGTGGGACTGCTTGAGGGGTAGAATAAATTGCTAACTCTGGTGCTGCTTAACTATTTTGTGTTGTGAAAAGTTTGAGAACCCAAATTATGATAAATGGAGGATAAAAATTTATATTTTGCACAAATGACAAGAAAAAATTTAATGTCCTCGCCATCAAAGAGGCATAAACATAAAAAAGCTAACCAACACCGGGACAGACTATAAGCAATGACAGAAAACCTGACAGCCACTGTAGTTTCTAGAGAAAGAAGGGGTGAGCTCAGTAGGTTACAGTACACAACCTCAGGTCACACACTGCTCCTTTAAGCACCCGAGCTGATGAGAACAGAGTGTCATGCCAGGATAAAACAGTAACGTCTACCATACATAAATGATATTTGTATCAGTATATTTGTGTGGAATTGTTAATCATGCAGGACAAATAAGAGCATCTGCTTTCCTCTGAAAAACTGTTGGTCATGCTGGGCTAAAATTTCTCTAGCGAATGCTGTTACTGCAGAAATGGTAAGACCCAGTTTGACAGACAAAATCTATACTATAACATCCCTAATGTAAGTGAACAGTTATAACATTACAGTAACTTTAACTGTAGAGGAGAACGGGCTTGGTTGTTTTCCAGTTAGGTTAGGTAGCAGACCCATATTTATACATAACAGGTTTCCTACAGATGGGTAACAGATTTCTCTATGATGGAAAACTTGTTGAATAGTTCTATTAAAAACCATAAAAAGAGATTCTGTATGCCACAGAAATGGTTCTCATTTACAAAACAGAGATTCTTTACTGTTAAGAGTGTATATGATAAAACCTTTAGACAGTGAAAGTACAAGGTATAAGTTTCCACACAACCTTTTTTTTTGAGAAATAATAGAGCTTAGATATACTGATTCTAATTTCTTTTTAGTCATGGCAGTTCCTAGCAATATATGGCAATTCCATAAAAATAAAAAAAAGTCAGCTTAAACATTAGGCTGAGCAAGTGACCTTAAATTCACCTTAGAATATCTTCACCTGGCAGACAGCCTGAGAGTGCATTCAAGTCATTCAAATTTTATAGATGTGAATGGAGTCTTCTTAGAGCACAGAACGTTACAGTCCTCTGCTAAAGTTCACTAAAGTGTTGGTTTTAACACTAAGAGGTCAGTAGATAGTCATCTTTTCTATTTCTATTTAAATTATATTGCATCATGTTTTATTTAGAGTTACTAGGCTGTCCTGATATCGGTATTGGTCAGATACTATACAAAGTGGCCACAAATGATTATACTAATGTATTGCTAATATTGCTAATCGATCAGTAAATAACTTTGCTGTTTTATTTGGACTTTTATAGTAATATTATATATGACATTACAACTTGTCATGGTTACTAATGTATTGCTAGGCTGTTGCTAAGTGTTATTAAGGTTGGCTGTTCCCAGGTGGTTACTAAGGTGTTGTCATTACTATAGTAGTTGCTAATATTTGTGTGTGTACATATGTGTGCTTGTAAGAAAGTGAGTCTGTATGTAATGTCTATGAGGGGTGGTCTCAGGGCGATCATTTATATGAAACTGAAAATATTAGAAAAATACAAATTGGGATATATTCCTGCAATTTGTGATTCTAGTTTGAAAACTGCAGCAGGAGTGGCACCGCAAGTAGAGTGATAGTAAACAGTCAGTTGACTTCAAGCTACTTTAAAATTACCAAAATTTGTTTCAACAGGCAACCAAAATCATGATCTACTATGAGGAATAGATTCAAAATGTAGAATTTGCATACAGTTGTTTCTAGTGAAAAATAAAAAAGCTCACACAAGATACATGTGAGTATGAAAATCGATATGACCAAAGCTGGGCGTGACCACAGTTGGCTAAGAATGGGCATGACCTAAACTGGGCTGGAAAAGCAAAATCTGCATACATTGTGTACTGGATGTTGGTATGCTGGTAATAATATACGTATCACTACCAAAACCAGTATATATAGTGTTTTAATGATGCTGTGCTGGTCAACCAGCATGACCCTGCTAGGTTAACCAGCTAAACCAGCACCAGACCAGCATAGATCAGTTTAGACCAGTATGAACTACATGTTGGTTTGTGCTGTTTGTTCAGCAGGGTAAAATTTTGTACTTCCAAGAGTGTAGAGCTGCACACTAGCAGACAAATGTAGCAACATATAAGTAGATAACTGCTGGGGTTGACAGCTGTGGGTTATTTGTGTCCAGCTTTGGTTAGCCAGTGAGCTAATGTTCTCGTTAGCAAGCTGGCGATCTAGTCTAAGAGTGAACATAATTCTATCAAGTATTTATACTCGCACTGATCTGTATCTACAGAATGTAGATAGATCTGCTGTGGTTGGTGACAGTGCGGTGACTTGTTTGCAGCTGCCAGTGAATCAATGAGGCAACATCATGGTTAGCTTGCAGGCTACTTTGTCCACAACAAACAATTTTACCCAAACTGCACTTGACAGAAAATGTTCCAAGTGAAATCGCTCATGGCAGTAAATTCCAAGGACATGAATGTATTTCTGCTTATGCTGGTGTGATGAGCCTTCCATTACAGAAAACAAGTATACTTAAGTTAATTTTATTAAGTATACTTTATGCAGTTACTATACTAATGTAATTGTGCTAGTAGTACACTTGTATATGTACTATTTTAATACTTCTTGGGACTAAATTGGCCCACTTTCTAGTTTTTGAAAGTATACTTTTAAGTACACTTTAAGTGTAAGAGTAGTAAACCAAGTATACAACTAGTTTACAGCTTTTGTACTGCAACTACATTAAAAGTAATCTTAAGGGTTTACTGTTAGTTTACTAGCTTGTACAATTTCTTTAAGTGAACATAATACTTATAATTTACTGCTTTTATTATTGTTGTACATTAAAGTATATGACTAGGTTTAAAGGGTTTTTTTCTACTTAAAATAGAACTTAACAATGTTTACTTACTCACCAGTGGACACACGTAAAATAAACAAGACACACTCAGATTAAGAAACATATTTGTATCTTGATAAATCTTTATAAATCAAATTTTAAATAAATATTGTACTGGATGTGTTTTTGTGCAGAGCAAGAATACTTACTTCTACTATCTCAATCAAAAGATTAAGTACAACTAAAGGCCAAATATAATATACTTAGACTGTTTTATACTTGTTAGTATAACCCCAGCATACTTAAGTATAACTGTGTTTAGTATATCACTGAGAAGTACATAAAAAGTAAACTGAAAGCATACTCACTTCCTTTTAGTTTAAAAGAAGTAAACTAATGGTACACTTGAATAAACTTCTTTTTTGTGAAGGTTTCAACAATAGAAAAAAGGTCTACACACTAAGGGGGTCTCAGGAGGGGTTAAGCATGTATCATCTTCCAGGAAACAAGTTCTCAAGAAACACATAATACATGTATATCTTTTAATGCTTAGCGGCTCCTACTGAGTTCAAAAGACACCTGCAGGACTAAAGCTAAAGTAAACCCAACACTAATCAGACTCTGTGATTCATACTTATTAACTACAAAAAAGATTAATAAGTTGGACTAATTTCATAAATCAGTTGATATGTATATATTGGTAATTAATTATATAAATAGAGCTTGAGCACACAAGTGACAGATTTCATGGGTCTGATAAGCATTACAGTGAATTCCTGCAATGAAGCCACAGCGTCTTGATTACAATGTTAAGTTAATTAACACTCACTGCAAGTTTGCCAAGTTTCTGTTCTATGCAATTGGCTGGAATGGATCTCTGAGTTATAAACAGAGTGCCTTGGTGCCAGATGTCTCATTAGGAGGTAAGTGAGATGGGGTGTCATGTTCACCATTTCAAGGAGAAGATACAGATTGTGGCGGTAGAGGGTTTGGAGTCATCAGATTTGGGGGTTAATGCATTTGTAGCATTATGTTTTGGTCCTTCCTAGTCATTAACCGCAGATGCTGCGGTCAGGGCCAGCAATAACAAGCTCATGGTGTAATTAAATATTAATAATTTCTCATTTGGGGCTATTGAAACAAGCTGCAAAATAAAAAAGAAGTGCTGCATTGAATTGAAATTTTTAGCTGATTTTCTTTCAGATGTCGTTCAGATGATGAAAGGTTATTATTATTTATCTTGTTTTGCAGAAAGAAAAAACATTCTTTATGCTTATGCCATATTCTTATCAAGCGTGCTGACTCAAAACATTGACTCAATGTTTAAACTGAATTTACAGTCGTACGCAAAAGTTAGGGCTGGTCGAATGGTGTCTTGTTGACTTTCTAGGAGACAAAATTATGCATCCTTCCGCACAGTTTAATACACAATTACTGTTTATTTGCTTACACACATTTGTTTTGGTCTGTTTTTTCATGATGGACTGGCAGCCTATCCAATTTCCTGCCTTCTCCCCAATTAACAGTGGGATAGGCTCCCCACGACCCAGAAGGATAGGCAGCTTATGTCATGGCAGAGAAGCGGAGAGATGAGGTTGGACACACTTGCGAGCTTTTAAAATAAACAATACTTTTAATTAAACGTAAACACAAACAATAAGGCAAACAGACGGAATACAAATACATAAAGACAACTATCCAGACACATCTAAAGACACCTATACAGACAATGACCAACAAAGACATAGGGCAAACACTGGGTATATATAACAAGAGGGAACAGGTGACGACCTAAACATCAATGGGGAACAGGTGTGCGAGGTGGGGCAAGGGTGGAGACAAGGAGCACATGACAAAACAGAAACACATGGACGGGACATAAACAAAGGCACATGGACGGGCAGGCGTGACAGCTTAGAAGACAAATGAATAAATGAATTAATATTTTCTGTATGTTTTAAATCTAAGTATAAGAAATTCTGCACTACATTTTGAAGGAAAAAGATATATTTACATTTCTTTGCCGTATAGAATGTGCTTATTAATTTATAACTCATTTTCACTTAGAAAATCAACAAAAAACAATCATTTAACTGGTGCTCCCAAATTTTCGCACTTGCCTGTACATTGAATGCAACTCTAGTTCACTGTGTAACAATATAAGGAATTATGTACATTGAAGAACAGAGTCACAGAAAGTAACATCAGGCTTGCTTAGAGCAATAGCTCTTAAACCAGGCTCACCAGACAGTCCACATTTTCCCTCCAACATGTCCTGAAATACATACAGCAAAAAACCACGAAACGTTTGAGGAGCACTTTGAAAACTGCTGGCTTAGAAGATTCTGACCTACGAACCATTTTATAGTTTGGGCTCTTCAGCAGACTTGAATAAGCTTTTACGCTTTCTGACATACATACCAAACATAAGCTGGACTTAAACCTAACTTTATTTGTTTTTCTGCTTCTGTTCTTCTTTCCTCTCCTCTTCCAGCCACAAGAACAAATCAGCAGGCTGGCCTCCACCTACAGGCAGCTGGTCCGGACTACCGGGAGCACCCTACGGGTGGGACATGGCCTCTGCGCGAGATGGCCGGGACTGCTTTAGCAAGTAAGATCTCACACGGCTAAAACACGTCAGTCGTTCTCACCAAGCATCCCTTTCCAAACTCCAGGGACAGACCTGGAAAAAAAAAAAAAAAAAATTGTGAGATTGTGTTACTTATTTCCTGGAAAAAATAATGATCACCACTCATTCCTTTACTTCTACACTATTCTGTACCAAATGATCTCTCTATATGGGCACATCATGCAGCCAAACCATGTGCCAGTATAGTTAGATAATTCACTAATTCTAATTATGAAATATTGGACATATTGATTAGATTTAGAATGGCTGTATTAGTTTCAGGTAGACTGCTGTGTAATGCAGGACCCTATTCCTGTCTTTTGCCTAGACCCCCTGAATCACTTAATCAAAACAGTGTGATGACTTCATGTTCTACAATAAGTTGGATGATGGGTTTCATAGCAGTCAGCCTGGTATTTACATTCATTCTATCATTAATTCCCACCATGTATTTACTTGATATTACAACCTTCCATGTAATGTATCAATTAAAATTTTATACGTCTTATATTGCACCACCTTTGGATCCTGTACTTATCTTGGTGTGCTGTGTAGCAACGTGTAAGTTTATTATTCAGTGATCATATATTATGAATACTAAAAGTATAAGCGAGTCTTCTAGAGGGAAGTGCTGGAGTGAATTCCTTGCAGTTGGCTCAAGCTCGAGTGCTACTTTTGCAGAGGGGTCAGCATGTTTCATTGAGGACATGATAAACAGCTACGGGCGAAACGTCTTCGTGCATTACGCCTAAGAAATGTCTCATTTAATTAAGCAAAAATGAAGCCGCAGTCTTATTCCAAAACAACTGGTCAGCACTCACTGGAAAAAGAAGCATTCTGGAGGAAAACAAGAACAGGATTCGCATGAATGTCATGGCTTGCACGACCCAGTTGCAACTCCTGTACAGCTAAATTATTAATACATTGGGAAGCAATGAGAAGTGACCACACATTGCCATCAAATGCATGTCCAGTCAAATGTTTGGAATCACTTGTCTTATTTATAACTGCTATTATTATTATTTTATTTCATTATTACTTATAAATGTAGGTTGATTATAGATTGTAGACTGATTATTAACTAGACATCATGAAGAAGACTATTAAAAATAGGGTCTATATATTATATCTATATTATATCTATATCTGTATAATATTTATATTTATATTATATATTTCCATCATAGATCATCTAGCTGTGCAGAAAACCCTCTATGCATTCAAATGTCATGGTTCTATGCTTCATCATTGTTTTTGCCTAAAAGCACTTAAAGAAAAACTGGTTATGACTATTTTTCCAGTTCAAGTGTTCTGGGGACACCAAGTTATTAAAATGATAAACAATGTCCTGTGATTATTTATTTATTTATTTATTTATTTATTTATAGTCTGTACTTAATAAGCGGCTTGAGATTTGACGATCACATTTCAAATTACCAAACACTGTAGATCAATTTTAGTGTAACTTTAACATCTACTAAATCATCTAATCACTCTGGATACTCTGAGTAGAGGACGTCTAAAAAGTTGTAGTACTAACATAGAAACTAGAAATATTGCATACATGTATCATTCATAAAATTCCCCTGAAAATTCCAGTGATTCCAACTTTTAATTGGAGCTTTTTACAGACGTTGTGTATCTTTTAGACCTTAAAGTGGAAAATCTCATTTGCATCTACATATGAGATGAATGGTGCAATCGGCAGTTTGTTACTGTACATGTGCATCATTGTAATTGCCGGAGAGTAAAATTCATTTTATGCCACATTTCACACATGTGCTCGCCGGGGTCTCTCTTCTAATATGAGCAGTGGGTTTGGCCCATATGCATTAGCGCCATTTCATGGTTGACGTCTTGCTAGACATAAATAGATTAATTAGAAATGCTTGCCAGTTATCGTGCACATCATATTGTAGTCTCCTCCTGCCATTGCTGTTTGGCTGTGCGTGTCAGCAGTCTGATAACGCACACTTGACGATGCCTTACGTACATTTACATTTCTGGAGTGTACATGTATGTCTCAACTGAAGCAGGGATTGCTTAGACACACTGCCAGTTAGTAGATTATTATGTTTCAGTGCATGTCACTGCAAATGTATTGGGTTAAACACCTGAATTAATCAGAAACTATGTTAAATGTGGTGTCTATTCATTGTATACTGTAACTGGGTATTGTACTGCATGCTGTCAAGGCTTCCCTTATATTTCTCCTGCTCTGCCTTAAACCTGCCTTTCCAGCCACATTTGACTGAGTGCAGATTTAGATAAATTGATTGGGAGACGGTGATCATGTGTCGTGAAGTGTTTAAATGTGTTCGATTCTTGAGGCTCCAGCAGAAAAGATTGCTGGAAAAAAAATAACCTAGTAAACTTTCAGTGGTCCAAGCAAAACTAGGCTACATTAAAAACACACACATTTTTTATTTGGTTTAGCACTTGCACACAGATGAGCTAATGAAATGTTGCGATTTACTTCATTGATATCATTGTATTGGTTCCAGTAGTAAAATAGAATGAGTACATCATTCTATCATCAGTATAAGCTTCAGCAGCAGGATCTAGTACTCTACACAGATCTGTTACACCTCTACGCCTCTTTAAAAAGCCTACATGCAAAATATATATATGTTGTTACCTGAAAAAAGTTTTGGTAACACTTCCTGTGTATGCTGTATTCGTAATGCTTTATAGATGTATTCATAAGACATTATTTGGCATATATACAGTATCTTTTTATGATATTGAGCCTATGTTTGTATAATTGCGCTTAAGTAGTTGTGATTAGATGTATAACAAGAATTATGGTATTATTTTGAGTTGAGATAAAAATGCACACAGTAACGCTCAAGAGAGGCTTTATTAATCTAAGCTGGTCACAACAGTTGTGATGGGTTTGGGTGCAATACAAGAAGTATAATTAATAGAGTTAATTAATAGAGTGAATGGATCTCATAATAGGTCATAATTAAGGCCTATTTTATTTACTTAAAATTAAAATGCATGTAATTATAGCTACCAATAAGCTAATAACTAATAATCAATTATTCAAGCTTATGCTAAACATTATAAAGTATTATGCATGCTACATACAGGATTTACAGCTTTATAAGACCTGTTGGTTCTACAATACCTGTTGTGTTTAAATAAATGTCCATGTTTTGTGCAGAAATGTATTTAAAACATAGTTTATATTTTTTCTGTTTATTCTTTTCACCTAATACATAATTTATGCATGATTTAAATAAACATATATATGATGCCTCTGTCTAGTTTTGATTATACAGATTTCATAGACTTGAGCTTAAATATAAAAGCAGTGAAATATGTTCGGGGATGGCTTTAAGATGGCTTTTGGATGAAATAGCAGCTCCACACAAGGTGACTGGTGAAACATACTGCTTGGCAGTGATGCTTTAATGTCTGTAAAATTTTATGCTTTAAATTTCTCCGGCTGTCTGTCACGGGTAAGTGTCTCAGCAAGGCCGACTAGGGCCACCTAGACCATATTCAGATTTGCGAGATTCCATATATCCGGTTCCCTGAGGGTTAACAATGCGACCCAGGGCTCGTTGGAAAGGGCATGTCATGCTCTGTTGACTTGTGGAGTTCAGCACCATCACAGATATTTAGTTGGATCACTGATGGTTAATTAACGGTTGGTCAGAGTGATATTAATATTAAACATATTTTAAAAATTATTAGCTTTGCCAGAATAAATGTGATGACAGCACTGAGAAAACATATTATTAAAAGAGAAGATGAAATTAAAAAGAATATAATATATATATATTTCCAGAGCTAACACTGTTTGAAGGCATATTTAGCATCCAGGGCCTGTTTGGCGAGTGTGTGTCCCCTTCTGTGTGATGTGTAGATATTCTGCGTGCACTAACTGTCCCCATCAGCACTTCTCTGTCTCCCTCCCTCCTCCTCTCCATCCTTTTCTGGAATGCAAATGCCTCATCCCTTTCGCCTTCGATTGGACTCCACTCTGTTCAAACCCCTATGCAAATTCCCACTGCAGTGCGAGCGCCTTTGTCTTAGCATGGATTCTTATTGAATACAGATTAACTCCTTCATCTCTCTTGTCTTTGCTCTTTTACTCATACTTCATATCTCATTTCACTCACTCATTCCTCAAACACAAGTCGAGCGAACCTTTCCGCCCTATACTACTGACTGCTACCCGATACTGGAGACTCGGTTAAAAAGTACTGAATCTTTCACACTTTGGTTCTGTTTCTCCTCAGAATCTCTCACATCTGGTAGCTTGTCTGCAGCCTCATGGCTGTGATGTTGGCTGGTTAAATTGGATGAAGGGATGACATGGTTGTTAAAGGACACTGTTTACAACAGGATTGTCTGCCTGGAGAATTGAATAGAGATTTGAGCAGCTCTGTAAACAGAACAAATTGCTCCGCTAACCTGGGTGTAGATGATGTATTGAGCGACAAGGAACAGGCTGCACTAGCTACACATACAGTTCATGCCAGGAACAGTTCTGTCATGTGGAAATCTCAGGACTACATTTTTGCATTGTTAACCTTTTTGCACCATTTAAAGTACCTACGCTGTAGAAATGGGCTGTAATTATATTGTTCATTATTGAGATCTCATGACACTGAAGTCAACATTTCTTTTATTTTAAAGGAATATTGATTACCGAATTATAGGATTGTCTTTGGTTCATCTTGGTTCACCGTGACTGTGCTGTGCTAAAAGACCAGAGAAGAACCCCTTTAATATTTAATTTACACTCGAAATGGAAAAGTCACATTTCAGCATCAGGACAAAGACAGAAAGCATATTTTTAACCTATGAAATAAAAATAAATATATTTTTATATAAATATATTGAGTATTTATTGTTTTTAATCTTTTCAGGAAACTTGGTTACATTCTCTTCTTCTCACTATCCAAATGATCCCAATCACATTAATTGATATTGAGATCTGGACTCTGGGATGGTCAGTCCCCATTGGTCAGAGAACACCAGTACCTTCTTTGTTTGATTTTTTCTCTGTACTGGCTTTTTGAGAGCTGCACATCGTTTTAGACTCTTAGTGTTGATTTGTCTTCTTACAATGAAAGGATGGACATAAACACCTGTAAAAGAAAGAGTGGAGCTTGATTTTAGAAACTCCACTATTTATCTTTTGATGTTTTCTTATACATGTGGACCATCTTATAGCTAATCTCCTATAATCACCTACACTTATTCACTTTAGGTTCAGTTCTGTTCAGTTTCACTGAGAGTGTTTGTTGTTTGTTCCACATAATAACTTCAATTAAAATTGAAAAGTCTGTGGAACTATAATTGTAAAAATATAATAAATGTTTAATCAATAGGTTCATTGCTATAAAAATTTACTTAAAAGTACTGAATTTTATTTTTTACAATTACACACCAGAATAATATATATATCTTCTATATATTGAGATTTTATCATGGTCAAGACATCCTATAACTGTTTGTCTAGATGTGCCACTAGATGTGTGTCTATGTTAACAAGTGTGTCCCCAGATGTGTCAGAAGATATGGCAGGACATGGTGACAGCTGTGCTTTGTAATTCCTAGGAGCTGATGTTATGGTTGGTGATAACTGAAACATAATAATTTGATTTTTAATATGTTTACTTTAACATCATTCAAACAGGTAAAGAAATGCAGATCTTAAAGATATTTAATATGTGAGTAGAAGATGATTTATGGTGATTGGAATTGGATGACGTTATTAGTTATTGAAGCTGTTTATTTGCTGGAAAGAAAAACCTTTGTTAAGTCAGTTTTTGTCATGACAGATTTAGTATTTTCACATCACCACATGCAATACAAGGTCAGAAAAGCAGAACATACCCATCAAAATAGAAAAAAGAAATAAATATAGATGCAATTCCATCATAGAATTCATATCCAACAAATGTATTTAGAAAAAATATCTCATAACACTAACTAATTAGTGATGAAAGTTTTATTTATTATATTTATTATGTTAAACATATTTTCATAGTCAAATGTGGAAATGTTTTCAGCTGATTAGATAAAAGAATTGTGAAAAATGACTGAACATCAATGTATGTTGTATGAATGCTGATACACTGTGAGGTTTTGATTGGTTGGAAATGATATGGACACATATTTAACTATATTTGATGGTTTACAGAAAACAGTATACAGAATTATATTTTAATACAGTAAACAATGACAGTAAGGACTCTTGATCTGAAGGGTTAACCTATGGGGCATTGTGGAAGCTGTGACCTTGTGGCGAGAGGAAGAGAGGAAGAGAGGAAGATTTAGTGCAGCAGTGTGAGTCAGTGGTAAAGTTTGCCTCAGTGGAGTTGAGCGTGCTCTTTCTGCTCAGTGGGTCGTGGCAGAGCCAACGACTCTAAAAATATTTCCATCAACGCCGAAACAAACACTCTCTCTCTCTCTCTCTTTCTCTCCCTCTCTCTCTCACCTCTCTCTCTCTCTCTCTCTCTTCTGCTCTCTCTGTCCTCTGCTTACTCTCATAAATTGATTTGTTACCCAATAGCCATTACCACAATCTGTCCTTGTTGCACGCTGGAGTCAAATAGACTCTGCAGATCACAAACAGTGTGAGTGAAATGCTAATCCATCTTCTGTATGAAAGACATCATGGCAACTAAATGTTTACTCTGGGAGGCTGTGTGGTGGAGACCATGAGAAGTGCCCAGAATATTCACTCAACTTTGATATTGCCGCTGTCCAGTGAAGAACATAGATCTCCATTTATTTAGATTTTGAGTTTTCTACATCAATTGAACACTCCAATGGTCATTTACATTGTGTGAAAATTCCATGATGAACGGACCAATAGAAGTGCTCCAAAATAGCTTGGAAAAAATCTGTTTTCATTGACTTACATTGAAAGTAAGTAATTGAAATATAGTTTTTGGTCTCTACTATAAAGTTGCAATTTTGAAGATAAGTGTTTTTCATTGGACAGCGACGATATAAAGAGCACCATATTAGTAGAGATACAGCATCTCCCCATTCAGCTATACCTACTACACATCAGCCTGTCAGCACTGAAGTATTACTGTTTTATTACACACATCAATATCAATACCCGGTGTTATAACCCTGAACTTCAATACTACAGCATATTAATAACAAATATAATCACTTATGCAGTATTTTGTTTATTAATAATAGGTTAATAAATAGGTACACATTGCTGTAATCCACTGTATTCCCCAAATATTGAAGCACAGCATTAATTGCAGTTTTTCTTTAGACAACATGCTTTGTATGCCAAAAGAAAACATATAAGCAAGTTATTGCATAAATAAATTGTGAGTTATTTTTAAAAGTTGCATACAATCAAAGCTGATCACAGAATGAGCACACACCCATGTGTTATTCATCTGTTTCAGCTTTGGTGAATCTGTACAATTAAACTTTGGCAGGAGTGTGTAAATTTAAGCATGATAGATAGATAAAATAGATAAATAACCTATTATTAACCTATTATTTATTATAGATGAATAAAATATAAATAAAATAACCTGAACAAATGCTTAATTTGCAGTTACTTAAGCAAACTACTACTGCAAGCTAATAATAATTATCATCCATAACATAAATAATAAGCATATAAACAGAAAAAACTACTGTTGCTAAAATGTGATTGTATTTATTTTACTATTACATTCCATTTAAAGTCCAGTGCTTCAGTTTTAAACATTGACGCAGCCCAAACATAACAAATACAAAACACAGTACAGAAGCATCTATGTAGCAGTATTTAAATACTGTAAATAAACACTGCAATAATACAGCACACAAACATGTTGCTACTGGAAAATAATCAAACTACACAGTCACACCATTCTACTGTCTTAAAAATACCAAGATTTTTGGTTTGTTTAACATTTTATTTTCTCCACCTAATAATTTTAATACTATAAGGTTAGATCAGTAAGGGCAGGGGTGGTGGTGGGGGCTGAGCAGTGCTGAATGCTGTATTTTTATTGACTCCCTACGGAAACGTCTGCACAAATTCTGATGTTCTTTATGTAAATAATATGTACATGAGGTGCTGGGAACCCAGCGCTTGATTTCATGCACTGAAGCTGATTCATCAGTCTCCACTTGTTTCCATGAAAGTTTCATGAATTCTATGCAGAGCAGATCGTACATCAGTAAATATGTAGTCACGTGATTCTGATAACACATGAAATCCAGACAGAAGGCAGGAAGTGAAAAGCAGAATTAGCAAAATGGAGTCGATGGAGTCGAAACTATAACATACAATGGATATGATTCTATTGTTATGAATGAGTGAGATTTTAGTCAAGCTTTTTTCGTTTTAGCATTAGATATAACAATGAAAACAAATAAAAACATAAAAACACACAAAAGTATTGAGGCAGTGTTTGTGTGGACCTCAGTACCAAGCTGCTCTACAGTGACTCTCATTTCTTTTACTGTCCAGTTGATTAACCAGCAACAAACACCTCTCAATAGTAACGTAACACTTCTCTACTGGACGTATGGTAGCCCCTCTCAAAGGTCCTGTGAAATCGACACGAAACAACACAGAGAGGTCTTTGACTGCATGACAGGTTATTTTTGAATTAGAATAAGAACCACCTGCCACGTGTATTTGCACACAGCGGAATTTCACCTCTGCATTTAACCCATCTGTGCAGTGAAACACCCACATATACACACACTAGTGAACATACACACTAGGGGGAGTGAACACACTTGGCCTACTCATGTCTGTCTTTTTTGTCTTTATAACTATTGTCTGAAATCTCCAGTGCACAGCTACAGAGGAAATATGCAAACACTGTACTCTGCTCGTCTCAACCGCAGACAGAGGTCAGCTTCGTATTTACCAGGTTTCCCATTCCACCTTAAATTGTGAGGAATATAACTGCTGCATCATTTAAAGTGAAGCAGGAAGTTCAAGTTTCAAGTTTATTTGTCATTTGCACATCATGTCAGGACATAACATGCATTGAAATGCTTGAGGTGAGGCTCAGATACAGCTCTACAGCAGGGCAGCATTATATATGTAAAACAGTGCAAACATACAATAAATAGACAATATAAAAGTAAAAGTAAAAGTAAAAGTAAAAGTAAAAGTAAAAGTAAAAGTAAAAGTAAAAGTAAAGTAAATAAAAAAAAAGTTCAAGAAGCTGGTGAGTAGGAAACTGACTATAAGGTGCGCAGGCCATTTTTATCAGGGCTTTTTCAATCTCTTGCATTTATTCCCCTCTACTATAACTATAACAATAACTATAACTATATCTGTAACTATAACTATAACTATAACTATAACTATAACTACAACTTTTGGTACACAATGAGAGCTCCATGTGGTTTCTTGCTTAAATTAGAGAAACATTAAAGATACCATAAACATTTTGTGAGAGAGCCCATGTAGAAAATCACTCCTGGCCCTCCATCTGCATGTCACACCATAGAAACACAGTGACGTAATGTTATATACCAACAACCTGTTGAGCTTTGTGAGCTTTGTGTGTGTGTGTGTGTGTGTGTGTGTGTGTGTTTATACATGTTCTAAGAATGTAATCTTTCAGCTCATATGTGGGCATCTGTGTCTCCGGCGGTTGTGAAGATGTTCTGCTTTGTGTGTTACATAATAATTTCCTCTCATTAAGGAAAAGTCTTGGTGTGACATAATAGACAGATGCTCCTGAATTATGTAGACTCATACACAGACGCTGGAGCGTGATACATCTCAGTATCGAAAGCAACATAATCCTTCAGTCCGTAATCCCTTTCCTCTATTCTTCTCCTCTACACTTTAATCAATAAGATACTACAGTGTTTAACCTAAAGCTAACACCTCCGACACAAACCACATAGTAAGTTTTTCCACAACTAAAAGCTTCAGATTTCCACAAATCCAAGCTGCAAAATACACGGGGGTCGTAGGATACGGTCCACTCAGTTGGTTCTTCATAAGTATTTACAGTACATGCATTTAAAAACAAAATAAGAGGATCTAGAGAAAGTAAGAGATGTGAAAAATACAATAAAGCTACTTTGTTTGAATGTAATTTAATTTCTCTGATTTTGATCAACCTGAGCAGCAGCTATTAATAATGCCGTCCCGGCACTCGTTCCATGTCAGCCGCTGACAAATGAGAGCAATGTTACATCATTCTGTTGGGACGTGCCGCCATGACAGCAAGTGACCTCTGCAGGCCAGTCCAGTGAATTGTTCTCTGGTTCCACCGAAGTAAACACTATTTATTTTGGCCCAGATGCGCATCTGGAGGCAGCTGCTGCTCCCAAAAACAACAAGACAACATACTGCAGATGACACAGAGGACTGCTGGTGGAAAGAGGAGCAGATGTTTATTCTGACATTCAGACATGATACACTGAAGAGAAAGCATCGCTGTTCTGCACTACACATCCTCTACAGAGAACAAACATCTGCACCTCCTAATGCACAGTCACTGTTTATATGCTGACTTTAACATATTGGGGAGAAACAATAAAACCTGTGCTAACATATAAAAATCACTGCCATCACTTGCTATTACCAAAAGCTTGTATGATCAAAACAATATCTGTACAGGAGAAGAAGAAGTCCTTGTCCTTTACATTGTGTGTACAGGTCGTTCTGAATGGAAAACACACATTTTCAGTTAATATATATATATATATATATATATATATATATATATATATATATATATATATATATTAGATACACTACCAGACAAAGGTTTTAGATACACTACCAGTCAAGCAGTGAGAGTTTATATATACATATAGTGTATAAGTATTTGAATTCTCTAAATGAAAGGTCTTTATATGGTTTTAGGCTTGGATGTACAGTTCCACGTATAAACCCTTGATTGGTTTAAGAAGCTTTACATTATGTTGTTTCTCTGTGTGTCTCACCACAGAGCCTTTTGGTGGACACCAAAGTAACCAGCAGCCAGAGTTAGTGAGTTAGTGAAGAAGGAAAGCAGTGCTTAGTTTACAGAGTGAGACAGAAAGAGAGAGAAAAAGAGAGGGGGAAGGAGGGCATGGGGGGAGAGAAAGAGATTGTTCCCTGCAGCAGGTGGGCCATGCCGATGTGGAAATGGTTGTTTGCACCAGCAGCCTGAGCTCATATGCTTCCTGAGCAGCGCAATCTGCCACACTGTTATCCCCCAAATCTCCCGTATCTCACTCCCAGCAGCTCGTTTTCTGCCGTTTGCACCGCACATACATTCTGATTACCCTATATTTACCGTTAACACATGATAAAAAATATAATCACTTCATAATCGCTTTCCACCCAAATCACTGCACGGGGATTTGTGCTTATTTAATCTTTCCTTTTAATCTGATTGAGTCAATAATGGAGTTATTATGCAGCTAATATCCCCCCTTTCAAGCAAATCCGCTTTGTGTTCTTTTGAATTGAATTTGATTGTGGAATGATTAGAACTGCTGTGATGCCACTTTTTTATTTCCTAATACCAATTCAATATTTTATACCAATTCAATATTTTATACCAATTCAATATTTTATACAGATGCAATATTTTATACCAATCCAATATTTAATACTATCCAATATTTTATACCAATCCAATATTTTGTACAGATCCAATATTTTATAACGATCCAATATTTTATACTCATCCAATATTTAATACAATACAATATTTAATACAGATCCAATATTTTATACCAATCCAATATTTTATACAGATCCAATATTTTATACCAATCCAATATTTTATACAGATCCAATATTTTATAACGATCCAATATTTTATACTCATCCAATATTTAATACGATACAATATTTTATACCAATCCAATATTTAATACGATACAATATTTTATACCAATCCAATATTTTATACAGATCCAATATTTTATAACGATCCAATATTTTATACTCATCCAATATTTAATACGATACAATATTTTATACCAATCCAATATTTTATTTTCATCCAATATTTAATACCATCTAATATTTTATAGCAATCTAATATTTTATACAGATCCAATATTTTATACAGATCCAATACTTTATACCAATCCAATATTTAATACGATCCAATATTTTATACCAATCCAATATTTTATACAGATCCAATATTTTATACCAATCCAATATTTTATACTCATTCAATATTTAATACGATACAATATTGTATACCAATTCAATATTTTATACAGATCCAATATTTTATAACGATTCAATATTTTATAATGATCCAATATTTTATACTCATCCAATATTTAATACGATACAATATTTTATACCAATCCAATATTTTATTTTCATCCAATATTTAATACCATCTAATATTTTATAGCAATCCAATATTTTATACAGATCCAATATTTTATAACGATCCAATATTTTATACCAATCCAATATTTTATAGCAACCCAACATTTTATACTCATCCAATATTTAATATGATACAATATTCTATACCAATCCAAAATTTTATACCAATCCAATATTTTATACCAATCCAATATTTAATATGATACAAAATTTTATACCAATCCAATATTTAATACCAATTCAACATTTAATACCAATCCAATACTATATACCAATCCAATATTTAATACGATCCAATATTTTATACCAATCCAATATTTTATACAGATCCAATACTTTATACCAATCCAATATTTAATACGATCCAATATTTTATACCAATCCAATATTTTATACAGATCCAATATTTTATACCAATCCAATATTTTATACTCATTCAATATTTAATACGATACAATATTGTATACCAATTCAATATTTTATACAGATCCAATATTTTATAACGATCCAATATTTTATACCAGTCCAATATTTTATACCAATCCAATATTTTATACTCATCCAATATTTAATACAATACAATATTTTATACCAATCCCATATTTAATATGATCCAATATTTTATACCAATCCAATATTTTATACAGATCCAATATTTTATACCAATCCAATATTTAATACGATCCAATATTTTATACCAATCCAGTATTTTATACAGATCCAATATTTTATACTCATCCAATATTTAATACGATACAATATTTTATACCAATCCAATATTTAATACGATACAATATTTTATACCAATACAATATTTTATACAGAACCAATATTTTATACCAATCCAATATTTAATACGATCCAATATTTTATACCAATCCAGTATTTTATACAGATCCAATATTTTATACTCATCCAATATTTAATACGATCCAATATTTTATACCAATCCAATATTTAATACGATACAATATTTTATACCAATCCAATATTTCTGTATTTTTACATAGAAACACAGAAGCTCAGACAGAGGGTGAACACGGATGTACAGTATGAGAAAACAATGTGTTTTGGGAAAATTGAAGCATGTAAATATATTCTAGTAGAGCCGTTTGAAACTGTGAACTGAGAATGAGCATAACAGGTGGCTTTTAACCATTTTTAAATTCAGCAACAGATGCTGTCTATTCAAAGATTAAGAGCTGAGAGTAGATTTATATGTTTAAGATTAATCAGATAGCTTTTTGAAAATGTCTACAATGATCTTACTTATCTCAGAAGCTGTCATTTTGCATTGCGTTTAAATGTCACTGAGATTGGACCAATAGAAATGCTTCAAAATGGCTTGAGGTAAAATCTCTGTACATTAACTTACGTTGAAAGTAGATTAAAGCACAGTTTTTGCCTCTTCTGTAAACCTTTTTGTAGATACTTGTTCTTTGAAACACTTTGCAGTAGGCATTGGCATAGGCACCGGGGGGGATAGGGGGGATGCGTCCCACCCAATATCAGAAACAGGTAGATTTGTCCCACCCAAAAATTAAACCACAGAAAAAGCGGTGTTTGTTGTTAGCAACAGACTCTGGTTGTTTGGTGGTCTTTAACTTTGTTAAGGTTTGTGTTAAGATGCCTGTTCAGAAATATCCTGCTGTCGGCATTTCCACTGACCAGAGCTCTCGCCTCGCTGTTTTAAATGGTCAGTGATGAGAGCAGTGAATAGCAAAATATACTACAATAAAACGTCATTAGTATAATGTGTTGTTACGGTAACAGACTAAGAGGGTTTGGGTTAGCTAAAGTTTATATTAACTTTAGTCAGAAAACACTCTGAAACGTTAAGTTACATTACTCTCTGGCCACGTCCCAAACTGCAGACCAGGGGCGTAGCTAGCCCTAGTTTAGATTTAAATTGAGTCCCAGCACCCCTAAACATTATAGTAAAAAATGTTTTTTTTTTCTTTTAACGTTAATTTGTCTCTGACAAGCTGGAAATGTTAAAACCATAGAGAATATATGGTTAAACCAATTATTTTAAGAACGACCCCCCCCCTCCCCCCGCCTTGTAAAATGGTATGATCCAGCTTCTCTTTACGCATCGCACTGTGTCAGTGTTTGATCTCACTGGTGTTGTGTGTCTAGTAAGTTTGCAAAGGTGTATTTTTGTACTTTATCACTCAGAACCAACACATTACAGTCATTATCAGCAGTGTTGTATTAAATATAGAAATATATATATTTCTGATCACTCTTTATTCTGTTATTGTTTGCTAGAAGTGACTATCAGAGGGTTTATTTTAATTTAGCAGGCTAATGCTGCAGGTGGTCTGTTT
This sequence comes from Megaleporinus macrocephalus, assembly GCA_021613375.1. NCBI lineage: Eukaryota > Metazoa > Chordata > Actinopteri > Characiformes > Anostomidae > Megaleporinus > Megaleporinus macrocephalus. The sequence goes on from CM038722.1 coordinate 16,332,323, forward strand.
ACTGTTTTTTTATCAGTACCATGTAACAGTACCTTGTTTAGTTTGTAAAGTGATCTTCAATTGGATTTATCTAATAATAAACAGACGTACAGATAATGTTGTATTTTGTTTATTTATTTGCAATTTACTGTAATTCCACAAATGTTGTTCTACGTCACTATACACACCGTGATTTACTACCTTACCTACAGTGGAATCAGCCTATATGTAATATTTAGGGGATAGGGTGGGCTTTGATTCATATTAGCAAATGTGTCCCCTCCAATGTCAAACCTGCTCTTACGCCCTTGACAATAGGGTACTGTTCATAAGACATAACCCTACGTACATTCCTATAAAGGCAACTTTCTAAAAACTAACCCTCATATAGAGAATGACGCCTTTTGGAATAAAAGTTTATAAACATTTATTCAGCGTTATGTAAGTTGTCACAACAAGCTTATGTAGGTGTCATGTAGCCTTTAGAACAGACCAGAATGTGTCTCTCTCTTTCTTTCTCCTTATCTCTCTCACTCTCTCTCTCCTATTCTACAGTCATGTGTCTCAGAGCAGTTCTCTGGAGGAGGTACGTCTGGATGGGGGTCAGCTGCTTCCCCCAGCTCCTCGGCGGGTGGAGATGAGGAGGGACCCTGTTCTAGGCTTCGGCTTTGTGGCGGGCAGCGAGAAGCCGGTGGTGGTTCGTTCTGTCACACCAGGTAAATTAGAATTTATACTTACTACAGCAAATCAGTTTCAGAACCATGGACAGCTGCTGTTAGTCAGTCATACTCAGACTGGCACTAATAAAGATTCAGAAATGCCTGCATTGGTATGAACTGGAGTTGTTAAAGATCCATTGAAGAGGTCCAGCACTTTCCCACGTTTATGTAGCAACATTTTACTAGAACCTGCCACATAACCATGTCATAAATATGTCATGGATGATGTTATATACTGCCATTTTAGTAATACAGTGTCGTCATGATGATTGTGATGACAGATGTAAGGCTTGATGTCTTGGCAGCCCTTGCCACATGTTTGCTCTAATTTGCTATGAAGACATCTGTCATAACAATAACAGGCAATGGTAACATGACACACATGAAAACACACTTTTAACTGACATGGACCTTAAAATAAAACCTTTTTGCTTTAATTTGAAGGACTCTATAAATGAATTATGTCTATTTTACTTAAGTAGGTTATTCCAATTTGTCATCACCAAGTTATAACACTGGTAAAACTTTCCAAAATGTTTCAGTAGTAGTTTTTCATACATTTTGAGCAGAGCTGAAACACCAGTACATGACTAGAAAACATAGCTTTGAACACCGAATGTCTTAAAAGTTTCATTAAAAAACAAAAAAGTTAACTTAACTTTTTTTTTACTTAATAGTTTGAACAGGTTAACATTGCCAAAATATATGTCTTCGTTAAAGCCATTATATTAAAAAATAACTTACTTAAAAATAACTTAAAAATCCTCAGTACCATTAAGATTTGCAGCTACAGTTTTTTCAAGTTTAC